>CM067888.1:14300274-15546359 GCA_034621355.1 Mycalesis mineus
CGATATACGTGTCGAATTGAGAACCTCCTCCGTTTTTTTTCGTCGGTTAAAAACCACAAAAGAGTCTAAAAACTAAATAGCAGGTGGACTCAGCAGTGGTGGAATCCTAAGCATCGTAAGTATATAAGAAACCGCAGATGTGAAAATTAAATTATAGGTAAAGATATAATAACGTAGAATTGATATTTACCAACATAATAATATAAGGATATTTACTGCGGAAAAGAATACTGATCAGCTTGTAGAAGGTATTTCAAAAAGGGTTATCTAGTCTACCACCAAAGAGCTGGCAGCTACCTTGGCCAACGAATTAGTTTGGAATGGAATGGAATGGAAATTCTGCCAGTCTCTTAAGCACTATGCCTCGTTGTAGTGGAGTTGAGGAGATTCTAGATTCATTTTAGTAAGTAATAAGTTGAACTTTGAAATATAGATTAGGTATATAATATAATCTGTATAGAATATAATCTAATTCTTAAGTAATCCAAACCTGTAATATGAGTAATAAAGCTGTTAGTATTATGTGAAAAATAATAAAGACATTGACATTAATTTGTTACTTAGTTAACTTTACCTCTAACCATAGATAAAAGACAACTAGATAGAGCCCATAGCGTGTCCACTCGTGAGACAGCAAATCAGCCTTATTGACATGACATGTCAACATTTAAAGTACATCATAAAACGTTATGTTTTAAAATATCGTAAAATACGAAATATTACTTTATATAAGATAGTTTAGTAAACGCATAATACATGAAATTTGCTAAAAAATAACATATCTAAGCTTTAAATCATCAATCAATGATGTTTATGCCTACTTACGTATGAAACGTAATTCCTTCGATTTTCTGTTCGCTGTGACTGTTGCAGCCGAAAATATTACAACCCACCATAGCACGATAACGTTTAAATTAATATCGTAACCGCAAAGTTATATTATTTATCAGCAAATTTAATAAAAAGCTAATAATTGCTCAGATATGTCTCTTGCTTGTCACAAACTCCACTCTTGACAAACAATAAAAACGAACACGCTGAAAGGGACAAAAAATAATCTTGTGTCACTTTCTAATAAAGGCCGAATGAAATAAGTCTGTCACGCTCTTGAACCTACAGCCGCGTTATGACTCCATCTAGTAGTCTTTAATCTATGGCGGAAAAGAATGCTGATCAGCTTGTAGAAGGTATTTCAAAAAGGGTTATCTAGTCTACGACTAAAGAGCTGGCAGCTACCTTGGCCAACGAATTAGTTTGGAATGGAATGGAATGGAAATTCTGCCAGTCTCTTAAGCACTATACCTCGTTGCAGTGGAGTTGAGGTGATTCTAGATTCATTTTAGTAGTTAATAAGTTGAACTTTGAAATATAGATTAGGTATATAATATAATCTGTATAGAATATAATCTAATTCTTAAATAATCCAAACCTGTAATATGAATAATAAAGCTATTAGTATTGTGTGAAAAAATAACAAAGACATTGACATTAAATTGTTACTTAGTTAACTTTACCTCTAACATGAGAGCCGGCGACAACCTGACTCATAAATAGCAATGAAATAACCTCGAATAGTAAATTGGTATAAAAATAAAAATAAATCTTTACAAAGCGTTGAGAGACAATGTAACCCGGTCAAATTAGTCTAAAATCCTTACATTATTTTAATAATCATCATCATCATTATCAGCCTATTAACGGACCACTACAGGGCCAGGCCTCCCTCCTTATAGAACAGGGGATATGGAGCGTACACCCACCACGCTGCTCCAATGCGGGTTCGCGGGCTTAGGGTGATAATGATTTATTTATTAACGATCACTATCAGATGTTGATGATAGTGACCGGGACCGACGGCTTAACGTGCTCTCCGAGGCACGGGGATGTAACACCACCAACTTCCAAACTCCGGGCTAGGAATGTACTGAGTATTTCATAGAAGAATGGAAAAGCTCAGAATTATTCCGTGACCCGACCCAGGGATCGAACCCAGGACCTCGTGATCGAAGCCACATAGGCTAACCACTAGACCAACGAGGCAGTTATTTTAAGACTCCTTTCTAAATTTTTTTTTAATTTTTTCGGTTTTTTACAAGATATAGGTATTTTGGAGAGTGTGCTCAGGAACTCTTTGATCTCGTTCCCCCCTCACCGTGCTTATCATAGAACTGCCCGGCATTGCACAGATCTACACCATTACGTAGTCGATATACCTTGGACGCGTACGAAGCGGTTTGGTCTCATTTCTCATACGCGTGGCTAAAATTTGGAATGCCCTACCACCTATAATAATAATAAATAATAATAATAATCAAGCCTTTATTCGATTCCATACTTACATTTACATTACAAAACCTTATCTAAGCTGTTAGTATAGTTAGTAGTACAATGAAGATATAAATTAATTAATGTAATTTAATGTTTAATTAAATGAGTTTGTTAGTGTTGTTAGTTGTTTTTGACGTGACAACGTCTTATAATTCGATAGAGCCGGCTGCACGCACGAAAAAACATGACGTCATGCGTCGTTACCTCGCTTTGAGGCGTTCCATGTAAGGCTTGAAGTGCAAGCGAGAGCGCGGAACGAGCAACAAAGAAGCACAATCGGCCTTTGCGGTCGACATCCGACTATTAAATATATTAATTTTAAATTAAAAATTAATATATTTATTATAAATTTAAAATATAAATTTATAAAATCAAAATCAATTATTTTATTAATTTAAATTAATATTTATAAAAATATACTTAAATTAAAAATTTTAATAACCAATTAAATGTTACCATTCCATCAGTATTTTCTTAAGACATTGTCACGTTCAACTATCGTCAATAAAACGACTTTACAGACAACCAATTTTTTATATTATTTTTAAGTATGGATTCCTTTCTAGGGTATAGGCCTCCTCCAGCCGCTTCCAAATTTCTCTGTCCTGACCCTTTGCCATCCAATCATTTCCAGCTATTTGGACAATGTCCTCAGTCCAGCGTTTCTGAGGTCTGCCAACTCTTCTTTTTCCTTGTGGACCTAGCCATTTGGTAATAGTAAACAAAATATAAAAATAAGTTCCCTACCACCTACAATGTCTTTAAGTCAGTAATAGGCATCTTTTAGACAAGCGCGTACCGCCGTAAGCTGCATCATCGTTTACCATCAGGGCTGATTGAGTCAAGTGCTTGCCTATTCATAGCATAGCATTCAGTTTTATCAGCATACATTGGCTATGTACAAAAAAAGAAAAAGTTACATTTTTTTTTATTGACTACAAGTTGGCCCTTGACTGCTATCACACCTGATGTAAAGGGATGATGCAGTCTAAGATGGAAGCGGGCTAACTTGTTAGGAGTGGGACAAAAATCCACACCCCATTTGGTTTCTACACGACATCATACCGGAACGCTAAATCGCTTGGCGATACGTCTTTGTCGGTAGGGTAGTAACTAGCCACGGCAAAAGCCTCCCACCAGCCAGACCAAGACAATTTAAGAAAAATCTCAATCTGCCCCGCCGGGAATCGAACCCAGGACCTCCGTCTTATAAATCCACCGCGCATACCACTGAGCCACAGAGGTCGTCATAAATTATAGATTGTTCAATCCACGAAGGCTCGTCGTTTTTTGATTTTCAAACGCTTACAGTGCAAGTGTGCAATTAAAACTGCAAGATTGTAAGTTCTATTACACATTGCTACTCGTCACGTAGTAATAGAACTCACATTCTTGCAGTTTTTATTGCACACTTGCACTGTAAGCGAACAATCTATATATATGTAGATTAGGTATTTATTTAAGCAGTTATTTCTTCATTACTTAGTAAGCTTTTACTAAGTAATGAAGAAACAATAGAATTCAAACAATACAATTTTTATATTATAAAAACAAATAACCCAACTGCTTAGAAGTTATGAACTGAAAAGAGAAAAACAAGGATCACTGTATCTATATAAAATTCTAAATACTTTATGGTGCTGCAGGTGTGGACAAAATAGTTTACTACCTGGGAAAGAAAGACCTACCAAAGCTACGTTTGTCCCCGCCTGCAGCACCATAAAGTATTAAGAATTTTATACAGATATAGTGATCCTTGTTTTTCTCTTTTCAGTTCATAACTTCTAAGCAGTTGGGTTTATTGTTTTTATAATAATAATTTTATTTGAGACTTTTTAGTTTTAATTTGTGGTATAGAAATGAGACTTGGTACACTTTTTGACACTTTTTGTTAAAACAGTAATAGGTATAAACATGATATGATATTTATATTTTTGAAATGGTCTTTTTACGACCTTTCATTTGATACCCATATTGCTAGGATAAAAGAAAAAAATGCATACGTCTCCCCTTTTTTCCCCCCATTTACAGTCGCCATTTTGAAAATTCATATAGCCTATGTCACTTCCACAATTTAGCCAAATTCAACGACACCTCACATGTCAAAATCCGTTCAGCCGTTTAGGCTTTAGCGCGTGCCGAAGAAATGGACATACATACATACATACAAACATACGCTCGAAAATCATTACCCTCCTTCTGACGCAGTCGGGTAAAACGAATTACCAATTTTCTATGATACTTATTATATATTTTTTAATCATATGCCTAATTTACAGTCATACAATGTTGTAAATAACTAACATAATAACTTGTATAACATAGTCCTCTGCCGTGTACGTCTGTCGTCTATTGATTGTGATAAACTCAAAGACTATTGAATACATTTTCATGCGGTTTTCACCTATTGGTGATAACAGAATGGCGAAGACGCTGGAAGTTTTCACGGAAGTGAAATACAGGAAACTACAATACCTAGGACACATCATGCGCCATGATAAATATCGGATATTGCAGCGCATTATACAAGGCAAGATCCAAGGACGCCGAAGACCTGGCCGAAGACGAACCTCCTGGCTTAAAAATTTACGCGAATGGTACGGGATGAGTTCAAAATCATTGTTCCGGGCTGCTGCATCCAAAATTAGAATAGCCATAATGGTCGCTAACCTCCGTAGAGGAGATGGCACATGAAGAAGAAGAAGGTGATAACAGATTCTGTTCTGTAAAGTTAAGAAACCGAAAAATTACTGATTCTTAGGGTTTTAATGACAATAATTGTTGGGAGTGCTAGGATTCTAGGAGCTTTCATTGGTAAAGCTGCCTTGAGATACATAAAACAAAACAATGTATGGAGAATCCCTCCATACATCTCCTCTCCTCTTGACAAAAAGTCTTTCAGAACTATCTTTATTTCAAGGATAGCTCTGAAGGTAATTTTTTTTGTTCGGGAAAGTATACTTGCACTATTCTACATGCGGCTGAAGTCACGGGCATCTACTAGTACATATAATAATTCATCCTACGTTCATCTCTTAGAGTTAATAAGGAAAACTGCAGTACCTCGCTGTGATAAAATATTTTATGACCACCGCACGTGTACATAAACATAATAAGAAAAATTTTGCTTATAATTTGCATGTCACAATGATCGTCATGACTTGCAAATATGATTCGAAAGATTAATTAATGTAGAACATGTCCGTATCAATGTCACAAACACCGAGAATGACGTCATGATCTGACTATATCAGGCTCTTGCACAATCAGGTAACGTTAATACTAATAGTTAAAAATAATAGGTACATTGTTATACAAGGAGCTAAACAGACCTTTTTTTATCAATCACAAGTTGGCCCTTGACTGCTATAACACCTGATGTTAAGTGATGATGCAATCTAAGATGGAAGCGGGCTAACTTGTTAGGAGTAGAATAAAAATCAACACCCCTTTTTTTTTCTACACGACATCGTACCGGAATGCTAAGTCGCTTGGCGGTACATCTTTGTCGGTACGGTGGTAACTAGCCACAGCGAAAGCCTTCCACCAACCAGACCAAAACAAATTAAGAAAAATCTCAACGTGCCCCGCCGAAAATCGAACCCAGGACCTCCGTCTTATGAATCCACCGCGCACACCACTGCGCCACGGAGGTCGTCAAAACCTATTATAGTTCCGAGCCGGAAGGTGAAGGCGCTAAATTGAAACCAAGTAATAAATTAGCTGTTACCCACTACTAGATATTCACTACCATTGCGAGAAAATAAGTTAATTCAATAATTTTGTTTTTTGAGGAAATTCGTAAGAATTTGTGCTCTTTCTGTAAACGCAGCTCGCAGCGAAATTAAAATTAAATAAAAACTTAATGTATTCCCCGGATTCCACTTTCTATCAAACAGTTGAGACCTAATTTAATGATGATTCTGTTCACAAATTAAATGCTTTTCGTTTTTAAAGAAATATTATTTTATGTATTTTTAATTATTATTCTCTTTACGAATGAAACAGTGACCAGACAAAAATTAAAACATTAAATTACTTTAGCCCATAGAGCTTTAAATGCTACTTAAGTTCCGCTGTGGAGCGATAAAATTACGTTGTTATTTAGTAGTGGAATATTTGTTTATGTTTGGCTAACTACAACTAAATATTTTTCTATATTAAGTAAGTAAAGCTAAGCAAGCATAATGAAGTATTCAGTTGAATATCTAGGTCTAGATAGGATATTTTATCGATTTTAATAGGATATGATCGTTAGGTTAATCAAATAACTTCCTTAGCCCACCAGGATCAGTGGGCAAGTGGATTCAAAGGGCTTACAAATATTTTACTTAAATAAGGATATTAAATAATAGAAAATTTATTAATATTGTATTGTCAGGAGGTTCTTCTCTGAGCCCTGACCACCGGTTGCTTGGGCCCTTTACATGGGTAGGCAGGAGGAGATGCACATCTGTGCAGAATTATTGTCATCTCCTACCACCCGTTCTTTCTCTGCTGAGCGGGAGAGCATGGAAGCGTATCTTTATCTACGGTTAATCCTGTTTTGCGGATGCTGTTATTGTCATCAAAATCATTACCACAAACCAATTTCGGAAAACTACTTTGCAATTGCAATTATTGTAGGAAATAGGAATTATTATTCGCTTGAGCTGTATGACGCACTGATAAGAAATTATGTGTAAACATTACGTTGCAACATTAACTAAATATATTTATGATTCAGAAAATTTTCTAAAAAAGTTATTTTATAAGTATAAAATGCACTATATATAGGTCCTGAAAAACTTAATCATCATAACAAAATGTAGAACCGACTCAAAACGCACTGAAAAGTTAAAAATAAATGCTTAATTTAGTTACTTTAATTTCTATGAAGTCGGTGCCATCTGTAAGCTTTTTCATTTTAAAGACGATACCTAATTCACACGAAGTGCTTTGCTACTTTGTTAAATAAACTTTCCTTAAACTTGGATGGCACCGAGTTTATAGATAAGGTTAAGTAAATTAAAGTAACTAAATAACGCATTTATTTTTTACTTTTCAGTGCGTTTTGCAGTCGGTTTAATTTTGTATTCATTTTTTTTTATAATTCGTTCTAAACATACTATTAGGAATGTCTTTTTTCCTTCATTACCATAATTAAGCGCCGATGTGTGTTCTGTAATGAAACTTTAAAGTGTGAGTCATAACTTCTTCGACATCTCTCTCTGTGTAATGCGATGTTATAGGTAGAAAGACGACTTCGAAACTCACAATTTCGAGTTTCATCAGTGTTATTGGTGTCCGACACGCCCTTAGAGTCACTTCGTACACTCCTCCCTCCTCCTTTTTTATTTTTTTAGGCATCTTTTGACGATACTTCTGCACTCATCTAAATCGACGCCGCTATGGTCCCCTAAGGCCACACAGCCAGAAAAAAATTAAAGCAATTTTTCCCCATGGCATGGTACCCTGATCTGATTAAACCCATTATTTGGAAAGACCATTACAACATTTCGCAACATTATAAAAACGTACTTACTGGTTAATTTTACCTTAAACAGTAAACGTCATTTTTACTACAACTAAACTAAAAAATGGTTTTCCGAATTATCTCGAAGGAAGTATTCAGTTTATAGCGATAACACATGTTGATTAAAACATAACCAAGTTTTTATCGCAGTTAAGTATGTGATACGAAATAGAGATGTTAAGCCTGAGTTACATTTATCACAGTTTAAGCTAAATTTTGGTATAGTTTGTTAATTTTATCAAAAGACTAAACTTAAACAAAGGAACGATATGCGAGAGTGGACGAGTATTATCTCTGTGCTTATCTCTCGTTAGCAAAAATGTTGTAAAATTTTCAAGAATGATTCATTTGTTTTCTGTCAATTCGATGGATCAACTTTAGGTAAATTCAAATTAATATTAAAATTTATTATTCTTTAATATATTATTATTTTATAATAATATCTGCGCAACGGGTGCACAGTCTGTCTAGGTATACAAGTAAATAAAATTGAACTATCTGTTTCTAACTTAAAATTTTCAGTTTTTCACAAAATGCATTTGAAAGTACATAGGCATATACGGTATCTACTTGCATTAAAAAAACAATTTTTAAAATTTTCGTTTGTCTGTCTTTTCCGACTAATTTCTGTAGTCGGATTATAAATTCTATTTATATAATATAACAGCAGGCAAGAGTGACATTGGTTTATTGTACCTACCCTGACATTCCCATAGAAACGGGCACTACGCAAGTGAAACCGCAGACGTCCGCAAGTTACAAATAAAACACCAAAAGACCCAAGGATACCTAAAGATACCTCATGTCAGCTAAAAGTGCTTCCAGTTTTTAAATTTTTCTTGTAAACAGTAACCTAAAACTTTAAAGTCAGTTGGGCATCATTCTAGAACATAAAGTATGTACAAAAATTGTTCTCATACTTTTTATTGATAAACATCTCGTATCAGATTGCATTACACTTGTGTCATAGTTTTTTTGACGCAAGATAACACGCAATAGCTTTTGACTCACGAGTCGCAGAACTTTATCCTCATTCAAAAAAATGCGAGTTGATGCTGACAAATGTCATTCAGGCTTAAGGAAAAATACCTAACTGTCGTAATAAGTATCTATGAATACATAGAGGTGAAATTAAAACGTATAAAATTATTATTATAAAAACAAAAAACCCAACTGCTTAGAAGTAATGAACTGAAAAGAGTAGTCTTCCTTTCGAAGGTAGTAAACTATTTTGTCCACACCTGCAGCACCATAAAGTATTTAGAATTTTATATAGATATAGTGATCCTTGTTTTTCTCTTTTCAGTTCATTACTTCTAAGCAGTTGGGTTTTTTGTTTTTATAATAACAATTTTATTTGAGACTTTTTAGTTTTAATTTGTAGTATAGAAATGAGTTGACATTGAATTTTTGAAAATTTTACGAGCTTTCATTTGATACCCATATTGCTAGGATAAAAGAAAAAATGCACGCATTATTTTGAAAATTCATATAGCCTATGTCACTTCCACAATTTAGCCCAATTCAACGACACCTTGTGAGGTGTCAAAATCCGTTCAGTCCTTTAGGCTATAGCGCGTGCCAAAGAAATGGGCATACATACATACGCTCGAAAAACATTACCCTCCTTCTGACGCAGTCGGGTAAAAAAAGTGAATACTAGACAAAATAAATTTAATATACCTACAACAAATTGATAGAAACATGACAACTGATAGAAACATAACTACAATTGGCAGATTTTATCGGCAAGTATATTTTTTATTTTAGGCCTTATATTAAATTAGATCTATCCAAATCAACAGTGAATAGACATCCTTTGACTGTGTTGACTTAGAAGTTTTATTTTGTTATAGCTTTAAGGTATTATAGAGCCAAGTATTTGATATGAATTTCAATTTAATACCTTTACGCGTTCGTGGGAAACGGGGGTAAGTGTAAATTATTAAAAGCATCATTATTATACGTTGCAACTAAAAATTTACAGATTTCGTAATATTTCCATTATCCATAATGTAACGTTTGTACCAAATTTCAAGATCCTAAGCTTACGGGAAGTACCCGTTAGGTTTTGATTTACTTGACCGTGTCGAAAATTGGAAAAAATTTTGGCATGAACAGCTGTATCTCTTGATTGCCTTGGTCTAGAAGCTTGATTTTTTCACGCCTTTGAGGAACAACTGACTGAAGTATTTGATATAAATTTCAGCTTGATACTTCCACGCGTTTCTGAGAAAAAGGATCTTGACAGACAGACGGACGGAAAACGATCCTATAAGGGTTCCGTTTTTCTTATTTACGTACGGAACCCTAAAAATGTTAATGTGTAAGAAATTATTACTTCCATTTTCACAATAATTTTCAATTTGAAAAATCAACGTCACGGTGCACACTCGTAGATGATTATAATGATGGAAACATTAAGAATATGAAACATTATTAACCATAAAATTGATGACAATGTCTAAACCACAGTAATATAAACTAATTACCGACTCACCACTCCGTTATGTTACATATCATCGCAGCTAACTAAGGGATCTTCGGAATCCCTAACGATTTCCGGTTTGGGGGTTTTACTACCTATACGTAGATCTTTAGGTAAACAGATGCCCATTTAAACCTCATTTCCTTCCTCAGATTGGACGTCTGCAAACACTTAACCAAGTTGTTAGCTACAATTAACAATGGTACTTATAACACATTGATTATAAAGGTCAATTTTAAAACCACAATTATTCAAACAGTTTTCCCTGTTTATTACCTGAGAAGGAGGAAAGGTATATATGAACTCTGTATATCAAGTGTTAGTCTCAGTACAAAGTGTCATTCAAAGTTGAATCAAACAGAGATTCGGACTTGCTAGTTGATTTTTGAAAATGGTTATTCCGTGTGACACATCCCGTGAGAGCCATCTCGGGCAACTGATGTTGGAGAAGTTGAAGGAGCACCACGATGAAATATGTCAGGTAAATACCTTTATCATTTATTATTATTAAAAAAAAATATACGTGTCGAATTGAGAACCTCCTCCGTTTTTTTTTCGTCGGTTAAAAAGTAAGGGTAAATAATTTAATGAATTTAAAAGAGGAATTGACGACCTCCGTAGCGCAGTGGTATGCGCGGTAGATTTATAAGACGGAGGTCCTGGGTTCGATTCCCAGAGGGGCAAATTGAAATTTTTTAATTTGTCTTGGTCTGGCTGGTGGGAGGCTTTCGCTGTGGCTAGTTACCACTCTACCGACAAAGACGTACCGCCAAGCGATTTAGCGTTCCGGTACGATGTCATGTAGAAACCGAAAGGGGTGTGGATTTTCATCCTACTCCTAACAAGTTAGCCCGCTTACATCTTAAATTGCATCATCACTTAACATCAGGTGTGATAGCAGTCAAGGGCCAACTTGTAGTTGATAAAAAAAAATATATAGCAAATTTATTTATGATATTAAAACAATATTTTTATGTCTTAAAAATTGGTGATAGTGTTATGATAAAATTTATATAATTTGCTCTGCTGCTTGAATTTATATCAAGATAGTACTTTCAGAAACCGTGACAAAAATAATAAACACGTTATAGTTTGAAAGATATGCTTATACAGATATTTACAACGGATTTCAAACTAGTATAATGATATTTCAAAAATTACACACACACATCGCTATATAGCCCCAAAGTAAGCGTACTCGTAAGCAGCCTGTGTTACGGGTGCTATGACAACTGATGAATACTTTTATATACATTATACATAAACACTTATATAGATAAACACCCAGACACCGGAAAACATCCATGCTCATCACACAAACACTTTCCAGATGTGGGAATCGAACCCACAGCCTAGGACACAGTAGCAGGGTCACTAGCCACTGCGCCACTCGGCCGTCAATCCCTGATAGTGACATGAAAGGTCTTAATAACATTCATTTCCCCTTCGATTAATTACCTTTAAAATAAAATAGCACAATCTACATATTAAGATTATAAATTACATGTATTATTACTACTATGTAGTTTCTCTAGAACTCTATACTGCGATGATAAAAATATTCTGCATTCGTTAACGAAGTATTAAGTAGCAGTAACCTAGAATAATAAATAATGAATGTTTAAAAGATAATAAAATTCAAATGAAGTAAAATAACAATAATAATTAAAAACCCAAAAAGTTAATTGCAATTTAAATGTAGGTAATCTTTCGCAACAGCTGCAATTAAATATATAAAAGTAGTAATTAAAATATTATCAATAAACATACGCGACTGAAGCTTGAAAATGCAGTAAAACCAGCTTATACCTTTCTAATATGTAAATAACATTATAATTTATTAATCTACATATTTTAATTATTATAACTATTATTTAACATTATTAAATGCCGCTCTATACCATTTACATCAATACTAATATTATAAAGAGGTAAAGTTTGTAAGTTTGTAAATAAAGTTCTGTCAGGGCTAATCTTCGGAACTACTGATCTGATTATAAAAATTCTTTCACCAGTAGAATGCTACCTTATCGGTGTTTGTAATAGCTATATTTTATGTTTGTATATATTACCCGAGTTATCACAGTTTTTGTCGCGGGCCTCGGACCATAAAATTTGTTAATATTCGCGTACGCTGCCTTAGATATTGGATATAATTGAAAATATTGTATGAAAACTTTATGCATCTTAAAAAGTTCTACAAAAAAGTCCGCAATATCATATATCTATCTTTTATATTTTGGCAGATATATAACTTTTTGTGTCATTATTTATAGAACTAAACTTAAATCCTTATCAAAATAAATTATTTAATAATCACAAGGATATTATAGAGATAAGATTTGCCTTTTACAGTATGTTAATTAGTTAATTAGTTATATAGTATCGGAGATATTACAAAATTTCTAAAAAATGCGACTCTGTATTAAATCATTTCATTCATATGCTTAAGTTTACGTCATAATTTATACAACTAAACTTAACTCCTTATCGAAATAAATTGCTTAATAATCAAAAGGATATTATAGAGATAAGATTTGCGTTTTACAGTATGTCAATTAGTTATTTGGTTTCGGAGATATTACAAAATTTCTAAAAAACATGACAATGCAGCTATATCGTACAAATTAAGTGGACCTCCTCCGTGTTATGTTATAAGTACTGAATAGGGGTCAACATTTTGGTACTAATATTTTTTGAGGGGTAGCGGGGAAAGAGCACACTTTATATGAAAGTCTGTCTTTAAAATTAAAATGGTACCTAAGAGGTTTTCATGCGGACGAAGTCGCGGACGACTGCTATATAACTATAATGACGTAGGCGAGTGCTAAGAAACGTTTTTTCTAATGCTCACCTCCTTAAGGGGTCAAACGGGAGTTCAAGTCTACACCAAGTTACACGCGGACGAAGTTGCGGGCGTCTGCTAGTATATTATATTCGCAGTAACAGCAAGTTTTTCATGATCTTTGTAAATTTTACACTCACTTCCGGTTACGAATAGAAACCGGAAGTAGCTATTGAACTGCGCTTTAGTAAACTAAGACTGTTTGACTTGTTTAAGTCTGACTGTAAAAATAAGACTATTTAATTACTTTAATCAATCGTGTAAAAGAGGCATACAAATAAAATACAATCACGACATTCAAAAATCAAATTTAAAGCAGGCTAATTTATTAATATTTGCACGCCTAGTCCTTGGCAAAACATGTTTGGATCTTTTTAATAGAATTGCATTACTTTTGTAACCCTTGTTTAGCAAATAAATAAATGATTAAAAAAAATAAAAATGTTACTATGACTTCAGATAGACGCAGCTACAGGCGAAGAGGAGTCCTATGCCTCGGTGGCCTCACGATCAATCCAACTCGCTAGAGCCCTCCGTGCGTATGGCTTGAAACCAGGAGACGTGCTTGCTCTGGGCGGCAAAAACCATTTGGATCTTCACATTCCATTCTACGCTGCACTTTATAATGGACTACCACTGGTCGGAGTTGATCCACTTTACAAATACGGTAAGATATTGTATGGTGCACTTATTGTTAACAACAAAAGATGCTTTTGACTGCCTCGTTGGTCCATTGTACACATCTGAATGTGATCGTTAAAAGATCCAAACAAGCCCACCAAACGGCATTACAGCAGTAGCTCTATACTCTGAATCCCATTGAAAAAATATAATTTCGACGATGACTTTATATTATCGAATTACTTTAATCATAAATACTTTGAATATTATTACTCATTTATCAATAATATAAATATGTTGTGTTTATTAGTATTACAATTTTGAACATTCTATCTTTATGATAGAGTTTTTGTTATCAATGCTGTTGTTGTTGTTAAAAAAACTGAAAGTATACCCAAATATTTAACTTTTACACCAATATATGGAAAACATTATTAGATTCATATTTATTGAAAAAAGAATTATTTTTCAGACGAAATTCGGACACTTTTCAAGCTAACAGAACCAAAAATAGCATTCTGTCAAAATGAATCTTTTGATATGTACTCCAAAGCGGCAGCTGACCTCGGGCTGGATATGAAAATTGTGACTTTTGAGCATGGAGAATGTACATTCTCAATGAGAGATTTAATTGACAAATATGATACGCAAGAACCTGAAGAAGATTTCAGGTAATATTCCCTTTTATCTAAATCTGTAAAAAATACTTTATACACCTGTGACCATATTATAGGACAAAGATATTCGAAAAAAACATAAAAAAGCAAATTTTGAGCAAAACTTTTTTGAACAAGACACACGAGAGAGATCATTCATCACTAGCCGTATTCTGTAAAAAACAAATAATCTAGTCAACAAGTTCAAAAACATGAAAAATAGATATAAAGGTCCTAAAAATATGAGCGATGGCTCATTCGTTTCGGAATTACCTCTAGAAAAATGTTTTTGAAGGAATTTGATGCAGGGTAAAAATAGCAATTGTTATTAACAAAATAAAATGAAAAAAAATGATATTTCGTTTTTGTTAATAACATAAAAAATATTTACATTTAAGCAATTTTGGAAATAGCTCGTTAAAGAGGAGGGAATTTTCAATAAAAAAGTCTTGACTCTCAGAACTCTATCTCCATTATTTATAATTTTAATTAGACGTTGAAAATAGCGCTCCGCGCGGCTGTTACGGCATGCGCGCGCCGCCGCTAGAGAGAGTTCGGCAACAAAAATATTTTTTTAATAACATAAAATGTAATTTTAAAAATTATAAAAAAATTCTAGTATCTCCTTAATACTTGAAAGAATCGAAATTTTCAAAAAGTTATTCAACTGTTAACTAACAAATTTTTTCCCAATCTCCATTGGCATAAACAATGGAATGAAATAGATAATATTATGCAGTGTGGTTAAATGCAAATGCAGAAATCCCGGTTATAATCTTTATAAGTGAAAATTACTTACGCGTTTTGTACATATCAGTCTAATCTAGTCTGCGATGTTTATAGAGTGACAGACTTCGACACCGACAAGATATACGCATTCTTGGTCAGCACGAGTGGTACTACAGGCAAGGTGAAAGTGGTGGCTTTTAACCACAAGCCATTCATTAGTAAAATTAAAGGGCTTCTAAAACTGTACAATTACGATAAAATGTAAGTAAAACTAAATAAAATATTAATTAATACTATACTTAATCTGTATAGGAAACAAGAGAAAGGAATGAAACAAACAAGCATTTTACTGATGCTTTAAAGTGTTATACACATAATGCATATACCCAATTCCGTTACTAGGGCAGCGCCAGCGCATGGCACAGAAATGACTAGACTAGGAACATGCCTATATATATATATATATATATATATATATATATATATATATATATATATATATATATATATATATATATATGTATAGAGCCAGTAAACATAGGACAAATGTTGATATCACTACATAATAATAGTTACATACAACATAACCGATACATCACTCCTTACAAAATCTGCACTAAACTTGATAGAGGCGCACGGCGGACCTAGGGCGCGCAGTCTTAATCACGCACGGAGAAAAACCTTAGCTATATTAAACGCTATAGAATGCAAATAAATGTATAGAAATGTTTCTAATCGATATGCCCCGCGACCATTTCCATACATCTCTTAGTTATCTTTAGCGCTTATGATCAGAGAAAGTAAATACGCCTTAAGTCTCAGATACATTGACGGTACTTTACATGGCACACAATTGCGATAGTGCCGTAAAGATACCATTACATTCAAAACACATTGGACTTCCTGGAATAGATTAACTATAATTAAATAAAAAAAATAAAGAAATACGCGCCACTAATGAGGATACAAAATTGTATTACTTATACAATTATTATTTTGTTTCAACTCAGGCCAAAGAAGAGAGCGCTAAACATGGCTCCAGTGAGTTGGATATCAAATTACTTCTTGTCAGTTTGCAGTCCCTTGAATGGAGACACGAAAGTACAAACATCTATATCAGATGATTATGATCATATAATTTACATAATAAACAAATATAAGGTAAGATCAGCAGAAGGAACATATTCTTTAACTGTTTTAATTCACTTATATAAAACGCTAAGTAAAAAATTATAACAGATGCACATTCGTTGCAATATTATAAGTAAGAATAATAATATGTTGAAATTGTATTTTACAGTATTGTATTCAAAAGGTCAATCAATATCTATATAGATACACTTTTTCTACTATTTGTACAATTCGCCAAGTTATTTGTATTTTAAAATAAAGTTAAAATTATTAGTTGTTATTCCAGAAATTAAATAAAAATATTAATTTTTGCAGCCCGCGACGATCTTGATAGGACCAACATTGGTGACGTATTTAGTAAGCCGAAAGAAAGATGTGGACTTCAGCTGCTTAAAACTTGTTACCATAACGGGATCCAAAATATTCCCTGAATTGTTGGCTAAGTTTAAGGTAACTTAATTTAAAGTTTTTCACTAATGAAATAATTTTATAAATTAATAGATTTCGCACAAAAAATGTGGGATAGTCTTTGGGGAGTGGCGACCGCTTTAAGAAATATAATAATAAAGATCAGAGTAATCTGACCATTAGATCAGATAAAAACAGATTTCAGCTATCTCGAAAAATTAGACATTCGTTCATGAAAGCATTCAGTTACGGACACGAGTTCCACGACTTTTATTCACCGAAAATGTGTTTGAAACGCCTTAAGATAATATGAGATAAATAAATTACATATTTACCTTGTGTTTGGGCTTGATTAATTTGTCTCGATGAGAACTTTACATTTAGATGGGCTGTGACTGTCATTGAGGGTCTGGCGATGAAGAAGAAGAACAGCTGAGGGAGCTCTTTAACGGTTTACAGTAGCTACTTTGTGATTGGGCTCGATTAATATGTCTCAATGAGAATTTGAAAGGTTATAGTTTCCAGTTGATTTAATGTTTACTAAGTCATGATCCCTACGAAAACTCGAGGAAACTCTTCAACCTTTATAGGCACATTTGCAGGGATGTCGGAATGTTATAACTAGCTAGTGAATATTGGTACATATGGTTTAGTTCGAGTAGGTTCTTTAGTATGTTGGTTGTTGATAAATCACTCAAAAGTATAAAATAAAATAATTTTAACAAAAAATAAAAACGCCTTTTACTAACGCCTAAAACTTTAATTTACTTAACCACATCTAAGAAGTCGGTGCCATCCAAGTTTAGGTAACGTCTTTAAAGTAGAAAGCTCGGGTGGCACCGACTTCATAGATGTGATTAAGTAAATTAAAGTAAATAAATGACGTAGTTATTTTTTACTTTTTAGTGCGTTTTGAAGGCGTTTTTATTTTTTGTTAAATTTTTTTTATACAGTATTGTATTCAAAAGTTCAATCAATATCTATATAGATACACTTTTTCTACTATTTGTGAAATTCGCCAAGTCTATTTGTATTTCAAAATAAAGTTAAAATTAGTATTGTTATTCCAGAAATTAAATAAAAATATTTTTTATTGCAGCCCGCGACGATCTTGACAGGACCAACATTGGTGACCTATTTAATAAGCCGAAAGAAAGATGTGGACTTCAGCTGCTTAAAACTTGTTACCATAACGGGATCCAAAGTATTCCCTGAATTGCTGGCTAAGTTTAAGGTAATTTAATTTAAAGTTTTTCACTAATGAAATAATTTTATAAATTCATAGATTTCGCACAAAAATGTGGGATAGTCTTTGGGGAGTGGGGACCGCTGTAAGAAATATAATAATAGAGATCAAAGTAATCTGACCATTAGGTCTGATAAAAATAAATTTCAGCTATCTCGAAAAATTAGACATTCGTTCATGAAAGCGTTTTCAGTTCCACGGACACAAGTTCCACGACTTTTATTCACCGAAAATGTGTTCGAAACGCCTTAAGATAATATGAGATAAATAAATTGCATATTTTAGGGTCTTTTGAATAAAGATACCATGGCCGTGGAAGCCTATGGTCAAACGGAGATGTTGGGATCTGTCATAGGCCCTATCCCCAACGGCCCAAGCGGCAGCTGCGGAAGACCACTACCTATCTACTCTATAAAGGTATAAAAATGAATCCCTATTTCTCTTGGTTAACGCATCACACGTGACCTGCTAGATAGATTTTGCTTATTATTTTTTGTAGTTTGTTACTGTCGGGAAAAAAAATTACGAGTAAAATTAGGAACTCAAACGACTATTTCATAGATATTGTTATTTACGCGAATAAGCGAATTTTAATGAAATATTAAAATTAATTGAAATTTAATTGATAGATTAATCTAGTATAGGTGACACAAAGGCGTCTCACAGAAACGAGATCTACGTAGCTGAGATTATGAGCGTCTGCTAGTTTATCATTATAGTTAAAAAGATCAAAACTTATTCTTTCTCAATTCGGCATAATAACTGAAATATCAGGTTATTATGTTAAGTACAAATATATTATTATTGATAATAGATCTCAAATAAAACTACTAGAAGCCGCCCGCAGAGTCTATCCTGTGGGAATTTCAGGATAAAATGCAGTATATTATTGTCAAGTTTCATATAAATCAATTCAGTAGTTTTTGCGTGAAAGATTAACAAACATACACACTCACACACTCACAAACATTCGTCTTTATATCAGTAGCATGACACATAATTTACAATAACAATTAAGACTTTTAATAATGTATTTACTAACACCGCTATGACCGTTAATACGGTTGAAATAAAAGATTTTTATTTTATTTATTATTTATTTATATTTTAGGGTCTTTTGAATAAAGATACCATGGCCGTGGAAGCCTATGGTCAAACGGAGACGATGGGATCTGTCCTAGGCCCTATCCCCAACGGCCCACGAGGCAGCTGCGGAAGACCACTACCTATCTACTCTATAAAGGTATAAAAATGAATCCTATTTCTCTTGGTTAACGTATCACACGTGACCTGCACTTGTAGTTTGTTATTGAAGGGAGGAAAAAAATTGCGCGTAAAATTTGGAACTCTAAAAAACTCAACACGACTATTTCATAGATATTGTTATTTACGCGAATAAGAGAATTTTAATGAAATATTTAAATTAATTGAAATTTAATTAATAGATTAATCTAGTATAGGTGACACAAAGGCTTCTCACAGAAACGAGATCTACGTGACTGAGATTATGAGCGTCTGCTAGTTTATCATTATAGTTAAAAAGATCAAAACTTACTCTTTCTCAATTCGGCATAATAACTGAAATATCAGGTTATTATGTTACGTACAAATAATAATTATTGATAATAGATCTCAAATAAAATTACTAGAAGACGAACGCAGAGTCTATCCTGTGGGAATTTCAGGATAAAATGCAGTATATTATTGTAAATTTTCATCTAAATCAATTTAGTAGTTTTTGCGTGAAAGATAAACATACACAGTCACACACTCACAAACATTCGTCTTTATATCAGTATTATGACACATAATTTACAATAACAATTAAGACTTTCACTCATTAACATGTAATTAGAAAATCTTTATCGGTGGTAACAAGCCAATCAAGTGACCTCTATTAAAAAAATGAAAGCAGAGTCGGTCAACTTGATGGAATGGGTAACGGAATGATTTTTCTGGCTAAGTCACATTTAAATATGTAGTTTATATCATCATAGGATACGTTTTTTTTTACATTACAAATATAATTTTAGTAAAAAAAATTAAGTAGAGCATCATTCTCACGACAATTAGTGGGGCACGCCTTACTGAATTGACTTATTTATATCATGTTATTACAATCTTTAATTGCACGACACATCTTAAAATAAACGTAAATCTTAGTTTCCTTTTTCCTCCAATGCATGTTGCATGAAATCGATATAAACAGGATGTATAAAGATTTATTGTAATATTCAAATTGTTAATTGCAGTTAGTTGATCCAAGCAATGGCGTAGAAATAAAGGAACCTTACGTAACTGGTGAATTGTGGAATAAGGGACCGAGATTCACGGTAAGTGAAAAGGCTGTAGAATTGTTAAATATTTTATTTTATTAACAACTAGTAAAAAGTTTGCTCTTAACTGCAAATACACCTGATGATAAGAGATGATGCAATCTGAGATAGGAGCGGACCAACCTATTGGATATAAAAATTTTAACAAAAAATAGAACCGACTCAAAACGTACTAAAAAGTAAAAAATAATTGCGTGATTTAGTTGATTTAATTTACTTGAGCATATCTATGAACTCGGTGCCAGCAAAGGAACATTTATTTAACGAAGTAAAGCAGTTTGTGTTGTCTAAGTAACGTCCTTAAAGTAGAAACCTCCGTCGGTTAAAAATCCATTGTCCTATTGATTTCTACAAGACTTCGTACCGAATCGCAAAATCACTTGCCGGTTAAAAAAATTATGACAAACATCCACAACAAATAAGTCTAAAATCATTATTTCAGGAATACTACAATGATCCAGAGGAAACCGCACTGGCTTTTTCAGAAGACGGTTATTTCAAAACAGGAGACCTATTGTACCGGGATGAGAATGATAATTACTTTTTCGTAGACAGACTCAAAATTTTGATTAAGTACAGGAATTCGCATGTAAGTCTCAATTGTTTGTTTAGTATTTTATTATTATAATAACATAGTTTTTGTTACACAAAATATTAGCGATTATAGCGAACTAAAACTTCATACTAACAGACTCACTAGACATAGTCATAAATTAGTTCTCTGGCGCTGCGTTTGAGATGAGTGCTGTGTGGTGATTGTTAAATAAAATCCAGTATTCAAGGCGATGTACAAGAGTTGCAAAGCAGACGTAACAGATATTGTAATTCTTCAATAACTAGATAGATGAATAGACTTACTGAAAACTTTTGTGAGGTTGAGTATGCGATGTAAAACTAATTGTAAAGGAAGTTTTGGACTAGCCCTAACAAAAGTTTTAAAAAGTGCGAAACCAGTGTCTAGTGTGTTGAGGGTATTGATGATTTTCTGAAAGATAATTTTAGGGTCAATCTGCATACAAGACAAGATGACTAACATTGCTGAGATTCTCACCGAACTTTTTGGCAACTTCCATATGTTAGTGAAAGTTGTTTCCCTATGGCAAAGGAAGCACAAAAGTAAAAAAATGCGGTGCTTTGAAGGCATGAGCAGTATGTGCGGATTAAAACTGAGTGACAAAGTTAACAAGAATATGTAGTGACTAAAATTGAGAAGCTCAGATTGGGCATGTAGAGAGAATTTTTAGGCGAGGGTGAAGGCCTAGGCGAATGTTCCTGGACCAACTTCAGGACATTTTAAATAATGGCCAGGTCATGAGTACCCTAAACCGATGAACTTATATGAAAGGATTAATGAGAATGGAAGGAAGTATGCAAGGACCGTGGTAAGTGGAGGGATGTGATCCCTTCCTACCCCTACCGGAATAAGGCGAGACTTTATGTATGTCTTTTCGACAGAATCTGCATTTCGAACGGGACTGAGGAACTTGACTTTTCAAAAATGCTGTCTTAAAAATAAACAATTTTGTTACAGATCTTGCCATTAGAAGTAGAAGAACAGATAAGCTCGCATCCAGGTGTAAAAGAAGTATGCGTGGTCGGTATTAGCGATCCTCTAGACGGAGAAAAGGCGGTGGCATGTGTAGTCAAAAGTGGAGAATGCAACGTTACTGCACAAGATATTAAAGATCTTGTAGCGAGTAAGTTATTATTATTTTCTATTTTTATTTACATTCCTTTGATTCCAATTGACTTTTACTTTTTACTGAAATTACCCTATGTTTAGCTATTAAATAATCATTAGGATAAAAATATGAAATTTAAATTGTAATTATTTCATTATTAACCTATTAACCGGCTACTAACTACTGGGCCTTCTTATAGGAGAGGATATAAAGAGCTGAGACAAAGAGAGATCACCATGCTGTTTTAATGCGGGTTGGCGGGCTTAGGGTGATAGGTTTTCATTAATTAACGATCACTATCAAATAGACTAATCACTAAACCAACAAGACACTCAAATAGTAATGTATCTTAAAATATTTCACACATATTAACGGTCAACTTCAGTTCTTATTTAGAAATATCTTTTAACATTTTAACTTGTTTATTTCAGATAAATTGTCCCAAAATAAACAGTTGCGCGGTGGCGTGGTGTTTGTAGATCAACTGCCGTTAACATCATCTGGAAAAATCGCGAGGAGCAAAGTCTTGCAATTAGTTTCTAGTATGAAGAGGGAATGAAATGAAAACCCAACAAACTTTAGAATAGAAAAGAAAATGTGATATTGACAAAATGATTTCCTGTTTACGTGTATTTTGTTATTTACCGATAAAACCATGTTTGTGTAATAAATGTGAAAACTTATAGAAACTGTTGCTGCAGCAAAATATATATTTGTTAAAAAATGGATTTATTTTGGATTGCACTGGACTATAGTTTAAGTTGCTTACTTATTTTTTATTTTATTTATTAACTTTCATTGTATTTGTACATACACGAACACGAACAAGAAAAATAGAAACATTCTATGAAGAATGAAGAATACTATAGGCGACCTTATCGCTTACTAGCAATATCTGGCAAACAATGTTAAGTTTAAGAAAACATAAGGATTATAAATGTGGTGAAAAACTGTGATTATAATACCTGTCAATTATTGTTGAGTCTTTAGATATTAATATATTGTGAATTAATAGTATAATTTTAAGTAAAACTGGGTGTATTTTAAAGGAAACAAATAAATTATAATTTATTTAGTTGAACAATTTGTTTTTTTTGAGTTCATTTTTTTCATTTAGTTCACGTTGTTGTTAAAGAGTCATCACTCATCAGTCATCAGTCTATTCTCTCTCGGCACTCTTAGCGATTTCTTTAAGTTTGACTCTAAGAACTTTTCCCCTAGGCGTATAGGGGAGGCTGTCGAGAAATAGCAGGCCTCCCCGCAGGCGCTTGTTATCCGATAGCTTACCTGGGAAAACATTTTGGATTAAAAAGTATATTAACTTTTAAACTATGAATTTGTAAAGGTCTGGTAACCATCACTGGAAAGTGAGCTTATTTCTTTATAGTGTTTAAACTAACTGGTAATTGCACCGCTGGTCCAGGGCTTCGCCTGTATCGGATTCAATTACAAGCTCCTCGATTCAAGTCTTAGAACCTGTTACTTGAACAGCCACAAAAGAGACTAAAACTAAATAGCAGGTGGACTCGGCAATGGTGGAATCCTAAACATCTTACATAGCTTAGATATAATAATAATATTTACCAACATAATATAAGGATATTGAAATTAAATTGTTAGTTGATTTTACCTCTATCATAAGAGCCGGCGACAACCTGTTTGCGCATCGTAGGTATGTGTTTGTTCTTCTATTGTGCAATCAGCCACAACAGCTGTAAGCAAATTGGTTGAGAGACTAATGAAGGCCATGTATGCCATATCCAGGTAGGAGTCTTACTCTTGTAGTGTACCTACTCGTACCTACTACTGTTGCCCATACCTATCTATTAAGTTGCATCAAACTTCGCCGGCGCGCGCGCTGCACAGGCGAGCACATCCAACCGCCGCGCGATAACCTTGACCGCGGTGATAAAAATCACCCGACCGGCCCGGAATAAAAATCCAAGCCCATAGATTAAAGACTAATAGATGGAGTCATAACGCGGCTGTAGGTTCAAGAGCGTGACAGACTTATTTCATTCGGCCTTTATTAGAAAATGACACAAAATTATTTTTTGTCCCTTTCAGCGTGTTCGTTTTTATTATTTGTCAAGAATGAAGTTGGTGACAAGCAAAGGACATATCTGAGTAATTAGTAGCTTTTTATTAAATTTGCTGATAAATAATACAACTTTGCGGTTACTATATTAATTTAAACGTTATCGTTCTATGGTGGGTTGTAATATTTTCGGCTGCAACAGTCGCAGCGAACAGAAAATCGAAGGAATTACGTTTCATACGTAAGTAGGCATAAACTTCATTGATTGATGATTTAAAGCTTAGATATGTTATTTTTTAGCAAATTTCATGTATTATGCGTTTACTAAACTATATTATATAAAGTAATATTTCGTATTTTACGATATTTTAAAACATAACGTTTTATGATGTACTTTAAATGTTGACATGTCATGTCAATAAGGCTGATTTGCTGTCTCACGAGTGGACACGCTATGGGCTCTATCTATTAGTCTTTAATCTATGTCCAAGCCCGATGTTGACAAGTTGCCAACGTCACACACCCGTGTCTTGGAGAGCACGTTAACGTGCGTAATCTGAGCTCTCAGTTCCGGTCATTTTTCTTAACATATCGTTGACAGTAATAGTTATATTAACGAAATATCTTCCTACCTACTCTTGCCTTATATCTGTGTCTTTATCTTCGATCTATCATGTTTCGCGGATGCTGTTATTATCATCAAAAACAGCCCCACAAACTAATTTCGGAAAACTTCTTCGCAATCATAATTACTGTAGGAAACAGGAGTTATTCCTGCTTGAGCTGTATGACGCACTGATCAGAAATAATGTGTATGACGTCGCTATGATCCCGCATGGAGCTTAAGATGTTTGCACCTCTGCACTGTGTGATTAATAATTACATAGTATAAAACAAAGTCGCTTTTTTATGTTTGTCCGGATGTATGCTTTAATCTTTAAAACTACGCAACCGATTTTCATGCGGTATTTTGACGTGACAACGTCTTATAATTCGATAGAGCCGGCTGCACGCACGAAAAAACATGACTCATGCGGCGTTACCCCGCTTTGAGGCGTTCCATGTAAGGCTTGAAGTGCAAGCGAGAGCGCGGAACGAGCGACAAAGAAGCACAATCGGCTTTTGCATTCGGCAGCGTTCGATATCCGTCTATTAAATATAATTATTAAATATATTAATTTTAAATTAAAATTTAATTTATTTATAAATTAATATATTTATTATAAATTTAAAATATAAATTTATAAAATCAAAATCAATTATTTTATTAATTTAAATTAATATTTATAAAAATATACTTAAATTAAAAATTTTAACAACCAATTAAATGCTACCATTCCATCAGTATTTTCTTCAGACGTTGTCACGTTCAACTATCGTCAGTAAACTGACTTTACAGACAACCAATTTTTTATCAGATAGAGTGGTCCAACAGGAAGGTTTATGTGTATAATACATGGACAATGTAGCAGAGAAAAACTGATAATTTTAGAGGTTTCTGATGTGATGTCGTATATTACCGCATTTATTACACTTACATTGGAAACGCTGGCTAAACACTGAGATATAACAAAATAATGTTCACAACTTAAAAAGGTCAACAAAAAAGTCCGCGATGGTATATATCTGTCTCTTAGGGATAACCCAAAATAACCATTTTTATCGTTTACTTTCAACCAAAACTAATGGCTTATTTACGAAGCGATTTTAAGCAATACTGTATTAATCCTAATCCAATTGAGTATCTTAAATACATTGTGCGTTCAATATAGATCACTTTTGCTCTGTACAACATTTAATTTAAGTGAATATTTTCCAACATATGTAAGATTCAAAATGCAGGGACGAGCGTTCGGTGGTCGCGCGGAGCGTGCGTGCGCCTCCTTGGTACATACCAGCATTACACCCGTGCGAAGCTGGACGGGCCGCTAGTTATGTATAAAATATACTGAACTATAAGTGAACAGTCTGACCTACGAGTATTTGAATATACGAGAGTGACTGATTGGAACGACAGTCAGAAAAAAATTAAAGCAAATTATTTCCCACAGCATGGTGCCCTGATCCGATTATACCCATTATTGGGAAAGACCATTACAGCATTTGGCAATATTACAAAAACTACTAAGTTTTACCTTAACAGAAACATCATTTTTACTACATTAAAAAAAGCTATAATAAAGGGTTTTCCGAATTACCTCGAAGGAAGTATTCAGTTTATAGCGATAACACATGTTGATTAAAACATGACCAGGTTTTTACCGCAGATATGTGATACGAGCATGTAGGTGTTAAGCCTGAGTCACATTTATCACACTTTAATATCGGGTAGAGCTTTTTGGTACATAGTTAGTTCATTTTAGTAAAATAATAAACGTGTAAAAAGACCAATATGCGAAAGCGGACGAGTAATTACCTAATCTCTCTTAAGCACAAATATTGTAAATTTTTCAAGAATGATTCATTTTTTTCTGTCAATTCATTTGATAATTTCAAATTAAGGGTATTTTATAAGATAAAATATATACACAACGGGTAAGCAATCTATCTAGGTATACAAATTAATAAATATAAACTATCTGTTTTTAATATCAAATTTAAAAAAAAAATCCTTTTATATATGATAGCAGGACTTATGACGAACTTTAAAGTCATTTGAGAAAAATTGTAGAACATAATCTACAAAAATTGTTTTTTCACTTTTTTAAGGATCACTATCTCGTACAGATTTAAAAGTCTTAAATTTTAACTTATGTGAATTAAAAGTCTTAAACTTAAACTTATGTAAAAAAATTACATTTTGAGGTTATGTGAAAAAAGTATAAATACAAAAGTTTTAGATCTTTTTATTACCTACAACTTTGCCGTATAACTCTTTTCCATAGGACTTTTAGTTTTGCCGGAAATAGAGAAAATCCGTTTTTTCCCCTAAACCCTCACCCTCTACCCCTTCCCGACCTCAGATCGCCCGTACTTTGTTTTTCCTTTCATTTTTATGATATTCTCTTCCTTCTGCGATTTTTTTTTGGTTTCAAAATTTATCGACACTGGTCTATTACATAAAACTTTTGTGATAGTTTTTTTTCGACGTAAGATTATATGCAATTGGTTTCAACTCGACGAATGCTAACAAATGTGATTCAGGCTTAAGGAAAAACACCTAATTGTTGTAATGAGAACGTATGAATACATAAGTGTGAAATTAAAACGTATAAAAAGGGAATATATACAAAATAAACTGTTTAATATATTTGGAACAAATTGAAAGGAAAATTATAATTGTCAATTTACAACAGTAGTAAATTCGCAGTACAAATATTAACATTATTCTTATTTTATTTTATTATCTTATTGGCCGGTTTACAAAGTGCCATTCAAAGTTGAGTCAAACAAAGACACGAACTAATTGTTATTTGATTTTTTGAAAATGGTTATTCCGCGCGCCTCACTCCGTGAGAGCCATCTCGGGCAACTAATGTTGGAAAAGTTAAAGGAGCACCAAATTGAAATATGTCAGGTAATTTAAAACCTGACCGACTTTTAATACTCGTTACTGAATTAACTTCACTCGTCAATTACCAAAATTTTATTCATTCTTACTCTCTTTGAAAAACTCTCAAAGAATTGCGCTTCAGTTTACTGAAATAATACTGTTTAATTACTTCAACTAAACGTGGCTGGTGGGAGGCTTTCGCCGTGGCTAGTTACCACCCTACCGACAAAGACGTACCCCCAAGCGATTTAGCGTTCCGGTACGATGTCGTGTAGAAACCGAAAGGGGTGTGGATTTTCGTCCCACTCCTAAAAAGTTAGTCCGCTTCCATCTTAGACTGTATCATCACTTAACATCAGGTGTGATAGCAGTCAAGGGCCAACTTGTAGTTGATAAAAAAAAAAAAACTAAACGTATTAATGGGACAACTTCAAAGTAGGCTAATTTATTAATAAAAATGTTACTATGACTTCAGATAGACGCAGCTACAGGCGAAGAGGAGTCCTATGCCTCGGTGGCCTCACGATCAATCCAACTCGCTAGAGCCCTCCGTGCGTATGGCTTGAAACCAGGAGACGTGTTTGCTCTGGGCGGCAAGAACCATTTGGATCTTCACATTCCATTCTACGCTGCACTTTATAATGGACTACCACTGGTCGGAGTTGATCCACCTTACAAATACGGTAAGATATTGTATGGCGCACTTATTGTTAAGCACGAGAGATGTTCGACTGCCTCGTGGGTCCACTATATACATCTAATACTGATCGTGAAAAGATTCAAATAAGCCCGCCAACTGGCATTGCAGCAGTGGCTCTATAGGTACTCCGAAGACCGTTAAAACCCGAAATAAGATAATCTTGATGATGATGGTGACTTTAAATTGTCGAACTACTTTATAATAAATGCTTTTCAACCGACGAAAAAAAACGGAGGAGGTTCTCAATTCGACACGTACATTTTTTTTTTATGTATAACCACGCCACGCATAACTTTTTACAGAGTTGTTCGATTTTGATAATTCTTCTTTTATTTGAAAGGGCATACTTCCAAGGTGGTCCCATTTTCATCATGTTAGGATCGGATGATGATATCCTGTGGAAATTGAAGGAACTCTTCAAATTTTGGAGACACGCTTACAGCGATTTCGGTTTTTGTCTCGGTATCGGTAGCTTTTTGGCTACTAGTGCTGTATATACTATGACAGTATAGTACGAGTACGTTACGTGGCGATAAATCTAGGAGTCGGTGCCAGCCAATGTTTCTACTTTAAGGACGTTACCTAGAACCCACAAACTGCTTTACTACGTAAAATAAATGTTCCTTAAGCTTGGCTGGCACCGACTTCATAGATATGCTTAGTAAATTAAAGCAACTAAATGACACAGTTAATTTTTTACTTTTTAGTGCGTTTTGAGTCGGTTCAATTTTTTACTATTATAACTTACTAGTGGAAGCCCGCGACTTTGTTCGCGTGGACTTTTAACCCTTCTCTCATGGGAACTTCCTTTATCCTTCCTCGTAGTATGAACTCTAATCGTGTCAAATTTCATTTGAATTTATTGAGTACAGTCTTTACTTAAATTCAGTTTTTTTAAAATAACTTTTTTTTTTAAGTCCGATCTCCATGAAACAAAGCGAAAGCCTGCCCATAGCTAAGTTTAATCCATCTGTGAGAACCGTATGAAAATCGGTTCAGTAGTTTTAAAGTGATGCGCGAGCAGACATACAGACAAACAGACAAAAATTTTTAAAAACGTTCTTTTGTGGTCATACAATTTTTTCAAAAATATTTAATGTACAGAATTGACTTCCTTTATTTTTTCATTATATGTATAGATTAGTGTGTTTTTTAAATAATAATTATATAATTTTTTTTTTAAATAATATAATATTAATATGTGGCGTTTGTTAGTATTTAATTTTAATGTTCTAATTTAATTTAAGAATTTTTGTTATAAGTGTGGCATACCCACATTTTTAACTTTTACACCAATATATGGAGATTATTATTCGATTCACAAGTATTTAATTAATAAATATTTTCAGACGAAGTTCGGACACTTTTCAAGCTAACAGAACCAAAAATAGCATTCTGTCAAAATGAATCTTTTGATACATACTCCAAAGCGGCAGCTAATCTCGAACTGGATATGAAAATTGTAACTTTCGACCATGGAGAATGTACAATGGGAGATTTTATTGACAAATATGATACGGAAGAACCTGAAGAAGAATTCAGGTAACTACATCTCTTAAAATTCTTTAAAATTTAAGTAGTAATAACACACTTACGAAATAATTTTAAAAGTGTAAGAGTTCGTCGGTTCGAAATGGCAGATTCGTCGTGTAGTTATAAACTGTGCAGTTGCACAACTGTTTTCTAAAGAACGAGACACATGAGAGCGACACTCATCAGAGGAATAGGATCAGGTAGAGACGAAGTAAAACTCATACTATCAAGTTTTGTTACAGAGTAACGCTGCAGTTCCGGAATCCTCAAAACACCACATTCATATATTACGCACACAGGAGGCGTAAAATCATTGCACGCTGTTCGTTTCTACTATTTCACAGACTTGAATACATTAACATTCACAATGCCAACAAACGAATTCTCTATCACTGCGTTATACTTACTACGTTAATAATCTAAAATCCCATACAATTCACTGTCATAGATAATATTATGCAGTGTGTATAAATGCAAATGCAAAAATCCCGATTATAATATTTATAAGTAAAAATACTTACTCGAGTTGTACAAATTAATCTGATCTAGTTTGTTTTGTTTATAGAGTAACAGAATTCGACACCGACAAGATATACGCATTCTTGGTCAGCACGAGTGGTTCTACAGGCAAGGTAAAAGTGGTAGCATTTAACCACAAGCCCTTCATTAGTAAAATTAAAGGAATGCTAAAACTCTACAATTACGATAAAATGTAAGTAAAATACTAATTAATACTATACTCAATCGGTATAGAAAAGAATGGAAAGAAAAGGACTACAAACAAGCATTTGACTAACGCGTTGATGTTTTATACACAATACCGTTACTACGGCAGTGTCAGTGGTGCTCACCCACAGGGCACAGGCTAGGCTAGGAATATACCTCATATGTATACAGCCAATCAACGAAGACCAAATGTTGGCATAACATAGTAACAGTTACTAATACAACTTTGTCCACGTATGGAGTGAGCAGCAGTCTGAGCCGAGCACTGAAACCTCTCAATGAGTATTCAAGTTGCTGTAGAGAATAAATGGAGCGTACTCTGAATTGTTCCCAGTGGAACGAGGTGTATGACAAGGATGTTAATCGTTGCCATGGCTGTTTATCTTATTCATGGACAACTACTAGACAGATTTCAAAGAAAGTGTATTTGGTCTAAAAATGAACGAGTTACTCATCAAATGTCTTCTCTATGCCTATGATCAAGTATTACTTGCATCGTCTACTAATGAGTTAATAAATGGAAATTTTTTGAAAAGGAAAGAAATAAAAGTGAATGTTAGCAAAACAAAATTCATGGTTTTTGAAAGAGATGAATACGTGACATATTGTAATAATTTGATAGATGGAGAAAAAGTGGAAGAAGTAAAAGAGTTTGTATACCTGGGTAGTAAATTTACGAAAGTTGGTACGTGTGAGAGTGAAAAAAGAGTCAATGTTGGGAACATTGTGAATGGTGCTCTGCATGCATTTATTAATAGCCAGAAAGTGTCACAAAAGGCAAGACTGGCTGTGCAGAGAGGTGTATTGGCTTATATAGTAGTGAAAGCTGGGCATGAAAGAAGAAGAACAAAAGTAAAATAAATGCGGTAGAGATAAAAGCATTGAGTAGTATGTGCGGGTTAAATCTGTGTGACAGAGTTAAGCATAGTATGATATGAGAAATGATGAGAAGATAATGCGCGGTGTAAAAGAAAATGTTGTGACTAAAATTGAGAAAGGGATGCTTAGATAGTTCGTAAGACAGAATAGATGAAAGAAGATTAATATAATAGATTTATGAGGCGAGAGTGAATGGACATGTTGGACGGGGAAGGCCTAGGCGAATTTACCTGGACCTAAACTTTCAAATAATGGTTAGGTCAAGAGTACGAAGAGTAAAACGACGAACTGGTATGAAAGCATTAGTAAGAGTGGAAGAAGCTAAGGAAGTATACAGGGAGCATGGCACGTGGGGGGATGTGGTATCAGCCTATCCCTATGGGAATAAGGCGTGATGTTATGTATGTATGTAATAATACATTAATCTTTTAGATTTTAGGGACGCAAATCTTGCACGGATCACAGAAGCCTTAGTAGCTATATTTACTCAAACGATCATAAATGCTATAGAGAGCTAAGAAATTTATAGAAATGTTTCGAACCGATATGCTCCGCAATGATTTCCATACATCTCTTAGTTATCTTTAGCGCTTACGATCGTAGAAAGTAAAGACCACTAAAGTCCCTGGTGTACACATTGACGTACTTGACATTATACACACAATTGCGATACATTCAAAGCAAAACGGACTTCCTGAAATAGATAGACAATAATTAAATAAAAAAATTACAGAAATACGCGCTACTAATGAGGATACGTAAATCGGTTTTCTCAAACAAATATTATTTTGTTTATACTCAGGCCAAAGAAGAGAGTGTTAAACTTGGCTAGTGAATTGGATATCAAATTACTTCATATCAGTGAGCAGTTCCTTGAATGGAGACACGAAAGTACAAACTTCCATACCAGATGATTATGATCATATCATTTACATAATAAACAAATATAAGGTAAGATCAGTAAAACAATGTTTTTTTTCTCTAAACCATTTTAATTCACTTATATACACTGCGACTAATTATTTTTAAAAATTTAATAAAAAGTATTAAATTTTTATTTTATTGTATTTAGTAAAATAAGTAAATACTGTGACAGATGCACATTCTTTGGAATATTATATATAAGTACGAATAAAATGTTGAAATTTAATTTTGCAGTATTGTATTCAAAAGTATACACTTTATCTACCATTTGTGCCATTCGCTAAAGTATATTTGTATTTAAAAATAAAGTTAAGATTAAAATTGTTATTCCAGAAATTAAATAAAAATATTAATTTTTTGCAGCCAGCCACTTGCTTGATAGGACCAACATTGGTGACCTATTTAATAAGCCGGAAGAAAGATGTGGACTTCAGCTGCTTAAAAATTGTTACCATAGCGGGATCCAAAATATTCCCCGAATTGCTGGCTAAGTTCAAGGTAATTTAAAGTATAATTTTAAAAATAAAATGATTTGATGAATTCACAGATTTCTTGTTCGCATAAAAATGTGGGTTAGACTTTGGGAAATAGGGTCCTATGAGAAATTAAATAATAAATAAAAAAGTAATCTGACCATTAGGTAGACAGATTTTAGCCTGGAAAAATGGGTTCATGAAAGCATTTGGTTACGGACACAAGTTCCACGATTTTTAACCGACGAAAAAAACGGAGGAGGTTCTCAATTCGACACGTATATATATATATATATATATATTTTTATATGTATGACCACGCATAACTTTTTACAGAGTTGTCCGATTTTGATAATTCTTTATTTATTAGAAAGGGCATACTTTCAAGGTGGTCCCATTGTCATCATGTTAGGATCTGATGATGATATTCTGGGGAAATTGAAGGAACTCTTCAAATTTTGGAGGCACGCTTACAGCGATTTCGGTTTTTGTCTCAGTATTGGTAGCTTTTTGGCTACTAGTGCCGTGTAATATACTATAACAGTATAGTAAGAGTACGATACGTGACGATAAATCACTAAAAAGTAAGAAAGAAAAATTTTTAAATAAAAATAGAACCGACTCAAAACGCACTAAAAAGTAAAAAATAACTGTGTCATTTAGTTGCTTTAATTTACTTAAGCATATCTAGGAGTCGGTGCCAGCTAAGGTTTCTACCTAAAGGACGTTATCTAGAACCCACAAACTGCTTTACTACGTAAAATAAAGGTTTCTTAAACTTGCTGACACCGACTTCATAGATATGATTAAGTAAATTAAAGCAACTAAATGACACGGTTATTTTTTACTTTTTAGTGCGTTTTGAGTCGGTTCTATTTTTATTTAAAAATTGTTTGTTCACCGAAAATGTGCTCAAAATATAAACAAGTTACATATTTCAGGGTCTTTTAAATAAAGATACCATCGCCGTGGAAGCCTATGGTCAAACGGAGACGATGGGATGTGTCCTAGGCCCTATCCTCAACGGCCCAAGCGGCAGCTGCGGAAGACCACTACCTATCTACTCTATGAAGGTATAAAAATTAATCCCTGTTTCTCTTGGTCAAGGCATCACGCGTGGCCGGCTAGATCGATTTTGCTAATTATTTTTTTGTTTGTTATTTTCGGGAGAATATAAAGAAAATTTTGCGTAAAATTAGAAACTCGTAAGAAAACTCGTCTGCTATTTTATAGATATTTGTTATTCAACCTTAACGGGACCGTCGTTTACCCGTGAATGAATGAATAGAAGATATAAGACTTAATACATTTGAGTTTACTATAACAATAGAACTTTTCTCATTTAAGGTAATTGAGTTATTAGATCTACATGAATAATTCAATGACTTGAATTATCCGTATAATTATTGAGGAAACCGCAAAATAACATATAAGACGTAGTACGCAATTTAACTATCATGTTATTACAATCTTTAATTGCACAACATATCTTAAAATAGACGCAAATTTTAGTTTCCTTTTTCCTCCAATGCATGTTGCATGAAATCGATATAAACAGCATGTATAAAGATTTATTGTAATATTCAACTTGTTAATTGCAGTTAGTTGATCCAAGCAATGGCGTAGAAATAAAGGAACCTTACGTAACTGGTGAATTGTGGAATAAGGGACCGAGATTCACGGTAAGTGAAAAGGCTGTAGAATTGTTAAATATTTTATTTTATTAAAAACTAGTAAAAAGTTAGCCCTAATTGCAATCACACCTGATGTTAAGTGATGGTGCAATCTGAGGTAGGCTGTAAGAGTGAATCAACTTATTAACAGTAGAAAATTAGGATAAAATCGACTGCCATATCTATTTCTACAAGACTTTGTACCGGAACGCAAAATCGCTTGTCGTTTAAAAATATTATTTAAGTTTAAAATAATTATTTCAGGAGTACTACAATGATCCAGAGGAAACCGCATTGGCTTTTTCAGAAGATGGTTATTTTAAAACAGGAGACCTATTGTACCGGGACGAAAATGATAATTACTTTTACGTAGACAGACTCAAAAGTTTGATAAAATACAGGAATTCACACGTAAGTCTTAACCATTACGAAGAGTAAAGTTTTTGCTTGCTGGATCCAATATATTTTGATATTGTTTATTTAGTATTTAACTGTAATAATATAGTTTTGCAACTAAAATATTAGCCACTATAAACGAAAAAAAATTTCAACAAAAAATAGAACTAACTCAAAACGCACTAAAAAGTAAAAAATAACTGTGTCATTTAGTTGCTTTAATTTACTTAAGCATATCAATGAAGTCGGTGCCAGCCAAGTTCAAGGTACATTTATTTTACGTAGTAAAGCACCGAGAACCCATCTAGGTAACGTCTTTAAAGTAGAAACCTTGGCTGGCACAGACCTAGATATGCTTAAGTAAATTAAAGCAACTAAATGACACAGTTATTTTTTACATTTTAGTGCGTTTTGAGTCGGTTCTATTTTTTGTTAAAAATTTTTATTTCTTACTTTTTGTGATTTATCGCCACGTAACGTACTCGTAGTATACTGTCATAGTATATTATACGGCACTTGTAGCTAAAAAGCTACCGATACCGAGACAAAGACCGAAATCGCTGTAAGCGTGCCTCCAAAATTTAAAGAGTTCCTTCAATTTCCCCAGGACAATGGGACCACCTTGGAAGTGTGCGCTTTCTAATAAAAAAAGAATTATCAAAAACGGACAACTCTGTAAAAAGTTATGCGTGGTCATACATAAAATATATATATATATATATGTGTGTGTCGAATTGAGAACCTTCTCCGTTTTTTTTCGTCGGTTAAAAATAGATAATAACAGACTCGCTAGATAGTCATAAATTAGTTCTGGCGCTGCATTTAAGTTGACACCAATATGTCGATTCTTGAAAAAAATCCAGTATTGAAGCCGATGTACAACAGTTACAAAACAGATGTAACAGAAATTGCAATTCTCCAATAACATTTTGAACATCTTCAACACAGAGGTTTTTTTTCACGAATTACTGAAATCATATGTGAGGTTGAGTATACGACGCAAAATTGTAAATGAACTTTTGGACTAGCATTAACAAAAGTTTTAAAAATTTGCAAAACCAGTGTCGAGTGTGTAAGTTGAGGGTTTTATAGAATTGATGATTTTCTAAAAGACAAAGATTCTTAGGGGCAATCTATACACACGATAACATTACTAGGATTGCTGTGTTTCTTATAGTCTTCTCGGCAGAATCTGTATTCCGAACCGGTAATAGAGTCACTGCACACTGAGAAACGTGACTTTTCAAAAATTCTGTCTTAAAAATAAACAATTCTGTTACAGATCTTGCCATTAGAAGTAGAAGAACAGATAAGCTCGCATCCAGGTGTAAAAGAAGTATGCGTGGTCGGTATTAGCGATCCTCTAGACGGAGAAAAGGCGGTGGCATGTGTAGTCAAAAGTGGAGAATGCAACATTACTGCACAAGAAATTAAAGATCTCGTAATGAGTAAGTTATTACTACTATCAATTTTTTTTACATTTCTGATTGACTTTTACTTTTTACGAAAATCACCCCATCTTCGGCATTTATAATGATTAGGATAAAAATATAAACAGTAAATTGTAATTACTTCATTATGAGACTATTAACCGACTAACTTATAACAGGCCAGGCCTACTTATAGGAGAGGAGATATTGAGAGACCTACCACGCTGTTCTAATTAATTTTTTATAAATAACGATCACTATCAAATGTTGATGATAGTAACCGGGCTTATCGTGCTCTCCGGGAAACAGGGATATAACACAACTTCTCGACTACGGACTTGAAATGTACTGAAAATTTCATATAAAAATTAGAAACTCAGTATTTTTCCGCGACCCGGCGCAGGTCGCGGTCGAACTCAGGACCTCGTGATAGTTGCCAGACAGGGTAATCACTAGACAGACAGTCAAATCATAATGTATCAGAAGAAACTTCACACATTAAGAGTCAACTTCAGTCCTTTCTGGCATACTGGATTTTGATGCACATTAATCATCATCCTCTATAGCGAGCTTATTCGGTAATATCTTTTAACAAGATTAAATTCTTTATTTCAGATAAATTGTCCCAAAATAAACAGTTGCGCGGTGGCGTGGTGTTTGTAGATCAACTGCCGTTAACATCATCTGGAAAAATCGCGAGGAGCAAAGTCTTACAACTAGTTTCAAATATGAAGAGAGAATGAAATGAAACCAACAGACTTTAGAATAGAAAATTAAATGTGATATTGACAATTTCCTGCTTATGGTTATTTTGTTATTTACAGATGAAGCCACGTTTGTGTGATAAATATGATAATTCATAGATATTGTTGCTGCAGCAAAATATTTCTTAAAAAATAGATCTATTTTGGATTGCACTGGACTATAGTCGAAGTCGCTTACTTATTTATTTTATTTATCAATGTCCATTTTATTTGTACATATACGAAAACAAACAAGAACAATAGAAACATACTACGAGGACAAAATAGTACAATACTTAAAATTGTCTGCAAGAAATTATGATAACGATAAAAAATTGCGATAACTTACTAGCAATTTTTTGCAGACAATTTTTAGGTTAGGAAAACATGAGGATTATAAATGTGGTGAAAAAAAATTAAGTCTTTAGATATTGATATATTGTGAATTATTGGTATAATTTTAAGTAAAACTGGGTGCATTCTAAAGGAAACGAATAAATTCTAATTTATTTAGTTGAACAATTTGTTTTCTTTTAGTTCATTTTTTCTTTTACTTCACGTTGTTGTTAAAGACTCATCAGTCATCAGTCTATTCTCTTTCGGCACTCTTAGCGATTTCTCTAAGTTTGGCTCTCAGAACTTTTCCCGTGGACGAATAGGGAAGGCTGTCGAGGAATAGCACGCCTCCCCGCAGGTGCTTGTTATCCGATAGCGTACCTGGAAAAACACTTTGGATTACAAAGTTTCATTATAATGCTAAAACTAACCTGGTAATTGCACCGTTGGTCCAGGGCTTCGCCTGTATCGGATCGAATTAGGTGGTCCTCGATTCAAGTCCTGGGTCGAATTAAAACTGATTGACAAAATGTTTATTTTCAACCGTGACTAGTTACCACTCTATCGACAAAGACCTACTGTCAAGCGATTTAACGTTCTGATACGATGTTGTGTACAAACCGTAGGGGTATGGATGTTATCCTACTCCAAATTAAGTCAGATCGCTTTCATCTTAAATTGCATCATCACTTACCGCCAGGTTTGTTTGCAGTCAAAGATTAACTTGTGGTAAATTAAAAATACATTTATCCTACTTGCTATTAGATCCTTTATCTCCTGAGCGGTGACGTCAGAACCTTTGTGTCTAACAACGCAAGCCGCTGGTTTTTCTCTATCAATGAGGTCATCAATGCCGACCACACAAACATCCGCTACTCCAGGATGTTTACGTACTACTGCTTCTAATTCCGTGGGGTATATCTGTGAGATAAAAATACAAGTAAATTTAAGTAGTTAAGGAAAGGAAAAAGATTTTTAATTAAATAACATAGTATTTAAAACTTAAGCTTTAACTTACGTGTGTGCCGCGCATCATTATCACAATACGATCAACATAGTAGTAGTTATTGTCTGTATCGCGGTATAAGAGATCTCCTGTTTTGTAAAAACCGTCTTCTGTGAACGAGATGGCTGTTGCCTCTGGATTGTTGTAATAACACTGTAATTTGATATAGGAATGAAAAATCAATTAACTGTCTTAGTTTTCTACTTTGATTTATTTATTTTAATCTGTATTTGCACACACAATTCAATACATTATATACAAAAAGAAACATTTATGGATGGATGGATAAAGGATGATCATAGAGGCGGCATTATCACTTAGATCAATTTCTTTCAGACAACCAATCTTTGTAGGAGACTATATAAAAATAAAAGAAAAGTAAAAAAACAAATAGCAGGACGATTATAGGTTTCATGTTTTCAGATGTTTCCTAAAAATTCAATGTTGGCATAGTATTTGAATGGGTAAAATAACAATACACTAATAAAATGATTAATAATAAATGACTTGAAACAATTAATATGTAGACGAATATACTGAAATAATTAATATTTAGATTGTATTAATAAAGAATATGTAGATTGTATTACGGACAATTTATATCAATTAAGGATCAATAGTCCAAAAAAATAAATAGACAAATAAATAATACATGGAAGCGGTACTGGTCTTTAGAGGAAATAGTTAAAAATGAAGCAATACCAATATCAATGAAAAGTAGGTTAAACATGTGCATCCTTCTGTGCTTCACTTATGGGTGCTAAACCTGGCAAACTACGAGAATAACTAAAAACTTGCAGTTTGCCAACGCAACAAGGAGAGAAGCATATTAAACATAAAGCTACGGAATTGGTAGACAGCTTCTAGAATAAGGAAAAGAAGAAAGGTGGACGATGTGTTGCAAAAAAATAAGAAAATGAAAATGGAACTGGACAGGCCATATAATTAGGACAGATAGAGGAAAGTGGACGAAGGACATAATGGAATGGTATCCAATAAATGGAAAAGACAGAAAAGATGCCAAATCAAAAGATAGGAGGATGTTTTACCAAAGAGATAGAGGAGGTTAGCTCGGGACAGAGTTAAGTGAAACAAAATGAGGGAGACCTACGTCAAAAGATCAATGTATATGTTGCTAAAGTTTTCTTTTTTTACTTTGATTTAAATGGAAAAATGTAAATGACTATTATAAATATAAAAAAATAATATATTAGTATATAATACGAAATGTGTATGGTCAGAGACTAAAGGCTTTTATTATCTATACTAATATTATAAAGCTGAAGGGTCTGTTTATTTGTTTGAACGCGCTAATCTCAGGAAATGCTGGTTCGAATTAAAAAATTATTTTTGTGTTGAATAGACCATTTATCGAGGACGGGTTTAGGTTATATAACATCACGCTGCAACTATTAGGAGCGACAAATAATGGAAAATGTGAAAAAAACGGAGAAAATTATTCATCCTTGAGGGCTTCCGTTGTGTGCGCTGCGAAAACGGTTCAAGATATCAAAAATATATGTATGAAAGAATTATTCCTCTTAAAATGATCTAAAAAAATGTCCACGACAGTATATGTCTATCTTTTAAGATTAACTCACAAGAACCGTTTTTATGGCAGTCAAATTCGGTCGAAATTAGTTCATTTGTAACGTAATAATATTAATCTTTATCCAAATAAATGTGTTGTTGATTAAGGGTATTTAAATAGTTATATAGTTTCGGAGATATTACAAAATTTCTAAAAAATATAATACTGCCACTGTATCGTCTAAATTAAGTTGAGCTCCTCCGTATTATGTTAAACGTACGTAAATACTAAAATAATGATTGACAATATTTTGGTACTGATATTCTTTGAGAATTCGATCTTTGATCTTTTCTTTCAACATATTTTGCATGGCAGACCATTATTATTTATATTATATAGGAATAAGTTTGTTCGTTTGTTTTAACGGGCTAATCTCTAGATCTGCGTGTCGGATTGTAAATCATTTTGTTTATTATGAAAGCTAGACTCAAAAGTGAAATAAACTATTTAATACAAGCTATACACATCACATGCCATAAATATATATTGTTAATGTTAATGTACTGCAATGTCGTACAATGTTTAACAAAAATGTAGATCTTTAGTACACGGGACGGGACAGAGGATATTCACGGGAAACTATAAAAAAAATAAATTGAGAGAGGGAGCGGGAATGAGCACACTTTATATGAAAGTCTGTCTTTAAAATTGGAAGGGTATCTAAGAAGTTTCACGCGGACGAAGTTGCGGGCGACTGCTACTTATCTCATAAAGATAGCAGATAATAGCTATGAGTATTTGTACATATTATAGCTCTTTGCATACTTTTCTTACCGAAAATCCAGGGCCTTTCACCAATAATATACCAATAACGTTTGCTTCCTTTATTTCTACACCAGTGTCTGGATCTACCAACTGAAAGACATAAAGTAAAAAAACAAGGCCTTCATCATTGTATAAAACCTTATCTTATCGTTTTTCCTTATCATGATGATAGCCCTAAAGAACCTAGTAATAGTAACCATCGATAGCAAAGCTTTTACCTAAATATACAAATACGGAATAAGGCTATATTTATTGTTAGCTTATGGGAGCCTAAGTTAGGCTATTAAGGAGAGTGGAACGTGGTGATTTCTAAAATTAGCAGATTTCAAGGATCTAAACTCTCAACTACTTAGGAATATAGTTCTAAGAAAAATCCCTTATTTATTTGTGTTGATTATCTTCTGTAAACCGTACCTTTACATTGTATATGTCTGTCGGTCTTCCACAACTGCCAGTGGAACACAACGTACTTGGCCCAAATATTGGACCAATCATTTCCGTTAGACCATACGGTTCGACAATCTGACAAGTATCCGCAAGAAGTTTCTGAAAAACAAGTCATTTAAAACAGATCGGCATCACGGCATGAGAGTAGCATACTTTCAACTGTAGGCCTCACATTCATTATGTGTATTTTTATTGTAGCAACCTTACATGACCACGGTTTATTTTTCCTTATTCTGAACTTACATGACGAATTTCTGTAGAAATGTAGTATTTGCCACTGGCTTTTACAATCATGTAATTTTACACCTGCAGCCTCTTCCGACTGATAGTTAGGTGTATCGTGATTGATTCGGACGTCAGAGCCTAGTCAGTTGTCTAGCAGAAAGCACTGCAATAGCTTGTTACCACCGCCGCCAGCAATTTATTGTTCATACCAAGCAGGTCTGGAACTATGCGCAGCCCATTTTTAAACGAGCTGACGACGCGCGTTTTTATGAGCGTATTCCCTTTGCGCTAAGATAAGCAGGTACAAATAACAGACTAACAATTGGATTGCATTTCCTTATCGTAAGGTTAAGATGTTACCGCTCTCCCCTTACTACCCGTGATAGCCGTCTGAAAATACCTTAAGTTCTTGGCGTATATCTTCAGCAAGTTTACCGCCCGCAATAGTGATTTTCCCAAAGAAAGTCATATCAACGTCATCCCTTCGAGCTACCAATATTAAAGATGGTATTAGCGAAGCGGAGAACAATGCGTTTTTCGGCTGCAATACAAATTCAAAAAATGTGTAGAATGTTACAAAATGCCCGTAATGTCCTACGGTACAAAATTGTATAAGGCCAAAAGTAATCTTTTTCTCACCATTCCCATCGACCACGCAAAATTAAGGACTGCCCGATTTCATTCATCTTTTTTAACCAACTTCAAAAAAGGAGGTTATCAATTCGACCCGTATGTATGTAATATTTCCAGAACAGCCCAGTTTTCGCATATGTTAGTCTATATCAGCGTCTGAACAATTTGCAGCGTATGTATGAATTTATGTATGTATTTATGTTTGTGGAGGCATATTTCCGGAACTACAAGTCCAATTTAAGTAATTCTTGTTTGTTGTAGTAGGTATTGTTCAACTTAGGGTACACTGCAAGTTTCATTAAAATCGGTTCTGTAGTTTTTGAGATAGGGAATTTATTTGTTTTTGTGTTTGTGTTCGCATATCTCCGGAATTACAAGTCCGATTTTAAGTAATTTGTTTTTTGTTGTACTAGGTATTGTTCGACTTAGGGAATACTGCAAGTTTTTTTAGAATTAGTTCAGTGGCTTTTGCGGTAGGGACTTTTTTTACGCATTACTACGCATAACTTTTAACACAGAATAGTCCAAATTTGAAAATTATTTTTTTTATTAAAACTTTTTAATCTTTTTAAAGGACTTCAATTCGACCGTATTTTTTTTTGTGTTTGTTACGGATAACTTCGTAGTTTATGAACCAACTGTGATGATTCCCATTTTTTGTTGGAAAGTGGAGTCCGGTGGTAGTACCATGATTAGAGAACCAGGATCTAATGATGGTATCCCGGAGAAATTGAGAGAAACTTAAAAATTCGTGAGACAACTACATACGTTTGTTAATATTTCCGTTAAGTATTTTAAAGCACCACAATTTAATTAAGGTCTAGAGTTAATCTGATAATGGAGCCGAAATACAGATCAGAAAATTCCTCAACGATTTAGTGCAGTTGTCTTGTGTTTGGGCTTGATTAATTTGTCTTGATAAGAACTTCAAATTCATATGTAAAGGCTGTGACAGTCATAAGGGGCCTGGTGACGAAGACGAAGGATAGTTAAGGGAGCTCCTTACTGGGTTACAGTAGCTACCTTGTTATTGCACTTATTATATATCTATGAAGTCGGTGCCGCCCAAGCTTTCAACTTTAAATACGTTACCTAAAACCCACAAAGTGCTTTGTTATTAATATTATTAGTCTACATTAAATATACTCTCACGCCCGGATTCACAATAAATACATATAAAACACCAAAACTATTGTAATAAACTTACTTAGATACTTAAAATAAATAAACTTAAATATACGCTACATAAATACATAATTATATGCTCTAGGCGGAGGATTCACCCCGGCAGGGCGACCAAACGCCCGGGGGTCAGGGCGACAGTTGAAGAAACCGGCGGACCATCCTAGCCGAGTCGAGTAAGACCGCTTTTTGCATCTTGCCTGCGAGCGAACCGCCTCGGTACCCCAGCCGCCTCAGATAGTGAGCGAGGCTGACTGGGAAGAAGAAGAAGAAGAAACACTTTATTGCACATAAAAATAGATATAACAGAAACATGAAAAAAAAGGATTAAAATAAACATGCAAAGGCGGCCTTATTGCTAGAAGCAATCTCTTACAGGCAACCTATTGAAAAGACATTTGAGTATCGTAAGCGGGGTGGTGCATTGAGAAGAAATTACTTAAATTTATTATAAATATAATATTTAAAAATAAATAAATAAACTACATAAAAAGTAAACATAATATATAAGTGTATATAAACAATATCAATATACATAAAAAAAATACATGACAAATGGTAGCTTTTCAAGCGAGACTTAAAAATGGGCAGCGAATTACTCGCGCGGACCTCGGATGGCAGATTGTTCCACAGCTTAATAGATTTGAAAGTGAAAAAGTTACTGTAAAATTTCGAATTAGAGAAAGGTTCTCATTACGGGAACGGAGATTGTGAGAATCAACATCGCGAATGAAACGGAAACGGTCTTTCAGATAAGAAGGAAAGAAAGGATTATAAAGGATAGAATATAAAAAGCATAGTAGGCGACCAACCCATTGGTAGGTATAACGATCGGGATGATTTCAGTGGACTCCACATGCCACATGGCGGTAACCTCGTGAGCCAGATCCAGATACTTTAGTTTTTTCTCCGTATCAGCTCTCACAAGGTTCTCGTCATATAGAATTCTGATGTCCACCAAAAACACCCTCGACTGTGCCCGGTCTAACACCACGATATCAGGCTTATTTGGCATGGCAGACCACAGACATAGTTCTGTCCGTGACGATAGACCGGTCCCAATAGAGCCGGATTCCGTCATGTTCTAGCACTGGCACCGGTATATACTGGTAATAAGGCAGCCGCTGATCCAAGAGACCGTACATCAGAGCAAGCTCTTGGTACTCTCTTGTGGCTTTTGGCTGCTTGGTTTAGTTGTGCAAATATCCAGTGTTGGCAAGAGCCGAACAGCCCAAAAGCACATGTCTGAGTGACTCTCCGGGATGGCGACAGGCTCGACAAATGTCGGGGGTGCCATCCTTCAGAATGTACTTTCGGTAGTTCCGCGTCTTAACCACCTGATCTTGTATCGCACAGACAAACCCTTCGGTTTCCCCAAAGAGGTCTCCGAAACACAACCACTGCACGGACGCTTTTCTGTCAATATGGGGCTCATGAAGAGCCTTAAAATAGCGTCCGTTATTGGCTTTGGAGCTGAGTAGGCCTCTGCCACCGCACTTTCGGGGGACATACAACATGTGATGCATGCGATAGCAAGTCATAGTCGTGCGGACTCTTGTATCCAGGGCATCTAGTTCGGTCTGAGTCCATCTGAGCACGCCAAAGGAGTACATGAGAACGGGCATGACCCAGCCGTTATAAGCTCGGACTTTAGTGGCGCCTGACAAGTAACTTTTACATATCTTTATCAGACGTCAAAAAAGTCTTCGCAAACTAACTGCTTTATGTCCGCTTCCTTCACCCCTATGGATTGTGACATGTCCAGATACCGGTATGTTTCAGTTTCAGAGAGGATTTTGATGTTAGCTGGCTCAGGATTGATCCCGGCCGTGTGAGTAACCTGTCCCCTCTCCACATGCAAGACCACAGACTTGTCTAGCCCAAGCTCCATTCTGATGGAATTACTGAATCCCGTGGTGAGGTTTAGTAATTCCTTCAGACGGGTAGCATTGGGTGCCAGCAGTTTGAGGTCATCCATGTAGAGAAGGTGAGGCACTTGTCCCTCCTCTCCGAAACTGAAAGCCTGTCCCCGAATTCTCTGGTAATGTACTACGAGGTTTCAAGGCCAAGCAGAACTATAGTGGACTCTGGTTCTGCTCTGGTGTTATTAGCCGAATGCCCTGGGTGCCCAGGTTCCTTGACTTTGATACCAATGAACCGATGGACGGCCAAGGCTGCCCCAAAGAGAATAGAAGCCGTATCACCCAGGCCAGTGCTGACCGCCAAATGCTGGGGCAGCATTTGGTTGACAGCCTCAATGACATCCCGCGTCGCTATATAGAGGAGAGCCGCGGACGATCCTCAAGAGGAGCAGTACGGATTTCAGTAATTGTCTCTTCTAAAACCCTTCTCATCCGCTCTAAGTCCAGGGCGACTGTTCCCTCTTCCACATGCAAATTTTGGGACATAGGTTCAGTCTCTTCGCGGGCAGGTGCTGCCTGTGAGACGATTTGCTCTGCGGAAGAGGTTGCAACTTCGGGAACAGCCTCACGTCGTAATCGTTCGAGCTTGGTAGCGTTAAAGATGTTCGAACGCTGAATAGTTATTAGTTATTATTATTATTATTTTAAGTTTTTTAATTTAATTTTTATTATTGTATTAAGTTATTATAATTATTAACTACATACATTTTTCTCTCACACCCGGAAACATAATAAATACATATAAAATGCCAAACTTGTTATAATACGCTACATAAATACATATAATTATGTCCCGGGCAGAGGATTCACCCTGGCAGGGAGACCAATTATTATTATTGTTATTATTCTTTATTTATATACCACACACATAAGAAAAATACAGATACACAACACAATTATTATTACACAAAATACATAAAAAATATGTAGAATACAAAAGGCGGCCTTATCGCTTAGCAGCGATCTCTGCCAGGCAACATTAGGCTTAGGAAAACGATTAAAGAAAGGTCTGCAAGTGGTGTACCAACTTGTAAAATATAATGTGTCTTAAAATAAACGAATATATATACCTACATTAACATGTCATAAGAAGAACATAAACAGATCTTTAATGTTTAAAATAATGACTTTTAACTTGACCGACTCACGTATGCCTACTGGGAGGGCATTCCATAGCTCTATAGCACGCACAGCAAATGATTTTTTATAAAACTTACTTTTATGGTACGGTATACACAGAGTCAGAGCCCGACAAGGTCTAAGCTCTGATTTAATTTTTCTTTTAAAAATTTATCTTTTAGATATGAAGGAGAATTTTGATGAAATAGCACACAGTACAGAAGATAAAGAATATGTAGATCCCGGCGCCGACGAATAGGAAGCCACTTGAGTTTCTGACGAAATTCAGCATGTCGATTCTTTAAAAAAAATACATCGTACAAACATCTCGCTTACATCTCGTCTATTGTGTCATCTACAGTTCAACTGTCAGTTTAATATGGCAAAATGTCATTGGAGAATACCGATTTCTGTTACATCCGTCTCGCAACCGTGGTACATCGGCTTCAAAACTGACATTTTTTCAAGAATCGACATACGGATGTATGGTTATATTTGCGCAAGCCAAATATAATCCGAATTGATAGATTTTGAAGTTCTCAAGTTTATTAAGCTGGTCCTCAGTCAAATCAAGATAGCTTGCATCCGCATAATCGAAAACAGAAAGAAGAAGAGATTGTGTAAGCATAATTTTGGTAGGGATTGGGAGAACAGAACGCAGTGAACTTAAAGATATAAACGTCTTTTTACTCAGTTCTTTAATATGCATGCACCACGATAATTCCTTGTCCAAATGTAATCCTAGATTTTTTACCGTTTCAACATATGGAATGGTGGTACCGTTATATATAACAGTCCGATCAACTCTCGAGATTAAACTAGGACTGCCAATGATGATTGCCTTAGATTTAGTCGGGTTAACCTTAAGCCCATACTGTCTGCTCCAAATCGAAATTGCATCAAGGTCATAATTAGTTGCAGACACAGCAGAGCTAAGGTTCTCGAGAGCAGCGGAGCGATATATTTGGATATCGTCTGCATACATGTGATAGAGAGAAGTGATATTTTGAGTGATAGAATTAATGAAAATAGCAAAGAGTAAGGGAGATAACACGCCACCCTGAGGTACCCCACCCGAAACAATGCACCATGACGAAAAGGAATCATCAACTTGTATGCGTTGTTGACGACCATTGAGATAACTCCGAAACCAGTCAATCACCGATGGAGAAATGTTAATACAGCGTAGCAATCCTTTTTTGGGGAGTGGAATTATTTGAGCACTTTTCCAAGCTTCAGGAAATTCACTAGTGTAGATGGAATAGTTGAGGATATGGGTTAAGATTGAACTAACAATATTATAAGCGTATGTTCTTTTTCGATACTGTCTAATGCATCAGAAGTAGAAAAGTGATTATTGAGAAGTTCAATATAAATACTAATAGCACTGTTAGGTAGGTTGTATAGATTTACCAACTCAAAGTGATTCAAGAAATTTTCAGGTCTTAGCGGAATTGCCATTTTCAACTGATTTATAAATGTGGCGTCGTCGAGCATCTCTACACAGTGTATTACAGCGATTTCGAGCCTTATGATACTTAATACGGTTCGCATCAGAGTCGGTTTTCTTAAATTTATGCTTTGCAGCATTATTCTTGTGCATGGAAATTTTTAAATCCTCTGACAGACAAGGAGCAGGAAAGTGTTTCAATTTGATTGGTCTTATCGTGGCATGGGACATCATAGACTTAAGTAATTAAGGTATTAAAAATCTCTACTTTACGATCGACTGAATCTACATCTACTATAACACCCCAGTCTAAGTTCATGGCATCCTCATAAAGGCGACTGTTATCAATCCCCGCAAAGTTACGCTTAAGAAGTATACTCGATTTCGCTTTAGGAGGACGCAATTTGTAAGAGAGATAAATCAAATCGTGAAAAGAAAATGCATCAGACAGACATTGACCGTGCTTAAAGACAAACTCAGGAGAAGACACAATTATAAAACCAAGAAGAGAAGAAGTACAGCCAGGAGAGTAATGGGTAGCAGCTAGAGGCAGGATAGACAGGTTACATGATTCATGAAGTAAACATGTATTAAAATCGCCTAAGATAATGGAATGGGTAGTACATAATTTGAAGGACAGAAAGTAATTAGATACAGAAAGAGGACAATAAAATACGCCAAGAAGAATTTTAGTTTTAGATAGAATAACTTCCAACAGCAAGCTCAGCTGCGTCGGGTGAAGGGAGCTGTTGAGACGAACTAACAACAGAAAAAGGAATATAGGACCGTAAATAGATCGCCACTCCACCGCCACCCTTACCCATCCGGCCATTACGTATCAGTCTACATCCTGGTAATAAATAAGAGGTTGCGGGCAAAGAAGATTTTAACCAAGATTCAGACACAAGAATGGCATGTATATGGCGGGAATTGAAAGACGCAAGCATATCAGAGTAATGGGCCGGGATACTTTGCGCATTAATTTGAACAACGTTAAAATTTTTCACACAGTCAGAGAAATGAGAATCAAGGGTTTCATCAAGAGGAAGGAAATCTATAGTGTGGAAATCACTAGATGACAAAGATAAAAAGATATCACTATCTAAACTATTTTTTGACATATTAATAAAATAATATAATACAAATATAATATAATATAAATATAATTAAAAAAATCGCTAATCGAGCCGTCAGGAATAAGCCGTGATGATGGCAAGAGACCTGATGGATTGACGCTGGTTCCCTGGGAAGTAGGACGGGCCCTAATGTGGGACGCGACTTGCGTTGACACATTGGCTCCGTGTCAGGGAGACAGAATCAAGACCGGGAGCCGCAGCAGAAAAGGCTGAAACCGGTAAGTGTCACAAGTATGCCTCTCTGACAGAGAGTTACATATTTGTACCTTTTGCCGTGGAGACCCTTGGGCCATGGAGTCGCAGTGCCAAAAAATTCTTTCGAAATATTTCACCGCGCCTAATTGCCTGAACTGGTGACCGAAGGGCTGGCTCATTTTTTGCGCAAAGGATTAGCCTGGCTATCCAACGCGGAAATGCAGCCAGTATTCTTGCCACCATTCCACGTGGGCATGATTTGTATAGTTATTAGGATAAGTTAGCTTAAGTTCCTTATTGTATTATTTCCTATTAAAATATATCCTATAAAAAAAAAAACAAAAAAAAATAATTAATTTGTAAACGTACAAAAATATTTTATAAGAAGTAGAATTATATATAGTATTTATTTACCTTGTAGAAGTGAGAAGAATCATGAAAGCCCAGGGAGCAGATATTAAAACCATCAATTCCATATCTGCTCGGATACACGAAGCATGTAGGCGGGATCTCAACAACCATCTAAACAACTTATGCACAGAAGTTGAGATTCACGCTAATAGACATGACACAAACGACCTGCATCGAAAAATAAAATCCATCACCAAAAGTGTTTCCTCTAAAACTTGGGCTATAGAAAACCCACACGGCGAATTACTGACGGTAATAGGTGCAATATCCGAGACCTGGAATAATTACTGTCAATCTATTTTTAATGATTGTAAAGCCCACAACTATCTCTCGACAGAGCATGGGCTCTGTCGAGAGATAGTTGTGGGCTTGTCGTGCGAATTATAAACATATGCATAGACTAGACTAAAATAAAACCGTGGGGCACGTTAATTGTCTAGTCTATGCATATGTTTATAATTCCCACGACTGTATCTATTTTATTATTTTTTGGTTTTTAGTACATTTATCTTAAACATTGCAATGTATGTTTAACATAAAACCGTTTAACTTAAAAAGTTTTTTTACCTATTTTTATTTTCTAGTTTTTAGTTTTTATTTCGCATTCTATGTTTAATTTATTTAGTGCTTCATTATTGCAAGGGTTCTTGCCCGTTAGTTTATTGCAGTCCAACTCCTCTATACGTAGTCCCTACAAAGATCTTACTCTACTAAGAGCCACGTAGGCTTGAGCACTTTCATTTGATACCCATATTGATGGGATTGATAAAACCTACGTTATCCGCCATTTTGTAGCGGCCGCCATCTTGGATTTCAATTTTTTATAGTATATTGTATTGTGCTTATTGAGCCCTTTCATTTGATACCCATATTGATGGGATTGATAAAACCTACGTTATCCGCCATTTTGTAGCGGCGGCCATCTTGAATTTATAATGATAATGAATAAACATAATTGTATTGTCACCAAAATCCAAGGTGTATACAAAATTTCAGATTGATTGGTTGACAGGAAGAGGGTGAAATTTGAATTACTAAATTTGACCCAAGAATAAATAAAAACTAAAACATACGGGGTGAGCTAAATAAAACCGTTTAAAAAGCGGAAAAGCTACAGGAAGGGATGCTATATCAATAGAAACAATCAAAGCATCAGGAGAGTATGGTGTTGATATCTTTCACACTCTGTGTAGCAAAGTTTGGGAAACAGGAACTTGGCCCCAAGAATGGACTCACACAGTCTTTGTACCCTTACATAAAAAAGGCTCTACTAAAATATGTAGTAATTACCGCCTAATTGCCTTAATCTCACATGCAAGCAAAATCTTATTGCATATCTTAAACGAGAAATTGAAGTCCTACTTATCTAAGGAGATTGCTCCTGAGCAAGCTGGCTTTGTAAAAGGGAGGGGCACTCGTGAGCAGATCCTAAATTTACGCCAGATTATTGAAAAGGCTAGAGAGTTCAACAAGCCAACTTACATTTGCTTTGTCAATTTCTCTAAGGCGTTTGACTCAGTAAGATGGCCAGTACTTTGGGATACCCTCTTGACTATGGGAACGCCAAAACATCATGTTCACCTTCTTAGGAGGCTTTATGAGGAAGGTATAGCTTCTGTTAGAACGGACGACGTATTGTGTAACCAATTTCATCCAAGTGCCGGGGTTCGTCAAGGCTGCATCTTGTCACCGCTGCTGTTTAATATCTATAAAGAACTCGTAATGAGAATTGCACTCGAGGATTGGTCCGACGGGATCACTATTGGAGGTCACAAGATTTCCAACTTACGATACGCAGATGACACCACCTTATTTGCATTTAGCACCGAGAATATAGAATCATTACTCAGCAAAGTGGAACAAGTTAGCGCTGATTTCGGTCTAAAGATAAATCGCAGCAAGACAAGGATTATGATAGTCGATCGAGCTAAAGACAACTCGCCCGAAGTGACTAGGATTGCGAATTGTGATATCGTTCAGTCATATATCTACCTAGGGGCACTTACATCTAACAATGGTGGATGCGTGGATGAGGTCAAGCGACGTATGGCAATAACAAGATGCGCCATGGATCGGCTCAAGAGGATATGGAGAAACAGAAACATCACAAAGGCCACAAAAATGCGACTTGTTAGGGCGTTAGTGTTTCCCATCTTCCTTTATGGTGCTGAAACTTGGACGGTAAGAGAAAGTGAGAAAAAGAAGATAGACGCTTTAGAAATGTCGTGTTGGAGAAAAATGCTTGGTATATCCTGGACACAATTCCGAACCAACGTTTCAATCCTTCAGGAACTCGGCATCAAACAGCGTCTGTCTTCCATTGTCCAGGTCGCATTCTTACCTTCTTTGAGCATATTACTCGCCGAGGAAACACATCCATGGCACGCCTTGTGGTTCAGGGAAGGGTCGAAGGTACAACAGCGTGCGGCAGGTCACCAATGCGCTGGACCGACCAAGTGAAGACTGACCTAAATTGAAGTGTCCACGAATGCACAACAAGCGCAGCAGTACGAGAGCAACGGCGGCGGCTTGTGAAGCTTGCCACCACTCCTGATGTGACGACCACGACCACTCTGTCAAGAGTGTAACGACGAAGAAGAATTACAGAGGCTTGTCGCTATCAGGACGCCCTAAGTGATAGCTGCGACCAAGATAACTAGGTTGTAGCTCTGGCAGTTTAAGGTGGTTTTACAAGAGCTGTGAAACTGAGACTCCAGGACTCTCCTCGTCCACTTCCGGAACACCATGAACAAGTAGAATCATTCTCCGGGTTCTCACCTCTAACTCATCCTGTTGTCTTGCAAGGATCTCCATTTGCAGCTGCAGATTCTCGAGCACGGTTAAAACAAATGTTCGAAAACCTGAAAACTGCGCATTTAAATTTGATGTTGGACTAGTGGCTGGTATAGCACCTTTCAGTTCCTTTAGAAATTCTTCTATTCTCTTATTGATGTGCTCACTAATCTCAATAATGCTGGTTTTTAAAGACTCAAAAGATGCAAAAGTGAAGTGATGACAAGTGAATAGTGAGGTAAAGTGTAATGAGTCAGCACACAGTCACAAAAGCACTTTGAATTCGGTGTAAATATAACTATAAGAAACTGGCAGGCCTAGGCTATTTACAGGTACATAAATATATATTTAATTTAATACTTTTAATTAATTAAAAACAGTAAAAACATCACAGAGCACAATTTATACTAGTTACTTTTATGCTTACCCACAGAGAATACTTTGTTAAACAAACTTTTCATAGACTTGGATGGCACCGACTGAACATATGGTTAGGTAAATTAAAGTAACTGTAAATGCAATTATTTTTTACTCTTTAGTGCGTTTTGAAGTCGGTTTTATTTTTCATTAAATTTTTTTATAATACATACAATACATTTTGTGGATTTAAATTTGAGAAAAAATTTTTAACAAAAAATAGAACCGACTCAAAACGCACTAAAAAGTAAAAAATAACTGTGTCATTTAGTTACTTTAATTTACTTAAGCATATCTATGAAGTCGGTGCCAGCCAAGTTTAAGGAACATTTATTTTACGTAGTAAAGCAGTTTGTGGGTTCTAGGTAACGTCCTTGAAAGTAAAAACCTTGGCTGGCACCGACTCCTAGATATACTTAAGTAAATTAAAGCAACTAAATGACACAGTTATTTTGTACTTTTTAGTGCGTTTTGAGTCGGTTCTATTTTTGTTAAAAAATTTTATGTCTTACTTTTTAGTGATTTATCGCCACGTACAGTACTTGTACTATACTGTCATAGTATATTATATGGCACTAGTAGCCAAAAAGCTACCGATACCGAGTCCAAAACCGAAATCGCTGTAAGAGTGCCTCCAAAATTTGAAGAGTTCCTTCAATTTCCCCAGGATATCGTCAGCAGATCCTAACATGAGGACAATGGGACCACCTTGGATGTATGCCCTTTCTAATAAAAAAAAGAATTATCAAAATCGGATCACTCTGTAAAAAGTTATGCGTGGTCATACATAAAACAAATATACGTGTCGAATTGAGAACCTCCTCCGTTTTTTTTCGTCGGTTAAAAAAGTAAAAAATAATTGTGTCATTTACTTGGTTTAATTTACTTAAGCATATCTATGAAGTCGGTGCCAGCCAAGTTTAAGGAACATTTGTTTTACGTAATAAAGAAGTTTGTGGGTTCTAGGTAACGTCCTTAAAGTAGAAACCTTGGCTGGGACCGACTCCTAGATATGCTTAAGTAAATTAAACCAAGTAAATGACACAATTATTTTTTACTTTTTAGTGCGTTTTGAGTCGGTTCTATTTTTTGTTAAAAATTTTTATTTCTTACTTTTTAGTGATTTATCGCCACGTAACGTACTCGTACTATACTGTTATAGTATATTATACGGCACTAGTAGCCAAAAAGCTACCGATAACGAGACAAAAACTGAAATCGCTGTAATCGTGCCTCCAAAATTCGAAGAGTTCCTTTAATTTCCCCAGGATATCATCATCAGATCCTAACATGGTGACAATGGGACCACCTTGGAAGTATGCCCTTTCTAATAAAAAAAGAATTATCAAAATCGAACAACTCTGTAAAAAGTTATGCGTGGTCATACATAAAAAAATTTAACGATTAAACATTTTTGTTCCATGTTTGTTTACTCAGTTATGGCTCAGCGGCTGAATGTATATAAAAAAAATCAAAATAAAACTTAGCTGGTTTCATTCTGTTTTTGTTGGGAAAATAAACTATGATAATGTTGATAACAATTTGGTGTCTTGATATCTAAAATAGAATTAATGTCGTACAACTTACCTTGTATTTATTTATAATTTCTAAAACGTGGTCTACGTTAAAGATGTAGTTATCGTATTTGGAAGTCATTAGCAATGTGCCTCCGAAAGCCGCGATGGTGATCGGAGCGAAGAAGGCTGTCATCCATTGATTTGGTGACAAGACCAATGACTTATTAGTAACTCTGTAATACACCGTTAAGCTCAATTAAACAGCATTTGACAGCCGAGTGGTGCAGTGAGTTGTGACCCTGCTTCCTGCATCCTGCATCAAAGACCGTGGGTTCGATTTCCACAACTAATAAATGTTTGTGATTATATGGTATACTCTCCTACAATATTTATTTATTTAAGTAGATGGCTATGTGTTTAGTTTAGGGTGCCAGGATTAGTTGGGCAGAGAGAATAATTCGAGCTGAGAAAGAGACTGGTCATGAAGTTTTTCTCTCTTCCACATGATGGACCCGGCACCCGCACGGTGGATCCATGGATTTCTAAGATATTCGTCTCTTAAACTAAGGGGAAGTATGGAATAAGCTTAACCCGCGATCGGTGATTTATCAACAACTGTAATACAGGTAATTTCAAGAATTCGAATAACATTTTTAGCTGCCAACTCCCGCTTTCCCTGTCCCTATCGTAAATGCGCCCTGCTCCGTAAGAACTAAATATATAGTAGATAGATAAACTCTTTATTGCACATATAAAAAAATACAGAGACACAGAAACAAAACAAAAAACAAAAGTACAAAGGCGGCCTCATCGCTAAAAGCGATCTCCTCCAGGCAACCCGGATTGAATTACTTTAAATTATGGAAAACGGATAGTGCAATAATAAAAATAAATTATATATATTAAAAAAATATATATACCTACATATACATATACACACTATAAATACACATTTAGCTTAAACATATAAATATATATACATACTATACTATATAAATGTACATACATATAAAGCTACTTATATAGTAAAAATTAAAGTATATTTGATAAGCAGTAGTTTTTAACCAATCTTTAAAGGTATTTGACGATACAGACTGTCGTATGTCTCTTGGCCAATCGCTTCATAGTAGTCCAGGGTCTATAATTTTTAAAACCAAAAAAATCATAATAGGATGAAGCCCATTTCAAAAGGAAGAGAATGCCATAAAAATGAAAGGAAAAATAAATTACGGGCGATCTGAGGTCGGGAAGGGGTAGGGGTTGAGGGTTTAGGGGTAAAACACGGATTTTCTCGATTTCCAGCAAAACTAAAAGTCCTATGGAAAAGACTTGAATGGCAAAGTTGTAGATAATAAAAAGATCTAAAACTTTTGTTTCTACACTTTTTTCACATTTGTGTGAAAAATACAAAAACCAAGTTTTTGGTTTTTTATTTTTATCTTTTACAAATAAAGTTTTATTTTCATAAAATTTGGTGAAACCTTGCCTTCTTATGTCTCAAACACGCTATAATTTATTTAATTTGAAATATTTATTTTTACACCTTATTTTGAATGAATATCGAAAAAATAACCTAATTTTCAACCGAAAAATTGTCCATCAAAATATTTTTTTTTTCAAAAAATTATTGTGCTTTCTGTTCGTTAAAATCTCTACTTTCCGATGGGGAAATAATATATATATGTTACCATAGTAAACCTTCTCAGAAAAGGCAAAAACTAGGCTAACGGTTTTTACTGCTGCTACGTAATAGCAGGTATTAAGGCCCAGTTGAGGGTCTGGCTCGGTGGACTCTGCTGATTAGGTTACGGAAGATTTACGATGCTCTCGGCACCCAATCACCAGACGATTGGAAGGAACATCGCTTGGTTTTAGCGGGTATTCCGGTTGGTTCTCAGCCGATGAGTCCTACATACCCTCTGAGAAGTTAGCTGCCCTATATCTTTGCATAAACACATTTCTCAGTGTTAAAAAAAAAGTATGTAGACCCAACAAAGCTCAGATCCGCCTAGCCCCGTCTCCACTTTTCTATGTTGACATTGTAATGTGACCTTTTAGTGGGCTAAAATGTCACTCAGGTATATACCTGAGTGACCTACATTATCTTAAAATAGTAATAAATAGGCATCTACGCCTTCATTTTCATTGCAGCTGTAAAAACCGTTAGCCTAGGTTTTGCCTTTTCTGAGAAGGTTTACTATAGTAACATATATATATTTTTTCACTTTCGGAAAGTAGAGATTTCAACAAACAGAAACCATACCAACTTTTTGAAAAAAGCTGATATTTTGACGGGTGAATTTTCGATTGAAAATTAGGGTGTTTTTTTTTATATTAATTCAAAATAAGGTGAAAAAAATAAATATTTTTAATCAAATAAATTACAGCGTATTTGGGACATAAAAAGGTAAATTTTCACAAAATTTCGTTAAAAAAAAAATTTTTGTAAAAGATAAAAATAAAAAACCAAAAACTTGGTTTTTTGAATTTTTCACATAAATTTTGAGGTTATGTGAAAAAAGTGTAAGAACAAAAGTTTTAGATCTTTTTATTACCTACAACTTTGCCATATAACTCTTTCCCATAGGACTTTTAGTTTTGCCAGAAATCGAGAAAATCCATTTTTTACCCCTAAACCCTCAACCTCTACCCCTTCCCGACCTCAGATCGCCCGTAATTTATTTTTCCATTAATTTTTATGGCATTCTCTTCCTTTTGAAATAGGTTTCATCCTACTGTGATTTTCTTTTACTTAGTGCCACAGTTTTTACTGTAAATTAATTTTTATACGTTGTACGGCTGACAGGAAATCGCAATCGGATATCATCCTTGGCACGCAAATAGCACTCTACATTGCTACCCAAGAAGTGGAATCGCTCTTTCAAGTATGGTGGTGTCTTAGGATTATATAAATTGAATAAAAAAGACAGAGCGCATGTAAGTTTCTACAGGAACAAATTGGTTGGTATTGGTATATGATGAGAATATGACAGATGAGACAGAATTTATATAGACAGAGAAGAGCAGAGGAGAGAGAACACCACCTTGTGGCATCCCAGAGTGAAGTGAAATAAACGATGATACCTTATTATCGAAACGCACACATTGCTGACGATTACACAAGTATGTCTCAAACCAATTAACTACTAACGGGGACATACCGCTTATCTTCAAAATAGCCAACAGTAAATCAAAGTCTACGGTGTTAAATGCGTTGCTAAAGTCTAAAAGTGCAATGACGGTGTGGAATTTATTATCAGTAGCTATGCAAATATTATTGCAGACCTTAACTAAGGCTGTAGTTGTGCTGTGACCATACCTGAAACCTGATTGAACTGGACTTAAAATATCGTGTCGAATTAGGTAAAGGCTAAGTTGCTCATGTATAGGACGTTCAAGAACGTTAGAAAGATATGGCAGGTTAGAAATAGGTCGGAAATTAAACGGAGTTGAAGGTTTATAGACTTTTGGAATTGGAACCACGTAGGCTTTAGCCCACGAGGATGGAAAAAAAGCAGAAGATAATGAGAAGTTCAGGATATGACATAATACAGGTAGGATACAGTCAAGCGAAGTAATAATCATTTTCCTACTTATACCATCACAGCCCACTGCATCTGACTTTATAGCGAGGATATGCTTCTTAACTTCATCAGCAGTAACAGGGGTGAAATGGAATTCTGAACCAACGTGAGTAGGTAATGTAAGTACAAGGTACGCTTAATCGTACCTTGTTTAGTATGTGTATTACGGTTCTGGAATTTTGGCGTTGGCAGATTAAGCAATGTAGTGATTCCCGAAACCTTCCTTTATGTGTAAGTAACTGAAGGCAGAAAAGCAGATGTTTAGATTTAAATACTCTATATCGATACAAAAAAAAACATTTTATAAATGAAAGCCAGATGAATTAAGAGTATTCGAAAGCATAAGTTAATTTGTATCATGACATTCTCACGGGAACTAAGCGAGTGAAACCAAAGTGTCAGATAGTCCGACATAAAATTATACTTACGTTTTGTCTCGTTCCTTACTCAAAGCTGTTAGCATTGCGTCTTTTAGTAGTATGGATTTATTTTTAAAAGCTGCCAGTTTTAGTTTTCCCGAAGTACCACTGGTACACAAAATAAAGGGATATATTTTCTCTACATCGTACTGAGCGACTCTGTAATACATAAATAAATAAATATGTACACAATAAAAGCAACAATTCAAAAAAATCAATAAAATTAGTTCAGAGACCTCACTCACGAGCGGTAATCGGTGACCCATTATAGATGAAAAATAGAACGTACTAATTACAATAGAATACAAACGAACTGCAAAATATGGATCAGAAATAAAGTCGGTTGAAACTACCGATCTAAATATGGCTGAAAAAATGGAACGTTAGGAAAAAAAGTAAAAATCAGAGAGGAGGTAGAGCTTATTGCGACAGTTCTCGATTTAGGAGTAACTAGGAGTGATTTTAAAGGAAACGATGTCAAGAATTAAAAAAATGGTTGCCTGCTCTAAAACAGCCGCAAGTGTTTTTCGGTGCAGGGTCGCCATGCAAGCACCTTGAGATCCCTACGCCCATCGGTTCTCCAAACTACGAGCCCCGTCCATTGCCACTTTAATTTGGGGATTCGTTGAGCTATGTCGGTTAGTTTGGTTCTTCTGTGGATCTCCTCATTTCTGATTCAAACATGCAGAGATACTCCGAGCAGTACTATCTCTATCGTCCGCTCAATGACTCTGAGGCCCAAAATTATTTTTCCTTTGTGATCGTGTGATTGTGTGATAAATCTGTACCTACTCGTTCCCATACAAGTTTTACGAAAAAAAATATGGAAAGTTGGCTATATATACTTAACTTACTTAAAATCTTTTTCATGTTCTAACGACGCGTAAATATTTAATAACTTCGACATAGCATGATCGCCTTCATCGAATGTCACGAATTTAATATCCAAACTGAGACTCGCTGCTGCCCTCGTAAACGTATCAATAGAATCGTTTTGACAAAATACTAATTTGGGTTTGGTCAAGTCAAAGAGTTCACGTACTTCATCTGAAATAATATTAACTACTATTACACATGATATAAATTGCGAATATCCAAGTTATGTATTAAAAAGTTTTTAATTCTTCCAAGATATTTTCAGTAAAATTCTAAGCGCAGATTCTGCAAGTTGCTGGTTACACCCCCATTAGTTCCGGTCACTATCATTAAATAGTGTCAATTCTTATGAAAATTTGACGGTGCGAGCATAGGATATATCACCCTATGTTTAGTATCCTTAAATAGGGAGAGCTAAATTTCGTTATAAAATCGACATGCTGAATTGTATTCACTGATAGATCGAACTGACAATAATCAAACATTATCACCTAAAGCCCGCCAACGTAAATTTATGCATGTTTCACATCGACGGGTGCAAAGTAAAAAAAGTTAACTGCAATTTTGAGATTTTTTGATTATTACAGTAGCTAACTAAAAATATCATGTTCTACAACTTCGTAAAAAATAAATCCTAAATATCGCCATATTTCTTGAACTTTTGTCACGTTAAAGAAGACAACTACTCCTGTTTTATAATTTGCACGACGTAGATTCGTTTATCTACCGTTGGGCGTTTTTACGCAGGGCGTGCGGCGGGCGCGCAGTCTGTCATATTGTGTCATCAGGCAGATGACATGTGTTTCGCCGGCTGGCAGGAATATTTACTTGTTATGGTTTGTTACGTGTGAAAGTTTGTGTGATAGTATTACCATAATAATAAACAATTTGATTATATAACAATAGACATGCAAAGACGTAAATTGTTTGTGAATTTGGCAAAAACAAAACGGCAATGTGATATTATAAACCGAAAAAACTATTGAAACCTAAAGATAACAACCGTGGCACTGGTTCTGGTACGTATTTTTTATTAAAATAGTGTAATCTTATTGTTTTTTTAATGTTGAGTATTGTTTGATTGTTGCCTTAATGCTCATTCATTATCATCATATTATTTTTTTACTAAACGACGTATAAACGATCATCTGCCATATAGCTTTTTCTACTTTGTGATCTTACATGTAGATGTCTCAATTTTCGTAAGTAAAATAATATTTGTTTTCGGTTATTGGGTTTCTCTGCCTTTGTTACTTCTTATTTTAGCTAAATTAATTAACTAATATTAATTGATTAAATATTAATTGAATAAATTTTAATTTCTTACTAATATTTTACAATTGTTTCATGTTCAACAAGCCAGAAATCACAATTTAAAGAAGAAAGCCTACAAAACATAAGCAATGGATTTTTCGAAAAGAGCTTGATGTGTTCGCAATGAAGACAGATGAGTATCAGTTAATTTCGCAAGTTAAGTCTCCATTTTCTGCATCACACTCTCGGCCAGTCTTACCTGTTCACTCTCAATCTAATTCACAAATTTTGAATTTTAAAAATGATGATATTGATCTTACAGATACTAAAAGATTTTTTTCTGATTCTAATTATCTGATACACCAACCCCCTCAGAATATAATTCATTTACTTGAAGCCCGCCACGTCCATTAGCTATTAGAGTCAATTCAAAATATCTGTTCATTAAACTCAGACAGGCTATCGAGTATGTTACTTTCAAACTGTCAATCTCAATAAACAACATCACTCATACTTCGTCGGCAGTGGAGGCTTGTGTGAAATGTTCTACGCCTTTCTCATTAAACGGCAGTTCTATATTGATTGATCATAGAAAAAGCGTGGATCTGTGACAAAACAAATAAACAATTCATGGTGCATTAACCTTACAAAATCATCATAGAAGAAAACGCAAACTCAGGACGAAACTCGAACACAATGGATGTGGATCAGAATGGATCAAAATCCACCAGAAGTACAGGAGCAGGTGCATACTGCCAGGAACTGAACATAAAGATCATGCAAGCACTCGGTAAGCACAACTCGAGTCTTCCAGGCCGAATGCGTTGGAAACACAACAGCAGCCATATGGCTATAGCTAGCAGAATGGTAACAAATTTCATATTATCATACATACAGACAGCCAAGCAGTATTAAAAGCTCTAGCAAAATCCCCAACTACTTCAGGGCTACTGTTTAACTGTCACTGCGCCCTTGTAGCACTTGCGACAGGTAACACAGTGACTTTACAATAGTTGAGAAGCCACAATGAAATAACGGGAAGTGATATGGCAGACAAGTTATCAAAATGGGTTGCAACGCTGATAGTAGTAGTCCCACAACTAATAGTGCCCATACTGTTTAGTGAATACAATTCATAGCTACACAAACAAACTACAAATGCCCATGCAGAGCTATGGGTCATCTTAACAGAGTGCAACCAGATAAAGGAGATACTTACCAAACTTAAACTCAATTGTAACAAATAAACTCATGCGCTTGAATCGTTTGAAGTTGAGAACAGCAGTAGGACCACTGCATGCTAAACAAATACCTTTCAATTTTAGGTATGACAGACAGTTCTCTATGTAAAGTCCGCATGGAGGAAAACGAGATACCGATACATGTTATGCTTAGATGCAGTGGTGTATCACAGCAACAGGCAGCCTACATTGGTTCCACGGCGACACTACACGAGTCAATCGATAACCTGGGCGACCTGCTTAGCTTCTGGAGCTAGCTCGGCTGGTTGGAATAAACCATAGGGGACCTACACCGGAGGAATCATGCACAACAGCCAACATCATGGCCAAGTCCGGAAAAGCCCAGGAAGGAGAAGAAGATACCTTAGAGGATTTATTTTTGTTAAAATACAGAATTATTGTCATGATTGTGATTATAACTAGATCATCGAAATTACTGTATTATTAATTATTGTGACTGATGTTTAGTTTGAACTTTAGTTTGTTGATTTCATATTAATTGTTTTTTATAAAAAGTTTTTTTAATTTTATTGTAAGATTTTCAACGAAAGTACGTAATTACCTGAAAAAAAATCAATAGGTTTTTCATTCCGAAAAAAGTTTTTATAAGATTACTTTATTGCTAAAATAAATAAATAATTTCTTAGCAAATATTCCATTTAACTTCCTTATAAATCGTATTCCTTTCTCAAACATTGCAACGTAGAAAATTATATCTGCAAAATTATGTTCTGAACTTGGTGTATTTAGAATTTAACAGAGCCTTAAAATAATTTTAGCAATATGGAAAGTTTTACTTGTTGTATTTACTGAAATATATGGAACATACTTTATTAAATCTGGATTTTTGCAAATTCCATGTACAAACGACCAAGTGGTAGTTAACATAGTTGTCACATTTTTAAGTACAATGTAGAAACAGACAACTGCAATATCTCTTAAATTAAACTTAATTAAAAGAAATCGAAGGTGCATGTAGATGTCTTATGAAACAATAAAGCAGTGACGAAAATTTCAAAAAACTTGGTTTTAAATTAAAAAAATGGGAGCACTTTTTCCTATTCTTCGCTCTCCTGAAAAGTGCCTGTTTTGTATATAGCTCTTTTTACTTTGCACCCGTCGACATGTGTGTCAAATGTAAGCGAAATCTATGTGCCTCACAAAAATATACTCATATTTATGATTTTTAACCGAACAATATTCAAAATAACCTCCTTTTTTGAAGGCGGATTAAAAAGGAGGTTATCAATTCGACCCGTATGTAATATAACCAGAACAGCCCAGTTTTCACATACGTTAGTCTATATCAGCATCTGAACAAATGTGCCGTATTTCAAAAGTGTATGTATGTATGTATGTATGTTTATATGTATGTATTTGTGTTTGTGGAGGCATATCTCCAGAACTTCAAGTCCGATTAAAATAATTCTTTTTTTTGTACTAGGTATTGTTCAACTTAGGGTACACTGCAAGTTTCAAAAAAATTGTTCTTGAGATAGGGACTATTTATGTTTTTACTTTTGTGTTCGCGTATCTCCGGAATAGCAAGTCCGATTTAAGTAATTATTTTTTTGTTGTACTAGGCATTATTTAACTTAGGTAATACTGTAAGTTTCATTAGGTAATACTGTAAGGTTCGTTGTCGATAAACCATTAAGCACTTTGTGGATTCTAGGTAACGTCTTCATAGTAGAAACCTTGGCTGGCACCGACTTTAAAGATATGCTTAAGTAAATTAAAGCAACTAAACGATGAAATTATTTTTTACTTTTCAGTGCGTTTTGAAGTCGGTTTAATTTTTATTAATTTTTTTTATATACATAGTAAGATAACGCTGTCTTACCATATTTAAAATAGGGATCGACGCCAACAATCGGTAGACCGTTGAAAAGCGCTGCATAAAGCGGTATGACTATATGCAAATGGTTCGGACCGCTTCTAGCGACTACATCGCCTGGTTGTAAACCAAACACGCGCAATGCCTGCGCCAACTTGATGGACCGTTTTAATACTGAATCATAACTCTCCTCTTCGCCTGTTGCTGCATCTATCTGTTTTTTTTTAAATATTTTGAAAAAAAGAAAAAACTTTAAAATCGAAACAATCTGAACATATATTAAATAAAAACTAAGATTAACGTCATTCGTAATTTTTAATCTTTAAAATTTCGAATAAAGATAATCTTAGTATATGAAATAGTAATTATTTTTTATACTTTATTTGTACATCACATGAAAATAAAAACAAACAGAAATAATATTAAATAAGAATCAATATAATTATAAAAATATAATATAATTTTCTTTTTATTTTATTATTTGATTGTAATCAAACCGTAATATACAAATTAGGGCCACTTAGGATTCCACACAAATATAAAAAGAAGAGAACATAAAAATATAGAATAATACATGAAATTGATATACAATTAAAAATGTATTATTAAGAATTCATAAGTGAAATTCGTGTATGTGATGCACTGGGCGCAGACCCTGGAGGGGTGCAGAAATGACCAGGACATATACAAACAATACCTTATTTAGAGTCAGTTACAAGTCTGTAGGGCGCAGTTACACCCGCTGGCACAGGGTACATAAATTGCTGATTACGGCTCTGGATGGCAATAGTTCACCCTCTGGTGACTCTATATAAAATTTTTCGCAACTTTGCACTCGAAATTGTATTTGGAAAGATCATATTAGAACAATTACTTTTACATTACATTAAACATTTAAAAATCTCTACGCAATAAATATTTATAGTTGAATGAATAACCATTATAAAGTAAAAATAATCACACTGACCCTAAAAATGCAATAATTGTCTGCTGTGAGTTTTCGAACAGTTCTTTGTTCTTTGGGGACAGTTCTGGTTGTAAGGCCGAAATTAACAATCAATTGTCATTTGATGATGAGACTGGCACGCGCGAGGCATTTAATTCAGTAACCATACCGAATATATCTCACATCATTTTGGAAAAGAGCTGGTTACTCTTATATTGCTGGAACGATATTAACTAAACATAGCTAAGAACCGCAAGGAAATGCTTTCAAATCAAAAGCACCTCTTCAAATCCATCCATTTGAGGGCCATGACGGGCAGCCACATACAAACACACACGCACGTACGCACCCACTTACACACACACACACACACGCACGGGTTCGATTCTCAGTTGGACCTTTAGAAATTTTCTAATTAGTCAAACACTGGCTAGTGGAACGCTTAGAAGTTTGATTTTTTACATCTCGAAGGGACAGTACACTTGAATTTTTGATATAAATTTGATACCTCCACGCATTTTTAAGAAAAAGGGTCTTGACATGGATGGACAATAAAGTGATCCTATAAAGGGTTCCAATTTTTCCTTTTAAGGTATGGAAGCCTAAAAATAGTGGATATAAAATCAAACCTGACAAATGCGATCCGGATGCAATCGCAATCGTTCCAATGCTAAATGTCCGTAGTTGTAGTTAGATGGAAATTCTCCGGTAACCCTCATTGCAGTAATAAATCCGATTGAATTCACGTGTAGACTGTAAATGCCTGCTTGAAAGAAATTATTTAGATTGCAGCAATAGCATTTAAACGCAGGTTTTATAGGCAATTTTTATGAAGCGATAGCGATAAAAGATATGTTATTATGATTTAATTGCATAATAATCTTCTTCTTAATCTATATATATATAATATACTCTTCCGTTACTGAGTGATGTACTGACTGACAGAAAACGCACAGCCGAAACTACTGATCGTAGAGAGCTAAAATTTGGCACGTAGGTATGTTTGTTTTGAAATTCCTCCCCTAGGGGGAGAAAATGTAGGTTCCACAAGTGAAGCAAGTGAGCACTGAGACAGGATTTTTGGGAATTCCTTCCCTAGGGGTAGAAAATGGTGGTAAATTGAAACTTGAAATTCGTAGGTAAGTTCCACCAAGCAAGCAAGTACTAAGAGAGGGATTTTCATAAAACCCACATTCAACGTTCCGATTATGCTTCTTCCGAATTTAACACCGCCAAAACTTTGTAACGGAACCAGACTCAAAGTTGGCTCTTTGCAAATAAATATTATGGAAGCAGAATTTCTACTCCTTCCAGTTCAAGTACCTTCAACTTCCTTTGAGCTTATGCTTTGCCATAATTATTAATAAGTCACAAGGCCCGACACTAAAGGCTGCTGGAGTCGAGTGCGGATCCAGAGGGGGGTCATAACCTTATTTAAAAATGTTTGAATTCAGTTTAAATTGTTTTAAAAAAAATAAAAACGCCTTCAAAATGCACTAAAAAGTAAAAAATAACTACGTCATTTACTTTCTTTAATTTACTTAACCACATCTTTGAAGTCGGTGCCATCCAAGTTTAGGTAAAGTCTTTAAAGTAGAAAGCTCGGGTGGCACCGACTACCGAGTAGGTTCTTTAGTATGTTCGTTGTCGATAAATCACTAAAAAGTATTAAAATAAAAATTTTTAACAATAAGTAATAACGCCTTCAAAACGCACTGTTTCAGTGATTTATCAACAACGAACATACTAAAGAACCTACTCGAACTAAACCATAAGTACCAATATTCACTAGATAGTTATAACATTCCGACATCCCTGCAAATGTGACTATAAAGTTTGTAGAGTTTCCTCGAGTTTTCGTAGATCTCATCATCGGATCATGACTTAGTAAACATTAAATCAACTGGAATCTATGACCTTTCAAACTTCCCATTGAGATATATTAATCGAGCTCAAACACAAGGTAGTTACTGTAAACTGTTAAAGAGCTCCCTCAGCTGTCCTTCGTCTTCATCGCCAGACCCTTCATGACAATCACAGACCATCTAAATGTAAAGTTCTCATTGAGACAAATTAATTAAGCTCAAACACAAGGTAGCTACTGTAAACCGTTAAAGAGCTTCCTTAACTGTCCTTCGTCTTCATCTGCAGACCTTCAATGACAGTCACAGTCCATCTAAATGTAAATTTCTCATCGAGACAAATTAATCAAGCCCAAACACAAGGTAGCTACTGTAAGCCGTTACGGAGCTCCCTTAACTGTACTTCGTCTTCATCACCAGACCCTCAATGACAGTCACAGCCCATCTTAATGTAAAGTTCTTATCAAGACAAATTAATCGAGCCCAAACACAAGGTAACGCCGTGGGACGCCCTGTATTTCATGTTTACTAAAACATATTTAGTGCTTGCTAGTTATGGATAGCAGCCCTAGGCGGATCGTCGACGCAGCAGCCCCCTACCATCGACGGACATCGTCTATCCAGATCAAGCCGACGCATCATTATTATTTAAGATTTTAATTTAAGCATTCTTAAACTGATATCGATAGGAATCACTAATTATAATTAGCAATTATTTTACTGTAATATTGTAATATTAAATTAGTATTTTAAATAAATTACTTTTATTTCCATCCTCCAAGTACCACTAACGTAATTGGCGCAATTATTTTCGGTAGAATCTTCACGGGAGTAAGTCATATTCACGGGAAACTTTCAAGTTTCAATTCGAAGATCAAGAACCTACGGGCCGGTGGTACACCAAGAGGAGAATCCAGCAATCGATTCCGGAAGAAGAAAGAATGCAGTATATGTGAGTGCATTTGAATATTTCTCGTGTTGCTCTCCTTTACCTTTAAGCCAATTTTGATTCTTTCAAAATTTTCCACCCAAGAGCCTCTAGGTCTTGTAGCCTGAATCTCGGCAGGCCCGTCGATCAGTAGTAGATACAAATAGATCGATAGATAGATTAGATTTAAAAAATAAATTAGATTTAAACATGTCCCACGACCCGGAAACTATTTTTAAGGCCCTCCGCCTCGTGCCAGAGTTCGATGGCAATCCAAATGTGCTGACGCGCTTTATTAAAATATGCGACCATTTAGCCGCACAATATCTTAACGCTGTTCCGGGCAGTGAATTTTCAAATTCATATGTTCTTAACGGAATACTTAATAAAATTAAAGGTACCGCAGCTTGCACTATCAATTCTAACGGGATACTTGATAATTGATTAGGAATTAGGGCCACCTTGATCAATAATTTCTCAGATCAACGCGACGAGATAGCGTTATACAATGACCTCTCTTTAGCAACGCAGGGTAATAAAACACGCCAAGAGTTTTACGAACAGTGTCAAACGTTGTTCAGTAACATCTTGACATACGTGACGTTACACGATACTATGCAGACGACTATTGACGCGAAACGCAACCTATAAAAAAGGTGACTATGCAGGCTTACGTACGCGGTTTAAAAGACCCCTTAGGTTCACGCATACGTTGCATGAGACCCGACAGTTTAGAAAAGGCCCTTGAATACGTTAGGAGGACCACCACCAACTATATTTAAGCCACCGCAGTTATACAACCCTGCCTTACCAAACTGGCATGCCCCTTCAGAACAGCAGCCCACGAGGCCTCCGCCTTTCAAATTCACCCCACCTCCAAATCGCATGCCCACGAACACACAGGGGAAGCACCGCCACGTAATTATAATCCCCATAGTAACGTATTTCGGCTACCACACCGAAATTCAACCAGTAATCAAACCTCGTAACCTGTAGAGCGGAATACAGCGCTTTACACCTAGACCTCCAACTAACACATGGACAGGGCATGACTGGAAAAAATTAGGTAATCCACCACCTAGTAACTATTTCAAACTGCGTGAAATGAACATGAATGAGTGCGCGCAGTCAGAGTCTAAGTCAGTTTCAGTTTACAAAATGAAATATGTCTTGTATATCTTGATGATATCATAGTATTCAGTACCTCTTTACAAGAGCATATTATTAACTTAGAAAAAGTCTTTCAAAGATTTCGGGAGTCCAATTTTAAAATGCAAAGTCCGAATTCTTAAAATTAGAAACTGCTTATCTCAGGCACATAATCAGCAAGGATGGTATTGAACCAAATCCTGATAAGATTTCCGCTATCCAAAAGTACCCTATACCTAAGACACCTAAAGAAGTTAGACAGTTTCTAGGTCTCCTAGGTTACTACCGTAAGTTTATACCAGATTTTTCCCGAATCACTAAACCTCTTACTCAGTGTCTGAAAAAAGGACAGAAAATTGTTCTTAACAACGAATACATTACTTGTTTCGAAAAATGTAAGTCCCTTTTAACGAACGACCCTATACTACAATATCCCGACTTTGACAAAGAATTCATATTGACAACAGACGCATCTAACGTAGCAATCGCAGGTGTACTGTCCCAAGGTCCCATAGGATCCGATAAACCAATCTGTTACGCATCTAGGACTTTAAACGATAGCGAAGTTAACTATAGCGTAATTTAAAAGGAATTGAAAGATTGAAAAGAAAAGGAAATGAAAGAAAAATTGTATTAGCCATAGTTTGGGCTACAAAATATTTTAGACCATATTTTTTGGACGGAAATTTAAGATAATAACCGACCATAAACCGTTACAATGGATGATGAGCTTAAAGGAACCAAACTCTCGTCTTACAAGATAGCGACTTAAACTCAGTGAGTATAATTTTACGGTTATATATAAGAAAGGGAAATATAACAGGAATGCAGACGTCCTTTCGAGAGTAGAAATCCACACTGGGGAAGCAATGTCTTTAATAGATGAAATTGACGAACTAAACTCTCTATTAGGTAACCCATTGCACAGGCAAATTCATCCATTGACACTGCCCATATCTACTAGTGCTAAACATCCCATTCTCGAAATTTCCATTACTGACGAACCCCTTAACATGTTTCACTGACAACTATATATTACTTTGGTAAATGACGTCAAAAGAAAACCCATCGTGACCAAACCATTCGAGTCCCATACGCGAGTCAACGTACAAATATCAGAAATTAATTTAGAAAATAAAAATAGATAAAAAAACTTTTTAAGTTAAACGGTTTTATGTTAAACATACATTGCATTGTTTAAGATAAATGTACTAAAAACCAAAAAATAATAAAATAGATACAGTCGTGGGAATTATAAACATATGCATAGAAAAGACTAAAATAAAACCGTGGGGCACGTCAATTGTCTACAATCGTTGATTAAAATGTTTGTTTTGTAATGTTACACTATAATTAGGCAGTTGTTCCACCGACAACGATGGTCGTGTGATAAGTAGGGCTAGTATGTGGAAACAAGCTAGCAAGCTCGATTATAAGCGAATTCCTTCAGATACCTAAATTACAGATTCAATTTCTAAATTTAAATCTTATAATTATACGCCATTTAGTGGCTAGGCCCATCTTAAATATTGAGGTTGTATATTGCACTGTATTCTTCTTGTCAAGCCCTTTTATTTGATACCCATATTGGTGGGATTGATAAAAAATTGTTATCAGCCATTTGGTAGCGGCGGCCATCTTAGATTTCAATTTTACATAGTAAATTGTATTCTACTTGTTGAGACCTTTCATTTGATACCCATGTTGATGGGATTGATAAAACCTAAGTTATCCGCCATTTTGTAGAGGCCGCCATCTTGGATTTTAATTTTATATAGTACATTGTATTCTACTGGTTGAGCACTTTCATTTGATACCCATATTGATGGGATTGATAAAACCTACGTTATCCGCCATTTTGTAGCGGCCGCCATCTTGGATTTCAATTTTTTATAGTATATTGTATTCTGCTTGTTGAGCCCTTTCATTTGATACCCATATTGTTGGGATTAATAAAACATAAATTATCCGCCATTTTGTAGCGGCGGCCATCTTGAATTTATAAACTTAATTGTATTGTCACCAAAATCCAAAGTGTATACAAAATTTCAGATTAATCGGTTGACAGAAAGAGGGTGAAATTTTAATTACTAAATTTGACCCAAGAATAAAACAAACGGGGTGAGCTAAATAAAACCGTTTAATGATGTCTTATCTTGTATAAAAGAATATATTTCGCCAAAAGTAAAAACGGCAATCCTAATTAATCCACCCCTAGCTATGTATTCGATTATACCCATCCTAAAAGATAAGTTTAGAAGTTCCGCAATGAATCTTGTATTAGCAAATACCGAGCTAGAAAATGTAAAAGAATACCTACGACAACAGGAAATTATACTGCATTACCATGATGGGAAGACCAACCATCGAGGTATTAATGAATGTCATTTATCCCTCTCAAAAAAATATTATTGGCCGAAAATGAGAGATCATATAACAAAATTTATCAATCAAAGTACTTTCTGTGGTCAGGGTAAATACGACAGGAACCCAATTTGACCCCAATTTAACGTTGTACCCCCGGCCACAAAACCATTCGAAATTATCCACATGGATTTATTCACTGCACAAGGTGCAAAATACTTAACTTTTATAGACGTCTTCACAAAGTACGGTCAGGCCTATCACTTACGAGATGGTACCGTTGTAAGTATATTGCAAGCCCTTTTGAAATGCTGCACCCACCATAACGTACCCATGACTATTATAACGGACAACGGAGCAGAATTCACAAATGCACTTTTCATGGAATTCACACGTCATCATAAAATAAATCACCATCGTACATTAGCTCACTTCCCTAATGAGCACGGAAATACAGAAAGGTTTCATTCCACAATCCTAGAACATCTTAGAATTTTAAAACTACAAAGAAAATTAGAACCCATTGTTAACCTTATGCCCTACGCCCTAATACAATAACTCTATACACAGTTTTACAAAATGTAGACCATTCGACTTACTAACAGGTCATTTTGACTCCAGAGACTGTCACGATATAGATATTACTCAGCAGTTACTGCAACAGTACAGCCAAACCCATAGGGAACAGATGAAAGCTGTATATGACATAATTAACTCTGATTTCCATGATAGACGTAAAGCATTAATAGATGCGAGGAACGAGAACCGCAAACCAGAGATATTAGGCAACTTGCCTATACCTATTTATACCTCAAAAAAAACGAGGTAAGGTAGAGTCCTGTAGCGAAATCCAGACTAAAACGAGTCCCTGAGTCAGCCAATTTGTTACAGAACGCTGCTAATAATGACGATACAACTAACTCGACCAGAAGAGATAAAACTTGAGAGTTTAGATGACGGACCAGGACTTTTACCCTACGAGCTTGGACCCATGAGACTAACTACTCACCATCATACATTTTTACAATACATACAACTTGACCAGATCGAAATGCGAATAGACACACTAAAAACCGACTTACTTTCCTACCAAGACTAATGAAACTTATTCACTCTATGAAATTAAAGTAAACCATCTACTCAACAAACTTGCCATTGTCTTAGAGCAATTACGTTCATTAGAGGCAACTCATGCTAGAAGAGGTCTAGTAGACGGATTAGGTTCAATTATAAAAAGCATAAGTGGAAACTTAGACTACACTGTCGCCTTAAAATACAATGAAGCTATTAAGACTTTGCAGAACAATCAGGATAGAATAATTACAGAATTTAACAACCATATTAGCTTAGGAAAGGACTGGATGTCTAAACACAGTTGTATACTAGAAAAAATTTCCAAAAATCAAATAATAATTAACTCCACATTAGAAAACATAGTAAAAAGAGAGTCTTATAAAGAGCTAACTCTAATAAAATTTACGATACTCTCTCAGCTTTTAGTTATTATTAGTTATAATATAGAAGATTTAATGCAGGAATTAGTTAGGATAGAAAATAGTTTAGCATTTGTACACGCATCGAGCACGCACCACTCTATGATAGATATAGATATTTTATATTCAATGGTTAGTAAGCTTGATAATGATATTTATCAAATCCGCACCAAGTCGGACTGCATCTACGAATTAATCACCAAGCAGACCCTACAGGAATCCTGTCACCTCACTACTATGAACCTGGCAGGAGAAGCAATGGAGAAACTGGATGATAAGCACTACATTGTATCCTTCCTAAAACCATTAGAGTACAGTTTTCCTGCGAGCGACAAGACCACACTTCACTTCAGGGGAGCTCTCGCTACACTTCCTCTAGGGTGTCGCCTCAAGTCTGAAGACCTCATTATAATCAATGACAACGACGAGATTAACGGGCAAGTTCTAAAACTATCAAAGATACCCCGCGACGTCAAGAAACAGGCAATTGAATCTCCACACTTCGACCTGAGCTCCATCAATCTTCAAGATCTCCATAGTATTCAAGAGAAAATCATGGTTCAAACTCCTTTACAAGTCAAACACGTACAATCAGAAACCCTGTACCATACCACAATACCCTTCTATATCATACTATTGGGTATATCTACACTTTTTATAATATGGGCAATCCGGCAGTTCCTGAAGAGTCGCGAAAAAAGGATCCAGGCAGCTGCAAGCAAGGACAAGGAGATCGACGAACTTGGAAACATCCCGGCAACATTTTCATTAAAAGTCCTGAAATAGTTGCCGTTCTGAGGGTGGAGGAGTTATGGATAGCAGCCCTAGGCGGATCGCCGACGCAGCAGCCCCCTACCATCGACGGACATCGTCTATCCAGGTCAAGCCGACGCATCATTATTAGTTAAGATTTTAATTTAAGCATTCTTTCATTCTGATATCGATAGGAATCACTATTTATAATTAGCAATTATTTTATTGTAATATTGTAATATTAAATTAGTATTTTAAATAAATTCCTTTTTTTTCCATCCTCCAAATACCACTAACATATTTTGCTCCTCTCATTTTGTTGTGGAATCCGTGAATCTTCTGTTTTCGCGATCGACCCTAGGTCGCGCAAATCACCGGCATATGACCGCAGGCTGGCTAACCGTTGGTTATGATAACCGAAATCTTGGTGAACACAGGCCTTAGCCCTGCTTCTTTACTCATTCGTTCGTTAGTCATTCGTTAATCATCCGACTCGCCTGAACATTTTCACCTTGCTGTGAGGAGTTTGCTCTGCTCTTCTTTCTTTTGGATTACTTCCTGCACCAGACAACTGTGATGCTTACATGCCTCGCACAATTTTAATGTAGAACCAGCCAGTACTTTTTGCCGGACCTTGCACCAAAACTCTACGATGCCCCGTACCTAAGTCATGTTTTATGTGAAATCCGTTAACCTACCGATTTTAGCACACGACCTACGGTCCCGTTAAAGCCGCTCTGCCATCAGAGAATTGTTCTGGGTTACGTCCTGCGCCAGGCAACTATGATGCCTCCATGCCTCTTTCAATTTTAGTGTAGAATCATCAAATCCCTAAATTTTTGCGCGCCAGCCATCTGTCTCGAGCCACAGGTTTGATCTCGCTCTCTTTCGTACCCTGCCTTAAACCAGAGTTTTACAATGCCCCTACGGTCGCGTTAAAACTTGCCGTCAGGTTTGATCTGGATTAAGTCCTCCGCCTGACAACTATCATGATCCCGTAACTCTTTTAATTTTAGTTGCGCCAAAGCCTCCTGCCTCCAGCCGCGGAATTTAAGCCGCCGTTTTGGTTAACTCCTCGGTTTTGGCGCGCGACTCACGTGAAAAGTTCCACCCAGCAGTCGGGGGCTCGCTCTTCGTTCTTCCAAACCCAGTCCTGCGCCAGCGTTCTGCGACGTGCTCACGTGCCTATCCTTTTTTTGGTGTTGAATCCGTTGTGTTATGCGTACACTAACAAAACTACGTATGGTATTTGTAACTGTCACTTCTAATAAAGCAAAAAAAATTTGGAGCATGATATGACTATACCAGGACTGAGACTCCTCTAAATTGAAAGCTGGATCCGCCACTGGCTGGAGTCGACCATAGGACAAGCAGCTTCTCACATGGACAGCTTTACGTTGCTTGCTCTCGCGTTACAGTCCAGATTCACTCTACATTCTGGCCTCCGAAGGCGTTAAGTGTTCAAACGGTGTTCATCAAACCATGTTAAGTGTATATAGAAGCTTTGTAAATAGTTTTTAGCAATACGAAAATACATGCGAACGAAGTCACGGGCAACAACTAGTCCTTAATATTCTTGTATACACCTACATTTCGAACGCTTCCAACTTTATAATTGAGGCTTCCGCGAGAGTACATGCCTCTTTATCATGCAAAAGAATGCGATAAATAAAATAGCGTGCAAGACGAGTACGATGGTCCAGATTTATCTTCTGTTACAAAGGAGTTTTTTCATCTTGCAAAATGCATTAGGTACGAACTTATTTCAATACAACACCAAATTTCGAAACTATGGACACATTGCTCGTCAACATAACATCCCAAGTACTTATATTTATGGACGTGTTCCAGTTTTTTGCCACCACAATATAATTCTTCATTGGATATCGGCAGTCTGGTTACAGTCATGTACTTTTTTTTCAATGTTGATATTAAGTCCACATGAAGCACTTACACAGTGTACATTGCTTAACAACACTTGTAATTCTTTTAAAGTTGGCCCCAAGAGAGTTGCCATCGGCATAACGGATGTCTATGTGTATACCTAGATATAATTCACCTAAAACTTCCGTAAAGATTTTCTCTGAGTATAATATCTTAAACAATAAGGGGGATAATACGCATCCTTATCCGATGCCCCATAAGGTATCTAAATCATTAAATGTCTTATTTTTAGTCTTTTCCACACGCACGTTCATCCTCTGATGCCAATAAAGGTTCTCGATCAATCTTAAGTCTTTAGATAACTGCTCAGTAATCTACGTTTTTTGCTTTTGTAGATCTAACATTTCACATAACCTCAAAATTTATGTGTAACATTCAAAAAACCTACTTTTTGTTTTTTAATTTGAATTTTTTGAAATTTGATGAAAACTTACCTTTTTATGTCCCAAACAGGCTATAATTTATTTGATTTGATTAAAACTTTCTCAGAAAATGCAAAAACTAGGATTTACAGCTGCAACGAAATAGCAGGTATGTAGTAAGGCCCAGTTGATGTTCTGCCTCGGTGGACTCCGCTGATTAGATTACGGAAGATTCACAATGCTCCAGGTATCCAGTCACCAGACGATCCGAAGGAACATCGCTGGGTTTTAGTGGGTATTCCGGCTAGTTCTCAGCTGATGAGTCCTACATACCGTCTGAGAAGTTGTCTGCCATATATCTGGGTAGATGCGTGAACACATTTCTATAAAAACTATTTACAAAGCTTCTATATACACTGTAGCTGATAGAGCAAGGCAGTGGTCATGAGGCGTGGTTAGGTGTTGTTCAGGGATAGAAACACTTGTATTTTTAAAACTCCGACGTAAGACGGCTGCTTAGGTGCGCACTGCTCGACGTTACAGCAAGAAGAGAGAGAGAGCAAGGGGCGCTGCCGTCGTACGTTGGACGTTCCGTTTATTAAAACGTTCGGTTCGATACATAGCACAAAGGTAAGCCTATGTTTAAATTATTATAATTTAAATAAACTAAATATATTTACAATTAACTATGTACCTAATATATGTAACTAAATAATTTACAATTCTAAATATTATGCTAATTAATATTTTGTTATGTTTCAGGTGCTGTGTCGGCAACATCCTCCCCCCCAGTGTCACGACTGTGACATTCATCAAAAATAGGTAATAACAAAATCTTAATTACAGGTCTACGAAAGATTCCCGTTTTAGTCTTTACGTCGACGACCCTAATTCTACCATCCTGTCGGTGCTTCATCTAGCTATTTGTATAGTAATGTTCTTAGTGGCATTGATTCGTCCCCCGACGCGCAGGAGTCCATTTTCGTCCATAAATGGCAATAATGCACGCAAGCAACTGTACCGATGTATATTTTTGTTATTTTTGATCAATTCCACTTCAATTGGAAAATATTGCATTTGTGAAAATTTCATCAAAATAAGTTCAGCCTTTTTCAGTAACTCAGCGTTTAACTTTATTGGCCTCTTCTTACATTTTTCAATAAATTACAAAACTCTTGCGGTACTCCTTTTAAGTCGTAACCAGGATAAAAACCTCGTCGGATCGGGAACTGGTACGTAAACACTTGCGCAATCTGTATAGGTTTTCACTATCGCTGAAATTGCATAGTTGCGTAGATTTGTGATACGCTTCCTGAAACTGAAGCCATTCAACTGAATCTCCAGAGTACACAGGTAAATCTTTGCCTACTGTGCGCCTGGTAAGCAAAGGTTTATAACATTCGTCTTGCGCGGCTACATTTTGCACTGCGTCCCGGTCATGCCTCTGTGTAGTTCTTGTTTTATTTCTCTTCTTTCTTTTAGGCTTTGTTTGGATAAAAATTGTGTGACTGATATACCGGTGTCTCTGAAGAATGACGTGTTCCTTAATATGTAGTTAGTCATTCTTTTAGATAGTAATTATATAATAAGTGGTCGTTTTGAGTTAGTTTTACCTATTCTATAGATGCACTCAATGTAGTCGTATAAGTCTAGGTGTAGAATGGCGTTAAACATTCTAGTAATTCGAATAAGTAGGTCGTTTTCCGTTTCATGATAGTATTCGTTAAGTCCATAAATCACAATTCTTTTAGAATTATCTTCGTAGTTCAATATAGTTTTCTGTTTAACTTCTTTTTGTAATTGTATTATGTCTTGTGATAGTTTTAATCTTTCGGTTTCTAATGTTTGTATTTTATTTTTCATTAATTCAATGTCGCTATCGTGCTGATTTTGCAAGTCTAATATTTTTTCTATTTTCCCTAATCTTTCCTGTTCAAATTTCTCGATTGTTTTATTTATTTCAACATGTATAAATTCTTTTAAGTTAAGAAGGATTGTTTCGTTATTTTTTTGGAGCTTTATGTCTAGTAATTCGCTCAAACTTTCAAGTGTAATATGTTTATTGTCCTGATGGGATGATGTCGAGTGTACGTTTCTTAAGCTGTGAAATTTTTCCTCGTTAGAAATGTCGTTTTTTCTTTGTGTTTGTTCATCACCGGAATCTTTTGTAGTTTTAATATTGTCATGCAAGGTATGCAAAATTCGGTTTCGAACAGGGGTGTCGTCGTTTTTTCTTCGGTGTGTTACATTATCACAAGTCGGGCATATCCAATGTTTTTAATTTTTCGTCACGTTGTACATACCAAAGATTCATTTCTATGGATTTTCTTCTAACACGCTGAGCATTTCATAGTTTTTTGTAATTAAATGTGTCTTCTTAATCACAAAATCGTTTATATATAATGAATTATATAAAAATCACTTGGGTTATTCACTTTTAGTTGATTAATTTCAAACAGTTTAGGACCGTTATGCAGCACTTTTTTATTTTTGTATTTTTACTGCTTTCTGTGTTTACTTTTTAAAGATAACATAGTATGTATGACATTGCGACTTGTTGTTCAAGTGTATAGTATTTTTACACTTATATAGTTACTTTTTACTTATAAAAATGAATTTAATACGTAAAAGCGATGTTCACTCGGCACTAGAGGCGCCACTCTCCTCACTTTTATCAAAGCAGCTTCGTATTCTAGCTGCGCTCTGTAAGCTGCAGATGGGGTGTTAGAACGTGCCGCCATCTTGACAATGTCCGTTTCGCAACGGCGTGGTAATTCTAACACAGGCTTTGCTTCGGCTTTCTCGGAAGAAACTACTTCTTCCTGTGCATTTCCCCTTGTTCTCGACGCGTGCGATGTGTTCTGTTCATTTTGCGTCGCGGTGGAGTGGTGAACATACGATGCTATAACACACGTGTCTGCACTTACTTGGTAGCTGCAAGGTGTCCGGATTAGCTTTCCGGCTCGAAGTGACCAGATTTTGTAGCTGACAGAGCAAGGAGCAGTCCTGAGGCGTGGTTAGGTGTTGTTCAGGGATGAAAATACTTGTATTTCTGAAACTTCTTCGTAAGACGGCTGCTTAGATGTGCACAGCGCGATGTTGCAGCAAGAAGAGAGAGAGAGCCAGGGGGCGCTGCCGTCGTACGTTGGACCTTCCGTTTATTAAAACGTTCGGTTCGATACATAGCACAAAGGTAAGTCTATGTTTAAATTACTATATTTTAAATAAAATATTTACAATTAACTATGTAACTGAATAATTTACAATTTTAAATATTATACTAATAAATAATTTGTTATGTTTTAGGTGCTGTGTTGGCAACATACACCTAACACGGTTTGATGAACACCGTTTGAACACTTAACCTTCGGAGGCCAGAATGTAGAGTGAATCTGGACTGTAACGCGAGATCAAGCAATGTAAAGCTACCCATGTGTGAAGCTGCTTGTCCTAAGTTCGACTGTAGTCAGTGGCGGATCCAGCTTTCAATTTAGAGGAGTCTCAGTCCTGGTATAGTCATATCATGCTCCAAATTATTTTTGCTTTGAAGTGACAGTTACAAATACCATATGTAGTTTTGTTAGTATAACTGTAACCACAACGGATTCCACACCAAAAATAAGATAGGCACGTGGGCAGTCGCAGAACGACTGCTGGGTGGAACTTTTCGCGCGTAAGTCGCGCGCCAAAACCGAGGGATTAACCATAATGGCGGCTAAAATCCCGCAGCTGGAGGCAGGAGGCTTTGGCGCGACTGAAACTCACGCCTGCTACAATTCGGGGATTTACAGGTTCTAAATTAAAATTAAAAGAGTTACGGGGGCATCATAGTTGTTAGGCGGAGGACGTAATCCAGTTCAATCTTGACGGCAAGCTTTAACGCGACCGCAGGTCACGTGCCAAAATCAGTGGATTAACGGATTTCTCATAAAATATGAGTTAGGTACGGGGCATCGTAGCGTTTTGTTGCAAGGTCCGACAAAAAGCACTGGCTGGTTCTACATTAAAATTGTGAGAGGCATGGAGGCATTACACTTGTCTGATGCAGGAAGTAATCCAAAAGAAAAGAGAGCAGAGCAAACTCCTGACAGCAGGGTGGAGACTTTCAGGCGAGTCTGATGATTAACGAATGATTAACGAACGGATGATCAAAGAAGCAGGACTAAGCCTCAATACAGGTTCTGGGGGCAACCAGCGGTTATATGCCGGTGATTTTGGCGCGACGTAAGGTCGATCGCGAAGACAGAAGATTCACGGATTCCACAGCAAAATGAGAGGAGCAAGTACTAAATATATTTTAGTAAACATGAAATATAAAGTTTCTGTTGTCTTTTAGCAAAACAAAAATTTTTATTAATAAAAAGAATAAATTAAGTAAAGAAAAATATGGAAGTGACATCAAAACAATGACGATAATAATAAAAACTCCAGCAGCCTTTAGTGTCGGGCTTTGTGACTTATTAATAGTTATGGCAAAGCATAACCTCAAAGGAAATTGAAGGACTTGGACTGGAAGGAGTAGAAATTCTGCTTTCACAATATTTCTTTGCAAAGAGCCAACTTTGAGTCTGGTTCAGTTACAAAGTTTTGGCGGTGTTAAATTCCAAAGAAGCATAATCGGAACGCTGACTTTGAGTTTTATGAAATGCGCTAGAACTTAGCTTGAGCTGAGGTGTTAAAACACTCTCTCGTAAAGCCAATGATTCGGTTGGTGTGGTATCTGATTAGTATCTCTATACACCAGACGAATAAAATCTTCTACCCTACAAAATTCTCGTGTCACGTCTGACAACATTTTCGTTGGGTAAAGTACCTTCTTCCACTTTGAAAAGAACATTAACACAGAATTTTTAGGCTTGTGAATTTCCAGCAATATGTACCCTCATATTCACTGTTAGGCACAGTTTGTGAATTTGCGACCAGAGGGCAGAGCGTTTCAACGAAAGGTTCCGTCATTTGTTCTTATAGGCGTCGTGGTGGCCCGGAGGTTCAGACCCACCTTTTGTGCATGTTCGAAACTTAGCAAGTACCAATTTGAGTTTTTCCGAGATAAATGTACTTTCTAATAGTATTTGGACACCACTGACAGGCGGCGAAGGAAAACTGAAGTTCAAATTATAAGTATGAAATTGTCAAGCATGGTAATTAAAGCTCTAGCCTTCTCCTCGTGAGAAGAGGCCTTTGCTGAGTAGTGGGCACTAATAGGCTGAGGATGTTGTTATAACGGTAACAGACAACTATCTGACTATCATAGTTCATGAGATACAACCTGGTGACAAAAACAATCCAAAATCCTCTCTTAGAGCTTACTTGCTTCACTGGTGGAATCTACATACGAAGTTTCAAATGAATCCATTATGAAATAAAAAGTTTCAATTTACCCCTTCTTTTCTAAAATCGCTGTTTTAGTACTTGCTTGCTTTACTGATACAAGATACCTACAAAATTTCAAGTGAATTCATTGTGAAATAAAAAGTTTCAATTTACCACCCTTTTCTATTTTCTATTTTTCTCCCCCTAGAGTGGGAATTTCAAAAAATCCTCTCTTAATGGTTGCCTACTCTCCTCAACAAACATACATGCCAAATTTCAGCTCTCTACGATCAGTAGTTTCGTCTGTGCGTTGTCTGTCAGTCAGTACATCACTCAGTAACGGAAGAGATTTATATATATATATATATATATATATATATATATATAGATATATTTTTATATAATTTTGGCCGGAAATCGAAAAAAAACCCGTTTTTACCTCCTAAAACCTCACCCTCTACCTCTTTCAATGAATTACATCCTGCTGCGATTTTTTTTTACTTTTTATTATTTTTAAAAACCTTTCGGCACTAGTCTACTAATAGACGGAATAGTAAATAATGCGCAAATGTCTCTTGTGTTTTACCCCAGACTGGTTAATGGTCCGGTACTCGTATATTGCAAACTATGCCTAATACGATAAGCATCGTTTGTAGATAATTGGCGTACTTTAGACTGTCATAAATATATATATATATATATCATCTATGATTAAAAATGTTTATCGTTTGTGACTTTATTAATATAATATATAAATATTATAAGCAATATAACGATTTTCTTTAATGATAAAATATTATAGATATAATACAAATATTATAGGACAATTACACACATCGCTATATAGCTCCAAAGTAAGCGTAGGTAGCTTGTGTTATGGGTACTATGATTACTAATGAATATTTTTATATATATTATACATAAATACTTATAATATATAGATATACACCCAGACACTGGAAAACATCCATGCTCATCACACAAACATTTTTCCAGTTGTGGATATCGACCTAGGTGGCGCAGTGGTATGCGCGGTGGATTTATAAGACGGAGATCCTGGGTTCGATTCCCGGCGGGGCAGATTGAGATTTTTCTTAATTTGCCTTGGTCTGGCTGGTGAGAGGCTTACGCCGTGGCTAGTTAAAACCCTACCGACAAAGACGTATCCCCAAGCGATTTAACGTTCCGGTACAATGTCGTGTAGAAACTGAAATTGGTGTGGATTTTCGTCCCACTCCTAACAAGTTAGCCCGCTTCCATCTTAGACTGCATCATCACTTAACATCAGGTGTGATAGCAGTCATGGGCCAACTTGTAGTCGATAAAAAAAATCGAACCCACAGCCTAGGACGCAGAAGCAGGCAGCACTACCCACTGCGCCACCCAGTCATCACGAAAAATAAAAAATAATGACCAACAAAACAAAACAAAAGTAAGAATTATGTTAAACAAAAGGTTAAAGGAAAGGTTTTCGTTAAACATCCATCAGTTAAATGTAGGTTTTCGTTCATTATCCAGCGTATTATACAAAACTACACTATGTTATCATCATCATCATTGTCAGCATATTAATGACCCACTCCATGACCTTCATTGTAAAAGAGGGGATATAGACCCCCACGCTCCTCCAATGAGGGTTATCGGGCATAAGGTGATAATGTCTTATTCATTACCGATCACTGTCATATGACGATGGTGACCGGGACCGACTACTTAACTCCGGGCTTGGAATGTACTGAAATTTCACAGAAGAAAGAAACCCAGGAAGAAGAAATAAAAGTGACTTTGACGATGTAAACCGTGCTGTATCGCATGTGTCGCATTGGTTTACTGCTAATAATTTACTATTAAATGCAAAGAAAACTAAATGTGTTGAGTTTTCTTTACCGAATGTAAAAAAAATAAATAAGTCTTTAATGATAAATGGTGAAACGCTAAAAATGGAGAGTTCTACAGTCTTTCTAGGAGTGACCTTGGACTGTAAACTTCAGTGGAGCGCTCATATAGAGTCACTGACAGCTAAACTTAGCTCAGCAGCATTTGCGGTGAGAAAAATAAGACAGTTTACCGATGTAGAAACAGCTAGACTGGTTTATTTTGCTTACTTCCACAGTGTGATGTCTTATGGCATCTTGTTGTGGGGAAAGGCTGCTGACATAAATTCTGTCTTTATACTTCAGAAACGAGCAATTCGGTCGATTTATAAACTTAAACCACGCGAGTCCCTTCGAGTCAAATTTAAAGAAATAGGAATTCTTACAGTAGCCTGTCAATACATATACAATAACCTAGTTTATGTTAAACAAAATATAAATATGTATAAACAGAAAAAGGATTTAAACGACCGTCTTCCTAGAAATGGACATAAGTTAGTCATATCAGCTTATCGCCTCCGAAAAGTACAAAAATCTTTCGTAGGATTGGGTGTATGTACTCTTCTACAACAAGATGCCCAATTCAGTTTTAGATCTGCCATTGCATAAGTTTAAACAATGTATTAAAACTCACTTACTGAGTCAGGGTTATTATACTATCGATGAATTTTTAAATGACAAAGATGTTCAAAGGCAATTGGATAGGCTTTCAACTTCACACAGGAAGTAAAATAAATAACTTTATGTAACAACACACTTAATATTGTAAAATTGATAATATTATAAAAAGAGCAACTGTTGAGTTTCTTGCCGGCTCTTCTCAACAGGGCCTGCCTTCCGAGCCGGTGGTAGAGTCACTACAAATAGTCCAATTTGACGTTTCAAAAGTGCTTGTAATAAGCCTACTTGAAATAAACGATTTTGAATTTGAATTTGAATTTGAATTTGAATTTGAATTTGAAGACCCAGGATCTTGTGACCATCGAGGCAATAAAAGCAAGACACGATTTAGATAACAAATGTCTATTTTTATTATATTTTTTTATCATATTTATAATATGTATTATAAAATCCAAGGTGCATGATATGATAAGCGACATTTGCCACACACACTCAAGTATATAAATAAAATGAGGTTAAATCTTTTAGCCAATACTAGCAGACGCCCGCGACTTTGTAGACGCTCCCTAATATTTAGGGATATTTTCATAAGTGGTCCCACGGGTACAGGACCTATGCAGGCGATACCACTGGACCGTTACTAAACTTAATTATATTCTCTCTCATATATTCATTGAGGAGTACGTGCGGATTAAAACTTAGTAACAAGGTTAACAATTATAGTATGATAAGAGAACGGAGTGGTGTAATAGAAGATGTAGTGATAGACATGGAAAAAGTGATGCTTAAACGGTTTGAGCGTGTAGCGAGAATGGATGAAAGAAGAATAACAGAAGAAAGGAGATGGTCCATTTCCGCATCACTCTTCTACCACATACCATTAAAATGGAAAAAATATAAGGATTTTAAGTTTTGAATTTAATAAAGCAATTAACTTTTTGAGATAAAAAAAGATGGCGTCTTTCTAATAATAGTCTGTAGGTGATAAAGATGCGGTGACATTGATTTGTCAAACTCAAAATATGTCATTTTTGACAAATCTTTTCTTCCGTGTTCTGGGCTTTGTTTTTAGCTATAATACATTTTAGACAGACATCTTAGCTATAATAAGAACAAAACTCAATATTTTAATCTGATTATTCAGTAATCCGTTAAGTACATATATCTATCCAATAACCATCAAATCAAATGGATCATACGTCAATAAACACTGACAGCAAAAGTCAAAACAACTTCAATCCGCCACCTGGAGAAATGTCTACCATAGATAATATAACTTATCTAAGATCTGCCATGATTATACGTAAAGTGTTGCATTGTTTTAGAGAGAATAAATAATATTTCGCCCAAATAAAAGTGAATTTAGAGATTTGGCTAATCAAAATTAGATTATTAATACATGTAGTTTTTTTCAACTTATGTACAGAAAGTGAGTCTGTGCTCCATACAATTTTGGACCATCTCCTTTATGAGGCGAAGGCTTACTTATAGGCACACCTGTAACACCTGGTGTCTTTATATCATAATATAAATTAATATAAGGTAATATTGTTATTATGTTTTGACGTGTAATTTAACTAAATTTTTTTTAGCAATTAATTATAAATTCTATTATTTATTGTGAATTACCTACTGGTGTAAAATTTAGTAAAACTGGGTGTATTTGAAGGAAAGGAATAAATTATAATTTATTGTTTAGTTGAACAATTTGTTTTATTTTCGTTTATTGGAACGTTAACAAATAACAACATTCAGTCACAGAAATGACTCTCACTCATCAGTCTATTCTCTCTCGGCACTCTTAGCGATTTCTCTAAGTTTGACTCTCAGAACTTTTCCCGTGGACGTATAGGGGAGGCTGTCGAGGAATAGCACGCCTCCCCGCAGGCGCTTGTTATCCGATAGCTTACCTGGAAAGCATTTAAGATTAACAAAAAAGTATATAAACTTTTATGGGCAATGGTTGAATGTTTGCCAGTTACTTTTGTCCAGGGCTTAGTCTGTATCGGATGGAATCACAATGTCCTCGATTCAAATCCTGGGTCTGATTATAACTGATTGACAAATCCTTATTTCCTCGAGCGAAGCCGCGAGCCAAAGCTGACACTATATTATCGCTAAGCTTATTGCTATCTACATAATTTATAAGGTTGGAGGATTTATAAGACGGATATTCCTGTTCCGATTCCCAGCAGGACCGATTGAGATTTTTTGAATTGGTCCGGATCTGGCTGGTGGGAGGCTTCGGCTAATGGCTAATTACCACCCTACCGACAAAGATGTGCTGCCAAGCGATTTAACTTTCGGTACGATCTTGTGTGGAAACCGAATGAGTGTGGATATTATCCTACTCCTAACAAGTTAGCCCGCTTTTATCTTAGATTGCAACATCAAAAATACTATGTCAAGGGCTAATTTGTGTTAAATTAAAAACAAAACATAAAATTAATTTGTGTTAAATTAAAAACTCCTACTTCCAAACTATATAAAAACTCAAATATTATGAATATAAAACAATTACATACCTACCACACCTGTATATTAATTAGAAAAATTCTTACCAAAACTATTCACAGTCGTAGAAAGGACTATATTTTGTTACCTCCTCAGAACTTGGAAAAAACAATAATTTACCCGCCGAGGTAAAAAACTGAAAAACACTACGCACATTCAAAAATAAGCTAAAAAAGCATATTTCTTTATCACAGTAGTATTACCATTAATGACTACACTGTGGTACGAATTCCGCACCAAAAATTGTGAATTTTAAAGAAGTTACAGGGGAAGCGGGCGGAAGGTTGCATTCCGGCGAGTCTAAAATTATCGCGCACGGGCTATAATTAGATTATAAAATTAAAAACAAAACATTTAACCTACTTGCTATTAGATCCTTTATCTCCTGAGCGGTGACGTCAGAACCTTTGTGTCTAACAACGCAAGCCGCTGGTCTTTCTCTATCAATAAGGTCATCAATGCCGACCACACAAACATCCGCTACTCCAGGATGTTTACGTATTACTGCTTCTAATTCCGTGGGATATATCTGTGAGATACAAATACGAGTCAATTTAAGTAGCAGAGTTAAGGAAAGGAAATAGATTTTGAATTAAATAACATAGTATTTAAATCTTAAGCATCAACTAACGTGTGTGCCGCGCATCTTTATCAATGTTTTGATACGATCAACATAGTAGTAGTTATTGTCTTTATCGCGGTATAAGAGATCTCCTGTTTTGTAAAAACCGTCTTCTGTAAACGAGATGGCTGTTTCCTTTGGATTGTTGTAATAACACTGTAAAATCAATTAATTCTCTTAGTTTTTTACTTTGATTTGTTTGATTTATTTGTTTATTTAAATATGTATTTGCACACCCAATTAATACAATTCAATACATTATATAAAAAAAAACATATTATATGGATGTTTAAAGAGGCGACCTTATCACTTAGATCAGTTTCTTCCAAGCAACCAATCTTTGTAGGAGACTACATAAAATAAAAGAAAAGTAAAAAACAGATCGCAGAACGGTAATGTATAATACTTAGAAACTACATTAAATATATGTCCACATATTAATAAAAATATAAATTCAGTACATGAATAGGTCAATATAATATACTAATATATTTATTAATATAAAAATAAATATTTACTACATTCAAGATATTTGTGCTAGGTTTCAAGATTTCAAACGTTTCCTAAAAATTCAATGTTGACGTAGTATGTGAATGGGTAAACTCTACCTACTACTTAAATAATTAACTAACATATTGAAGGGGGGATTAATAATAAATGACTTGAAATAATTAATATGTAGATGAATATATTGAAATAATTAATATTTAGATTGTATTAATAATTAATATATAGATTGCATTAAGGACAATTGATATCAATTAAAGGTCAACACTCCAAAAAAATAAATAAAAAAATAAGCAATACATGGATCTGGTTTCTTTAAAATTTTGTAAAAATAAGCAAAACAAATATCAATTTAATAGGTTCAACATATGCATTCTTTTCGTGCTTCACTTTAAATTTGTTTGGTGACAAACATTCTCGTAAACGATCGGATTAATATAGGTTTCAACTTTTCAGCCGTTTCCAACAACATTTAAGAAGCATGTTGAACGTAAAGCTACTTGGGATCATGTGGACAACTTGTAGCTAAGGAAAAGAAGAACGTGACTTGTTGCAAATAATTAAGAAAATTTGAAACTAGAGAGGCTAATTAGGAATAAGAGACTTAAATGATTACCAATGAATAATGAATAAATTAATATATGAGAAGACAATTACACACATCGCTATATAGCGAGTTAAATGGAAGAAAATGAGGAAGACCTATGTGGAAAGATAACCTGACCAACGTAGATGTTGAAAAGTTTTCTTTTTTTACTTTAATTTAAATGGTATTATATATATAAAAAATAATGTATTAGTATTTAATACGAAATGTGTATGGTCAGAGAATAAAGGTTTTTATTATTATCTCATAAAGGTAGCAGATAATAATTTTGTACACAATCATAACGGCTCTTTGCATACTTTTCTTACCGAAAATGCAGGCCCTTTCACCAATAATTCACCAGTAACGTTTGCTTCCTTTATTTCTACACCAGTATCTGGCTCTACCAACTGAAAGACATAACGTAATAAACAAGACCTTCATTATTTTATAAAACAGAAGGAAAGTTTGCCTATACCATTGCACATCAACCTAATTCACGGCAATAGATTGAAAATGTGCTCAGGATGTAATTTACAAATTACAAGGATATACGATGGGAGTTTGTAATAACCTGACATTTAATTTTCGATACATTTTGAAGGTAGTTTTTTACAAATCACTCAAAGAAATCACCTACGAATGCTTTAAATATGACATCTTATCGTGATACTCCTAAATAACCTAAAGTAACATCGACAGCAAGGCTTTTACCAAAATATACAAATACCGCCTAAGGAATAATGCAGTAGGTACTATATACTTAAATAACTTCATTCACAACTGAATAAAATTAATTTTGTTCATAATAATATAATTCAAAACGAAAATTTTAACCTAAAAATGCATGATACGTACTCGTAATATGACAAAAGATGACTCGTGACAAAACATGCGAAATTAGGAACTCTCCTTTGTCAGCTTATGGAAGCTTAAGCTCTTGCCGTATTAATTATGTAAGTTCGTTAGGCTATTAAGGAGAGTGGAACGTGGTGACTTTGGAAATTAGCAGGTTTGAAGAATCTAAACTCTCAACTACTTGGCATAATAGTACTAAGAAAGATTCCTTATTTATTTGTGTTGATTATTAGTAAACCGTACCTTTACATTATACATATCGGTCGGTCTTCCACAACTGTCAGTGGAACACAACGTACTTGGCCCAAAAATTGGACCGATCATTTCCGTTAGACCATACGGTTCGACAATCTGACAAGTATCCGCAAGAAGTTTCTGAAAAACAAGTCATTTAAAACGGATCGGCATGAGAGTAGCATACTTCCAACCCTGGGCTTCACATTCATTATATGTATTTTTACTGTGGCAAGCTTACTTTTTATTGTGGCAACCTTACATGGCCACGGTTTATTTTTCCTTATTCTGAACTTACATGACGAATTTCTGTAGAAATGTAGCATTGTTCATACCAAGCAGGTCTGGTACTATGCGTACCCCATTTTTAAACGAGCTGACGACGCGCGTTTTCATGAGCGTATTCCCTTTGCGCTAAGATAAGCAGATACAAATAACAGACTAACAATTGGCTTGCATTTCCTTATCGTAAGGTTAAGATGTCACCGCTCTCCCCTTACTACCCGTGATAACCGTCTTAAAATACCTTAAGCTGTTGGCGTATATCTTCAGCAAGTTTAGCGCCCGCAATAGCGATTTTCCCGAAGAAAGTCATATCAACGTCATTCCTCTGAGCTACCAATATTAAAGATGGTATTAGCGAAGCGGAGAACAATGCGTTTTTCGGCTGCAATACAAATTCAAAAAATATATGTATGGATCTAATGACGGTATCCCGGAGAAATTGAGAAGAACTTTAAAAAATTGTAGAGAGAACTACATACGTTTGTTAATATTTCGGTTAAGTATTTTAAAGCACTACAATATAATACAGGTCTAGAGTCAATCTGATGATGAAGCCGAAATACAGATGAGGGAACTCCTCAACGATTTACTGCAAATGTCTTGTGTTTAGGCTTGATTAATAAGAAGTTTCAATTTATATGTAAAGGCTGTGACAGTCATCAGGGGCCTGGTGACGAAGACGAAAGATAGTTAAGGGAGCTCCGTAATGGGTTACAGTAGCTACCTTGTTATTGGACTTATTATATATATATATAGTGTTTGTTTACTCAGTTATGACTCAGGGGCTGAATGGATATAAATAAAATCAGATTTTGTTGGAAAAATAAAGTATGATAATGTTGATAACAATTTGGTGTCTTGATATCTAAGATAGAATTAATGTCGTACAACTTACCTTGTATTTATTTATAATTTCTAAAACGTGGTCTACGTTGAAAATATAGTTATCGTATTTAGAAGTCATTAGCAATGTGCCTCCGAAAGCCGCGATGCTGATCGGAGCGTAAAAGGCTGACATCCATTGATTTGGTGATAAGACCAATGACTTATTAGTAACTCTGTAATATAACGTTATGCTCAATTAAACAGCATTTGACGGCCGAGTGGTGCAGTGAGTAGTGGCCCTGCTTCGTTCGATTTCCACAACTAATAAATGTTTATGATTATATAGTATACTCTCCTACAATATTTATTTATTTAAGTAGATGGCTATGTGTTTAGTTTAGGATGCCAGATTTATTTGGGCAGAGAGAATAATTCGAGCCGAGAAAGAGACTGGTCACAAAGGGTACTCTTAAACCCACCTACGTGCCGCAAATTTCGTACTCTGTTCGGCGTTTTCTCTCTTCCACATGATGGACCCGGCACCCACACGGTGGATCCATGGATTTCTAAGATATTCGTCTCTTAAACTAAGGGGAAGATGGAATAAGCCTAACCCGCGATGGATGACCTATCAACAACTGTAATACAGGTAATTTCAAGAATCAGAATAACATTTTTAGCTGCCAGCTGCCGCTTTCCCCGGCCCCTATCGTAAATGCGCCCTACTCCGTCAGAACAGATTACGATTCTGGAATTTTGGCGTTGGCAGATTAAGCAATATAGTGATTCCCGAAACCTTTCTTTTTGTGTAAGTAACCGAAGGCAGCAGTATACTCTATGTTTAGATTTAAATACATCTCTATCGATACAAAAAAAACATAAATGATAGCCAGGTTAATTAGGAGTGTTAGAAAGCATAGACTAATTTGCATCATGACATTGCCACGGGAACTAAGCGAGTGAAACCAAAGTGTCTGATAGTCCGACATAAAATTATACTTACGTTTTGTCTTGTTCCTTACTATAAACTGTAAGCATTGCGTCTTTTAGTAGTATGGATTTATTTTTAAAAGCTGCCAGTTTCAGTTTTCCCGAAGTACCACTGGTACACAAAAGAAAGGGATATATTTTCTCTACGTCGTACTGGGCGACTCTGTAATATATAAATAGATAAATATGTACACAAACAAACAAAGCAACAGTTGAAAAAGATCAATTAAATTGTTTAGAGACCTCATTCACGAGCGATAATCGGTGACCCATTATAGATGAAAAATAGAAAGTACTAATTGGAATAGAATACAAACGAACTGCGAAATATCGAACAGAAATAAATTGGGTCAAAACTACCGATCCAAATATCGCTGAAAAATGGAATGTTAGGCTTACAAGTTCAATCAGAGAGGTGGTAGAGCTTATTGCGAAAGTTCTCGTTTTAGAAGTAACTAAGAGTGGATTTTAAAGGAAACGATGTAAAGAATTGAAAAAATTATAAAAAAAAATTGCCTTTAATATCACTAAATTAATCTCTTATTAATCGCAATCATAGCTAGAGACCATAAAAGAAAGAGGGGACGTCAGAGGAAGAGATGGAGAGACATCTTCTCACAAGTAATAGGAGCGATCTGGATGCGCACAGCAGCAGCAACAGAAAAATTTGAAAAGATTTGGGGGAGGCCTACGCCAAAGAGACGAATTGTATTTAATTTAAATTCAATGTTTTTTTTTTTTAAATTCTAGTGTTTAAGAAAGTTTGTAATACTAGTAATAAAGACTTTTTTTATTTTAACTTAATAATTGCAGTGAAATTTTGACCAATATATTACTTATTCATTGCATACTGCTGGACATAGGCAGTTAGTCTGCCTGTCTGTCAGAATAGTGATACCCGAAACCTTTCTTTTTGTGTAAGTAACTGATGGCGAATGGCGAAGAAGTACGAGTATACTCTATATTTAGCGATATGATGACTGCCTCGTTGGTCTAGTGGTTAGCCTATTTGGCTTCGATCACGAGGTCCTGGGCTCCTGGGTCGGGTCGCGGAATAATTCTAATAATTAATTCTTCTATGATATTTTCATTACATTCCAGGCCCGTGGTCGGGAAGTCGGTGCGTTAAGCCGTTGGTCCCGGTCATCATCTGATAGAGATCGTCAATAAATGAAACATTACCCTAAGCCCGCCAACCCGGATTGGAGCAGCGTGGTGGATCTACGCTCCATATCCCCTCTCCTATATGGAGGGATGCCTGGCCCTGAATTGGGTCGTAAATAGGCTGATAATGATGGTGATAATACGATACAAGAAAATTATTTTATAAATGAAAGCCAGAATAATTAAAGCATAGGCTAATATGTATCATGACATCCCCACGGGAACTAAGCGAGTGAAACCAAACTGATAGTCCGAAATAAAATTATACTTACGTTTTGTCTCGTTCCTTACTATAAACTGTTAGCATTGCGTCTTTTAGTAGTATGGATTTATTTTTAAAAGCTGCCAGTTTTAGTTTTCCCGAAGTACCACTGGTGCACAAAAGAAAGGGATATATTTTCTCTTCATCGTACTGAGCGACTCTGTAATACATAAATAAATAAATATGTACACAATAAAAGCAACAGTTAAAAAAGATCAATTAAATTGTTTAGAGACCTCACTCACGAGCGATAATCAGTGACCCATTATAGATCAAAAATAGAACGTACTAATTACAATAGAATACAAACGAACTGCAAAATATGGTCGCCATGCAAGCACCTTGAGATCCCTACGCTCATCTGCTCTCCAAACTATGAGCCCCGTCCATTGCCACTTCAATTTGTGGATTCGTTGAGCTATGTCGTTTAGTTTGGTTCTTCTGTGGATCTCCTCATTTCTGATTCAAACACGCAGAGATACTCCGAGCAGTGACTCGGAGGCCCAAAATAATTTTTCCTTTGTGATCATGTGATTGTGTGATAAACAATAATTATTCGTTCCCATACAAGTTTTACGAATTAAAATATGGAAAATTGGCTATATATACTTAACTTACTTAAAATCTTTTTCATGTTCTAACGACGCGTAGATCTTTAAAAACGTCGACATAGCATGATCTCCTTCATCGAAAGTCACGAATTTAATATCCAAACTGAGACTCGCTGCTGCCCTCGTAAACGTATCGACAGAATCGTTTTGACAAAATACTATTTTGGGTTTGGTCAAGTCAAAGAGTTCACGTACTTCATCTAAAATAATATTAACTAATATTACACATTATATTAATTGCGAATATCCAAGTTATGTAATAAAAAGTTTTTAATTCTTACAAGAAATTTTCGGTAAATTTCTAATCGCAGTCTGCAAGTTGCTGGTTACACCCCCATCAGTTCCGGTCACTATCATTAATATATCAACATCAAATAGTGTCTAGTAGTAGTAGTTCTTATGAAAATTTGACGGTGCGAGCATAGGATATATCTCCCTATGTTTAGTATCCTTAAATAAGGAGAGCTAAATTTCGTTATAAAATCGACATGATGAATTGTATTCACTGATAGATCGAACTGACAATAATCAAACATTATCATCTAAAGCCCGCCAACGTAAATTTATGCATGTGTCACATGTGTGTCAAATGTGTGCGAAATCTATGTGCCTCACAAAAATTTTTAATAATTTAAACATTTAATAATTTTTATGCATAGTAAGATAAAGCTGTCTTACCATATTTAAAATAGGGATCGACGCCAAAAATCGATAAACCGTTGAAAAGAGCTGCATAAAGTGGTATGACTATATCCAAATGGTTCGGACCGCTTCTAGCGACTACATCGCCTGGTTGTAAACCAAACACGCGCAATGCCTGCGCCAACTTGATGGACCGTTTTAATACTGAATCATAACTCTCCTCTTCGCCTGTTGCTGCATCTATCTGATTTTTTGAAAAAAGAAAAAACTTTAAAATCGAAACAAAAGAACTTATATTAAATACAAACTAAATTAACTATACTAAAGCCAAACTCGATTGAGAATGCTTGTCAACAAACAAATTTAAAATGAAGGTAGAAAATGTAACACATTTTCTGCCTAATAAATTTAAAATTATGTTTTGTTGTTTTATAAAATCTAATTTATTGTAATGAATTCGTCATTAACGAGTTAATTAAAAAAATTAGGTGTAAAATGACTAGAGATTTCTACCTTTATTTTTAATTTGTTTGTTGACAAGCATTCTCAATCGAGTTTGGCTTATAGTAATTATTTTTTTATAGTTTATTTGTACCCCACAAGGCGCATAAGTTGCTGGTTATGGCTCTGGATGACAATAGTTCACCAGAAGCTCTCTATAACATTTTTCGCAACATTGAACACGAAATTGTATTTGGGACGTCGATATTAGAACAAGCACTTCTATATTAAATTAAACCATTAAAAAATCTCTACGCAATAAATATTTATAGTTTAAGGAATAACCCTTATAAAGTAAAAAATCTCATTGAAACTGATCTATTGACCAAAAATACAATAATTGTCTGCTGTGAGTTTTCGAAAAGTTGGGTACTTTGGGGACTGTTCTGGTTTTAAGGCCGAAACTAACAATCAATTGTCATTTGATAATGAGACTGGCACGCGCGAGTTACTTAATTCAGTAACCATACCAAATATATCTTACATCATTTTGGAAAAGAGCTGGTACTCTTACACCGCTGGACCGATATTAACTAAACATAGCTAAGAACCGCAAGGAAATGCTTTCAAATGACAAAATCCTCTTCGAAATAATCAGGCCATACATTTGAGGGCTAAGACGGGCAGACACACACACACACACACACGCACAAGTTCGACTCTCAGTTGGACCTATAGAAATTTTCTAATTGGTCAAACACTGGCTGGTCGAACGCTTAGAAGTTTGAAAGGTTCACAGCTCCAAGGGCCAATACATTTGAATTTTTGATATAAATTTCAGCTTGATACCTCCACAAGAAAAAGGGTCTTGACAGACAGATGGATGGACAACAAAGTAGACCCTAAAAATAGTGGATATAAAATCAAACCTGACTAATGCGTTGCGGATACAATCGCAATCGTTCTAATACTAAATGTCCGTAGTTGTAGTTAGATGGAAACTCGCCGGTAAAACTCATTGCAGTAATAAATGTCCGATTTTATTCGCGAGTCGACTGTGAATGCCTACTTGAAATAAATTATTTTGAATTTTAAAGCATTTAAACACGCATGTTTTATACGGCAATTTTAATGAAGCGATAGCGATAGCGATAAACATTTTTATTATTAAATTACAATTAATATAAAATATAATTATAACGAGTTATTATTCTTCTGTATTCTTAAAAAGAGCACTTCGAGGTGAATGAAGTGCCTCTTGTAACGAAGGTCGGCGATCATTCTGGCAATTTGTATTTTGGATATAGCAGCCCTGAATAATGACCGAGTGTTTATATAGAAACACTAGCGGAGGATTTTCACCCAATATTTTTCTCTTCCCTTTTTGTTTGTCGTGTATCTTGCCCTGAATAATTTATTATAGTAGATCATATTTTGGTCCTTAGCCCAGGTACTCCAACTTCCTTTGTTTTACAGTATTTAGAATCTTCCGCTTTCTCCTCATGCGTTGCAATACTGTTTTATTTCGTACTTTGTCTCTCCAGGACATCCTTAATATTCTTCTATACACCTACATTTCGAACGCTTCCAGCTTGATTGTTGAGGCCTCCGTGATCGTACATGCCTCTGCAATATACAAAAGAATCGTATAAAACAGCGTGCAAGACTAGTACGAAGGTCCATATTTATCTTCAAAGAGTTCGATACGGCACCAAATTTCGACACATTGGTCATCAACATAACATGCCAAGTGTGTGGAATGAAAATGAAAGGACGTGTAGAATCAAACGAGCGTTAGGATTGTACTGACTTTATTCATTTGTCATCATCACACTATGTCATAATTATTTTATCTACCTTCATTTCCTTTCCCTTTAAAAAAAATACAAAAATCATTATACCAAATAATGAATTTTGTAGTGATAATAAAATATTAGAAAAAAAATGTCAACATAACATTAAAATTTTAATACAATTAATAGATCATGACAAACAAATGAAGTCATGTCTAAAATAATTTGAATATTGAGAGAGAAAAAAAATGTCATTCAGTAAACACAATTAAAAAACAATAATGAAGTAAATTCACAATAATAAATCAAACAATTATGAATTAATGAAAATAACGGGAACGCTTCTTTAACCGTCTTCTTTGAAAGTCTTTTATCAGGTGGTAATAAAGTGCGTGCCTACAATAGCTGGGCCCTTACTCATGTACTCTTTTGGCATTCTATAGTGGACTCTAACTGAACTGGACTCCCTGGACTGTAAAGTCCGCAAACTGCTGACATCATATCGGATGCACCATCCACGTTCATCTGTAATGAGATTGTACCTCCCACGCACGTGGTTTCTTGAACGCCAAGAACCTCCATAATCGTGGGGTGTGCAATCTTAGAAATTATTTTCTCAAGATAAATGTGGGTATGCATAAGGATGTCGTTGCAGTGGACAAGGGTTTTACCCCACTATCACTTGGCAAAGAGAACTGGCGTAAGCCTAAAGTAATTAGTAACTCAGATCGTGTGGCGATATGGAAGAGTAAGGAGTTGCATGGACGTTTCTACAAGTACCTCACGGGGCCAGATGTAGATCAAATAACATCTGTATCTTGGTTGCAATTTGGTGACCTCTTTGGGGATACCGAGGGTTTTGTCTGTGCAATTATGGACGAGGTTTTCAAGACGAGAAACTACCGGAAACATATTATGAAAGATGGCACTCTAGACATATGTCGAGCGTGTCATCAGCCTGGGGAATCCCTCAGACATATAGTGTCCGGGTGTTCTCATCTTGCTAATGGCGAATACTTGTCATAAGGCGGACTGGATTTTTTTATAAAATTTTAATAGTGTTTTTTATAATTGTTTTATAAGCATTGTTGAAAATTTAAAAAAAAAATGTAATCAAATAAATGATAGAATACTTAAAATAATAATAACACATAACTATAACACACACATAACTATAACTACCGGCATGGTAGTTACGGGAAACCCCACCTATCCGGAGGCCTCACTGTCCTGTCAGAACAAGTTACATAGTTATTTAACATAATATTATATCTATTAGTGGTTTGAGCTTAACATGGTTCCGCCTGTACATCTACGTTACAGTCTATATCGTCATACACAAACCCATAGCGACGCGTGTCCTGCCTATTTTCTGTGTCTACTGTGATGTGTCGTCTATTACAAACTAATTTTTTCCCATTTAAGGTCGTCACTTCATACGATCTATTCGGTAGAACACGACTTATCTTACCTGGAATCCACCTTTTAATACGTAAATCATGTACCCTAATTTTTTGACCTTTAATTAATTCCTTCAAGTTTTTACCAGCTATCTAGATCATGATAAAATTTTTGCTCATCCTGCCTTTTTAGTAGTTTTTGCTTAACATTTTGATGAACTTTTGGACTTAACAAATTATTAGACTTGGGCAAGACTCCTATATTTTCTACTTTGCAATATCTCCGCAGGTGAAGGTGATAACCTTCTATTCAAATATGGCTAAACGATAGTCAGATCCCTTTTCTTTAGTCTTAATTATTATGTTCTCCACTGTCTGTATAGTGCGCTCAACTTGTCCATTCGACTTTGGGTAATGAGATGACGAAGTTACGTGCTTAAAAACTCCCATTGCCTAGCAAACTCTTTAAAACAAATCGAGCTGAACTGAGGCCCACCATCGGTAAAAACAATAACTGGGATCTGGTGACAAAAAATATTTTTCAAACTAGTAATGACATAATTAAAATCAGTTGCATGCAATTCAATTACTTCGAAAAATTTACTATAAAAATTTACTATCATTAAATAATTCACGTCTTTTATTTGAAACAAATCAATGCCTACTTTAACCCACGGCCTGTCAGGTTCTTTCTTTTTAATTCAATCTCTTGCGCGCGAGACACACTTCACAATTATTTATTATATTGATTATATCATTATTTATACCCGGCCAAAATATTGTTTCCCTAGCTCTCAATTGCGTTTTTTCCAGCCCCGTATGTCCAATGTGCACCCTTCCTAACATTTCCTTTCGTAATATTTTTGGCACTACAACCCGTTCATTTTTCTAAATCAAACCGAAAGCAACTGATAAGCTCTTTTTATAATTCCAATATGGTTTTATTAAGTCATCTAACTCGCTTTTTTCCGTTGACCAACCTTTTTTAATACATTTAATTACATATTGTAGTTCCACATCATTTTCAGTAGACATTTAGACAGACTTATCGAAATAAATTATTTAATAATCAAAAGGATATTATAGAAATAAGATTTGCCTTTTACAGTATGTTAATTAGTTATATAGTTTCATAGATATTACAAAATTTCTAAAAAGTGCGACTCTGTAATAAATCATTCAATTCATTTACTTAAGTTTACGTCATTATTTATACAACTAAACTTAAGTCCTTATCAAAATAATTTATTTAATAATCACAAGGATATTATAGAGATAAGATTTGCTTTTTACAGTATGTTAATTAGTTTTATAGTTTCGAAGATATTACAAAATTTCTAACAAACATGACAATGCCGCTATATCGTTCAAATTAAGTTGACCTCCTCCGTGTTATGTTATACGTACTGAATAGGGGTCAACATTTTGGTACTGATAGTTTTTGAGAATTCGATCTTTGATCTTTTCTTTCAATTTATTTGGCATTGCAGACCATATTTATATAATATACGAAAAAGTTTGTTCGTTTGTTTAAACGGGCTCATCTCTAGATCTGCATGACGGATTGTAAATTATTTTGTTTATTATGAAAGCTAGACTCAAAAGTGAAATGGACTATTAAAAGCTATACACATCAGCTTGCCATAAATTGCCAATGTTTTACAAAAATGTAGATCTTTAGTACACGGGACGGGACAAAGGATATTGAAGTATAAAATAAAATGATCATGTTTTGAAGCCAGTAACAACATACTCCCTGAAGCAGCCGAGGTTATCGCATCAATTAACAACATATATATATATATATATATATATATATATATATATTTATATATATATATATATATATATATATATATATATATATTTTATTTTATATGTATGACCGCGCATAACTTTTTACAGAGTTGTCCGATTTTGATTAGGAAACAGATATATCTAGATAAAGCATCGAACCGGAATGATACCTTCTAGTACAACATTGATACTTATTATTGATTTTACTTTTATTCACCTCTGAGTTATATAACATTACAATATAAAAAAATTTTAACAAAAAATAGAACCGACTCAAAAGGCACTAAAAAGTAAAAAATAACTGTGTCATTTAGTTGCTTTAATTTACTTAAGCATAATCTAGGAGTCGGTGCTAGCCAAGGTTTCTACTTTAAGGACGTTACCTAGAACCCACAAACTGCGTACCTCCAAAATTTGAAGAGTTCCTTCAATTTCCCCAGGATATCATCATCCTTTTCGTCGGTTAAAAAGGACATAGTTTGTTTACGTCATACTGAGCAACTCTGTAGAAATACATAAATTATCAATAATTACATTTATATGTTACTAAAGGATAAGCAAGTTGAAGTGGCAGTGGGCAGGCCATATAACTCGCAGAACAGACGCTCGCTGGGACCGGCGTGTGGACGCCCTCCAGTCCGATGATCCGACGACCTTAAACAGGTAGTGGGAAGTGGCTGGATGAAGAAGGCAGAAGATCGTGTGTGGTGGCGACTCGGAAGGCCTATGTCCAACAGTGGACGGATACAGGCTGATGATGGTGATAATGACGATGATGGTATGTAGCCACTGGCCACAGGCGGCTCAGGATCGTTGTTTTTGAAAGTTTCTAAAAAGGCCCATGTCCAGCAGTGGCCTATCGACTGCTAATGATGAAGATGACCTCTATATGTCATCTGTTACCGGGTTTTTTGCCCAGAATGCTTTTTCCTAATATAACTAATTTTTACCGAAAGGCTTTTGTGAAAACTAGAAATACAACCACGACAAAACAATTAGAAGCACAACAAACAATTAGAAACAATTATGCATAACTCATTAGAGTTTATCTAATAAGTTACGCATAATGGTTTCGTTAAGGTTTTCTCTTTTCAGTTTATTACTTCTAATCATTCGGGTTATTTGTTTTATAATAATAATTTTATTGTTTTTTCGATAAAAAAAATATTTATTTACATACTATATTTGTACACCGAAAAAATATAAAAATAAATTAAAAGCAAAAACTTTTTAAAAAATAGCTTTTATTTAAACACTCCAAAAAGAAGAAAATAAATTGTTTAAAAATTGTAACACAAAATTTCAGTTCAGGTATCTATTCTAAATCTAAATACTTCTAATCTAATCTACTTCAAAATTGAGTTCAAAGATTCCACCCGAACAAACATACTTACAATGCAAGCTTTGAACAATATAAAAACAGAACAGAAGAAGAAATAGAATATAAAAAGGTGGCCTTATCTTTTTGTAGCGATTTCTTAGCAACCTTAGGAGTAGGAAAAGCGAAACATCATTATCTGTTACGAAGAAAGTAAAAGACCTAATCCGTACATCCCATTCCTTTTCTTAATCCTGCTTGCACTTTTGACCATCAGTTTCATTTAGGTATTACCCTTTCAACATACCTACACTTTTGCATAAAGCTGGCAACACTAAGAAGGCGGATTTCGCGGTCTTTTTTGCAATATTTTATCTTAGTCCTTTTCTTTATTCAGCAATTAATGGTCAAAATCTCTCTTTCTCATAGTTGTTCGACATAAAATATAGATGGAGTTGACTATATAACCTTATACGATTATGCATTCTATAATATAACTTACTCAAAATCTTCTTCAAGTTCCAACGACGATTCTTTAAAAATTTCGACATAGCATGATCTCCTTCATCGAAAGTCCCGAGTTTAATATCCAAACTGAGATTCGCTGCTGCCCTCGCAAACGTATCGTCAGATCCATTTTGGCAAAATATTATTTTCGGTTTCGCTAAGTCAAGGAACGAACAAATTTCATCTGGAACAAAATCACAAGTGAGCTTACATAGTATTGCAACAGAAATACATCCTACCCAAGTTACATAATATATAATTTTTTACTTATTCTAAGAAATTTGTAAAAAAGTTTTAAGACCGAAGTCTTGAGAAGTTGGTGGCTACAATCCCATCGGTCCTAGTAATCTTAATGATTTGAACATAATCAAATATTACCACCCTATCGGCCAACCCGCATTATAGCAGTGTGGTGGGCAGGGTATAAGCACTGTATTCTCTCATGGGCGTAACCAGGTACTTGGGGGAAGCTGCCCTCCTTAGAAGAGCGGTCGGTCACTGGTAGTTAGTAATGCTTATCTCGCGATACCGAAGCGGAATATCGGAAGCGGAAATCGTTTGCTTTAATTTGCATGGCTGTCAATAGGCTGCTAAGGATATGAGGCTGCTAATGATAGGCTATAAGCCATATGTGTACCGAGCTTAAACGAAATCCATTCAGCAATTTTTCTTAACACTATACAATTTACAATCATTTTTATAGATGGTAAGATAGAGATGTCTCACCAAATTTAAAATAGGGATCGACGCCAACGATCGGTAAACCATTGAAAAGCGCTGCATAAAGCGGTATGACTATATCCAAATGGTTCGGACCGCTTCTAGCGACTAGATCGCCTGGTTGTAAACCTAACACGCGCAATGCCTGCGCCAACTTGATGGACCGTTTTAATACCGATCCATAACTCTCCTCTTCGCCTGTTGATGCATCGATCTATTTATATCGAAAATCAAAAGAACATAAATAAAAGCAAAGATAATATGGTAAATAATCATTGAAATCAAAACCTCATTCGTATTTTATATATTTAAATATGATATTTCATATGTAAAACAAATTTTGTTGTGTAATTAAAAAGATGTGACGAAAATAAGCCGGTTTGGCAGTAAGATTTTTAAATTAATCTAAATAAAGCCGGTGGGAGGTTTCGGCTATGGCTAGTTGCCACACTGTCAAGCGATTTAGTGTTCCGGCGCGATGTGTAGAAATCAAAAGGGGAAATTTTTTAAATCCATTTTCATCCTACTCCTAACAAGTTTGCTCACTCACATCTTAGATTGCATCGTCACTTACCATCAGGTGTAATAGGGAAGATAACTGAAATCAAAATATTGGCGTTTGATATTATTTTCTAAAAGTGGATTTAATAATAAATAAAGTTATGAAAATTAATTAAATTGATCAAATAGCAAAAAAAATTATAAGACTTTAATATTAATAATTAGACAGAGGCAGCCGTACACTGCTATGACGTAATAGCTTATAACGTCATAGTAGCTCAGTACTAATTTTAAGCTGCCCCTCTCCAAGATTTAAGCTCTAAGCAGGTTTTAATTTTATTTTCACTAAAAGTCTTTACTTGTATTTATCATTATTATAAAGTAATGACATTTGACGTTCTCCGTGGCGCAGTGGTATGCGCGGTGGATTTATAAGACGGAGGTCCTGGGTTCGATTCCCGATGGGGCAGATTGAGATTTTGCTTAATTTGTCTTGGTCTAGCTGGTAGGAGGTTTTCTCCGTGGATAGTTACCACCCTACCGACAATGACGTACCGCCAAGCGATTTAGCGTTCCGGTACGATGTCGTGTAAAACCGATGAGTGTGGATTTCATCCTGCACCTAACAAGTTAGCACGCTTCCATGTAAGATTGTATTGCAGTCTAACTTGTAGGGAAAAAAATTTTTAACAGAAAATAGAACCGACTCAAAACCCACTTAAAAGTAAAAAATAACTGTTTTTAGTTGCTTTAATTTACTTAAGCATATCTATGAAGTCGGTGCCAGCAAGTTTAAGGAACATTTATTTAACGTAGTAAAGCAGTTTGTGGGTTCTAGGTAATGTTCTTAAAGTAGAAACCTTGGCTGTTCCGTTTTTTTCGTCGGTTAATAAAAAAAATGAAAACAGTTCAAACAACTTTAAACCTGGCAAATGCGCTTTGCATGCAATCGCAATCGTTCCATTGCTAAATGTCCGAAGTTGTAGTCAAACGGATTTTCGGAAACCCTCATTGTATCACTATCACAGATAAATTTCCGACTTTATTCTCGACTAAACTGTGAATGATGCATGGAAAATAAAACTCGGCATAGTTATTTTAATGAACTTACATGAAAAGCTTATATTTAAAAACGAAAAATTGTTAAAAAGTAAACTTGAAATACTATTATCTACTCAATAAAAGCTGCGAAAACCCTTTTTTTTATATTCAACCAGTTTGGGTAAATGATATAATAAGCGACGATTACCTTTTAACCAATACTAACAGACACCCGTGACTCCGCCCGCGAAAAATATAATCCTAAGTATTTATATTGTGATTCTATTATCGGTGGAATGTAAGCTATATATAAGCAAAGCGAGCAATGGATTCATACATTACCTTCTATATCCAACCCCTTTTTATTTTTTTTTTATTGTGGGGAAATCCTCTTGGATACCCGCTTGTCAAGGTACCAGCAGAATAAATCGGACTCCTACCGACTAAAACCCCACGGTTTAACAACCCTTTGCCTTGACACTGGACCATGGGAACGACCTCGCACACAACCGCAACCCAGCCAGCAACGCCCGCAAATGCAGACAACACGCCATCTAACTCGAGTATTCATCTCTAGTGGGCGACGGATTGTATATTCAACCCCTGACCTAACAGTGAAACGAAATTCGTCTTAAGGTTTTGGGTCGAAGCTTTTCGCTACAAGACTATACTATAGAGTATAGATGTCGTAGCCACATCTGGATTTGCTCATTTCATGAAATGTTTGAGTAGATCATGAAATGGTCGCGTTTCATGAAATGTTTGCCTGTCTATTGGCCACATCAGATCAATGATACAAAATCGCGCGACTACTTCATTACTTCATGAAGTGGTCAAAATTATTTGATTATATCGTAAACTAGCTACACCTCGTTTTTTATAATCCTCCCATAAATAGGAGCCCCGCGAAGCGGGACGTGGCGGGGCGTTAAAATATTATGTTTAAATAATATTACACTCATTTATTTATTTACAATTATTTTAAAAAATTTTAACAATGCTTATAAAAAAACACTATTAAAAATTTATAAAAAAATTCATTCCGCCTGCTGCGGGGCCCGGGGGTCCAAGCAAGATGTTCGTCAAAGCGTTTCGCTATAAGACCGTTGACTGAAACGACTATAGGAACAATAATTGTTGAATCAACATTCCACATGACGGTAATCTCATGAGCAAGGTCCAAGTATTTTGATACTTTTTCCATTTCAGCTTTCACCAGATTATCGTCATGTGGAACAGTAATATCAATAATCATTGCACGGCGCGTTAATCGATCAATTATCACTATATCAGTATTGGCTACAATATACCTATCAGTGATAATTGTTCGATCCCAGTAGAGCAACGCACTGCTATTTTGAGGAACTGACGTTGGGTCGTACCTATAGTAAGGCACCTAAAAATCGATTATGTTTAATTATTATTATGGCATTTATAAATGTATAAATTGCACATAATCTTTGGGCCTAGCCTATTTATATGATTCGGCCAAACGTGGATGACAGAATCGTGAAACATAGACGATTTAACGATTTGATCAAATTGAGTTGGCCACATCATGAAAGGCGGCCATTTCATGAAATTCTCGAGCATTTCATGAAATGAGCAAATCTACGATGTGGCTACGGCATAGACATTGACTGACACGACTAACTATCAGTTGATTAAGTCCATTCCATCTTATTAAGTATATAAAAGTAAGTAAAGTAAATAAAAAATATTGTTATTATATTTTCGCACGTATCTTTTTATTTTAATTTGTTTTTATACAGTTTGAACATTATTGTTAAAATGTTATTTATTCTCTCTCGGCAGCCATAGCCATTTCTCTAAGTTTGACTCTAAGAATTTTCCCAGTGGACGTATAGGGTAAGCTGTCAAGGAATAGCACACCTCCCTGGAGTTGCTGGTTTTCCGATAGCTTGCCTGAAAAATAAATTGAAAATAGCTAAAATGTAATCCACTTTCATATACCTATATATATATATATATATATATATATATATAGATTTATAAGACGAAGGTCCTGGGTTCGATTACCGGCGGGGCAGATTGTGACTTTTCTTAATTTGTCTTGGTCTGGTGGGAGGCTTTGGCTAGTTACCACCCTACCGACAAAGACGTATCGCCAAGGTCGTGTAGAAACCGAAACGGGTGTGGATTTTCGTCCCACTCCTAACAAGTCAACCCGCTTCCATCTTAGACTGCATCATCACTTAACATCAGGTGTGATAGCAACCAAGGGCCAACTTGTAGTCGATAAAAAAAGCCTACTTATCTCAATTATTGAAAAGTGTAAGTCTTGAACTCTTGATAAATAATCATTTATTAGTAAAAGTCTTTTTTACTAACTAAAATAAAGTTATTACATCAAATAATAACTTGAGCAGTGTATTTATTTATTTAGTAGTCAAGATTTCACACCCGATCATCATGGAATTTTGCATATTAAGTGCTTTTAGCCTGACCGGAAAAGCTTGATTCGGAAAAATAAAAGCCTCGCCATCATGCGGATTAGAAAGGAACTAATTCTTTCTTATAAATTAATATACACTGCTAAAACAACTTATGGCGCCCCCAATTCAGGTTTTAAGTTTTGTGAACAGTGAGAAACATGACATATAATGACGAAATCCTTTCTATCATATGACGAAATCCTTTCTATCATTAAAGAAAACCGTTAATATCTTCGAATTGTCTCATTGGATCTTCATCGTAATTTTATATATCTAACAATTATTTCGATAATGTCTGTCAGTTAACGCAAAACCGCAAACAATAACAATTTTTAACAAAAAATAGAATCGACTCAAAACGCACTAAAAAGTAAAAAATAACTGTGTCATTTAGTTGCTTTAATTTACTTAAGCATATCTATGAAGTCGGTGCCAGCCTTGTTTATGGAACATTTATTTAACGTAGTAAAGCAGTTTGTGGGTTCTAGGTAACGTCCTTAAAATAGAAATCTTGGCTGGCACCGACTCCTAGATATGCTTAAGAAAATTAAAGCAACTAAATGACAGTTATTTTTTACTTTTTAGTGCGTTTTAAGTGTTCTACTTTTTGGTGGAAATTTTTATTTCTTACTTTTTAGTGATTTATCGCCACGCAACGTATTCGTATACTGTCATAGTATATTATATGGCACTAGTAGCCAAAAAGCTACCGTTACCGAGACAAAAACCGAAATCGCTGTAAGCGTGCCTCCAAAGTTTGAAGAGTTCCTTCAAACTCCCCAGGATATCATCATCAGATCCTAACATGATGACAACGGGACCACCTTGAAAGTATGCCCTTTCTAACAAAAAAAGAATTATCAAAATCGGACAACTCTGTAAAAAGTTATGTGTTGTCATACTTAAAAAAATCGATCGAAATACATGTCGAATTGAGAACCTCCTCCGTTTTTTTTCGTCGGTTAAAAATGATTGAATTATCTCACTTGCTACTAAATCCTTTATCTCTTGTGCAGTGACGTTTGAACCTTCTCGTCTAACAACACAAGCGGCTGGTTTCTGTCCAACAATGGGAGCGTATATGCCTACCACACAAACATCCGCCACTCCAGGATGTTCTTGTATTACCTCTTCTATATCTAGGGGATATACCTGTAAAGCAAACGTAATACCTACTGGTTAACGTTTAAAGATTATTTAAAACTATGTAGCCCTTGTAAAAAAAGTTACAAATTAATTTTGATTCGGATATATTGAAGTGAAACTTCTTTATCGGGGTTGGAAAAAAATTTAGTGTAACATTTTTTCGTTACGCGTCATATTTTTCCGTTACTCGCCATCTTTGACTTATGAAAGTGACGTGATATATATATATATATATATATATATGTTATATTGAAGTGATCAGCAAAATCAAAGGGTTTATTTTAATTCTAATTCCAGTAAATTTCTAAAAAAAAAGTAAGTAATTACGACATCAATGATAGTAATAATTCTATTACAATTAATGAAATTCAAAAATAATCTTTGTAGTAATAAGCTAAAATGAAATATTTGTAGAATTTGTATTTATGTCTATGATAATAAAAGCCTTTTGTTAAATTTTATTTAATCTAACTTTATTTAACCAATTTCTGTAAAGTTGCATATAGTAAATTATTTTTTGAAAAATAACGTCATAAAAAAGTTTCACTTCTTACGAGTGTACGCTAATACACGCACACATTTTTTTTTTAATTCGGTTCAATGCCTCGACTGGTAGATGAGTTAGCTCTATTTTTTCTAAGGACCGGTCTGGTTTTCCAACGAGGAAACGTAGCCAGTACTCTTGTCACCATTCCATCATCATTTGAATAGTTATAAGTTTAGTTTGTCTCTTTTTGAATTATTTTTCAATAAAAAAATATTTTTAAGGTGATTTTTTAATCATTATTACATAGTATAAAACAGAGTTGCTTTCTTCTGTCTGTCGATATGTATGCTTAAATCTTTGAAACTACGCAACCGATTTTTATGCGGTTTATTATCAGATAGAGTGATTCAACAGGAAGGTTTATGTGTATAATACATGCATAATATAGTAGAGAAACGCTGATAATTTTAGAGGTTTCTGATGTGATGTCGTAAATTAACGCATTTTTTGCGCTTACTTTGCAAACACTGGCTAAACCCTACGTGATATATCAAAGTAATGTACTGCAGTATTGCACACCTTAAACAGGTCTACAAAAAAGTCCGCGATGGTATATGTCTATCTCTTAGGGATAACCCACAGTAACAATTTTTTATCTTTTACTTTCAACCAAAAGTAATGGCTCATTTACGAAGCGATTTAAGCAATACTGCATTAATCCTTATCCAATTGAGTATCTTAAATACTTTGTGCATTCAATATAGATCACTATTGCCCTTTACAGCATGTAATTTAAGTAAATATTTTCCAAGATTCAAAATGCAGGGACACACTTTAGTACCAGCATTGCACCCGTGCGAAGCCGGGGCGGGTCGCTAGTATCTAATGATCGATACTTACGTGTATGCCTCGGACCTTTATCAGTGTTTTGACACGATCAACATAGAAGTAGTTATTGTTCTCGTCACGGTATAAGAGATCTCCTGTTTTGTAAAAACCATCTTCTGTGAAAGAGTTTGCTGTTTCCTCCGGATCATTGTAGTAACCCTGTAAAGATACTTCTTTACTCACTCCTTTTGACAAAGAAATTAACTTTTACTTGACAAACCGTTAATGTTGAACCATCGAAATGACAAAAAACAAATTAATAATTTTTGAAAAACTGACAACATTTTTGCTTACGACAGATAAGGACAGAGATAATACTCGTTATCGTTGTTTATGAATTACATCTTAATACGAGTAGGGCTTTGTGACAGAGCCCATCATCATCATCATCATCATCATCATTATCATAAAAGTGTAGTACAGACATGTTAATTTTTTCTATTGCTGTGTTTAAAGGACATATTTGTGTACTTTTAGGTTGATGAACACAGGGTTTATCTTTGCAGGTCGTGTTCCTTGCGTGCTCTGCAAAGTGTTTTGCTATAGGCCCAGATTTGGCTGGCGAAAGGTTCGACCTTGACTAGTTACCACCCTGAAGACAAAGACGTAACGCCAAGCTGTAAAGCGTTGCCGTAAGATGTTATATAGAAACCGAAAGGGTTGGATTTCATCCTGCTAATAACAAATTAGCTAGCTTCTATCTTAGACTGCATCATCACTCAAAGTCAAAGGCTCACTTGTAATGTATAAAGAAAAAAAAATTATTATAAATACTTACTGAAAAACAAGGTCCTTTGACATACAGTTCACCAGTAACGTTTGGTTCCTTAATCTCTGCACCAGTATCTGGATCAACCAACTGGAAATCATATAAAATTCATTCGCGTTAAAATGCAGTGAGCGCCAGCCTAACTCCGCCCCCTAACAAATCAAAGCTTTTCAAGGTCAAGTCCACATTGATCAGTTAAAGGCATAGCTTCGAACACGACACGCGATTTGATAGGTTAGGACGCGGGGCTCGGCCTGCGAACAATGATGACTCACTGCGTTCTTAACGCAAACGATATACAGCAGATTAAAGTAAAGTTTGAACATCATACAAAGAGAGGTTGGTATTGATGTTTATTCATTTGTTTATTTTGTTTTTTTTTAAAGATGAAGCTTATTTTTAACCGACGAAAAAAAACGGAGGAGGTTCTCAATTCGACACGTATATGTTTTTTTTTTGTTTTTTTTGTTTTTTTTTTTTATGTATGACCACGCATAACTTACAGAGTTGTCCGATTTTGATAATTGTTTTTTTATTAGAAAGGGCATACTTCCAAGGTGGTCCCATTGTCATCATGTTAGGATCTGATGAGGATATCCTGGGAAAATTGAAGGAACTCTTCAAATTTTGGAGGCACGCTTACAGCGATTTTGATTTCTCGGTATCGGTAGCTTTTTGGCTACTAGTGCCATATAATATACTATGACAGTATATTACGAGTACGATACGTGGCGATAAATCACAAAAAAGTAAGAAATAAAAATTTTTAAATAAAAATAGAACCGACTCAAAAGTAAAAAATAACTGTGTCATTTAGTTGCTTTAATTTACTTAAGCATATCTAGGAGTCGGTGCCAGCCCAGGTTTCTTCTTTAAGGACGTTACCTAGAACCCACAAAATGCTTTACTACGTAAAAGAAAGGTTCCTTAAACTTGGCTGGCACTGACTTCATAGATATGCTTAAGTCAATTAAAGCAACTAAATGACACAGTTATTTTTTACTTTTTAGTGCGTTTTGAGTCGGTTCTATTTTTATTTAAAAATTTTTTGTATGTATAGGAAAGTCTATGCCCACCTTTGTCTATGGTCAGTTAAAACAAAATAAACAAATATTATGAATAAGAAAATGACATTGGTTATTGTCTATTTTTAACTTAACAGGACCTGGTGTAGTGAATGGTTTGTTGAACCTAGTGGGTTAATTGATATTTGGCAAAGAGATAGACTGCATCCTGGTTGTTATTAAATTATCCAAAATAAAATTTCTAAATTCGATTATTTCAAATAACATATAAATAAAAAGAGCTGAAAAACTCAACGGTTGTCGTTAGTGCAAACACTGTAGGCAATAAGCTAGGAGGAGCACGAACAGGGAAACACTTTCAGTTTAGCTTTGTTTAATATTTTTTTTTTTTGGAAATTATACGTTTTCAAAAAATGAGACCTACCTAAATCGATTAATTTCCCCTGCATACAAAATTTCATGAAAATCGTTAGTTAGTTCAATTTAAAAAAGCCACAGCCGCTCTGTGTTGTTAACTCGTTCAAGTACTATAAAGTCATTCAAGTCAGTTCTATAATAGACTGACTCTAATGACTCTGACTCAGAGTCCCTAAACTCTCGCTCAATTATGAACATATATTCTAACCTCGCATATTTCTATTTTGTTGATTTTACCTTAACAGTGTACATGTCAATTGGTCTTCCACAACTGCCAGCTGAACCCAATGGACTAGGCCCTAACACTGGACCAATCATTTCTGTTTGACCATACAGCTCTATAAGCATACAATTTTCGGAGAGAAGTTTCTGAAAAATAAATCGTAGATATTACACTAGTAGCATACCTACTTGTAAAAATGATCTCCTATTTGCCTCACATAATTATATTTGTAATAGTAATAAACATTAAGTCTCAACAGCTCCACAGTCAAAGAGACAAATTGAACACTGATAGATCGAGGGTTATTCCATTCAATGGCTATTTCTACCCTTTGGCCTTTTGTCATATCCCTTCATAACAGTGTATTTACGACAAATTATTCTAGCCGAAGTGGGCGCTCAAAAATGTTCAATATTCTTTTGACGGAGAGCAAAAATGTTCAATATTTTTTTGACAGAGGGCAAACATGTTCAATATTTTTTGACGGAGGGCAAAAATGTTCTATATTTTTTTACAGAGGGCAAACATGATCAATTTTTTTTGACAGAGGGCAAACATGTTCAATATTTTTTGACAGAGGGCAAAAATGTTATATATTTTTATTGGATAGTGTTAACCACACTTAAAAAATGGCAAGATAATGATTCGATTATAAAGCAAATAGAACAGCCTCACAATATAAAGTTAGCAAAGTTGAACTTCTACCGATTGCTGTAAATAAAACTGGGAATACCTTAAACTCTTGGCGTACATCTAGAAACAGCTTTGCCCCTGTAATAGTGATGGTTAGAAACGAAGACATATCCACTTCATTCTTCCTAGCTATTAAACCTGCTATTAGCGCAGGATTAAACAGTGCTTTTTCCGGCTGTAACAAAATATATTACTGTAATTAGTATATTGACAATTTCGGCCAAGTTGTTTCATTTATATGACTATTCGATTAGTTTAAATGCAGTAGAAGAGGTATAGAGTCGGGTGACCGAGAGAGAGGGTAATCGAGCGCAGTGGGTAAGTGAGCGCACTGCTTGTATCTCCAGGAAGGGGCACTGGAGGTGAGGAGTTTGTTTTGGTCAATAAGGGGCGCCGATAAGGTGAATGAGTTGCGGCATGCCCAAACGCCTTACTACATGCACTCTATTAGTAATTGTCAAAAAAGTAATTTTGTTGATTTAATTTTGACTTTTTAGCGTGTTGGAAAACAAGCTTACTTCTAAAATTGTTATCTGAAGACGGTAAGCTATGTTTTAGTTTATGAAGTGCATATTCTTATTTCTATTTTAAAGCATTATTAAAGGTTAAGTTGAATGTTTGCAAGTCGGCGGCCATTTGTTTGATTTTAGGCATTCTGGATAAAGTGTGCGCATGCGCTCACTTACCCGAATGACTCTACCTCTCTCAAAATCTCTCTACAACCTGCTCAGAGACCTTGGCCTGGACAGAACTGTAGTAAGCTCTATTCTAGAACGAGTGTCCAAAGCTGCTCTAACAGTATTCTACCAGATTTGTATGGGCAGTGAAAAAGATTCGAGCGGAGAAGGCGAGCGTTGAGTAATCATAAAGAGTACTCTCGTTGGTCTAGTGGTTGGCCTATCTGGCTTCGATTACGAGATCCTGGGTTCGAAATCTGGGTCGGGTCACGGAATAATTCTGAGTTTTTCATTCTTCTATGAAATATGAAATTTTCAGAACACTCCAAGCCCGGAGACGGGAAGTTGGTGGTGTTACACTCCTGTGCCTCTTAACGGAACACGTTAAGCCGACGGTACCGGTCACTGTCATCAACATCTGATAGTGATCGTTAAATATGAAACATTATCGGGCATTAACCAAAGAAATTTTTGAATTTTTGAAGAAGCAACTAGTAAATGCTATCTCATCCTTGTCCAGCTGCGAGAAAAGGATGGATGTGCTTGGAGCCACAATATTGGACAATAGCAACCGAATAAAACAGCTCGAAGAGCACAAGCAAGAAAACGATCTACTAAAAGCCATCATAAAAGACTTGCAACAGGATGTACAAACGCAGAGTCAAATCTACCTCCAAAATGAACTAGAACTATCCGGTATTCCAGAGGCCAACAATGAAAATCTCCATCACATTGCTTTATTAGCTGCTCGGAAAGTAGGTGTGGATATCGACGACCGAGATATTGACTGGGTGACGCGTGTTGGGCCCCGTAGTACGATTGCCTCAGCATCAGCTGTTAAATCTAAATTCATTAGACCTGTTGTTGTGAGACTGTTACGTAAGTCCAAACGAGACGAAATTGTTAAAGCAGCGAAAACGCGAAAAAATATAATGAGCGCCGATTTCGATATACCTGGTGGGCCACAGAAAGTATTTTATAATGAGCGACTGACGAAAGTTAATCGCGAGCTTTTTTGTGAAGCTCGCAAAAAAACAAAGGAAATGGGATTTTCTTATTGCTGGTGCTCTCAAGGCACTATATTCACTAGACAATTTGAAGGTAAACCAGCTCGCCCTATCCGTAATTTTGATGACATTGCTAAAATATTTTCTGTACCTAAACTCAAACAATAAAATCTTAGTTCCACATGATAGTAAAATTAGAATTGATTATTTTTTACACTATCCAATTACACATATCAAAACTACACGAACCATCCTTATACATTATAACAGTGTTGCAAAAACACAACGCTATTCGTTTGTAGCTTCTAAAAAGTTTCTTTTAAAGTATACTTTTATAAAATATCTTATCTATCTTAAACATATCATCCTAAATTGTACAAGGCAAACCGTAGATAAAAGACTTTTATTCTTTATTTTACACATAATTTATTATAGAAGCATAAATGTTATATTTAAATACTGACATTCAACAGTTTCACATTGGATGAAGAAATAGACACGTATACTACGCCTTGTACTAGAATTGATGATCCGAAAGATGTTTTGTTAGACGGTACAAATAATTTTAATATAATATCGTTTAATATACGGAGCATTAACAAGAATCTAGACAACTTCCTATTATTTATTTCACAACTAAATGCTCATCCGGATATTATGATTTTTACTGAGTGCTGGTGCAATAGAGACTACATCCCACCCCTTATCGACGGGTATAGTGTCCATTTTACCAAGCGCAGCTATAATCAAAATGATGGTGTTATGATGTTCATTAAATCGGATATCCAAGTATATGTGACTGAAATTAATTTAATGGAAGCAAATTGCCTTTCCGCTAGGATTGGTAATATGACTATTCTCGGTATTTACAGACCGTATTGTTTTAAGAACATTGAACCCTTTATTAATTCATTGGACACGCTACTAACTACAACTCGTACACGTAATATAGTATTAACAGGCGACAAAAATATAGATACTCTAAATCAAAATTCCAAAACCAGCTTAGATTATTTGGATGTCATCGGGTCACATGGCTTACTTGCTGTTGTGAATTGTCCAACACACGGAAATACTTGTCTTGACCGCGCCATGCTTCGATTAGTAGGTAAATCAAAATACTATGTGATGGATTTGGATATTACTGACCATTTGCCGCTAATTTTATCTATTCAAGGTTCGCCGGTACCTAGGAAACCTAACAATGGATCGTATATAAGAACGCAAACTGACTATGTGGGAACTAAAAAATGTTTGGAAGAATACGACTGGTCAAAGTTCTTAACTATTACGGAGACTAACGAAGCAGCCCAAGTACTTACTGACATTCTCCAAGATATTATTCTCAAACACACTGATAGCAAAATAATTTCACACAGGAAAAAGCCACTTAAACCTTGGATTACTCGTGGTGTTCTTAAATACATTCGTAAAAGAGATCATCTTCATATGCTTACTAGAAAGTTTCCCGATAGTATAGACTATAAAATAAAATATATAAATTATAGAAATACATGCAAAACATTAACCAAAAGCCTAAAAATTAATTATTATCGTAATAAGCTCCGACAACAATTGAACAAAAAAAAGGAGACCTGGGATACACTCAAAGAAATATGTCACTTAAATCCGAAAAAACCCAAACCTAACGAATTATTAAACTTCCATGATGTTTTACCCCACAGACCCAATTGAAATTAAAGGCATCGTAGGAAATCTAAAAATACATTGTGCTCCAGATGACTGCCGGGTCTCTTCTAGTTTTTTGAGAAAATTTCGTGATATCCTGTGCTTCCCCATTGACCATCTTTGTAACTTGAGCCTGTCTACAGGTATCTTTCCAACCATATTTAAACAAGCAATCGTTGTTCCAATTTACAAAGATGGTGACAAACTTTCTGTTTCAAACTACAGACCAATCTCCCTACTAAGAACTCTTAGTAAGGTTCTGGAAAAAGTTGTGAATATAAGGTTAATGAGTTTCCTCGAAAAACACAATCTAATAGCGTGTAATCAATACGGCTTCAGGGCCAGTAAATCCACGGAGGAAGCCGTACTCTCTTTTTCCACTACAGTTACAAAGCATCTGGATCAACGAAATAAATGTCTCGGAGTATTTCTTGATCTTAAGAAAGCGTTTGATACCGTTTCCATACCCCTTTTGCTCCGGAAACTGGAGAACATTGGTATACGTGGAACACCACTTAAATGGTTTAATAATTACCTTAACAACAGGTGCCAAAGAGTTAAAATACTGGATCATACTAGCAACCCCCGAAAACTAACACACGGCATACCTCAAGGAAGCACTTTGGGCCCAACACTTTTCTTGGTGTACGCCAATGAAATTTGTAATATGGAACTAGACAATGCTCAAATAGTGGCCTTTACTGATGACACAGCACTAATATATCACGGGAAAACCTGGGACGACACACGAAAGATTGCTGAAAATGGATTATGTAAGGTTACTAAGAGCCCAAATAACCTCCTCACGGTGAATGTCCAAAAAACTAAGTTCATTTGTTTTAGTATCACACGTGTTTCCCAGCCGCCGGCTAACTTTAATCTTAAGTTGCATACTTTTCCATGCAATTCATCTACAGTTTCACGAAATGGATGCACCTGCGGAACCCTTGAAAAAGTGGCAACCATAAAATATTTGGGAGTGGTCATAGATGAAAATCTAAACTGGCACCCTCATATATCAGCACTTGCCAATAGAGTCAGAAGACTGATTCCAGTCTTTAGAAACCTTCGTGAGGTCGCTGACGATACACTAACAATTCAGGTTTACAAGGCACTTTGCCAATCATTACTGATATATTGCATACCAGTTTGGGGAGGGGCCGCTTCTTCACACATAATTGAAGTAGAAAGAGCTCAAAGAGCAATCATAAAAGTGATGTTAAGTAAACCGCGACGATTTCCTACAGACGATATTTACAAATTAGCAAAATTACTAACAGTAAGGCAGCTATATATTGCTAGATGTGTTATTCGTTGCCACAGATCGCAAGCTGTTACAAGTACCAACGAGACTCCTCGGCGCAGACCTACTTTAAATATTCCCCAAACACATAGCGTATTTGCTCAGCGACAATTTTACTATATGGGAATGTTTCTATATAAAAACATCAATAATAGTATAAACATTATTAATTTAAATAGTTACCGTCTTAAAAGAAGATTGAATACCAAGCTAAGCAATTTTAAATTATTACACAGGTAAAAATATATACATATACGAATAGCAAAAATAAGTACACACACGATATACATACACACCTCACACACACAGACACACACATACGCACACACGCGCGCGCGCACACAGGCACACACACAGACACACACTCTCGCATGTACACACCATCCATTATAAGTATTGTAATATATCGCAATCTGGTAGGACCCAAGTCACGGGATATCTAGTTTGGGGGTTCAGGGTAATTTTAAGTAATGTAAATGATTTTTGAGTAAATAAATAAATTATTATTATTATTGCTACAAAAATAATAAATGTACAGATTTTTAAGTTAATTAGAAGGATTCTGATTAAGTAACACTTTGTTCATATTGATTGGTTCGAAAAAGTTTGTTGAAAAGTATTGAAACTTGGCTGATAATAATATGTTTATTCCTGATAATACATTATAATCAATCACTGATTAACAAAGTAAATCTTTACTTTTACAGATTAATTTAGATTAGTCACAAAAATATTGTACAAGAAGGTAAAATTGAATGTATAAATAATTGTTTTATTTCGCTATTATCACCCCCCCCCCCCCCCCCCCCCAACTCGCATTGGAGCATCGTGGTGGATCTACGCCCATATCCCCTCTCCTGTAAGGAGGGAGACCTGAGACTGTAGTGGCCCGTTAATGGTCTGATAATGATGAAAGAGTACTCTTAAGCCTACATGCATGCCGTAAGTCCCTGACTCTGTTCGGCGTTTATCTCTCTGCCTCACGATGGACCCGGCACCCGCACGGAATATTCGTCTCTACAAAATGCATTCAATATAAGAGATACATTTTGCGATAAACCTCAGTCTCCAATTGGTGAGCAGCACTTGAACTTGGAAAGAAAACGTATTCCTGCGAAATGTTGTTTTGTTTATAGACGGTTGTTGATTGATAGCGATGGAAGATTTTCCGCTTTCTATGAAGTGGGTTGTCTACTTGTTCGATATAAATTCTCTGTTATTCCACCCTACTTCCCACTATGTTATTACCCGACTAGGAATCTATCTAGCACTGATAAGCCAATCCGAAGATATACATTTTTTACAGTTAGCCCTTGACTGCAATCTCACCTGATAATAAGTGACGATGCAATCGAAGATGGAAGGCGGCTGACTCGTTAGAAGAGGATAAAATCCAGATCCCATTCGGCTTCTGAACGACATCGTACCGGAACGCTATATCTCTTGACGGTACGTCTTTGCCGGCAGGGTAGTAACTAGCCAAATGAATGATGCGATAAGAAAAGTTAATTTTATATAACTTACTTTGTATTTATTAATTACATCTATAACATGGCCCACGTCAAAGATATAATTATCAAATTTCGATGTTACTAACATTATGCTTCCCGTAGCCGCCGCAGCAGTCGGAGAAAAGTAAAATGATATCCAATTAATTGGTGCCAACACCAATGACTTTATTATACTTCTGTAACACACAATAAGGTTAACATAATTAATTTAATTAATATTTTATTTATTTCTTATTTCCGCGTAAAATAACGAATTCAAGCGACCAAACCGCACAAGATCCAACGAAAACCGTCTACGTACTCGTACGTTCAAACCGAATTAAATTAGTGAAGTCATTGACATATTAATACTATGGACTTCGGGTTAGCGCTAAAAAGGGACCGAACCAACAAAAGAGAGCTAAAACGCGAAAAAGATTTCTAATCGCATTCAGTCTCATATTAGCTTACTGAGAGATTACACGTCAATGATGTTTTAGAACAACAACTGCATAGAGTTATTTTGTTGTTTAATATTCGAATTTTTTAATTCCTTCATTTTTGAATGGAAAATAATTTTAATTAATAAACTTTTATTTTTTATGTCATGAATATTAATCAAACAAGTTTTAGCATAATGGTAAAATCCGTCCATCCGTCCGTCGGTCTCGGTCCGTCCTTAACACTCGATTATTTCGATAGCTATAAGAATTATCTACATGAAATTTAGAACAGTTATTTAAAACAGTGACCTAACGTCATTGTAGTAAAAAAAAAATTAGTTGGTACTAGATCTATCCCAGCATATTGAAGTCACTTATACATTTAAAGTTTGCTGTGAATATGATTAGGTTAAAAATGCCAAACAAAATTCAAAGCTACCTACTCCACACCATTTATGTTGTTCTATTTTCAGGAGAAGCTACCATGTCAAACAAAGGCTGCCATGGCAACCGTCAGTCAAAGCTAATTACTTATTGCAAGCAATTAGACCGTTGCAAATTAGACTGTATAACAATAATATAAGACATATATTACAATGTTTTACTTTGTTTAAAAATACAAATACATTCTAGAATATATAAGATATCTCGGGACCATTGACATATTAATACTATGGACTTCGGGTCAGCGCTAAAAAGTGTCCGAACCAAAAGAAAGCTAAAACGCGTAAAATAATTCTAATCGCATTCAGTCTCATATTAGCTGACTGACAAAATACACGTCAATAATGCCGTAATGTGTTATAAAAAACTTGTAAGAACTACCCGAGTAAGGTGAGAAAAGAAGACGGTGCACCATAGTTTCAGTAAGTAAATATTTACTGATGATTTTAAAATATTATTTTGCTTAGAAACAGGCTATTTTATTAAAATTTTAATAAACTATAGAAACGAATTGCATAACCAATCAAAATGAACAAAAGTATCTATCTGTCCTTTTCCCATACGCTACCCGCGTATAGGATAGAAGGAGTGCAATATGTTTATCTGATTAATCGCATTTAGTTCGGATCTGCCGTGAGCAATAGAATGTTTTAGAACAACGACTGCATAGAGTTATTTTGTTGTTTAACATTTGAATTATTTAATTACTTAATTTTTGAATAATAATAATTTAATTGTTTTCAATTCAATTTTTTTTATTTTTTATGCCAACTTTTATTTTTTATGTCATGAATATTAATCAAATAACTTTTACCACAATGGTATATTATTTTGAACACTATAAGAATCACCTACATGAAAGTAGGAACAGTTATTTAAAATAGTGACCTAACGTCATTGAAGTAAAAAAATATATTTTCAGTTTAATTAAAAAGAGGAAAATATCGAGATCTTGAAATTTCAAAGTAAAGAACTATATCGAGTGGCAATTACAACAATTATTATTTGTTACAAGATTTATCCCAGCATATAGAGGTCACGGATATGTAAATATAAATTAAAGTTTGCTGTAAATATAATATATAGGTTAAAGATGCCAAATAAATTTCAAAGCTACCTACTCCACACTATTTATGTTGTCCTATTTTCACGAGAAGCTGTCAAGTCAAAAAAAGGCTGCCATGGCAACCGTCAGTCGAAGCTGATTACTTATTGCATGCAATTAGACCGTTGCAAGTTAGACTGTATAACAATACGATAAGACATACATTACAATGTTATTTTGTTTATAAAAACATAAATAAATACATCCTAGTATGTATAAAATATCTTGGGACACTTTTGACGTAAATTTTGCATTAGACCCGAAGTCCATAGTTCTAACTATTAATATGTCAATGAGTTAAATATTGTTATGGGTACAGTGATTTGGAATGTTGATGATGATGATGATGATGAGACTTTATATAGTTATTCAGCACAAAGATCCACATACACTTCCAATCGTAGTCAATCGCAGTGCAATATGACAGCCGTGGTCGTTGGTAGACCACTTGTATCGCTTCGACGAACGATTCCGAACGACGAGAATTGGGTATTTGACTCAATTTATTTTATTAGTTTATTATAAACTAGGATAAAAATAATAACGTACGCTGCAAAAATAATAAAAATCTGCAAAGTTACAGCCACTTAAATGTTTGGAGTAAGGGTCTTCTGTCCTTTTCTCGCAAAACGAATATTTGTACTAAGTCACTATGGCGATACTGTGGTGTGACGTCACATCACAGTATAGCTGTCTTCGTATAATCACAAATATTCAAACGCTTATAACTTTTTACTTATTTGATCAATTTAAAAAGTTTTATCATATTTTATTTGTTACAGAACCAAGTTTCAAAAAATAATTTTAAACTGAAATATTCGGAACAAACCACGTTTCTCGGAAGGTTCACAATAGCTTGTGCAACACTTAGGTCCTTAATTTATTTGTTGCTTATAAGTTAAGGACCTAAGTGTTTAACAAGCTATTGTGAACCTATTAATTAAGCAATCAGGACTTTTGTAACAGTACTTAGCACCTATTTAACCAATTTGTCCGTTAGAGATCCTGAATACATTGAAGAAGAAAGTTGAAGTGGAGAATGTTGACTCTACTAAAATTAGTAATAGATATTCGATATTTTATAACCAAAAATACCCTGTTTACAGACATAATGTATAATACCTTAAATATTCTTACGATTTATCTTGGCGCTGTCTCATAAATACGTCTTTCAATAGGATAGCTTTGTTTTTGAGAGCCGCAACCTTCATTTTGCCCGAAGTGCCACTGGTACATATAAGAAAAGGACATATTTTCTCTATGTCATAGTCTGCCACTCTGCAATAAAATTATTTCATAAATATTACAAAAAATTCAAACCAACATTAAAGGACAGTGCCAGACAATGTATAGGACTTTAACCCACTAATAAAACATATTGTACAGCAATGTATTATGCATCATTTTGTTGCATTTTTTTTACTATTCAGTATAAATTGCATTTAAAAGCTCTAGAACTTGGAGTATTCGTATTAAAAAATCACTGTAACGGGTAAACTGAAATCTGACTACGCAGTGGCATGACACGTGACAGTCGCAAAGCTTCATTAAATACATTTTTAAAAAGACTTACCCACTCTGGATACTAGCCTTTCGGAGCCCACTTTGAATAAAAATACAATAAAAACAATTTAAAAAGCTAGAACCCAATGCAACAATAAAGATTTAAAAATGTGTAATTTACAATTAAAAGGAAATAGTTTAATTATTTTTTCTAACAGAATTTTATTCCGAAGTCCAACAGAAAAAATGGCTTGTTGTAAAACATTTATTTAATAATAGGATATTTTTGGTATATTTACAATTTGTGTTCTTTCTGGGTTAGGATCTGGCATTCTCCTTTAAGAATAATAAGGTTCTTTATGACTGCCTCGTCAGTCTAGCGGTTAGCTTGTATGGCTTAGATCGCGAGGTCCTAGATTCGAATCCTGGATCGGGTCACGGAGTAGTTCTGAGTTTTTCATTCTTGTGTGAAATTTTTAGGACATTTTAAACCCGGAGTCAAAGAGTTGGTAGGTCCCGGTCACTATCATCAACATCTGATAATGATCGTTAATAAATGAAACATTATCACCCTGAGCCCGCCAACATATTGGAGCAATGTGGTCGGTAACGCTCCTTATCTCCTCGCCTAGAAGAGAGTCCTGGCCCTGTAGTGGGACCCTAACGGGCTGATAATGATGATGATGATTTTTTTAACCGACGAAAAAAAACGGAGGAGGTTCTCAACTCGACACCTATATATATTTTTTTTTTATGTATGACCACGCATAGCTTTTTACAGAGTTGTCCGATTTTGATAATTCTTTTTTTATTAGAAAGGGCATACTTCCAAGGTGGTCCCATTGTCATCATGTTAGGATCTGATGATAATATCCTGGGAAAATTGAAGGAAATCTTCAAATTTTGGAGGCACGCTTACAGCGATTTCGGTTTTTGTCTCGGTATCGGTAGCTTTTTGTCTACTAGTGCCGTATAATATACTATGACAGTATAGTACGAGTACGATACGTGGCGATAAATCACTAAAAAGTAAGAAATAAAATTTTTTAAATGAAAATAGAACCGACTCAAAACGCACTAAAAAGTAAAAAATAACTGTGTCATTTAGTTACTTTAAATTACTTAAGCATATCTAGGAGTCGGTGCCAGCCAAGGTTTCTACTTTAAAAACGTTACCTAGAACCCACAAACTGCTTTACTACGTAAAATAAAGGTTCCTTAAACTTGGCTGGCACCAACTTCGTAGATATGCTTAAGTAATTTAAAGTAACTAAATGACACAGTTATTTTTTACTTTTTAGTGCGTTTTGAGTCAGTTCTATTTTTATTTAAAATTTTTTTTTCAGAAGAGTCCATTCCAGAAATTTTTATAACAGTTGTTGGCAGCATTGTAGACTATAGACAATATAGTGGCCTCATTTGCTGTATTGTGGTACCGCGGGTAAACTATAGATAATAGACTAGGGGCGGTACTCGTCGGGCGTTAGGCTATAAAATATGCTCCTATGGATAATTCTGTTCATTCACGTTAGTTACCAAGTCTTGCGCAGTCATAATGTTTGACTATTGCTAGAATCTGTGCTTGTAATGTTTAATTAAGTAATTACTGTAATAATGTTTCATTTTGATCATATTTGATGTCTTTATAAATAAATTGTTATTAAGTTTGTCTTTTGGTGTTTTAAGTTGTATTCCCTTCTGGCTGTTTGTTAACATCAGAAGTGGTATGGATCTTAATGCCCACAAAAAGGTAACAGAAATTAAAAAAAAAAAAAAAAAAATTTTTGTTTAAACAGAAATTAAAATGATTATCAAAATGAAATCTTATAAAAGTAGTGATTCGGGATTGAAGTGTAATTTTGCGTACGTCTGGGTTCTTATGGGCGAGCCTTTGACACACGTTGCCGCAAACATCGTGGTTTACTCTGGCTCTGGCTGAGTACTCATGTGGCGGAAAGTAACGAGGAGTTGTGAGTAACGGAAGATAATCGGAGAAAGTTGTGAGTAAGACAGTGGCTACGATGGTTGGTAAGAAAAAGAAAGACATTGTGTTTGACGGTATTATTGTGTGAAGTTGCATATTTTGTTTTATTACAAGTCGATATGCTAAGAGTAACCTAAATGTTTGAGTTATTGCAATAAGAAAAGATTATTACGTGAAACGAATGAGGGTAGTTAAAGAACAAAGAACGAGTTAACAATAAACGGTCATAACGAAATTACGAGAATTTGTTTCGACACAATTACGAATACCTTTGTTGCTATGCTGGTTTGTTTGAAAAAAAAAAAAGAAAAAGAAAAGTTTGTGTACTTATCAAATGAAAGGCTTTGTCTCGCTTATGAGTAGTACCATTTTTTAGAATAAATTAGTGTTCAATGTCTAATTAAGCAATCTAAAATTAAAATGTATCGGTTAAGAAGTACCTATTGCTCTATAATGTGGCGTTTGTGTGATGTTTTCTAACATAGATTTTTAAAGGTTACAGAATGGTGGCTTTGTCGCATGCTGTTGATGATACTACGTGACGAAATGATGATGAGCTGATGACAAAATGATGAGCTGTGGACATCAGTTGGCTGGCTGTGTGAGAATATTGTGAGAAAAGAAATTCGGTAAAGTTGACCAGGATAAGGAGTAAGAAAAATAGTTTTATTATTAAACGAAAAGTAAAAAGTTATTAGTAAAAGTATCTATTATAAGTTGCAAAGTAAAATAAAACGTTAAGTTGAGGTCAGGGCTGACCGAGCTATAACGATCTAAGTTATTAATTTTGAAAGTACCCACCTGTGTAAAAAAAAAAAAGTTTCTATCTTTATTTTTCGGAATTGGAAGTAAATAAGTGAAAAGTAATTATCTTTGTATTTTCTGGTATAAATCTAGTAGTAAACCATAATTATGTAGATGTAGCGAGCTGTAATAAAATAATAGAATGTTAGTTGAAACGGAATATTGGTCTAAGAATATACGAGTAATTTGCAGAAACACAAAACGACATTTAAGCTTGAAGGCATCTTAGTATGATTAAGTGAGATACATGCTCTTTAAGTACAAGATGTCTTCACCAACTTGGTCAGCTTAAGTGAGATACATGCTCTTTAAGTGAGAGTGGTTTACAACTATGGCGAATCTGGAATCCTAAGTGTGGCTATGACCCTTTAGGGAAGGGTGGTCATGTTGTAAGAGCTTCTTTGTCGTAAAGAATTTAAGTGAAAATGGTCTACAATAATGGCGAATCTGGAATCCTAAGTGTGGCTATGTTCCCTTTAGGTGTCGGGTGGTCATGTTGTAGGAGTCGAGTTTGAGATCATGTAAGAGATTGTCGTAAGAGAGTAAAAACGAAAGGACAATATTCCGTTGACAACTTTGTAGCAATAAATAATCTGGTATTTTAAGAGTCTCTGATGGTTAAAGTATTAAGTCTAAAGTTTAGAGTATAAAAATATCAAGTAAAGTAAATATCAAGTAAATAAATAAAGTCGATTGTCGAATATTCCTCTAAAAACTACGCAAAATTTACAAAACATGACTCAGGAGCGTCTAATCTGTATATATCTGTGTATATTTGTGTTGTAATCTGTATTGTTTCTAAACAGTGACTTTATCTCGACTCGTGGGGCCCGGGGCAGGCACCGTGCAGCATGGTCGTGTTGGCAACACTGCGTTGCTGACAGCTGTTTGCATCCGCGGTGTTGGCGCACCTCTAGCCGCGTGCACCACGCTCCTTGAACGATTGTCTTCATGCATGTGGTGGCTTGGTTAACCACTTATTTTCAATACTATTGATTACTTTTACTATTTTTGTTATCCTTATTAAAATATCAAGTATGCTCTATTCGTTATAGGACGATACTAGATTCTATTGGTCTCTATTAGACTTCATGGACCTCTATCGTGCTCTTTTATCTCTACGGACAACTATTGGACTGTATCAAATTGTTTTTATTATTTTGAGACCCCTCGCAGATAAAACCTGTAAGAATGCATTCAAAATGATTCAGTTGTCTGATGTAAGAGTTAATTGAAGGAACTGCTGTGATGACAGGATGCAAGAGTTGGAAGATAAAATTTAGAATGTTGAATTTGCCTTCTAATATATTGTTCTTCACAGATGACGGTGACGATGATGAATGTGCATTGCACTTCCTCAATGCAGGTGTCCGACACTACGAGCTCTACAGGCCTCTATAGTAGAGGCTAATGGTGCGGCTCCAGGTGCAGTCGTCAGTGACTGGTGTCGCTGGTCCCAGTCACGTCTCCGGAGATGCCTGGGTCGAGGGCGACCCAATATCAGGAGGGCCGTGTTGGCAGCATTGTAGACTATAGACAATATAGTGGCCTCATTTGCTGTATTGTGGTACCGCGGGTAAACTATAGATAATAGACTAGGGGCGGTACTCGTCCGTTAGGCTATAAAATATGCTCCTATGGATAATTCTGTTCATTCACGTTAGTTACCAAGTCTTGCGCAGTCATAATGTTTGACTATTGCTAGAATCTGTGCTTGTAATGTTTAATTAAGTAATTACTGTAATAATGTTTCATTTTGATCATATTTGATGTCTTTATAAATAAATTGTTATTAAGTTTGTCTTTTGGTGTTTTAAGTTGTATTCCCTTCTGGCTGTTTGTTAACACAGTATATTACGGTTACCTAAACCGATGCGATACGTCCGATACTACGATGCTTAATTGTTAAAGGGCATTTCACATTTTTGCTGTGCGTATTAGGGAACCTTTTTCAAATTATAAACGTTGTCTCACACATAGAACACTTACTTAAAATCTTGTTCCACTTCTGACGACTCGTACTTCTCTAAAAATGTCGACATAGCATGGTCTCCTTCATTGAAAGTCACGAGTTTAATATCCAAACTGAGACTCGCTGCTGCCCTCGTAAACGAATCGATAGCTTCATTTTGGCAAAATACTATTTTGGGTTTCACTAAGTCAAGTAGCGCACGTATTTCATCTAAAAACGAAAACTAAGGTAAACACAAACTAAATTAAATATAACAGGTACTTAGAATTAGTTTTTCCTATAACGTAAAAACATGCAGTCGGCTCGGCTTAGAAGCATGTTTAGATGATCCTACAAATGGTTTATGTCTGAAAATGGATATCCATCTATCTATATTATTACTATAAGCAACATCCTCTGACGACCTCTGTGGCGCAGTGGTATGCGCGGTGGATTTATAAGACGTAGGTCCTGGGTTCGATTCCCGGCGGGGCAGATTGAGATTTTTCTTAATTTGTCTTGGTCTGGCTGGTGGGAGACTTTCGCCGTGGTTAGTTACCACCCTACCGACAAAAACATATCGCCTAGCGATTTAGTGTTCCGGTACGATGTCGTGCAGAAACTGAAAGGAGTGTGGATTTTTGTCCCACTCCTAACAAGTTAGCCCGCTTCAATCTTAGACTTCATCATCACTTAACATCAGGTGTGATAGCAGTCAAGGGCCAACTTGTAGTCGATAAAAAAAATCCTTCTTTACTAGCTACGCCCCATGGTTTTATCTGTGTCATGTCTTTTGGCTGACGGAGGCCATGACTGATATGCGCAGTGGATTTATAAGAAGGAGGTTCGATAAAGATTTTAAATTGGTCTTTGTCTGGCTTGTAGCAGGCTTCTGGCGTGGCTAGTTACTCTACCGAAAATGACGTAACGTAATAATATAGCTTTCAAGTACGGTGTCGTTAGAAACCGAAAGGAGTGTCGTATTAATCCTGTTCCTAACAGTTAGCCCGCTTCCATCTATGATTGCATCGTCACTTACCATCAAGTGTGATGATAGATAGTAATAAATAAAAAAATATTTATACTAAAGCCAAACTCGATTGAGAATGCTTGTCAACAAACAAATTTAAAATGAAGGTAGAAATCACTAGTCATTTTATACCTATAATTTAAAATTTGTTTTGTTATTTTAATTTAAATGACTTTGAATAAATTAATTAGTTTAGCTTAAAACTAATTAATGTCTGAATTCATTAGCAAGTTAATTAAAAATAAAAAAAATTTAACAAAAAATAAAAACGCCTTCAAAACGCACTAAAAAGTAAAAAATAACTACGTCATTTACTTACTTTAATTTACTTAACCACATCTATATACGGTCGAATTGAGAAACGCCTTTTTTTTTGAAGTCGTTTAAAAATAGGTGTAAAATGACTAGTGATTTCTACCTCCATTTTTAATTTGTTTGTTGACAAGCATTCTCAATCAAGTTTGGCTTTTGTATAGGTACAAAACCTATGTATCTATCAGACTATAATCTATCACATTTTGTATCCAAATTCGTTTAGTCTTCGGACGTGATTTAATTACAAACATTCATAAAATATTCATATGTTTTGTACAATTTTCTAGAAATTAGTGCCAAGTTTCATCCAATTCCAAAAAAAGTTCAAATATTGTAGCAAGTAAAATGAGTGCAGGTATTACCATATTTAAAATAGGGATCAACGTTGATAATCGGGAAGCCATTGAAAAGTGCTGCGTAAAACGGTATACATATGCCCAAATGGTTCGGACCGCTTATAGCGACCACATCTCCCGGCTTCAGACCAAACACTCTCAACGCTTGCGCTAACCTGATGGAGCGCTCTAATACTGATTTATAACTCTGTTCTTCACCCGTCGCTGCGTCGATCTGTAATTAGAAAAAAAGTTGAGAGGTGTCAAGGGACACCCGGATGGAACGAAGTTCCTTTCGATTAATTAGTGAAGGAATTGTAATAAAATTTTATTTTTTTTAAGTAATAATAATATTTGTTGCTGTACACCGAAACACCAGAGGGCGCCACGAGAGCGCGAGACAGCATACAGCGCGGGCGCCCCCCGCCGCTCACGCGCACACACATCAAAGGCGGCGGCAAGATCCTTTGATCAAAAAGTGTCGTGACAACTTTTCGTACGAATTTTTTCCGTCTAGCCCCCTTTCACAACGCGCGATAAGGAACTTCGTTCCAAAAATAATGTGATAGATAAATAATTTTTGACGGCCTCCGTAGCGCGGTGGAGAGAGGCTTGTGGCGGCGGGAGGCTTTCGCCGTGACTAGTTACCACTCTACCGACAAAGACGTACCGCCAAGTAATTTAGCGTTCCGGTACGATGTCGTGTAGAAACCGAAAGGGGTGTGGATTTCATCCAACTCCTAATAAGTTAGACGGCTTCTATCTTAGATTGCATCATCACTTAACATCAGTGCCGAGTGTGAGTTTGTTACCGAGCGACTGCGTAAAAACGTAACGCAAATTTGTATGGAATTTTCCTAGCGCCATCTAGTTATAAAGAGAGTAAACGCTTTTTTTGCTATATAATTTGATGCTATGAGTGACTACGTTTTTACGCAGTCGCTCGGTGAAAAACTCACACTTGCCCCACAGAGTACCGAGTGTGAGTTTCTTACCGAGCGACCGCGTAAAAACGTAACGCAAATTTGTATGGAATTTTAGTAGCGCCATCTAATTATAGCGAGAGTAAACGCTTTTTTTGCTATATAAAGTGACTACGATTTTACGCAGTCGCTCGGTGAAAAACTCACACTTGCCCCACAGGTGTGATAGCAGTCAAGGTAAGGTACAAGGTACTTGTAGTAGGAGAGAAGAAAGAAATGGTACGTCGGCTGCAGTGGTGTACACAGACATTTTGTTTAGTTTTGTAATTAATTTATTTTAAAAGTGGGGGGGACACATTTTACCACTTTGCAAATGTTTCTCGTGTAAACTATTAAGTTTAGAAAAATATTATCTATATTAGAAATCTCAATATCATAAAAATATAAACGGCTGAATCTCTCGTCATGGCTGTCGGTGTATACCCGACTACTTTCGAACCCATACGGGGTCCTTAGTCATGAGCTTGTTCTGATGATGCGGCGTGAAGCAAACTGAAACTAGCTTCCGTTACATGAGTTTCAGCAGTTTATATTTTAACAATATAGATAATACTCGCGATAATTTAAATTCTAATCACAATATCATTATTAAAGAACTATCCAATAGATAGGATAACTATCCCTACGCCACACGTATGGGTTTGATGAAAAAAAAAATTGAGTTTCGGTTCTAAATATGGAGAACTCCCAAAATTATTGAATTTTTCTTCTATTTTTGTGAGACAGACACAGACGTGACGAATTTATTAGGCACCCTTAAAATGTGCCTACAAAATCTATATTCATACATCATGCCACGTCCATCGATTTCGTCAGTGCAATAAAAAAAAAATTTAATGCATCCTTAAAAAATGTAACCTTGTACAATCTTTTTTTTGCAATATTATCAAGTACACAATAAGGCGAAACAACATAAATCAAAAATAAAATTTTAATTTTTTTCTGTCTGTCTTTCTGCCTGTTCGGTTTAGCTAATCTCTGCAACTACCAGTCGGATTATAAAAAATCTTTTTGTATATGATTGCCAAACTCATAAGTGGCGCATGGGCTTTTTATCGTATTATCGCCATACTCTTACGGAAACGGGAACAAGGTACGATGGTGAAACCGTGGGCGTTCGCTAGAATATATTGAACTAGCAGTCGCCCGCGACATCGTCCGCGTGAAAATCTCTTAGGTACCCCTCCACTTTTAAAAACAGATTTTTATATAAAGTGTGCTCATGCCCCGCTCCCCCTCTCAATTTAATTTTTTTATAGTTTCCCGTGGAGCAATATCCTCCGTCCCGTACCGTGTACTAAAGATCTACATTTTTGTTAAACATGTAGAACTTTTGTGTTTTAAATGAATTTATATATATATATGCTATCGTGAACTTTTTTGTAGAACTTTTAAAGATACATAAAGTTTTCATACAATATTTTGAATTATATCCAATAGCTAATGCAGCGCATTCGCATAAAGCTGATTTAATAAATTTCACGGTCCGACTCGCGCGACAAAAACTGTGATAACTCGACTAATATATATAATACAAATATAAAGAAAGGCCTATAACACACCCAGATAGTGTAGCATTCTACTGGTAAAAGAATTTTTTAAATCGGATCAGTAGTTTTGAAGATTAATAGTCCCAACAGATCCATTTACAAACTTACAAACTTTACCTCTATAATATTAGAATAGATTAGTAGCTATTTAACTAGGTATGATGTAACTGCTTGTAGTTCTTCTCAGTTATCATATATACTAACTTTAGATAAAAAATGCAATAATCTTGGTTTCACTTCTCTTGATTAAAAAGACCGTTAACATGGCTTACTATCCTGTCATATAATATAAAAACAGTTAGATAGGTAATAGTCTCATAGTTCGAAATATGAGAAGCGAATAACGGTGCATGCTATTTGCTTAGCCAATCGTCTGGCAGGAAATGGCAGCATGCTGTTTTGCAGGTTAAAGTGAGACAGCATAATAAACCTAACAATAAAATGAAAATAAACTCGTAAAAAAGGAGACTTTGTCAGTGGACATCAAAATCAAGTGACGTTACTAGTCATTTTGCACCTATTTTTTTTAAATAACTACGCCTGCTATCAAAATTGTCAAAAAAACTAAGCCCATTGAAAATAATATTTTATAAAAAAACGAAACTTAATTGTAATTATGACAGATTGCCGAGTCACAGTATACAAAGAAAAAAATCACTAGAGCTTTTTTTCTTCGTATTATTTTTGCCTATGGTAAAGTAAAAAGTATTGTTTTTGCCTATGGTAACAGGAGCCTTCTAAAACGTAAAAGTACCTATTTAATATATACCTACTTTCATAAATACATAGGTACATAAACGATAACGCAAAAAAAAATTAATAGAAACTAGACAATATTCAAGGGAGCAGGCAAACAAATAATTAAAATGTAATATAAATAAATAAGTACGAAATAGAGGAATCATAACTAGGTTATGGGGGATAGAAATGTACATTCACCATCCGTTTAAATGAGGGACGAAGTCCCTTGGATCTTTGACAGAGAAGTGGAATCCAACAGGAGAACAAGACATTATGCAAATAGGAATCCTATTTATTACTATTATCGGAATGTTATGACTATCGCCGAATGTCTAGCACATTGTTTATTTAAGAAAATAAGATAAGAACCTAATGACTTCTATTTACGTCTTCGTTAAAGTTAGGGATTAAAACTGACACTTCCATAATGGGTCATTATCGCCCCTTGAATAACTACATACTGCTAAATTAATTAATGAAATACCTACTTTACCTTTAAGATAGCTAAGGTATAAAAGGTATCTATTGCCTTCCTACTTAATAATAAAATTTAGGATAATATCTCTCTGCAGTTTAATAGAGTATAGTTATTATAAGACTATAATTAACTGCTTACTACAGGGCCAGGCCTCCCTTGTAGAGGCGCCATAGAGTCTGGACCGTACTTAGACTTACTTATCCAAAGTGAGATGGTGACAAAGGTGATGATAATGTTGGATACATTAGCGATTACTATCACATGTTGATGATAGTAACCGGACCAACGACTATCATGCTCTCGGCGGCACGGGGTTGTATCACAACTAGCTTCCCGACCTCGGGCTTAGAACTTTCTAAAAATGTTTTTAGAAAAGATAGTCCGAACCTGAGTCCAATACCTCGTAATTCGAAACCACATTGGCTTGCTATTAGACCAACGGGGCAACAAATACAATTAATTTTCAAATTATTGTTTATTGTGCATGGTGAGCTTCATACCATCTTGAAAAAAATGTTCCCGTACTAAATTCTACATCAATAACTATCAATTTTTTTATGTGAATACGTATTTAAAATAGTTGAAAGCAATACAAAAAATGAATAATAGCAAAATCGGGCAATAGAGTCCGGTGTAGCATGTACTTACATTTTTTTCATTTCAAACCATTGAATTAATATGTACTACGTACTAGAACGGTCACCGCAAGCTCAATCCTTGCCAACCATCTTGCGGCGTCGGGCGCCGCAGTGACCACAGTCGCTCGGCTAACACCGATAGATGTGGACGCGTTTATAAGCAACAATAAATATCTTTAAAATGCCTACTTGTGCCCTTTTGACGTGTGCAAACAATTCTAAAAACAAGAAAAAAGATTCAGGATTAACTTACCATCGATAAGTAGTTAAATGATTCATAAATTTAAGGGATTCTATTTAATATTTACAATACGACAAATTAGTTGACACAACGCGTTATCGCCCGCCATTTTCTAAGCAAATCATATATCAAGAATTTCTGCCGAACAGATGGGACACAACCTACACCGTTCTAAAACTGCCTACCCAAATCCATTTTGTAAAGTTTTCTCTTTAATATAGATTTTCATGTTGGTAAATTTTATCTCATATAATAGATAATAAATTAATTTATAATAAATAATTTATGAAAATGGCATCTTGTATTACATTCAAGATCGCCAACGTATCTTTTTGAGAGATGATGTGAGCATCATTTTCTAAATTTTTCAGGATGCTTATTTCGAAAATTGGGTATATTTACAAATTAAAGATGGCCGACATATATTTTTGCTATGGCTTTCATTTTCTAGGTCTATAGTATTGTATATACTAGGTGCAAATATGCTTCATATAGCCATTGTTACCGAAACAGCTTATAGTACAGTAGTTTTTCGTCGAAAGATGTATATTTGGTGTGGTATGTACCACAGAAATGGTGATTCGTGATTATTTTTAATTAAATGAATTAAAAAAGTGGAAGTAAAGCTCTGAGTACCAAATTCACCGTCTCTAATCCGTCAGTAAATACTTTGAATTTTAAGAGATTAAGTAAATTCGTCTACCAAATTTTTAAAGGGACGTCTGTTAATATGTATAATCTATGACCATCTCCCGCGTCCTCCGCTCCCGCACTTGCCCCTCAAAGCGCATTGTTTTTGTTCGACGTGGCAATTCTAGTACGTAGTACATATTAATTCAATGTCTCAAACCAAAATAGTTGCCAAATACTCAATCCAAAGTTCTCCTTGAGAACATGAAATTGCATTGAAATTATAGAGAAATTTCCGTTACTAGGGAGAACACACGATGGCCTCATTCGGGCTTACCGTGGGTCTTAATACTGTTCTGATATTAATAGTCTAATCTTTAACATCTATTTCTAAAATGGCTGAACATGGAACCGCAACGCGTTCGTAACACCAAACTTCGAAGCAATTATGTTGCAATCTAACTATAAGTATCTACATAATAAACTAATGCTATATTTGCGCCCATGCTATCTACGAAAGCCAACCATAAATTGTAAAAAAAGAATAATTACCTATTTTAGACATTTAAAAACATAAAATTGTAAAACTTAGAGGGTTAGGTAGTACAAAGTTGAGAATAAAATCAAACACTTCAAGTTTTGTTTCTTGAAATATTTTTGCGGCCCTTCAATGTAGTTGGGGCATATTTACTGGCCTTAGATAATATCTATATTATAGTTGAGACAGTCATAATATCAGTCTATAAGTAAAAAAATAACAAACCTGGAAAATTCTATCCGGATGCAATCCCATTCGTTCGAACGCTAAATGTCCGAAGTGGTAGTTAGGCGGATATTCTTCACTAACACTCATTATAACAGATGTCCGACTGCACTCTGGACAAAACCACGAATGAACGAACAATGTCAACACACAAGTACGACTGGGAGATAAAATCAGCGAGACATTTTATCAACACGTGTTCGAGTACGATTATAGTGCCGAAAGCAGAACGGTATTTTTTTACTGAAGCTACTTGTGATAGATACTGTATTTTTTATGCTCTGCGGCACTGAACTCGTAAACTTGGAAATGTATCTATATGAATGAATGCTTTTGGCAAATATAAATAAAACAAATTACCCATAAACGGACAACAGTTACTTTTAAGTATAGATTTAAATAGCAAATAAAAAATTGGTTGTCTGTAAAGTCGGTTTACTGACGATAGTTGAACGTGACAACGTCTTAAGAAAATACTGATGGAATGGTAGCATTTAATTGGTTATTAAAATTTTTAATTTAAGTATATTTATAAATATTAATTTAAATTAATAAAATAATTGATTTTGATTTTATAAATTTATATTTTAAATTTATAATAAATATTTTAATTTATAAATATATTAATTTAAGATTAATATATTTAATAATTATATTTAATAGACGGATGTCGAACGCTGCCGAACGCAAAGGCCGATTGTCCTTCTTTGTCGCTCGTTCCGCGCTCTCGCTTGCACTTCAAGCCTTACATGGAACCCCTCAAAGCGAGGTAACGCGGCATAACGTCATGTTTTTTCGTGCGTGCAGCCGGCTCTATCGAATTATAAGACGTTTTCACGTCAAAAACATGACAGAAACATGGGCCTCTTGCAAGGACTTCCTAGCAACTCAGCACTTGTATAATATTCGGTAATTAATAAATAATTACACACAACTAGCAGCCGGCCGCGCCTTTTACGTACAATTTTAAGCTATTGCATAGCTTCTATCACGGGCCTTGAGCGTGGAGATCGAATTCAGAAATTCCGTAACGAAAAAAACCTAACACCCCTGGATATCAAAAACATAATATCAAAAGCAAAATTTCGGCACCGACGTCATCGGGACCGTGGCCTAGCGGTCAGGCGCTCTAAGTGCCCGGATTGCCAGAGAGACGTGGGTTCGAATCCCGTCGGTTCCGCATTTTTTTTTCAAGCGTGATATTTCAAAAAGTCATTATTTTTTTTACAAGCGTGATTTATAAAATTGCGGAACCGACGGGCAATCCGGGCACTTAGCTCGCCTTACCACTAGACCACGGTCCCGATGACGTCGGTAGGTAAACATAAGTTGATAAAAAATTCTATGCAATAGCTTGATCGCGGCAGTCTCCGAGTGCCACACGTCTTTTTTTACGGTTGTGTGCGGGCGGGCCACTGAGAAGAACAACAGCTTGATACTAAAAAAAAGGAACCAATTTCGCACTAGCGCCATCTTACTTTAGCCCACGACGACTGTTTGACGGCGGGACATTCAAATGTGGAAATCCTATTCATATCCTAATTATTTTTTCTAGACAAGGCATTTTGACTCAGAGAACAGGTAAAGGGAACTGGCGTACTTCGCCAGTTCTCTCGAGTCAAAATACCTTATCAATAATTTTAGTTTAGGTTCAAATAAAACAAAAGAATTTGTTATTATAATGTCCATTTATTTAAGTATACATAACAATAAACTTGGACCAATTACAAAATTAGGATTGGAGTTATCAGCTTCATAAAAATCCTTTTTATGGGACCATTTAGCACAATACCTGTAAAAATATGAATAACATAAAAATATGAATATTAGTAAAAAAACAAAAACAGAATGATGATAATTCTATTGTATTCAACTCTTAAACAAGCACTTGCTGAAAACGACAAGATTTTAGGTTAAAGTTTAGGTTAAGTTTAGAGATTGTTTTACTACAAAATTAGTAGGTACTAATTCAATCAACAAAAATTAGTACATTAACATAGTTTTTAGTTAAAGAGCTCCCAAACATATTGATTAAATAGCCAATATAATCAGTTACGATTTTAAAACCTTTTTTCACATACAAAAGAATGACCTTCATTTTCATATTCCATTCACATGTGGAAGACAGAGGTATAATCTACTAGCAATGCCCTGTGGTGTCACCGGCAAAATTCCTGTTCCCATGGGTATAACAGAATAAAAAGTATTTCCATAACAAAATTCAACCAAATTGGGTGAATAGATGCAGCATGAAGGAGTAACAAACATACAAACTTTCACTTTTATAATATTATAATTTGAAACAAAGAAATTTGCTAATAAAAACTTTTTGAAGTGAAACTTATTTATCGGTAATTAGTTACTAAATTTTTCAATACGCTAACACGTGGATGTAATTATGGTATCAATTTTTTCTAATACTTGAATGTTGATAAGTTAGTTAGTTAGTTTCACTTCTTACGAGTGATCTGGCAATTGTGTGAGTGTACGCTAGTACACGCACACATTTTTTTTTATTGAATTTCATTGATTGTAATAGAATTATTACTATCATTGATGTCGTAATTACTTACTTTTTTTTTGCTGATCACTTCAATATAACATATACATATATTTATCACGTCACTTCCATAAGAAAAATGGCGCGTAACGGAAAAATGTGACGCGTAACGAAAAAATGTTACACTAAATTTTTTTCCAACCCCGATAAAGAAGTTTCACTTCGAAAAAATATACGTGTCGAATTGAGAACCTCCTCCGGTTTTACCGTCGGTTAATAAATGTTCCTTAAACTTGCTGGCACCGACTTCATAGATAGGCTTAAATGAATTAAAGCAACTAAATGACACAGTTATGTTTTACTTTTTAGTGCGTTTTGAGTCGGTTCTATGTTTTGTTAAAAATTTTCATTGATGCATCCGTTTTGCAACCGTTGTATGTCGGCTTCAAAATTGACATTTTTTTTATCAATGCAATCATCATCATCAAATAGACATGCTGGGTTTGCCAAACATTTTGCCAGATACCCCATTTCTAGAAACACCACGTATTTATTAAGACCAAGAACCTCTTTTGAAAACCGATTGCGTGACAATGGAACTGTTTTAATTGCTAACAAACAATAATAAAGACGAAAACACTAAGCCTGATAAGCAATCTGATATGTATTTTTTTATCAATGCAGTTGAAATTGCTACAATTAATACGATAGTGCACATATATCGTACTATACTAAAGTCAAACTCGATTGAGAATGCTTGTCAACAAACAAATTTAAAATGGAGGTAGAAAACGCAACGCAAAATGATTTGTTATTTTAAAAATCTTATTTAAAAGACTTTGAATATATTAATTAGTTTGAAGCTTACTAATCTAATTTATTGTCATGAATTCGTCATTAACTAGTTAATTAAAAAAATAGGTGTGAAATGACTAGTGGTTTCCATTTCTACCTTCATTTTAAAATTTGTTTATTGACAAGCATTCTCAATCGAGTTTGGCTTTAGTATAATTGTTAAGTTCAACTGCACACTATTAATTAACTCAATTTCTTTTGTTGTCTGCATTGTCGGGTTGTGATCCAAGCAAGCGTTGTCGGCCTTATGTACCAGACGACAGGTTATTGTTGAAATCACTATTTGCTTCATCAAATTATCTAATATTTGAGCATTCAAAAAAATTGCCCTTGAATGCTATCACACCTGATGTTAAGTGATGATGCAATCTAAAATGGAAGCGGGCTAACTTGTTAGGAGTACGATGAAATCCACACTCCTATCGGTATGTACATGACATCGTACCGGAACGCTAAGTCGCTTGGCGGTACGTCTTTGTCGGTAGGGTGGTAACTAGTCACGGCAAAAGTGTCCCACCAGCCAGAAAGCCTCCTACCAGCCAAATACTAATAGTTATTACTTTATTAATTATGCTATTTTCCACGTGAAACCTTAGTGACAAAATCACTCAGATCATTTCTGACCTGACTCTACAATGTTTAATTGCTTGAAACGTACTTTGAGTGTTTATTGTCGTCACAAGGTGACTTTGTCGCTGGGATTAATTAGAATTTCGTGGGGAAAAGCAAAATAAATAAAATATTACTAATTTATTTCGATTTGCAGTCTCGCCTTCAACATCAGCCTTATCTTAAGCTATGTATCTAATAACATGCAAATCATCTTGGTAACAAATAAAACCACTTTTAGTATACTCTATAGTTTATTAATTTATTAAGTTTATCATACTAATAAACTAGTAAAATTGTATTACTTTAATTTATTTACAACCAAATTAAATTGTTGATTTATATTTATTGTGACGACTTCCGTGGCGCAGTGGTATACGCGGCGGATTTGTAAGATGGAGGACCTGGGTTCGATTCCCGGCGAGGCAGATTGAGGTTTTTCTTAATATGTCTTGGTCTGGCTGGTGAGAAGCTTTCGCCGTGGCTAGTTACCACCCTACCGATAAAGACGTACCGCTAAGCGATTTAGCGTTCCGGTACGATGTCGTGTAGAAACCGATAGGGGTGTGGATTTCATCTACCTCCTAACAAGTTAGCCCGCTTCCATCTTAGATTGCATCATCACTTAAAATCAGGTGTGATAGCAGTCAAGTGCCAATTTGTAGTTGATAAAAAAAAAATATTTAGCGTACCTACATACAAAATATATACAGAGGGAAGCAACTTTGTTTATTATACTATGTTAAAATGAAGAATTGTTGTTGGTCCATCCAATGAATGTTAAAGATTAAATAAGGCACGACAAAAGCACTGAAGATGGATTTTCATCGTACGAGTTGCTACTTGTAGAACTTCAGTTAGGTCATATCTGGAACAGTTTATGTGTTGACATTAACTGGCGTTCAGTGTTCTCTGAGCGAGCTCTTTGATTTTACTCCTACAAAGCTTCTCTGTAGATGTGTACACAAGATTTTCAAAAAATAGTACGCCTCCACGAAGTTCTTTTTTTGATGACAGAGTACCTGAAAAATAAACAAAAAAGTGCGTGTATTCTTATTATAATTTAATCACAGTTTGATTTTTTTTTATCGACAAGTTAACCCTTCACTGCTATCACACCTGATGTTAAGTGATGATGCAGTCTAAGATGGAAGCGGGCTAACTTGTTAGGAGTAGGATGAAATCCACACCCCTATCGGTTTCTACACGACATCGTACCGGAACGCTAAATCGCTTGGCGATACGTTTTTGTTGGTAGGGTGGTAACTAGCCATGGCGAAAGCCTCCCACCAGCCAGACCAAGACAAATTAAGAAAAATCTCAATCTGCCCCGCCGGGAATCGAACCCAGGACCTCCGTCTTATAAATCCACCGCGCATACCACTGCGCCACGGAGGTCGTCAAAACGGTCGTTGTTTGATATATTATAGTAACAGCACACTGACTGACTAACTGACTGCCTCTTTGGTTTGTGAGGAGGAATAATTCTGAGTTTTTCATTCTTCTACGTTTTACATTCATTCCAAATCCGGAGTCGGGAAGTTGGTGGTGGTACACCTCCGATAAGAACACGTTAAGCCGTCGGCCCCGGTCACTATCATCAACATACTGATAGTAATCATTAATTAAGATAGTAATCATTAATTAGATAATAAATTAAACATTATCACCCTAAGCCCGCCAACCCGCAATGGAGCAGCCTTGTGGGCTATTAATACTACAATAAATTGCACACATCAGAAAGGCATTATTAAATTCTTTACTGTTATAGTTACACGGAGAGGTGTGTGACATCGGAACACGCTTACCAAAAATTTTTAACAAAAAATAGAACCGACTCAAAACGCACTAAAAAGTAAAAAATAACTGTGTCATTTAGTTGCTTTAATTTACTTAAGCATATCTATGAAGTCGGTGCCAGCCAAGTTTAAGGAACATTTAAGTCAAAAAGCTACCGATACCGAGTCAAAAACCGAAATCGCTGTAAGCGTGCCTCCAAAATTTGAAGAGTTCCTTCAATTTCCCCAGGAAATTTAATATGGCACCACTAATTTATAACAAATTGCCTGTGGAATTAGCCAATAGAAATCTCAGTACTACTGTATTTAAAAATAGAATTAAGGCTCTTCTGATGGAAAAAAGATACTATTCGATCGATGATTATCTAAGGGACAAATTATAAATTATAAGCAATATGAGTGAATTTATATGTAATGACATAATTAATTGATTTGACATTTTAAATATGATTTCTAATTTTGTAATTTTGTATTAATTTATAATAATATTTTGTAAATTTTGCATGCCTTGTAAACGGCAATACACTGTGACTCAACATTATTTTTTTACGACCTTTTTTTGTACCGTGTATTATGCAAATAAAGATATTCTATTCTATTCTATTCTATTCTATATCATCAGCAGATCCTAACATGAGGACAATGGGACCACCTTGGATGTATGCCCTTTCTAATAAAAAAAAAATCATCAAAATCGGACAACACTGTAAAAAGTTATGCGTGGTCATACATAAAAAAAAAAAAAAAAAAAAAAAAAAAAAAAAAAAACAAATATACGTGTCGAATTGAGAACCTCCTCCGTTCTTTTTCGTCGGTTAAAAACCATACGACAGAACAGAATAGTTGCCGACGTAATTAAAGGCATATGAGGTTTTCAGCGGGGCAGTAGAAGATATAGAGAAACATTGTGTTGAGATGACTCTAAGGAGAATTAGGCAGAAGAAAGTATAATAATAATTTTAACAAATAACTGTGAAGTTATTATTCATAAAGGCTTAACTATATGTACATATAAATGAATATTTAATGTAATTAAACTTTTAAATAAAACAAGATATTTACTAAAAGAATAAGCCATCTAATTGTTCACCCAAAGGCAAGGTGCCCAACACACTGGCGCTATTTCCCCTCTCTATAGCAAGGCTTATTCTTTGGGCTAAATAGGCACCAGCCCGTTGATCACTGTTAACACCGGACACATGGATCGATTGTTTGGATAAAATGTCCAAAAATTTACACGTAACTATTTTTAATCGACGAAAAAAACAGAGGAGGTTGTCATTTCGACACGTATATTTTTTGTCTTTTTTTATGTATGACCACGCATAAGTTTTTACAGAGTCATCCGACTTTGATAATTCTTTTTTTATTAGAAAGGGCACACTTTCAAAATGGTCTCATAGACGTCATGTTAGGATCTGATGATGATATCGTGGGAAAATTTAAGGAACTCTTCAAATTTTATAGGCACACTAACAGCGATTTCGGTTTTTGTGTAAGTGTCGGCAGCTTTTTGGCAACTAGTGCTGTATAATGTACTATAATAGTATAGTACGAGTAGATTACTTGTCGATAAATAACTAAAAAGTTAAAAACAAAATTCCTTAGCAAAGAAATTGAACCGACTCAAAACGCACTAAAAAGTGAAAGAACTGCGTCATTTAGTTGACTAACTAAATGACGCAGTTAATTAGTTAGTCAACTTTTTAGTGCGTTTTGAGTCGATTCAATTTTTTTGCTAAAAAGTTTTATTTTACTTTAATTACAATTCTTTCTATTCAAATTTTGGTTTACTTTAAATTAGATAAGAAAATTTAATCGAATTCAAATTTTTAAAAATAAGATTTAAGCTCTGCGGTGAGCTAAATAGATTGAGAGCCCATGCTCTATCGTCTATTGTACCTTTAGAATAATTATCACCATTTATAAATTATTTTCACGTGCTATAGTCGCGTTATCATAGGGTGATTAATCGAGTAACTATCACTTTCAGATATTAACGATAATGACCGAGACTGACGATTCAAAGTACTCTCCGAGAAACGGGAGGCGTAATACCCCCAACTTTCCAACTCCGTGTTAAAAATTTGTACTTAATTAAAAAAGAAAATCTCAGAATTTTCATAGCTCGACCCAAATTTCAAAAAATGTCAAACCTAGAAACTCATAACCCAAAGCCATCTAACCATTGCAGAAAAGGCAAAAAAGATATCTCACGTGCTACTAAGTCCTGTATCTCCTGAGCGGTGACGTCACATCCTGTTCGTCTCACGACGCAAGCCAGCGGTCGTTGTCCGTCGTTGGGGTCGTCGACACCCACCACACAAACCTCCTTCACTCCGGGATGCTTCTGTATTACTTCTTCTAATTCCGTCGGTAACACCTGTAATCGTACCATTACTGTTATTAAATACCTGTAGTAGGTACTCTTACACTATAGCTGAACTTATTATCATATAGCTTTTTTTAAATTTATTTTCATTTATAGCTTTTATAACCGACGAAAAAGACGGAGGAGGTTCTCAATTCGACATATATATATTTTTTATGTATGACCACGCATAACTTTTTGCAGAGTTGTTCGATTTTGATAATTTTTTATTAGAAATGGTATACTTCCAAGATGGTCCCATTGTCATCATGTTAGGATCTGATGATGATATCCTGGGAAAATTGAAGGAACTCCTCAAATTTTATAGGCACACTTGCAGCGATTTCGGTTTTTGTGTAAGTATTGGTAGCTTTTTGGCTACAAGTGCCATATAATATATTATGACAGTATAGTACGAGTACGTTACGTGGCGATAAATCACTAAAAAGTAAGAAATAAAAATTTTTAACAAAAAATAGAACCGACTCAAAACGCACTGAAAAGTAAAAAATAACTGTGTTATTTAGTTGCTTTAATTTACTTAAGTATATCTAGGAGTCGGAGCCAGCCAAGGTTTCTACTTTAAGGACGTTACCTAGAACCCACAAACTGCTTCACTACGTAAAATAAATATTCCTTAAACTTGCTGGCACCGACTTCATAGATATGCTTAAGTAAATAAAAGCAACTAAATGACACAGTTATTTTTTTATTTTTTAGTGCGTTTTGAGTCGGTTCTATTTTAACTGAGTATTCAATTGATGGGAACCATTTATTGTCTTTTGTACTCACGTGAGAGTTCCTGTACTTAATTAACATTTTGATTCTATCCACAAAGTAGTAATTATTTTTCTGGTCCCGATAAAACAGATCTCCCGTTTTGAAAAAGCCATCTTCGGTGAAAGCCTCGGCCGTCTCCTCGGGATCATTGTAGTATTCCTAGAATATATTAGTAACATTAGGTTTTGTCTATTATTCTGCTCCTTCTTTATCATGTATCTCTTTTGGGAAGGAACTTTCACACAAAAGAGGCGTGTTTTATCTTCTTTTGTGGGCTATTTTTGACGTGACAACGTCTTATAATTCGATAGAGCCGGCTGCACGCACGAAAAAACATGACGTCACGTGTCGTTACCTCGCTTTGAGGCGTTGATTTTATAAATTTAAAATATAAATTTATAAAATCAAAATTATTTTATTAATTCAAATTAATATTTATAAAAATATACTTAAATTAAAAATTTTAATAACCAATTAAATGCTACCATTCATCAGTATTTTCTTAAGACGTTGTCACGTTCAACTATCGTCAGTAAACCGCCTTTACAGACAACCAATTTTTTTGTGGTACCTTCTGAAAGAATGGGTTGACTTTTTAGTTTTTTTTCATTTAGTCACCCAATCGCTTTCCAATTATTTTACTAACTGCAGATTAGTTTTGTGACTACACAAGAACAACGATAAATCCATCAATTTTTTTTATATTTCTGATCTTTATTCGCTTACGATTACCTGGACTTTTGCTATGTTAATTTTGATACCAAATATCATTGGTATAGAGTAATCCTTTCACTGATTCAATCATAAATATGAGTTAAACCTTATTATCATAAAGAAAGTAGGTTATTGCAAAATAAGGTTACTGACCGAAAAACCCAATCCTTTCGCCCAAACTTCGCCAGTCACGTTTGGTTCTTTTATTTCTTCGCCAGTGTCTGGATTCACCAACTAAAATAAACACAAATATAATTTTGTAATAGATATTATATAATAATAAAAACAGGGTTAACCAACGCCTAGGAACAGTTAAGTTTTACATTTTAACGGTAGTCAATTACTTAGGTAATGTTCCATTTTCCGCAAACACGCAATTTGTAGATGTTTTTTAGGGGATAACCCCTTTTTACCCCTTGTGAAAGCTTATACTGATTTTCTCACATACAAAGTTGCGGGCAGCTGCTGTTATTTAATAAAATCATCATCATCATCATCATTATCAGCCTTTTAACGGCCCACGACAGAGCCAGGCCTCCCTCCTTTTAGGAGAGGCGTAGACCCACCATGCTGCTCCAATACGGGTTGGCGAGCTTAGGGTGATAATGTTTAATTTATTAACGATCACTATCAGATCCTAATAACAGTGACCGGGACCGACAGCTTAACGTGCTCTCCGAGGCACGGGGGTGTAACACCACCAACTTCCCGACTCCGGGCTTGGAATGTACTGAAATTTCATTAAAAATAAAAAACTGAGGATTATTCCGTGACCCAACACAGGATTCGTAGGGGGATAGGACCACTAGACCAACAAAGCAGTCATTTAATAAAATAAGAGCGTTTAAATGTATATAGCTATAGGTACCTTAACACTATACATATCTACAGGTACTCCACAACTACCAAGTGGTGCAAAAGGGCTGAAGCCGAAGATTGGTCCAAGCATTTCAGTTTGACCATAAGCTTCTATAATAAGACACTTGTTGGATAGGAGTTTCTGAAACAATATAAAATGTTACATCATAAGGTAAAACCAGAACGAGAGTTTGTGGTTATCGATTTGTATTTTGCCATGTCTGTCAATTTATAAAGTCATAATAAAGGCGAGAGTGAATGGAAATGTTGGAGGGGGAAGACCATGAAGAACCTTCCTGAATCCAATCCAAGACATTCAGATTAAAAGTCAAGAATACCCTAAAGCAACGTTCTATACTAAAGCCAAACTGGATTGAGAATGCTTGTCAACAAACAAATTTAAAATGAAGGTAGAAGATGCAACACATTTTAGGTCTAATAAATTTACAACTATGTTTTGTTTTTTTATAAAATCTTTTTTAAAAGATATTGAATATATTAATTAGTTTTAAGCTTACTAATCTAATTTATTGTCATGAATTCGTCATTAACTAGTTAACTAAAAAAATTAGTTGTAAAATGACTAGTGATTTCTACCTTCATATTTAATTTGTTTGTTGACAACGTTCTTGTATAAAAGATTTAATTAAATTCAAAGAAGCGATAGACATGCAAGGATCATGGCAAGTGGAAGGAATTGGTATCTGCCTACCCTTATGGGAGAATAAGGCGTGGTGGAATGTACATATATATGTATAATACTAATTCAAAGACAGGTAGAGGAAAAGAGAAGTATGTCCTATAGGGAAACGTTGAACAAATGTAATTTTTGATAGTAGGTAATATTTGACTGACCAAGCAAATGGTCAAAGCATTTATTTCAAGCAGGCCGCGTACAAGCTCTTTTCTGTCAAGTCTGTCAATACGTAGTGATTCTACCACCAGTTTAGAAGAACCGAAAAAGCTGGCAAAAACTCAGCAGTTTAACAGCAGCAACTGATGATAAATGAAAACCAGTGGCCTTTAAACAGTATGCAACTTACATTTAGGAGCCAGCTAGGGGCTAGGAAAGAAATGCAACGATACGTAATAATTATTTAATTAATAATTAATTACAATATAATAAAACTTACATGACTAAAGATCCCGATTGATCTACTACATACTAAAGATCCCGATTGATCTACTACATACTAAAGATCCCGATTGATCTACTACATACTAAAGATCCCAATTGATCTACTACATACTAAAGATCCCGATTGATCTACTACATACTAAAGATCCCGATTGATCTACTACATACTAAAGATCCCGATTGATCTACTACATACTAAAGAATTTCCAGTTGATTTACTAAATATAATTATATTTTTGTTCCTAATTGATCTACTACATACTAAAGATCCCGATTGATCTACTACATACTAAGATTCCGATTGACTAGATCTACTACATAATAAAAATTCCGAATATAATAATGATCTATTTTTCTACATACTAAGATTTTCCCAATTGATCTTATACATACTAAAGATCCCGATTTTAATATTCTACATTCTAAAGATCCCGATATCTTTTACATATAATTATGTCTAAAGATCACGATTGATCTTCTACATCCTAGCTATAACATATATAAGCCTAAGATGACGTAACGTTCGCAATCAATCAAGACATGATTCTCGTAGGCTCCTAACTTTAGAGGTAGCAGCGGTTCACGTGAGACTTGCATGTACATCTTGCCGTGTCAGCGCCTCGTGCGACTGGTTCAGTGTGCAGGTTTTTAGGCCATCGCTTACACGGCAGCGTCCTTGACTTGGCTGCACGTAACATGCAGGGCATGCAATGCGACATCCTCCATCATATTAAGTGCATGTTTATCAACGTAAACCTAACCAAATGAACTTGGTGTGCCTTCTTTTTTATGGACTTCAAGTTCGCCCTTGACTGCTATCACACCTGATGTTAAGTGATGATGCAGCACTGTACAGTACACTACGATGGAAGCGGGCTAACTTGTAAAGAGTGCGACGAAAATCTACACCCCTTTCGGTTTCTACACGACATCGTACCGGAACGCTAAATCGCTTGGCGATACGTCATTGTCGGTAGGGTGGTAACTAGCCACGGCGAAAGCCTTCCACCAGCAAGAGCAAGACAAATTAAGAAAAATCTAAATCTGCCCCGCCGGGAATCGAACCCAGGACCTCCGTCTTATAAATCCACCGCGCATACCACTGCGCCACGGAGGTCGTCAAAAAATAACGCCTTTATAAATTACACTGTTTCAAATCGAGCAAAGCAACGAGGCTATGGCAGTAGGAACAGAGTCAGCAACTTTCCACTAACACATTTTGAGCTCCTATATATAACCTCCTCCTATAGATAACCGTAACCCCCTCTCCTATAAGGTCAAAGGTACAATGTGACATTTAAAGTATGCTAATGATTACTGTCATGATAAATCACTTACCTTGAATTCTGTAAGTACATCGAGGTATATTTTAGATCCTGCAACGGATACGCTTTCGAAACAAGTTAGATCGACTTCATCCTTTCTAGCTAGAAGACTTGCTACCATTGCGGGACTGAATAAAGTTGATCGTGGCTGAAAAATTAATTTTAAATTTTTTTGTGAGTGTTCTACATATACTTAAAATTTTTAACAAAAAATAGAACCGACGAAAAAGTAAAAAATAACTGTGTCATTTAGTTGCATTAATTAACTTAAGCATATCTATGAAGTCGGTGCCAGCCAAGTTTAAGGAACATTTATTTTACGTAGTAAAGCAGTTTGTGGGTTCTAGGTAACGTCCTTAAAGTAGTAACCTTGGCTGGCACCGACTCCTAGATATAGTAAATTAAAGCAACTAAATGACAGTTATTTTTTACTTTTTAGTGCGTTTTGAGTCGGTTCTATTTTTTTTTAATTTTTGTTTCTTACTTTTTAGTGATTTTATCGCCACGTAACGTACTCGTACTATACTGTCTACTATTGAAGATTTCCATCAATTTCCCCAGGATACCATCATCAGATTCTAACTTGTGACACTGGGAACAACTTGGAAGTGTGCCCTTTCTAATAAAAAAAGAATTATCAAAATCGGACAACTCTGTAAAAAGTTATGCGTGGTCATATATATATATATATATATGTATGAAATGTTTTATTATTATGAATTGTTATTTATTGTTGTATAGGTATAAAAGTTGTCTTAAAATCCTTTTGTAGTAAGAGCGTCTGCCTCATTGGTCTAGTGGTCCGATTACGAGATTCTGGGTTCAAATCCTGGGTCGGGTCATCATCATCATCATCATTATCAGCCTATTGACGGCCCAATACAGGGCCCGGCCTCCCTCCTTATAAGAGAAGGGTAAGGAGCGTGGACCCACCACGCTCGTGGGTCGGGTTGTGGAATAATTTTGAGTATTCCGTTTTCCTAAAAAATTTTCAGTAAATCTTAAGTTTGGAGTCCGTAAATTATAAATTGGTGAGTTTATACCCCGTGCTTAGAAGAGCACATTAAGCTATCGGTCTTGATCTCTATCAACATCTGATAAAGATCGTAAATGTATTTATCATTATCACCCTAAGCCCGCCAACCTGCATTTGAACAGCTTGGGTCTAAATTCCTTCTCACTCTAGTCGGCAAGTTCAAAAACGTGAAAAATAGAGATAAAGATCCTAAAAATATGAGCGATGGCGCATCCGATTCGAAATCACCTCTAAAAAAATGTTTTTGAAGGATTTTGGTGCAGGTTAAAAATTGCAATTGTTATTAACAAAATAAGATGAAAAAAAAAATGATATTTCGTTTTTTGTTAATAACTTAAAAAATATTAATATTTCCGCAATTTTGAAAAAGCTCGTTAAAGAGGAGGAAATTTCCAATAAAAAAGTCCTAACTCCCGGAACTCTATCTCCATTATTTATAATTTTAATTAGACGTTGAAAATAGCGCTCCGCGCGGTTGTTACGGCGTACGCGCACCGCCGCTATGTAGAGTTCTGCAATAAAAATATTTTTTTATAACATAAATTGGGATGAGCTATCGCTCACTTTAGGACCTTTATCTCTATTTTCACGTTTTTGAACTTGCCGACTAGACTATCTCGTACAAGGAGGGAGGCTGTAAAACAAACTGATCATGATGATGTATAGTAAAAAAGGATTATCATCATGATTCGTTTGGTTCGCAAAGTTATTATATAACATTAGTAGGTAATAGGCATACGAGATCATAATTAGTATTGCTTGAGGTTAAAGTGCTCAGGAAAATAACCACCGCAATTACATCACAACCCAATCAGTTACACAACAAAAAACGATATACCTGTGTACCTATTAGTTTTTGTTATTCGATTTCTTTTGATAGGAGGTCTTTAAATAGGAGGCGTTTTTCTTTTGGCTAAAGGCTCCTTAATGATATTATAATACCAATATCGTGAGCTTGAGTTGAGGTTTTATTACTGTAAAAATTTAACGTTAGTAAAATTATTATTATAAAAACAAAAAACCCGACTGCATAGAAGTTATGAACTGAAAAGAGAAAAACAAGAATCACTATATCTATATAAAATTTTAAATACTTTATGGTGATGCAAGCGGGGACAAAATACTTTATTTTCTGCGGGGAAAGAAAGATCTACCAAAACTACGTCTGTCCCCGCCTGCAGCACCATAAAGTATTTAAAATTTTATACAGATATAGTGATCCTTGTTTTCTCTTTTCAGTTCATAACTTCTATGCAGTCGGGTTTCTTGTTTTTATAATAATAATTTTATTTGAGACTTTTTTGTTTTCGTTTATGGTATAGAAATGATACGGTACACTTTTTGCCATTTTTTGTTAAAACGGCAATATAAACATATAAACATGATATGATATTTATATTTTGAAATGGTCTTTTTACGACCTTTCATTTGATACCCATATTGCTAAGATAAGAGAAAGAAATACACACATCCCCCCTTTTCCCCTCATTTACAGCCACCATTTTGAAAATTTATAGAGCCTATGTCACTACCACAATTTTAACAAATTCAACGACACCTCATATGTCAAAATCCGTTCAGTCGTTTAGGCTGTAGCGCGTGCCGAAGAAATGGACATACATACATACATATATACATACGCTCGAAAAACATAACCCTCCTTCTGACGCAGTCGGGTAATTATATAGAAACTAGCAGTCACCCGCGACTTCGTCTAAACGAAAACCACTTGCCCTTCTAATTTTCTATGACAGACTTTCATACAAATTTTCCTCACCCATTGCTCTCTCTATATCTGCTTCTGACAACACTGGATTCACTCAATGTTTCCGGCAATATGTTTCGTTTGACACAGTCTTATGAGTCACAGTTCTTTGTGATGAATACTTTTTAGCGCGATGTGTTGATTGGCGAGGCGTATCTAAGATGGCTATTGCGGTTTGTTTGAATGGCGACTAGGGTTTGTTTAGAATTTAACGAAATTCTCCTTAATCCGAATTTTAGGGATATATGTTGTCGAATCAAAATCAATATTTTTTTAATGTTTTGTTATACATCTAAGGCTTCGATCGAGTCTACCGTACCCCTTGACGTAATTATTAATATAGATTAACACATTTTCTCACGTTATAACTTATGGCAAACCTTTAGATTAATACGCGTGCAATTTTTAATTCTACAAATTTGCTTAATTTACTGGTAAGATTCTGCGTGATAAAACTTATACTTACTTTGTATTTATTTATAATCTCTATAACATGGTCCAAGTTGTCTGGTATGGATGTCTGCAACATGGTGATGCCTTCAGCTGGTGACATTATCAATGCGAAGTATTTTGATATCCAGTTAATTGGTGATAGAACCAGCATGTTGTTGGTGAATGGTCTCCTTAAAAAATATTTTTCTTTTTATTTTTATTGTTCTTCGAAACTGCTAACATATTTTCATTTGATTATCAGTTTGGTCCTGAAGTCCAAGGTTGCCTGGAAGAAATCGCTACAAAGCGATAAGGCCGCCTTTTGTACCTCTACTTCCTTCCTAATATAATTTCTATATGTTTTTATGTTATTACATAACTACAAATAAAGTATGATAATAAAAAAATAATAATATCGCTAATAGATAAAGCTTAGTTTAAAGTAACAGAAGCAAAAATTATTCGAATCGAGTGTTAGAACAGTGACAAAGTGACAATCCACTAGTTAAATGTGTACCTACTATATCTCTATAGTAAAATAAACATTTCATTATTACAATAAAATAAATGTTTAAATGTATAAAATGTTTTTTATCTGCATTCAATTATTTTGTATAATTAAGTACTTAAATGTAATTAATTACTCATGTTAATATGTAGTTATATTTTATGAATGGAAAATCATGAGAATTTTTTAAAAGAAGTATTTATAATCGTCGATTGATAGGTATGTTAAATTGTAATTACCAACTTAAACATAAATTACAACATGTTTAAATACTTAACATGGATGGTTGATTTAGATGTGAATGCACTAACTCGTCAAGCCTGAGTGATCAATTAGATAGATATTGGACGCCATATTGTGAAAATGAAAGGCTGCTTGTTTGCTGAATTTTCACTAAGGTCATGTCATTAGTGACACTCGCCGGACAAAGAAAATACGATTGATGTGTAAATTATAAAAATGGGCCCAGGCGTTTTTGTGTTTGTTGCTTCAAAGGAACATACAAATAAACAAACATACGTAAAGATCGTTCAATGCACGAAGGCTCTTCGTTTTTTGTTTTTCAAACGCTTACAGTGCAAGTGTGCAATAAAAACTGCAAGAATGTGAGTTCTATTACAGATTGCTACTCGACGTAGTAATAGAACTCACATTCTTGCAGTTTTATTGCAAGTTTGCACTGTAAGCGTTTAAAAAACAAAAAACGACGAGCCTTCGTGGATTGAACAATCTATACATAGCCTGATAAACACATTAGCACGCCTGTGCGTTGCGCAGTCGGATAAAAAGGTTGTGGACGCGACATGCCGGCTCTATTAACCCCTGTAAGCCTGACATTCAAACCTTCTTTGAGGCCCGCGGCTACCCGGGTAGCGACGGAGCTATAATGACAGCTGTCATTATTTGCCTGACGGTTGCCAGGGGACCCCTCGGGGCTGTGAAACTTTAGTTTTCTATACAAAATATCACGCTCACATTCCTTATGCCGAAAGGGGTTTATAAATGTAATGAAGTAAAAGGCTTACGTTTTATGCACTTTATACTGCAGTTGGTGGAGCCACAGCTGCTTCAGCATCACTGGCCTGTGCTTGAACGCAGCGAACTTCACTTTGCCTGAAGTGCCGCTGGTGCTGACGAGGAAGGCGTATACTTTGTCCTGATCAAATTCTGCCAATCTGTAATACATGTCCTTAGGTATAGCAATACGACACTTGCTAATAAGAGTATACACACATAATAATCATCAGTTTGTGTTCTCATCATGATAATGGCGAATACTTGCACAGACATCAAGTAGGCAAGATAATCCACCAACAACTTGCTCTTCAGTATGGCCTTGTCGACTTTGAGATGCCTTACTATAGGTACGACCCAGCGTCAGTTCTTGAAAATAGCAGTGCGTTGCTCTACTGGGATCGAACAATTATCACTGATAGGTATATTGTAGCCAATAGGCCTGATATAGTGATAATTGATCGATCAACGCGCCGTGCAATCATTGTTAATATTACTGTTCCACATGACGATAATCTGGTGAAAGCTGAAAAGGAAAAAGTATCGAAATACTTGGACCTTGTTCATGAGATTACCGTCATGTGGAATGTTAATGTCTGCTATAGAGCTTAGCCTAACTCTTCGTAGGATAGAAGATATGGAGAGGAGACCCAACACGCTACTCTGGTGTGGATTGGCAGCCTGCCAATCAAGAAGATTAATTTTTATATCTTATGATTTCAATGACAAAAATGTTCAAAGGCAATTGGATCAGCTTTCAACTTCACACAGGAAGTAAAATAAATAACTTTATGTAACAACACAATATTGTAAAATTGATAATATTATAAAAAGAGCAACTGTTGAGTTTCTTGCCGGCCCTTCTCAACAGGGCCTGCCTTCCGAGACGGTGGTAGAGTCACTACAAATAGTCTAATTTGACGTCGACGACGCTTGTAATAAGCCTACTTGAAATAAACGATTTTGAATTTGAATTTGAATGTTTATTTTACTAACGATCACACGTTGATAGTGATCGGCATCGACGGCTTCACTTGCTTTCCGAGGCACACACAGTGGTTTGGCATCACAAACTTCTCGACTCCGGGCTTTGAATTTACTAACAAATTCTTAGAAAAATTACCTACGAGCCACAACAGTACCCTCCCATTGGCCGGAATTAGACCAAAGGTACCGCTTTTGTACAGTTTGTACTCTCATATAAAGATCTAAAATAGATAGATATATATAAAAGTACGTACTCGAACTTATCTTCGGTTCCTGGTGAGTGATACGTTTCCACAAACCGTTGCATCGTGCAGGGACCATCGTCGAAAGTAACCAGTTTGACATTCAGCCCGATCTCCGCCGCAGCCTTCGCGTAAATGTCGTGCGAAGCGTTTTGACAAAACACTATTCTTGGGCTTGTTAGTTTTAAGAGCGTGCGTACTTCCTCTGAGACATAATTTTTTTAATTAATTACACATTAGCCCTCAACTGTAATTACACCTGATGGTAAGTGATGATGCAAAATAAGATAAATATAAATAAATAAATAAATATTATGGGACAATTACACACATCGCTATAAGCGAAAGTAAGCGTAGGTAACTTCTGTTATGGGTACTATGATAACTGATGAATATTTTATATATATTATGCATAAATACTTATAATATATAGATAAACACATAGACACTGGAAAATATCCATGCTCATCACACAAACATTTTTCCAGACGTGGGAATCTAACCCACAGCCTAGGACGCAGAAGCATGGTTAATATCCTATAAGTAATATCCTTACCCCTTTGTTTCTACACGACATCGTACCGGAACGCTAAATCACTTGGCGGTACGTTATTGTCGGTAGGGTGGTAACTAGCCACGGCCAAAGCCTCCCACCAGCCAGACCAATACAAATCAAGAAAAATCTCAATCTGCCCCGCCGGGAATCAAACCCAGGACCTGCATTATATAAGTTCACCGCCCATACCACTGCGCCCCGGAGGCCGTCATAGACTTAAGTATAGATTAATTTAGAATATCTTAATTGCCGCTGCCGGGAATCGAACCCGAGATCTCCGGCTTATAAATTTACCGTGCATACAAGCCACTTACTAATACATATGTATGTACTTACTGCATATAAAAACTGACGTAATAATGTTTTCGCATGATTACGATAAGTAGATATGTGAAGGTTGAAAAGAGATCATTCAAAACGTACCAAAATTTCAAAGTGCAAAGAAACAAGGTTTAGTTGGATTGTGGGTATTTCTTTTAACCGACGAAAAAAAACGGAGGAGGTTCTCAATTCGACACGTATATATATTTTTTTTTATGTATGACAACATAACTTTTTACAGAGTTGTCCGATTTTAACAATTCTTTTTTTATTAGAAAGGACACACTTTCAAGATGGTCAAATGGAAAATTGAAGGAACTCTTCAAATTTTATTTTCTCTTCTTATCTTTCAGCAATGCTGCGAAACCTATACTTTCGTTGATATTGAACGGGTTTCTTATTCAAGTATTAATGGATTTTGTATGAGAGCATTGGACTATTTACGTTGTTTATTAAAAATAAAGTATTAGTCTATTATAAAAGAAGAAGTAATTAAACAAGCACATCCACAAATTATTTCTTACGAATTTGCGACGTTATGTATGCCCCTGATTGCACTTATATGCAAAATGTATGCAAATGTATTCAGACGAGATTAAAATTTAAAACAATACCTTTTTTACCCGACTGCCCCAGAAGGAGGGTAATGTTTTTCGTGCGTATAAATGTATGTAGATATATATATATCCATTTGATTTTTTTAATAAGCAGCTGTCAGCTGTGGGTTCTAGCACTTTCAATTCAGTTCATTTAGGCCTGTGTGCACTAAGATTTCAGTTATGATAACCAACGGTTAACATAACTTTACTATAAATTTACAGTTCACGACAACTCGTACGCCAGTTAAGGACGTAAACCGGGCGGTTATTTTAACCGAGTTTACGTCCTTAACCGGCGTACGGGTTGTAATGAACAGTAAATTTTACGTTTAGCTTATGTTAACCGTTGGTTATGATAACCGAAATCTTGGTGCACACAGGCCTTAAAACGTAAACAAGAACTTCAAAACACTACTTACCATATTTAAAATAGGGATCGACACCAACGATCGGGAAGCCGTTGAATAGAGCTGCATAAAACGGTATGCATAGATCTAGATGGTTCGGACCGCTTATCGCGACGACGTCTCCAGGGTTCAGACCAAACGCTCTCAGGGCTTGCGCCAATTTGATAGAGCGTTTTAACACCGACCCGTAGGTCTCTTCTTCGCCTGTTGCTGCATCGATCTAGACATAAACAAGAAGAAGCTAAATTAATAAAAATAATAAAAAAGTAGGTACGCCTGCGTAAAAAAATCTAATAGATATACCGTAACGGAGTATGTGGTTGCTCACCTTTATTCGATTCTAGCAACAGATTTAAAGTACCTATAAGAGTATAAGAATAGGTCGTTAAACATTTTTCACCCTAAACTTTTTCACCCAAAAAATTAACCACACCCCCCCCCCCTTCCCCCTTAATTTTTTATCGCGATTTTTGTATGAAAGTAATTTATGTAAATCCTATTACTATTATAAAGGCGAAAGTTTGTATGGATGTATGGATGTTTGTTACTCTTTCACGTAAAAACTACTGAATGGATTTGAATGAAACTTTACCACAATATAGCTTATACATCAGAATAACACATAGGCTACATTTTATACCGAAATTCCCACGGGAACGAGAACTACACGGGTGAAACCGCGGGCGTCCTCTAGTCTAATATATAAAATTTCTCTGTCACAATGTTAATTACTGTAGGTACTCCTCCGGAACGGCTTTACCAATTTTTACCAAATTTTGTATGCGTATTCAGCAGGTGAGAATCGGCTACTATCTAATTTTCATCTAAATTTTTTTTTTATTTTTTAAATACAAAACAACGTTTGCCGGGTCAGCAAGTGAATGTATAATTTTTAATACAAATGTATCTATATCTTCTATGGAACGCAATAATATATGAATGGAAAATAAAATTTAATTTTGAAAAAAATCTGACGGCCGTACATTTAAGTTAAATGCCTAGACTTTGGCTACTTGTAAAGCAAGTTTTAGTTTACACAAAAACAAACACAACGTCATTGCGGTTACAAATAAATCTCTCACCGCAACAATACCATAATATCACGTTTTAAAATTAAAATAGCTATGTCCATAGACAATGTAAACTCAAGGTAAATGAGTGATGAGCGCTAAATATAGCACTTACCTGAAAAACAATATGTTCCTGTCGACGGAAATATTTCAGCATTAAATGTCCAAGGTGATAATTAGACGGAATATCCTCTTCGATGCCCATAGTAACTAATAAGGTAAGTACAGGTATAGTCTGTCTCGGCTCTCGACTCAATTGCGAATGAGTTAAGACACTGTTCTCAAGAACTGTACCCACCACTTACCAGGTAATTGTAAACGGTTGTCGTACCGATAGAGGCCAGCGGATACGTCCATTATAATGCCCGTAAATCAACATATTTTTCTTTCATTAACTTAAAAATTCAAACTTGTCCTTATAGATTTTTTCTTTTTAAAATAATATAATATATATAGTTTTTGCACTGTCCCGTGATTCTTTGATTCCTTTATCCCAGAGGTTGCCTTGCAAAGATTACTTTAGCAATAAAGCCTTTACACACTTGGTTGTTTATTAGTACTTAAGAATGGGCAATAAAGAATAAATGAAAAAAATAAAAGTATTAATTTCCTCCTCCTCCATGGCGCAGTGATAAACACGGTAGATTAACAAGACGGAGGTCTTAGGTTCTTCCCGGCTGGGCAGATTGAGATTTTCTTAACTGGGTTCGGCCGTGGTACCGCCCTGAGATAGAAGAGCGGTCGATCGCCTAATTTATAAAGCTCATGAGCTCCATAGCCCTCCAAATGAGCTTAGTAGGATGCTGGATGAGAGGAGGCCACTATAAAATCATGCGCACATAATTTGTATGAGGCATTGAATTACTATGTTCTACTACATAGTAATCAATGGTATTATGGTAATTTGTTAAAATCTTTCTTAAATAGCCTCTTCATAGTTAGCTTCAAACAAAACGATTTACCTAAAAACCTAACCCGTGTTCTATAAATAGGTTTTGTCACCCCGAACGTGTGGACAACGCGCGCGCACGCATAAAATAATTATATTTGTATTATTTTGCACCAAATTGTTGTTTTTTTAAGCATTTTTTTTTTAATAAAATGGCCGTCGGCCTGTTGCCTACTATTTCACTGTCTATATTATCTTCTTCGATATAGAGAATGAATACGGATTCATACTCAGTAATGAAAAGTCGGAATGTACTCGTATAAATGCCCCCTCAAATGTAAAAACACTGATGCTTTTGAAAATAGTGCATTGTTTGGTTTTTTTTATATCATCTATGCAGATATTTTGCTATTAAACAATTATTCTACGGTTATTTGGTGGTCTAAATGCATTTAAATTTCCAATAGGTCTTATGGACGCGCGCCTGCTTTACGCTCGACCGGTTTTCTTACAAATGGCCGCGCGCCTGCTTTAAGGTTAAAACAAACATATCATATAATCTAGGATTTTATTTATTTGATGCCCCTGCCCCCCTTCCCCACTACAAAGAATCTTAACTACGCCCTTGCTCATTGGTGTAAAGTTGTGGGTGTAAACTCCATAATATTTCTCTTATAGTTATAGTACCTAGTGGTGCGGGCTGCGGCTCTGTACCACAGATAATGGATGATAGATTGATAACGTATGACAATTTGACAGCAAGCCTTACCAGCTTAGCCTATATTCTATTATTGATTTTCTTTGTGAAAACTAATATTAATAGTAGGGATAGTTTCTAAGTCTAATCTATTACGTATTATGTTCTTATAACTAGGTATGTACCTTGATAAAAATAATTGTTAAGTAGATACCTACAAAACTAAGTACATACTTATAAAATTAATTTATTAAGAGTACTCCATATCTTATACAAGTGGTGTCTATCTATTCAATGTCCCTACCACTTCTGGAAAAATTACTCGAGCTATCTTTCGTTTGAACATAGGTATTTTTGAGTTTGAATGACATTCTTAATAAATATTGTTTTTATAATATCTCATCACATTGTTTTCATGATTGTACAGCCAGTACGCCTAGGATACAGCGAAATAAAAATATCGATAGGACCAAATTACTAGTTAGTTTTTTTTATTCATTACAAATTAACCCTTGACTGCAATCACACCTGATGATAAGTGATGATTACTCTAAGCTGGAAGGGAGCTAACTTATGCTAGAATGATTTTTTTTTATTGACTACAAGTTGGCCCTTGACTGCTATCACACCTGATGTTAAGTGATGATGCAATCTAAGATGGAAACGGGCTAACTTGTTAGGAGTTGGATGAAATCCACACCCCTTTCGGTTTCTACACGACATCGTACCAGAACGCTAAATCGCTTGGCGGTACGTCTTTGTCGGTAAGGTGGTAACTAGCCACGGCGAAAGCCTCCCACCAGCCAGACCAAGACAAATTAAGAAAAATCTCAATCGGCCCCACCGGGAATCGAACCCAGAACCTCAGTCTTATAAATTCACCGCGCATACCACTGCGCCACGGAGGTCGTCAAAATCCCACTTCTTTCGATTTATACACAAAATCGTACAGGAACGCTCAATCGCTTGGCGGTACGTCTTTAGCTTTTGGGTAGTAACTAGCCTTCCAGCCAGACTTGGACCAATGAGAAAATCTCAATCAACTCAGCTGGGAATCGTACTCGGGACCTGTCTTTTAAATCCACTGCGCTAAGGAGGCCGTCGCAAAGCTTGAATGGAGCATTGCTAATAAAATTCATCAGGCGATAATCTTCGAAAATGTTTTATGTCGATGTTGTGGCATACGCAAGCCGTCCTTTGCTCTCCCACAATACGATATTTTGAAAAAGACTAACGCCAACAAGCCAATGTTTTCTATTCTCGCCAATCACTCGAAACGACTTGACCGATTTTTATGCTATTTTCACGATTTTATTAGTTATCAAGATCTAACTCGATAAAAACAAAATATATGTATATTGGAAAAACATGAGATGTGCTGTATAATAAAACTACAATTTTAATTACTAAAAATTTTTTTATTTAAAAATATCCTTTAAGACCATGTTACAAAAATCATTGCACTTTTAAACTAATATGGCATGAACAGAAATAGTACTCTATAATAAATAAAACATTCTTATATACAAAACAGCATGTACATAACCTTTATATATAAAAAACTGTTCATCGTTTCCTATATTAAAAAAAAAGCTGCACTTCTTTTTTTATGTTAAAAACAAATAAACTCCAGGGGGCGTGCACAAGATTTATAACTATACTAAAACCAAACTCGATTGAGAATGCTTGTCAACAAACAAATTAATAACGAAGGTAGAAATCACTAATCATTTTACACCTAAATTTTTTAGTTAACTTGTTAATGACGAATTCATTACAATAAATTAGATTAATAAGCTTAAAAGTAATTAATATATTCAATATCTTTTAAATAAGATTTTATAAAATAACAAAACTGTAATTTTAAATTTATTAGGCATAAAATGTGTTGCATTTTCTACCTTCATTTTAAATTTGTTTGTTGACAAGCATTCTCAATCGAGTTTGACTTTAGTATAGGGTAGGCACTATTGGTACTAACTACACGAAATGGAAAATAACCTACGGCGTCGTAATGTGTCCTCAGGATAGGCAATGCATTTATGCACGTGTGAAATGCATGCCACTGACTCCTAGACATCTCTGAAGTTGCAATACGTCGAACTTTGCATGTACAATGGCGGCGTTAAAAACGATTTTATACTAAAAAAATAAAGGACATTGCCAAAAATTGTATGGAAGTGTACCCCAGGCTGCTCAGTAATGATATATATGTCATTAAATAGTGCAGATTTTCTATTTACAGAAAAACAAAGTTGTATGTAGCTATGCTATAGGAAAAAGTTATGAAGGTTGAAAAAGTTGACTTTTCATACTACGACGACGGTCACGTGATTCAGAACACAAAAAATAGATTGAATTTTTTAATTTTTTAATATATTTTCAAGTGATTGCTATGAAACTTGGGTAGTTTAACATTCATTGTGTATTTAAATAAAACAGTTAAATATGAACATAAGTTTGGACAGCCTGGGGCAAATTTTGGCAATGTCCTTTGTACACAGTTGTATGCAAAGAGCACAAAGTTTGGCGAGACCTAAACTACTAATTTTGATTTACAGAGAAACAAAACATAAAAAAATTGAGAGGTGTCAAGGGACACCCGGATGGAACGAAGTTCCTTTCGATTAATTAGTGAAGGAAGGAATTAGTGTAATAAAATTTTATTTTTTTTAAGTAATAATAATATTTGTTGTTGTACACCGAAACACCAGAGGGCGCCACGAGAGCGCGAGACAGCATACAGCGCGGGCGCCCCCCGCCGCTCACGCGCACACACATCAAAGGCGGCGGCAAGATCCTTTGATCAAAAAGTGTCGTGACAACTTTTCGTACGAATTTTTTCCGTCTAGCCCCCTTTCACAACGCGCGATAAGGAACTTCGTTCTAATAAACAACATTTTTGACATACCCTAAATGCATATTCAAACCGAGTTTTTATACTTCTAAAATACATTATCCTAAGTTTAAACTCTAACGTCCATGGTCTCCAATCCTAACTTTGAGCGTATATTCAATCAACACATAAGCTCATAACAGATCGGCCATCGACATAAACTATGCTAAATCATTATCCTGTTTTACAATTAACACTTCTCGTTGTAAGTTGCCATGGCCGATTTTGCAGTTCAAAGCTATTTCAAGGCCCTCCATTCTGAAAATAAAATTACATTTTATAATATTAAAACACTTGATAGCTAATCGGTCACAGCGCAGCGCGACGATGTTTTAACTGTTGACTGAAAAGTTGTAAACAAATGGGTTATGTATAGTCCGTTCAAGAAGAAGCGAGACCAGACGTAAGCAAACCGACTGCAAGGTCATTCGCTTATGCAGGGTTGTGTATCCTTTTTTCCTTAATTTTTTAAATGTTAAATAAATTTATGTTTTTTATAATACGGTATTTGATTTTTTTACATGACTTCTTGAAACTAAAGGACATGGCCGGAATTAGTATGGAGCTGTGCCCCGAAAAAAAATTCGTTTGCAGTGACATATAGTACCTTATTTTGAAGCTTACGGAGTATTAGACTACCGCTATTTAAGTTTTCTGATCAAAGAACTTTCGAGAGTCTTCAATAACATGTTGCAAAAAGGCGCATAATTATTTTAAATAGCAATGATTTTACTGTCGTTGACCAAAGTGTTATATAGTTAGCAGCAAATAATACCTTACTGGTCCAATAGTTAGACTATATGGGTTAAAATCATTAGTATATAAGGAGATTGAGTTGGTACTAAACATTTATTCTAGTTTATCAAAGCGAATTAATTCATCCCGGTCATTATTATTACATAACCTATGACTGTTCCATATAAATATATATAATATAATCGGATACTAGTACACTCTTTTGTATGTCGTGTGGTTGTGCGCAGCCGCATCAACAATCGTAACATATTTATATAATAAAAAAAAAGCGTAAATCTTTATTTTATTATTATAATTATGTTTATAATATTGACTTTAGTTTACAGTGTTATGTTAGTCGTATTTTTTATATTTAATTACAAACTGTAGTCCTAAATACAGATAGAATATGTATTATATGTGTATCAAAACTCATAAGCTAATGCGAGTCAAAGAAATATCCAAAATAAACAAAAAAAATATGTATTTCTCGAATGTTATAGAGAAAAATAATTATTTGCCATAAATATGGCTTTATTTATTAATTTTTTTTAACATATTAATAAATATTGCAAATTCTATTCAATTTGGGGGCAGAATCCGGCCATGTCCTTTTGTTAGAAATAAGGTTATGAAAAAACTAATTAAAGAGATCAATGTATCATGTATATATACAAATGTGTTGTATTCATAAAAATTTGTATTATTGCGAGAATACGCACTCAAGAGACAGACTCCCTCACTCTAAAATATAATACCTTGTTTCGTATTTCCTTGTTGGATAATTTTTTTTCAGTGTAAGTACGTCATTTTTTAACCTAGTTTATAACCAAGTAATGAAAAAAATAATGTAAGGCTATTACTATTGAAGTTCTATTAATTTTTATATAATTATAGTTAAAAATACTATTCTTGACTGTTTATTTATTCTGTATATCTAATAAATCCCCACTTTACCTCCTTTACCAATATAATAGTTCAATTACGAAAATAATAACAGGAAATACTAGTAACAGAGAACGAACAAAATTATGTATTACTCCGAGCACTTCAGGACACGGAATGAAATAAAATAAATATCTAAAATCAAGTAGCCGTAAATACGACCCCTTTCCATGAACGGTTTTGATCCCGAGTTTTGAAGCCGTGAGCAGTGCGGCAGTAGCAAGCAAATAAGTTAGAAAGAGATAGACATATTTTGTTTGTTCCGTCGTTGCTAAACACAGCTGTATTTACGTCTGGTATCTAAAGATTTTGAACAGAATATAGTATATGACTCGAATTTTGTTATTAGTTTATTATAAACTAGAGGTCGTCCGCGGTTTCACCCGCGTAGTTCTTGTTCGCGCGGGAAAATCTTGATACAAATTACCCTATGTCATTCCTTATAAGTCTGGCTATCATATAAAAGGCTTACAATCCGACTGATAGTTTCAGAGATTAGCCGGTACAAACAGACAGACAAAAATTGCAAAAAAATGTTATTTTGGTGTATGTACCGTATGTATACATTCATATCCATATAGTAACGGTTATTTCAATAATATATTACGATTTTATTTATATGTAGACTAGAATAAAAATAATGACATTCACCGACAATAAAATGAAAATGCGACAAAGATATGCAAAGTTACATGCATCTACAATATTATATATCTATAATTTTCGTTTGATCCATTAATTATGGAACACCTGTATAAGTCTCCTGAACAAGGATGGGCTGTAGTGGGCTGTCAAAATAGGTCAATAATGATCGTAATGACGAATGACGACGGTGTGGTGATAGGTACTAACGCTGCCTTCTGCATCAAAGGCCGAGGGTTCGATTCCTACATCTGGAAAACGATTGTATCAAATAAATTTTAAATAATATAATTTACGTATATTATAATATCCTTGTCCACCCAACATATTTTATTTCATTACAAGTTAGCCCCTGACTGCAATCTCACTTAATAGTAAGTGATGATGAAATCTAAGAGACAAGCGGGCTAACCTGTTAGGAGAAAGATGAAATCCACACCCATTTCAGTTTCTACGTGACATCGTACTGGACCCCTAAATCGCATGGCAGTACGTCTGTGCCAGTAGGATGGTCACTAGCCGCGCCCGAACCTTCCCAACAGCCAGACCAGGACGCAGTCTAATAAATCCACTTCGCTTACCACGTCCCCACGGAGCCCCTCATTTTAAATGAAATGAATATATATATTTTATAGCACACACCAAGACAGGAAAGATATAGCAGCACTAATAGGTGCAAGAGTAAAGATGCACAAAAGGCAGCCTTATCGCCAATAGACAAGTTTTTTCAGGCAAACTAAGCAAGCAGCTACTACTAAAAGAAATTAAACAGAGAAATGTACATAGATATACAAATATACAACGTGTTCGGTAAAAACCCAAGCTGTCAACCAGGAGTCAGGGAGAGAATACATGCCTAGAAAATATTGAGCTTCCTAGGCAAAATCCTGAGGGAGATATAACTTCAAGAATTTACTTAATACTTTGAGGTGGTAACCCTAAATAGACTTGACATAGAATTAACATTAGATGTCTAAATTTTTTCTTTTCTGACATAAAAATGACTTTACTAGCTTTCATGTTTGTGTCCGTAAAGAAAAATAAAGTGTAGAAAAATCACGAATTCATACAATAGGTTAGTATACTAAAACCAAACTCGATGGAGAATGCTTATCAACAAACAAATTAAAAATGAAGGTAGAAATCATTAGTCATTTTACACCTATTTTTTTTAAATTAATTAGTTAATGACGAATTCATGACAATAAATTATATTAGTAAGCGTAAAACTAATTAATATATTTAATATCTTTTAAATAAGATTTAAAAAAACAAAACATAATTTTAAATTTATTAGGCATAAAATGTGTTGCATTTTCTATCTTCATTATATTGTTTGTTGATATGTTTTATGATTTTAGCTTTAGTATTTCCTTTATCAGCCTGAATTCATGAAAGTTTTTTTTTTATTGACTACAAGTTGGCCCTTGACTGCTATCACACGTGATTTTAAGTGATGATGCAGTCTAAGATGGAAGCGGGCTAACTTGTTAGGAGTAGGATGAAAATCCACACCCCTTTCGGTTTCTACACGACATCGTACCGGAACGTTAAATCGCTTGGCGGTACGTATTTGTCGGTAGGGTGGTAACTAGCCACGGCGAAAGCCCTCCCACCAGCCAGACCGAGACAAATTAAGAAAAATCTCAATCTGCCCCGCCGGGAATCGAACCCAGGACCTCCGTCTTATAAATCCACCGCGCATACCACTGCGCCACGGAGGTCGTCAAGTTACATAACATTTTAATGACATATGTTTGTAAGAACCCAGTTAGGGTCATGCAAATTATTAATAGTTCGTTGGCGTAAAGAATGCAGTGACTGATCATCGTTCGCGTAGCCCGACCGCCTTTCAAATCAAATCTTTTCAAATGACAACGTCAAGTCCACAGCGACCAGTTAAAACGCAACGTGCGTAATTTGTAGCGGGGCGGGGCGGGGCCAACAATGAAGTCACTGCATTCTTAATGTGAACGAACTATAGAATGCAATTTTTTTTTAATTTTTATTTTGTACACAGAATTACGTTAACAAGATCGAAATATTTATAGTGAATAAATATTATGACCTTACTAATGAACTAACCAAAAATGGCTATGTGGTTAGTTTGTACGCGTTAGAAGTGGGTGCGAGGGCTATACCAGCGAAGTCTCTCTACAACCTGCTAAAAGAGCTGCTCTAGTAGGGTCCTTCCGCATTTGTCTGGGCAGGGAGAATAACTTGAACAGAGGAGGTGAGTGTTGACGCGCGTCACTAAGAGTACCCTTAAACCTACACCCGAGTCACAAGTCTCGGGCTCTGTTCGGAGTTATTCTCTCAGCCACGCGATGGACCCGGCACCCGCACGGTGAATCCATGGAATGTTAAGATATTCGCCTCTCATAAAATATTAAAATAAATAAATAGAATTAAATATATCAGTACGTTTCGAGATACATTTTACCTAACACGCTGTATAATTGGTATATTCTGTATAATCAGTATCACTACCATGCCCAAACACATGCTACGCTTACTTTGGCTCTGGATACGTGTCGTCACCTGCACAAGATGCCTCATTTGTCTTTCCTTCGAAACCGTTTATCCTGAATGAAAAGTATCTTACGTTATTGTATGTACTGAAAACGTACTAAATTTCAGTAGTTTTAGTGCCTATTCAATCTCGACTTGAAGATAGCCAATTGTAGGTGCTAGGTAAAATGGTAGTGGCTATTACCAGTACCATTATGTTAATGTCGTAGCCACATCGTAGATTTGCTCATTTCATGAAATATTCGAGAATTTCATGAAATAGCCGCGTTTCATGATGTGGCCAACTCAATTTGACCAGATCGTTAAATCGTCTACGTTTCACGATTTTGTCATCCACGTTTGGCCGAATCACATAAATAGACTAGGCCCAAAGATTATATGCAATTTATAAATGCCATAACAATAATTAAACTTAACATTTTAACAACCCACCCACCACCACGGTTTACAAAAAAAATAACCACGAAGGCTAAGGCGGCTTAGCCTTCTAACCTAACCTATCCCAGTCGGGGTACTCTGAGTCGGGGTGTAACTATACTAAAGCCAAACTCGACTGAGAATGCTTGTCAACAAACAAATTAGAAATGAAGGTAGAAATCACTAGTCATTTTACACCTATTTTTTTAATTAACTAGTTAATGAAGAATTCATAACAATAAATTAGATTAGTAAGCTTTAAACTAATTAATATATTCAATATCTTTTAAACAAGATTTATTAAAATAACAAAATAACAAACAATTTTAAATTTATTAGGGATAAAATGTTTTGCATTTTCTACCTTCATTTTAAATTTGTTTGTTGACAAACATTCTCAATCGAGTTTGGCTTTAGTATAGTTTATGATATGATCAAATAATTATGACCACTTCATGAAGTAATGAAGTAGTCGCGCGTTAAGTTGCCCACATCGAGAAACGATTTTGTATCATTGATTTGCCCAAACCAAATAATGAAGTGGCCAATAGACAGGCAAACATTTAATGAAACGCGACCATTTCATGACATTTTGTGAAATGAGCAAATCTACGATGTGGCTACGACATAACTACCGGGTGTAAGGGGCAAGTTAAGGAAAACTTAATTCAGTGATTCAGTACAAGACTCTTGAGTCCCTTTGTGTTTTTTTTTTAATCGATTACAAGTTGGCCCTTGACTGCTATCACACCTGATGTTAAGTGATGATGCAATCTAAGATGGAAGCGGACTAACTTGTTAGGAGTAGGATGAAAAGCCACACCCCTTTCGGTTTCTACACGACATCGTACCGGAACGCTAAATTGCTTGGCGGTACGTCTTTGTCGGTAGGGTGTTGGAATTTTCGTAGCTCTTTTCATGATGTTAGCTATAGATTGCGGAGCATTGTTATCGCCGTTATTCGCAATACATTGCCCGCTCAAAATTATCAAAAACCACTAATTTCTGACATAAATGGTATTCATAATTTAACTGTAGACATTCATCGTAGCTTTTGACGTGACAACGTCTTATAATTCGATAGAGCCGGCTGCATGCACGAAAAAACATGACTCATGCGGCGTTACCTCGCTTTGAGGCGTTCAATGTAAGGCTTGAAGTGCAAGCAGTTGTTCGACATCTTTTGTAAAAATATACTTAAATTAAAAATTTTAATAACCAATTAAATGCTACCATTCCTCAGTATTTTCTTCAGACGTTGTCACGTTCAACTGTCGTCAGTAAACCGACTTTACAGACAACCAATTTTTTTACGAAGTTGTGATATAGTGTATTTATGTATAGGTTAAGTCTGTTCCTCACGTCGCAAGGGTAGCCTTCGAGTTGGCAGTGAGCTCGCAGCGAATGCTCTGCTCGGTGCAGCCCGCTACGAGCACCTCGTCCAGCTTCACGTTAGCGCCCGAGTACATCTGTACACCGACACCGCACTGCCTTATCACACACTTGTTTAGTTCCACCTGGAAATTAAAAAAAAATTTAAATAAAAATAGGACCGACTCAAAACGCACTAAAAATAAAAAATAACTGTGTCATTTAGTTGCTTTAATTTACTTAAGCATATCTATGAAGTCGGTGCCAGCAAGTTTAAGAAACCTTTATTTTACGTAGTAAAGCAGCAGTTTGTGGGTTCTACGTAACGTCCTTAAAGTGAAACCTTGGCTGGCACCAACTCCTAGATATGCTTAAGTAAATTAAAGTAACTAAATGACAGTTATTTTTTATTTTTTAGTGCATTTTGAATCGGTTCTATTTTTATTTAAAAATTTTTATTTCTTACTTTTGGGTGATTTATCGCCACGTATCGTACTCGTATTATACTGTCATAATACGGCACTAGTAGCCAAAAAGCTACCGATACCGAGATAAAAACCGAAATCGCTGTAAGCATGCCTCCAAAATTTGAAGAGTTCCTTCAATTTCCTCAGGATATCATCATCAGATCCTAACATGGTGACAATGGGACCACTTTGGAAGTATGCCCTATCTAATAAAAAAATAATTATCAAAATCAGACCACTGTGTAAAAAGTTATGCGTGGTCATACATAAAAATATATATATATACATACGTGTCGATTTGAGAACCTCCTCCATTTTTTTTCGTTAAAAAGAACATTGTATTTATATAACTCGTTCGCGTGCTAACCTCGCTCCCTAACCAATTAAATTACAGAACACAACCGTCGCGTTCGAAACGAAACCTTCGATTGGGCACTGAATTGACCTTGTAATTTGTTAGGGAGCAGGACATGGCCGGCGCTCACTACATTCTAAACTCGTACAAACTTTAGTACACATTTTTTATATATTTTGTAAATAAATAAACTTTAAGAATATTATATAGTATTATTTCTTTTTTTTTACCCGACTGCGTCAGAAGGAGGGTTATGTTTTTCGAGCGTATGTATGTATGTATGTATGTGAGAGATAATTTAAAATACGAACGAACCACGTCGTAAAACAAGTTATGAACAGTTTGGTATGTCTGTGGTATCTCTAGAGTAAAGTGCCTATCAGTGGATATTCTGTGGTATGATTGAGAGTGCAGTTCTAAATCATAGATTGTCTTTGGTACAAGTCTAGAGTGAAGTTGTCTCCGCTGTTGTTCTAGCTGTCAGTAGTGTGTTTGATCGAGATCACTTATCCTCGAGACAGCGCCAGCGCCGGTGTGCGCACTGACTGCTTATAAAAGTAACATGGCGGACCGCGATATCGACCACATGAACTTAAATCCGTTAGCATCCGCGACATGTATGTATGTCCATTTCTTCGGCACGCGCTACAGCCTAAACGACTGAACGGATTTTGACAGATGAGGTGAGGCGGGGACAAACGTAGTTTTGATAGATCTCTCTTTCCCCGCAGAAAATAAAGTATTTTGTCGCCGCTTGCATCACCATAAAGTATTTAAAATTTTATATAGATATAGTGATCCTTGTTTTTCTCTTTTCTGTTCATAACTTCTATGCAGTCGGGTTTTTTGTTTTTATAATAATAATTTTATTAACTCAATAATAACTAAACTATCTTTCTCGAAACTTATTTACTTTTAAACAAAATTTGACGGCTATCACGCAGTACACATCCAAAAAACATTTGATAATAATGTGTTTTGGATGTGTACTGTACAATACAATACTATATTATCGCAATGTTTACCTGTGCTCCGGAGTAAACAACCAGACCGGTGTAGAAGTTTTCGAACGTGCATTTTTCGCATATTATTTTGGCTCCGGCCATCGCCACTATGCCTTGTGCAAAGTCATTCTGAAAATAAACAGCGTGCAGTTTTACTTGACTATCTCATTGCTTCCAATAGTTAGTGTATGTAGCTTCGAAGGTTAGTTAGCGGGGTCGGGCTAAGGAATACCTATTAATGAATTTTTCTTTCTTCTACAAAATTCTCAAATAGAAAAAGTTGGGTTCATTGAATTATTTTATATATACATAGAGGATACTTGTTAAACGATTGTACTCTGTGACGTTTCTCTCTTTTGACTTATTCCATCACTATATCACTATCACTATCACAGAGTTGACCAGCGCACAGCTCATGTGCAGATCCTGTATTTTACACTCTTCGCTCGGCGTCAACAAGACATCTCACCTGAAGGTCCTGCGAGTCGTCCGAGATGAAGCAGTTCTTCAGCCGCAGGGTGCCCGCGCGCATCACTATCACAGAGTTGACCAGCGCACAGCTCATGTGCAGATCCTGTATTTTACACTCTTCGCTCGGCGTCAACAAGACATCTCACCTGAAGGTCCTGCGAGTCGTCCGAGATGAAGCAGTTCTTCAGCCGCAGGGTGCCCGCGCGCATCACTATCACAGAGTTGACCAGCGCACAGCTCATGTGCAGATCCTGTATTTTACACTCTTCGCTCGGCGTCAACAAGACATCTCACCTGCAGGTCCTGCGAGTCGTCCGAGATGAAGCAGTTCTTCAGCCGCAGGGTGCCCGCGCGCATCACTATCACAGAGTTGACCAGCGCACAGCTCATGTGCAGATCCTGTATTTTACACTCTTCGCTCAGCGTCAACAAGACATCTCACCTGCAGGTCCTGCGAGTCGTCCGAGATGAAGCAGTTCTTCAGCCGCAGGGTGCCCGCGCGCATCACTATCACAGAGTTGACCAGCGCACAGCTCATGTGCAGATCCTGTATTTTACACTCTTCGCTCAGCGTCAACAAGACATCTCACCTGAAGGTCCTGCGAGTCGTCCGAGATGAAGCAGTTCTTCAGCCGCAGGGTGCCCGCGCGCATCACTATCACAGAGTTGACCAGCGCACAGCTCATGTGCAGATCCTGTATTTTACACTCTTCGCTCGGCGTCAACAAGACATCTCACCTGCAGGTCCTGCGAGTCGTCCGAGATGAAGCAGTTCTTCAGCCGCAGGGTGCCCGCGCGCATCACTATCACAGAGTTGACCAGCGCACAGCTCATGTGCAGATCCTGTATTTTACACTCTTCGCTCGGCGTCAACAAGACATCTCACCTGCAGGTCCTGCGAGTCGTCCGAGATGAAGCAGTTCTTCAGCCGCAGGGTGCCCGCGCGCATCACTATCACAGAGTTGACCAGCGCACAGCTCATGTGCAGATCCTGTATTTTACACTCTTCGCTCAGCGTCAACAAGACATCTCACCTGCAGGTCCTGCGAGTCGTCCGAGATGAAGCAGTTCTTCAGCCGCAGGGTGCCCGCGCGCATCACTATCACAGAGTTGACCAGCGCACAGCTCATGTGCAGATCCTGTATTTTACACTCTTCGCTCAGCGTCAACAAGACATCTCACCTGCAGGTCCTGCGAGTCGTCCGAGATGAAGCAGTTCTTCAGCCGCAGGGTGCCCGCGCGCATCACTATCACAGAGTTGACCAGCGCACAGCTCATGTGCAGATCCTGTATTTTACACTCTTCGCTCGGCGTCAACAAGACATCTCACCTGCAGGTCCTGCGAGTCGTCCGAGATGAAGCAGTTCTTCAGCCGCAGGGTGCCCGCGCGCATCACTATCACAGAGTTGACCAGCGCACAGCTCATGTGCAGATCCTGTATTTTACACTCTTCGCTCGGCGTCAACAAGACATCTCACCTGCAGGTCCTGCGAGTCGTCCGAGATGAAGCAGTTCTTCAGCCGCAGGGTGCCCGCGCGCATCACTATCACAGAGTTGACCAGCGCACAGCTCATGTGCAGATCCTGTATTTTACACTCTTCGCTCAACGTCAACAAACAGGACCTCATCGAACTCGCTTTTACAGTGCAAACTGTAATCAAAATTATATATGATGCTTATTTTGTATGAAACAAAACCTACATACAGGCACGACAGGCACGAACGTAATTCGCATAAATAAAATGTAATATATTACTTTATGTATTTTATCTATTACTAGCAGACTTAACTTGCGTGGTAAATGTTACCTCATCATCGAAATTGATAGCTACATATTATAATAATACATGGATTTTAAAAAATGAACTCTCCCTGTAACCCTTTTTCAAAAACAAAGGAATAAAAAAATGTATGTAACCCTTTTTTTAAGAAAAATTTCGCGGACTTTTTTGTAGTCTTAATGAAGTGAAACTATTATTCTGTACATTATTTCATTATACTTCAATTAGATAAAGTAAGTTTTCTGATAAAAGCGCCCAGGCGAATTAAATTTCTCAGAAAAAAAAATCTCAAAGAACTGAATTTTAAATATATTTTAGTTCAGAAATTTTGTCATTGTTTATCACGGTCACACTAGAAAAATTACTATTACGATAAGCATTTTAAAAAAGAGAAGTTTTTCAACATACCCTTCATACTGCGTAAAGATATTCTGCTAAGTGGCAACTCGGGGATTTCATAAAAATTGCTGCAAAATATCACTTTTTCCGGTTCCAGTGAGAGAGCTTCCTCCGCAGAGGTCATCACCATCAAGTTTTGTTCTTTAGTAGCCTTTGACTGCAGATAGATTGAGATGTTGGTGAACTCTTCTATATTGCCACCTTGCCATAAAGCCACCAACTGAAAAAAATAATTAAATCTTTTAACAAGATATTGCCCTAAACCTCAAATGGTGTACCACAAGGAAGTTTGTTGGGCCCTTTACTCTTCCTCATATATTTTAATGGCCTACCAATTTCAACAAATCATCCAATGGTGCTTTTTGCAGATAATTTTCATACATGTGCAATGTAATTTATTTATATAAAAACATTGCTGTACACTCTATAACAAAAATAATTAACTTACAAAATATAAGATGTGATACTAATTATGACATAAACATTCAATATTTGGACAAAAAGATAGACGAAACTTGTGAAACGAAATATTTAGGTTTAAACGTTGACTGACATTTTCCTGGAAATCACAAGCTGTGTTTGCTTTACATCCTATCTAAAACAGTTGAAAGAAAAACAGGGAAAATTATTGATCTTTGTGGGCTAATATCATATATTAAATTATAAGGAGTAACTTAGGCTATTTTTAACCGACGAAAAAAACGGAGGAGGTTCTCAATTCGACACGTATATTTTTTTTTATGTATGACCACGCATAACTTTTTAAAAGTAATAAGTCTGATTTTGATAATTCATTTTTGTTAGATAGGGCACCTACTAAGGTGGCATTGTCATCATGTTAGGATCTGATAATGATATGCTGGGGAAATTGAAGAAACTCTGTCAAATTTTGATGTCAGAGACGCACATCGCCTAAAAGGACGATTTGGGTTTATCAGTCTCGGTATCAGTAGCTTTTTGGCTACTAGTGCCATATAATATACTATGACAGTATAGTAAGAGTACGTTACGTTGCGATAAATCACTAAAAAGTAAGAAATTAAAATTAAAAAAAAAATAGAACCGTCTCAAAACGCACTAAAAAGTAAAAAAGAACTTTACTTTTTAGTGCATTTTGAGTTAGTCCAATTAAAAAAAAAATATTTTAGTAATCTTATTTATTTTTATTCCATGCGGTCGAAATCGCTGGCATCCATGAATTTTATAATACGTAAGGATATACCTACATTTCTTCTGCTCCTATATTCTTCCCATTTCCTCATAGCCTGCGACAGGTAATGTTCTCTGACCAGAGGGTCTTCATACAGACTCCACTTGGGCATCAGACTGTCCAGGTGTGCACTCATCTCGGCGCACTGTGATATGTAGTTGGATGGTAATAACGAATCTATAACAATTATTTGAAAGGTATATAAGGATGATGTTCATATTGTATGGAAAATAAACTCTTTAAAAAAAATTTAACACTCTTCTTTTACTTTTTAGTGTAATACATTTTTGAAATTGGTTCGATTTTTTTTTTAAATTTAATATTACGTTTTTAATGTGAACTAGAATCAATTTACTGTGAAAATCACAATGAAGTTTCTCTTCTACCTTCAGATTTCAACATCATCGATACTTGTAACAGGTCCAATTTTGAAATGATACTGAACCCAAAAATACATATATTTTTTTCATTTCTGTCTCTCTGTCTGCACGTATTTTTATCCGTTGCGATTTAAGCCCAAACTACTGAATGAATTCTAATAATACTCGGCAAAATTTTAGTTCATATTATTAAATAAATAAATAAATATTATAGGACAATAACACACATCGGTATATCGACCCAAAGTAAGCGTACTCGTAAGTAGCTTGTGTTATGGTGCTAAGATAACTGATTACATAAATACTTATAATATACATATAAACACCCAGACACTGGAGAACATCCTTGCTCATCACACAAACATTTTTCCAGATGTGAGAATCGAACCCACAGCCTAGGACGCAGAAGCAGGGTCACTACCCACTGCGCCACTCGGCCATCATAATTTAAGTTATTAAATTATAAGGATACTCGTTGTCCCCAAAATTAAATTAATATATAGGAACTTAACTAAAGTTTTTATTTCTTAGCTTACCATCATCATCTGCCATGAACTCGTCACACATGGAAGAGTCGAGCTCCCTCAAGTGCTCATGAGCATTGATTGCACTATAACGCAGCATCGTTATACTCCTCGCTATGTAATTGGGTATGGAGCCATTGTGTAGATCCAACCAGAGACTCATCCTGTTCTCTATAGACTTTGACAACATAACCTTATTGTCTTGGTCATCCCAGGGCATCCATATGTTGTCATAAAAAAATCTGGAAACAAATATGTAACTAAATTACTTAACTATACTTAAGCCAAACTCGATTAAGAATGCTTGTCAACAAACAAATTAAAAATGAAGGTAGAAATCACTAGTCATTTTACAACTAATTTTTTAAATTAATTTATTAATGATGAATTCATGACAATAAATTATATTAGTCAGCTTAAAACTAATTAATATATTCAATATCTTTTAAATAAGATTTAATAAAAAAACAAAACAATTTTAAATTTATTAGGCATAAATTGTGTTTCATTTTCTACCTTCATTTTTAATTTGTTTGTTGACAAGCATTCTCAATCGAGGCTGGCTTTAGTATAATTAATTAAATAGTAAAAAATAAATTAAAATATTTTTTATTTACCCTTGACAGTAATCGCAAGTGGTAAGTGCTGATACAAATTGAGATGGAAAGGGATAGCTTGTTACGTCTAGGATAAACATACCACATCCCTTTTTGGGTATTCATCAGTCATAATATTTATTCACTTTGAATACATGGTACATACAAGTAGCCACAATCGAAGCCCAATAAATAAATAAATATTATGCAACTACACATTTGCATTGGTATAGAATACTTGCAAGTAAACAGCTGAGATAATAACTTTAAATATAACTACCTCATCAAGTCTATACACTGTGCCGTTTCCTCTGCATTGACTGACTTCTCTTTTTGCTTCAGAGTGGGCCACAGTTCTATGAGTGGCACAGCCGAGACCTGCTCGGGTAGTGACACAGATTCATGTTGGACACTTTGTACCTCTACTTCTGCTGTGAGCTCCTCAAAGTCTACTGACGTCACAGAGATTATAGCAACACAAGGGTATCTCACATCTGTAAAACACAGAAAAAAACAACACCCTTAACTCTTACATTTAGACTTTCATTGCAAAATATAATAATTCATAACTTTTTACTCACACAAGTTGTCTAGAATTAATTAATCCTTACATATTATAAAACAAAGTATGTTGGCAATAAGCTTAAAAGACTTCTAAACAGACTGTCATGCAGTTTTTACCTATAGATAGAATGGTTCATGAGCAAGGTTTTATTAGATGAAATATAGCTTTCATTGAAAAAGCTACTTTATCTATTTGAGATATAACTAAACAATGTATGGAAAATTGTTCCTCTTTATTAGGACTACAAAAAGTTTACAGTGGCATATATCTATCTGTTCAGGATAACTTGTTTTAGTCACATTGCTGGCAGCCCTCCTAATAACCTAGATAAACTAATAGTGGTAGGCAAGGTGAAGGGAAAACAACTATGTGGCCAATCACTGCAGTGTGGACACGACCTTCAGTAATGAAAACAATGACGAAGAAGAAGAAGACCCATTTTTCCTAAAAATGGGTAGTACATACTTTTTTATTGTTGGTGTTTATGGAAGGTTAGCTTACATTTACTTACTTATTTACATTATTAACTTAGGATACACTATTTACCACGCAAGCGAAGTCGCAGGCAATTTCAATTTAAATTTAGTATTATTCAGTGGAATCTGAGTTATGTTTTTAATTCCCTTTAACCTATACCCTATAAACAGAACAATTTATTTCACTATCTTATCACTTTTCCTTCCCTGGGGATTAGGGATTAGAAAAATAACCACAACAACAGAAGTCTTATATTTGTCAAGAACAAAGAATACTGCAGCACTTCTGATGCCGTCCATCAGTGCTCTCAAGCACTGAAGGAACTTCACCAACAGGGACCTGGACTGCTCCATGCCCTCCCCATACATAGATATTAATTATTAATGAAGCAAAGAAATCCTACCAAACTTTTTACAGAATCTCTTTGATAATTTCCACACTGCATCCCATCCAACTGGCTCTATTCGTATCTCTGCATAAGTGGTCCACTGCTCCTTCACAGTCCCTTGGTTATCAGTGAAGATATCCACCAGAGCATCTCGGATCTCACTGTGAGTGTGTGCAAAATTATACACTACCGGCATCTGAAATAAGTTTTGTTGTCACTATATATTACACAGCAAAGTCCCCGGCTCAGTCTACTAAACCCAAACACTACTAAACAGATTTTCTAGTCATTATTAGCAATAGATTGTTTTCCTGAATAAAGTTTTAATATATATTTGGTTAAAGTATTGGTGAACTGGCTCAAATATGGCGATAATTGTTAGATTATTGAAATTATTTTTATGGACAAATGTAAAGTGAGAAGTTCTTTAAACAAATGATGATACATAGATAAATAAACGGGTTAGACCAATAACATACTTTCTGGACCTAACGGAACGACAAATATAGCCTATTGTGTAAGATTGCAAAGAGTTAAGAAATAATGAACACCAAAGCGACAGGAAGTATCTGAAATAGAAATTTGTCAGGGCACTTAATATCCTGTAACCAAAATATAAAAAACGTATCCCTAAAAATGAAACTACTTTATTGTAGTGAAACATGCTCAACGATCTTTTAAAAACTCACGTTCTGAGTAACACTCAAGATCAAGATCACAATGGTTATTATTATATAAAAAGATTAACATGTTAACAATACTCACTTTTCGCCTATTTTTTAGTTTTCACGTCAATAACAAATAATCAAGAAAATAAAAAAATATTACAACTTTCAGATTTATCACAACAGTCGTTACTCGTTTTACTTATTTGAAAAATTTAAGATTTTTCTATGACACTAAACAGCTAAAGTTGCCAGTCACAAAAATGTCAAATATTTGACCATAGACAAATAGCAACATGAATTGGTTCTTGTTAATTTTAGTCTGTAGCTTTCACACTACAACACTATATTTTGATCAGAATAATTCAATTCCGGTTCCGGTTTAACAAAAATCGTAGATAAAAGTGGGATCCGGAACTAGTCTACCTACTCATAGTGCCAACACTGGTCCACGTCTATTTTTGACCGTCTTAAACGGAGATTCTCAATTATTGGATTTTAATGCGATTATTGGAAATTATTTCGTAAATTTAGGAGAAGGTATTTGTTGCAAGACTTAAAATCATTTATTGCAGTTTTCAATCGCCTAAAATGAAATAAAGTGGAAGGGGAAGGTCGTGGTCTCTGCCTACCCCTATGGGAAAAATCAGTGATGAAATGAGGTTCTTAGTTTGTTCATTCATTGATCATGTTTGCATGTTATTTCTCCGTGATTGTCTTGCGTTAGACTAATCACTGAATTAATGTTAATGTGGTTTTCAGAAAATTAATTGTTACATTTAGAAGGTTAAGCTAATTTAAAAAAAAATCAGGTACTTGGTCACCGGTCGGTTAAAAGGAGACTAGTTTATATTAAGTCTGTATGTCTATTTATATAAATTGTGTATGTATGATTTTTTGTCATTCGAATAATATTTTCTGATGAATTAATGAATAGGTTTTCGTTATTTCGTATGTCCTTAAAAATCTACCTACACTTTAGAACCAAATTGCAATAACCTTTGAGTCCATATTGTACAAGGCGGCAATCTCGTGAGCAAAGTTCTAATTATAATAAATTCCTCTTTTTATTAATTAAGATAATTTAAGTACATGCGACGAAGCTTAAAGGTCTGTTATTGTGTATGCATAGTTGAACATGATAATAATACAAACAAATTAAAACTTAATAATTCCTTCCTTGTTATTATCTATTTATAGCTTCACAATTTCTATGTAGGTAGGTACTTACTCAAAGGATTTGATTTGCAGTGGTATAGGGTTTACTCCAGCATAGCGATTTGCGAGGAACAATTGGATTTGATAGATCGGAGTTCGGACTGCCTTTTGCTCTAGTGCTTAGCGTATGTGGCTTCAATTACGAGATTCTGGATTCGAATCCTAGGTATGGGTTCGCCAGAATAATTCTAAGATTTAAGAAGTTACTGGAGTATAGACCAACCACGCTGCTTCACATTGGCAGCGTGATGAGTCTATGCTCCATATCCCAAATCAGCCAAAATAAAATAGTAAGACTATAGTATTCCGCAGGACATTACACCTGCCAATATGTTTTTGTTATTCTTGCCCTATTTCATTGAAATAAAATAATTAATGGGCGCTTTTGCAATTCAGCAACCTTCTGATTTAGAGTAGAGTACCTAAATTCCAAAATTTGGTTTCCCTATTTTTTTACTTTTCCCAGAGTCCCAATCGTTAAAACCGATGTGGAATGGTTATCGACAAATTGAAAATGATTATTTATTTTTCAAAAGCGCGCGGCAGGTCACCAATGCGCTGGACCGATCGAATGAAGATTGCCCTAAACCGAAGTGTGCACGAATGCACTAGAAGCGCAGCAGTACGAGAGCAATGGCGACGGGTTGTGGAGCTTGCCAGCACTCCTAATGTGACGGAAACGACCAGTGACCACTCTGTTAAGAGTGTGAAGACGAAGAAATGTATTTTTTGTTATCCTAGAATTATTTTCAATAAAATAAGAAAATAACCACGCTCAAAAAACGCATCAAAACAACGTAGACGTGACTTCACCAAAGTAGGTACCTAATTGGGCTAAACCCCAATATTCGCTTTCTCTACTTAAAATGTCCATATTTTCCGAGACTGCAGAATTAATGTATCAGAAAAGAATGCTAAAACCAAACGCGATGTAAATGCTTCTCACCAAACTGTTGATTAAGATATAGGTCACAGATAAAAGGAAAAACGTCTGCATTGCTCGACTGGGTACAAAACAGAGGAGACGGAGAGTAATATATGGTACAAAATATCTGAATAGTAAATGAACAGAAAATGGATGATTAACTATTTGAATGTATGAAAGTTGCTCATTGGAACGAATATCTCCACAGACATCTAAATGTCGTCACAGACAATTAAACCATACCATAGACTCGGATTTTGTTATATTCCAACATAAACAAATTAAAAATGAAGGTAGAAATTACTAGTCATTTTACACCTAATATGTTTTATTCACTTGTTAATGACAAATAAATGATAATTAATTAGATTAAAAATCTTTAAACAAGTAGATATAGGTAATAAAATTTTAGTAAAAAACAAAACATAATTTTAAATTTACTAACTATGTGTTTTCTACCTTGTTTGGCCCTGTCTGCTATCACACCTGATGTTAACTGGTGATGTAATCTAAGGTGGATGCGGGTTAAGTTGTGAAGAGTTGGATGAAATCCACACTCCTTTCGGGTTCTACAAAACATCGTACCGGAACGCTAAATTGCTTAGCGGTACGTCTTTGTCGGTAGGGTGTAACTTGTTTGGTGAAATGCCTTCCACACCCAATTTGGAAAAATCTCAATCTGCCCCGCCGGGGATTACACACCAATTTAAGTTTAAGTATATAGGGTGTATTTACATGTAATACACGTTACACGTAAATACACTCTATATACTTAAACAGTGTAATTATGGATCATGTATGGACAAACCAACTAGAGGTAGGTTTCAACGTGCGGTCTAAGTTCGAGGCAATCTACTGGTATTAATTACTGTGGCGTATTAATTTCATACAATCAGTTTATTACAACAGATAAATGCTAATCATCATCAAGTCATTAGATTAAAACGACATAGGACTTATTCGTAAGTAGTTTACTTTGGTTCCTAGTTACGTTTTCCTTACAAGACAACAATAATTACCTACCTTGTAATTTAACGCTATGACATTATAATTATTTATGACAATTAGTTGACCCGCTCGTGTGACTTCACAACTAGAAACGGCTTCGGATTTATTATTATTATAGCCATTTAAGTGGATTTAAATACCAACTCAGGCTAATTTGAATACCTAAGTAAGTAATAACTTCACAGCTTTTAAAAATTTTCATGTTTCGTCTTCACTATTTTGGCAAAAGATCACCCCATCTTTAGTCAAATAAAATTTATTCTATTTCGCAATATCAATATGCGCAATTTTACCTAAACTCGCGGAAAATTTTTCGCAAAATTCGTGTAGAATAACATCCAGTCAATCTTGGATATTTTGTAAATTATATTCATCTTCATGAAATTGTAAAATATGTATATTTTATGCCGCACCAGATTTCACGAAGCGCGCGCGATCTTGGGAGAGGTCAGTGAATACGAAGTGTGGAGCCGTTGCGCACATTCTTCGTGGCTTCGCCAATTGTTTCCCGATATTTGTCAGTTTTTGTCCCGCTTAAAAGGCACTGCGAGGCTTGTCGTACTTCACGCTGAGTTCCCGCCTCGACACAGCGCACGTCGAGGAAGTTTAGAACGAGCACTTTAACAACATAACCTGCTAGTAACAGACGCGACTTCGCCCTCGAGAAAATCAGTGTATAAACATTTATCCACTTTCGAATCCTTTTAATTGTACCCAAACATGACCATTTACGTTTATTGTAAAATGCCACGAATAATAAGTTTTGACATAGTTTAACCTTCATTCACATAAAACTAGGTTGGTAACAAAATAAGAAAAAGAAGTCAGTAAGTACCTACTACATACATAATATTGTGATGGCCCTGGAAGGCTGGAAGCATAGGTCAAGCTCGTAATCCGCTCGATCTAATTTAGTCACGTATAAGTTAAGGTGGAAACAGGCAAGTAACAAGTGACGCATTATGCCCATTTTTACCCGACTGCGTCAGAAGGAGGGTTATGTTTTTCAAGCGTATGTATGTATGTATGTATGTATGTCCATTTCTTCGGCACGCACTACAGCCTAAACGGCTGAACGGATTTTGACATGTGAGGTGTCGTTGAATTTGTCAAAATTGTGGTAGTGATATAGGCTATATAAATTTTCAAAATGGCGCCTGTAAATGGGGGAAAAAAGGGGGGATGGGTGTATTTTTTAATCTTATCTTAGCAATATGGGTACCAATTGAAAGATCGTAAAAAGACCATTTCAAAAATATAAAAATCATATCATGTTCAAATTACTTTTTTAACAAAAAATGGCAAAAAGTGTATTAAGTGTACCGTCTCATTTCTATACCATAAACTAAAACTAAAAAGTCTCAAATAAAATTATTATTATAAAAACAAAAAACCAGACTGCTTAGAAGTTATGAACTGAAAAGAGAAAAACATTACGCTGCAAACAGGGACAAAATTTTGCCCCGCCTGCATTTTATTAATATAGCCCATGCCCATTATCTAATCTACAATAATAATTTTATATTAATATAGCCCATTATCTAATCTGCAATATATAAAATTTCCCTGTCACAATGATAGTTACCGTACTCCTCCGAAACGGCTTTACCGATTTCACCAAATTTTGTATGCGTATTCAGCAAGTCTGAGAATGGGCTACTATCTAATTTTCATCTAAATTTTTTTTTTATTTTTAATGCAAAACAACGTTTGCCGGGTCAGCGAGTATTATTATAAAAACAAAAATCCGACTGCTTAGAAGTAATGAACTGAAAAGAGAAAAACAAGCATCACTCTGTCCAAAATTATATACATTTAAATACTTTATGGTGCTGCAGGCGGGGACAAACAATCCTTTTTACTACGGGCAAAGAAAGATCTACCAAAACTACGTTTGCTCTCGCCTGCAGCACCATAAAGTATATAAATTTGTATATATTTCGATAGTGATACAGATTTTCTCTTTTTATAATTTTTTTGCGACTTTTTAGTTTTAGTTTGTGGTATAGACTACGGTAGGGACTTCTCTAGAAAAAGACCAATTGAAGGGAAATAATTTAAAGACAAAATTATGACAAACCTAAGTACTAGTAGTGCATTAGGGTTAACACCCATAAGTACACTTTTGTACCTTTTTGTACACCTAGTCTGCCCTAGCCAGATTTTATTATCGGAGAGATTCAATATAAACTATCTGGTGAGCGATATTTGAACTGGTTATGAATAGTGCCATTGAGTGAAATAGAAGAAGTCTATAATATAGTAATTATATCTAAAATCATATTGTTCTCAACGGCCTGACGGTCTCCATGGCGCAGTGGATTGCGCAGTGAATTTGTAACAATGTTAAATTGAATGGTTATGAATATTGTCATTGACGTACCGCTATAGCGTTCCGGTACGATATCGTCTAGAAACCGAAGGGGGTGTGGAGTTTATCCTACTCCTAACAAAATAGCTGGCTTCCATTATTATAACTAAAATCATAAAGATATAATAATTACCATATATTGAATTGAATTTAAATTTTATGAATCTAAACCCATCCATCTTCATCCTCCCTTCCGGGTCAAAAAAACATAATCTTTGTGGGAATTTCAGGATAAAACGTAGCCTATGTGTTAATCCAAGATGTCAGCTAACACCATACCAAATTTTATTAAAATCGCTCCAGCCGTTTCGTCGTGAAGAAGTAACAAACACACACTAACAAACCTCTGGCCTCTATAATAATAGTAAGTATTATACAGTACCTATGTCTCCTCCTTATTCTGTTTAGTTTTCTCTTTCTGTTTGGAGGTAAAATCTCAACCGTGAAATGTGAATACGGTTACGTTTATTAAAGTCGTTACCATTTGAGTCACGTAAAAGTTGTGACCTTATCTAGTTATGGGTTATGTTAAATTTCGTAGCACGCAATGCAGTACGGTACGGTGAATTCCATTTAACAGTAATAAAAATACGTTTTTACAATTTGGGTTTGTTCAATTACGAAATCTAAAATACGAGCAAAGAGGTAAAACTGTTAACTACCTATGTTGACCGCCATATAGTTTCACTAACAACTAATATAAAAATTTAGATTTTAAGATTTTATTGTTAAGCTAAGGATTAAGGTAATTAAAAAGACTTATATTTACTATCATTTATTTATTTACTATTTTTTTTTTAATTTTCAACAATGCTTATAAAATAATTATAAAAAAACACTATTAAAAATTTATAAAAAAATTCAGTCCGCCTGCTGTGGGGTCCGGGCCAAGCAACCAGTGGTCAGGGCTCCAGAGTGAGGAATCTCCTCACAGTACCAATTACCACTGTATCCGACTCTTGATCGGACAGCTAAGCGAAAGCTTCTTAAGGTGTTGATCGAAGCTTTTTTCTATAAAACCATTAACTGAAACGACTATAGGAACAATAATCGTTGACTCAACATTCCACATGGCGGTAATCTCGTGAGCAAGGTCCAAGTATTTTGATACTTTTTCCTTATAAAAAGAAAGTCTTATATTATGTTGACCCCCGACGTACGAGTAAAACAGAGGGAAGTTATTTTAGTTGATCTGTGTCTGTCTGAGGCACCGTAGCTTTTAAATTAATGGACCGATTAAAATGTACGATTTTATTGTCGTAGCTAATTTACTTACATGTTCACTTAAAACAAGTGCAGGATACTTGATTCTTTTCAATCCAGTCCTGTTTCTCGCCTAAACTTCTTTACTGAATGTGCCTTACAAAAAATATAAAAGGAAATAACAAACTAGGTTTTACAAAACCTGCGGTAAAACCTACTGCTTAAATAAATTACCCATTCAAAAATCGTTTTCTAAAAATGAAAATCTAAACATGTTAAAAATAATGTTCAAAACCTTGTGCCGTATTATAGCAGTTACTATTTTACAAGTAACGCGATCTACGATGCCTGTCTATTGCGATATGTCACTGCGGCAGCTTTTTCCAGTTTTCCTTTTGAGTTCTTTGAGAATTGTCGTCATTTAAAATTGTGAGAGACGTATTTGGAAGCCGTGACGGTATATTTTTAATTCAATATCAAAATCGGTCTTAAGACAGAAAGGTACAAAGTGGTTAACCTTAGAATTTTTCGAGATTTCTTCTACATATTCTGTTATATATTATTCGGGTCTTTCGCTAAGTTATGGAATTCAATGTAAAGTTCAAAGTTCCTCGCCAGAATACGAATTCATCAACTGACCATTTAGCTTTTGACACCACTGAGCCTGTTGTTGTTGCCAATAGTTGATGGAACAAGACGGTCCATCCGATGTCAAGTGAAAAAGGGCAACATTTATAGAGCACATTCATTAGGAACACAGTTTTTAGCTGTTTCACAGCTTGCCCTTACAAATTCCTGCCAATTTTAACAAAGCGGTATTTAAGGGGCGAATAAACCAATTCCTCAAAGGCCGCAACGCATAAGCAGTTGCAAAAGTACATGGACGGCGGTAATAACTTAACATCTGGTGACCCGCATGCTCGTTTGACCGCTTTAATAGCAATAAAAAATGCCCTGTAATTTAATAAATAATCACACTTATCTTACTGCACACGGTTTTGCTGCAGTGATGGTGCGGTAGTACTTTCCCAGACGAACTTTTGTCTAATAATTATGCCGCAAGTACAAAAGGATGTAAAGACATATAAGTATAAATATGCAGGAAAATAGTCAGTTATTATTGTGTATATATATCAGCTTTCGGATTACCAGTGATAATTGTAGCTCAAGTCTTCCAGCTAGTACCACTTATGTAAGTCTTAAGAAGTAACTATTATTTATTAATACATACAATTTGAGTTATAAAAGTTAAGCTTATTTAGACATTTACTAGTTAACAAAACATCGTCTGCAAATCTTATAGAACTACACCATCGTGACTTATTATATTAAATGTATCTAATATGTGCTCAAAAATTTTAACAAAATGTTTTCAGAATTATATTGCATAATAAGGAATAACTTAAATATATGTACATATAAATAAAATAATTTAACTACTTAACCGCTACCGTAACCTAAACTAAAAAAAATTGAAAAAGAAAATAAACAAAATAAAAAGAGTAAAAAACTTAGGCGTCATAATATTCCTCCGAAACAGAGTCGAGTAGTAAAGTGCCCAGAACCCAGAAGGCTGGCAGCATTGCCACGATGAATGGCAACGCTGATCGTCTGACCTAAACAGAGGCTAGCCTTCTGAATTAGTAGATGTAAATAAGTACTAATTTTGTTTCTAGATTATTACAGTATCTTTATGAACTTACAATAGAATTCACCATCAATAGGTGTAATCCCGATTAATTCCTAACCTCCCATTTATTTGCAGAGACTGGGAATTCAAATTCAAATATTTTATGGTACAAATATAATATAATATATTTTATTTATTTATTTTATTTAAACAACTTTATTGTAGAACAAAAGGAAGGTACAATATAACTTAGCTAAGATAAAAATCAAAGGGCGACCTTATCACTAAAAGTGATCTCTTCCAGGTTACCCACCTTTATATAAAAGTATTAGTTAGGTGAGACGCGATTGCAATAAAATAAATACTCAAACATATATTCAACGAATTAATATATATGTATATATAGACTACATATATAAATACTATAAATGCCTTTATATATACTTAATTAAATCCAATATTATATAATAATACTTATTAATTACTAATATATTTTAAAAACATAAATAATAATACAAAAAAAATATACAAGTTTACACATAGCATCAAATGAAAATTTTATATATATTTTATAATAACAATTTTAAAAAATTTTGTACCCTTTCAAATATAAAAAGATTTTTAAAATCGGTTTACATTTTTTAATTGACAAAAATGTCCACGAACATCCAAAAAAAGTGAAAGTCGGTTAAAATGAGATAGATAAGTCCTTTTTCTTTTAACCCGAAATAAATTTTTTAGGTACCCAATAAATATTTGTTTCAGTATCATGTGGGCAATATTGTTAGGGAGTGTTAGTCTTCTGCTAGGCCTTTGGCTGCACTGGATCTACAAAAACCACACTATGATGAACCTGGCTAAAGAAATACCCGGCCCACCAACCTTGCCGGTTGTTGGAAACGCTATTAAATTTATGGTTCGACCTCAAGGTACGTGAAAATTTCCATTAATATACATAGGTTAGTGTACTCGTACCTTAATCTTCCAATATATTAAATTCTCATGTCACGGTAATTGTAATTAAACTCTTCTGAAATGGCTAGACCGATTTTCGTGAAATTTTGTGTGCATATCTAATAAAATTAATAAATAAAAAAATTAAATAAAAATATTTTTGGACGACTTTTTTTTATTTTTTTATTATACAACATACAAAAATACATACAACCCTAAATTTTCACGCCTCTGTGATTATTTTCCTAGAAATAATATATATGATGCATAGCAGCATAGCAAAACAAGATTTGTCGGGTCAACTAGTTATGTAATAAAAGTTAATTGGCAACCTAAAGGCAGTGTCACATCTTCGCAATTGCCTTTGGGTCCACGGTTGCATTTAAGATTGCGTTTAGACGTTTTCCAATTTTTTGTTATAATTGATACGTCTGATAACTATATACAATGGAAGTCAATTTAATAATTTTTATAACGATATATTTCCTATCATTTAAGGGCGCTCCAAATTATGATTAACAATCATTTTAACTACATTAGCATCAATTCTTATTGCTGCAGTTAATTGTTCTATTATTTATATACTACGCATTTAACCAGAACATTAAACGTTCCCTAACAAGACTAGGTAGATATTCTAATCTAAGTACCTACCTATAGATACGTTACCAACAGTAACTAAGTATCTATTGTTGCAGATTTCATAAAGGCTATAGGTGACCTTATAAAAGAGTATGGAGACGTGTTTAGAATCTGGCTTGGGTCAGACTTAAATATTATTGTTTCTAATCCGGATGATGTAAAGGTTAGTGAATTTTTCTTACAATACTTAAAAACTGCCTCGTTGGTCTAGTGGTTAGCCTAAGTGACTTCGATCACCAGGTCCTGGGTTCGATGCCTGGGTTGGGTCACGGAATAATTCTGAACTTTTTATTTCTTCTATGAAATGTTCAGTACATTTCAAGCCCAGACACTGAAATTTGGCAGTGTTACACCCCCCTGCCTCGGAGAGCACGTTAAGCCGTCGGTCCTTGTCACTGTCATCAACATCTGATAGATGTTAAGTGATGTTGCAGTAAGATGAAACATTAGCACCCTACCCCTTACGGTTTCTACACGACATACCAAAACACTTAATCGCTTGGCGGTACGTCTTTGTCGGTAGGGTGGTAACTAGCCATCCCACCAGTCAATTCCCCTAATCCCGCCAACCCACATTGGAGCAGCGTGGTGGGTGTACGCTCGTTATCCCTTCTCCTATAAGGCCTGACCCTGTAGTGGGCCGTTAATAGGCTGATAATGATGATGATGATGAATTTAAAAATGTCCGACAAACATTGAATCGATACGCATGCAGAATTTATGTTATTACCTGTTGCTGGTATTGTTTTAGCTTCTACTAACAAACAGTAAAATAAGTGTAAAAGGACCTCAGTACAAATTTATGGCAGACGTTATTGGCGGAGGAATTCTCAGTGGGTCAGGTACCAATTTAAATTACACTTATTATTCCCATTGTTATCATGTTAAGATCTGATCCTGAGGAAATTGAAGGAACTCTTAAAATTTTGGAGGAACGCTTACAGCGATCCCCTTACTTTGATAATGTATATGCTATGACAGTGGAGGTGAGACGTTACCCACTACTGTGTCATTTAGTTGCTTTAATTTACTTAAGCATATAGGAGTCGGTGCCAGCCAAGGTTTCTACTTTAAGGACTTTACCTAGAACCCACAAACTGCTTTACTACATAAAATAAATGTTCCTTAAACTTGGCTGGCACCGACTTCATAATAGGCTGGTTATTTTTTATTTTTTTGAAGATTATATACCTTTCCTACAAAGCGGGAGACCAGGCCCTGTCTAAATCGTTGTTGTGTTCACACTCTTATAATCCCATTAAATTCAAAATAATATATTTTATTGGCGTCATTTCATAGTTTTCACAACAAACTAATAAATGATTATACCATAGGTACTCCATGGAAAAAGCATCGCAAAATAGCAGCACCAAACTACAGCAAACTGGCGATCGAAAATTATACCGATATTTTTAACCGTGAGATTGATTTGTTGCTACAAAAGTACACGGAAACGCCAAAAGGACAACAAACTGACATTTACAAACACATCGTTCAAACAACTAGCTATATAGTCTGCCGTAAGTTATTAAAACTCAGATTTGCTTATTACAAAATTCATTCGTAGGTTTAGATACTCGTACAACAAGACGCCCAATTCAGTTTTAGATCTACCATTGCATAAGTTTAAACAATGTTATAAAACTGAGTCAGTTTATTTGCTTACTGAGTCAGGGTTATTATACTATTGATGAATTTTAAAATGACAAAGATGTTGAGAGGCAATTGGAACGGCTTTCAACTTCACACAGGAAGTGAAATAAATAATTTTATGTAACAATTTAATATTTTAAAATTGATAATGTTATAAAAAGAGCAACTGTCGAGTTTCCGCCGGCTCTTCTCAACAGGAACTGCCTTCCGAGCCGGTCACGACAATTAGTTAAATTTGACGTTTCAAAAGTGCTTATAATAGGTAAGCCTACTTGTAAATATATATAATAAATAAACGACTTTTTTTTTTGAACGATCAGCCTTGAATTAGAAGCACTATTGAAACGCGGAGTTTATATCTATTTGTAGTGACTCTACCACCAGCTCGAAAGGCAAGTTCTGATGAGAAAAGCCGACAAGAAACTACGTAATAAAGACTTGAAATAGAGATGTTATAATAATCGCATCATTATATCCTGTGATCATGAGATTTCTGTGATCGGACACATACGTTGTGTTTGTGGACGCGGGTTGAAACATAGGTGTGGTCTTGACTTTAAAATTTTACTATAATCACTTAATATAATTTTTTTTATTTTAGAAACGCTCATGGGTTTATCTAGAAAAGAAATGTTGGAGTTGCCACATTTGCAATTCCTCATAGAAAAGTCGCCCAGGTAAGATCACCACTAATACTTTACTATAGTAATTGTTTGAAACTATCTAAAGATATAGTAGAGCCATCGAAACAAAAATTAATCATGCTTGGAAAACTGATAACATTTTTACTTACGAGACATAAGGACAGAGATAATACTCATTCACTTTCACTTTCCGGTCCCTTGTTTAGCTTACCGCCTTACTTTGTATTTATTTTTTTACCTATTCTTTATTTTACATTCTCAAGTAATAAACATAAAATAAGTAAAGTATACAAGGATATTACAAAGTGTGCAAAGGAAGCCTTATTGCTAAAGCAATTTCTACCACTCAACCTTTAGTTTAAAGAAATCAATTTACCGCAACGCGTGTTAGTGCAAGAAAAAGATAAATATTAAGTAAATATAAATTTTATTCATTTATATATTAACACCCCGTGGCCTGTGTTTTTTTTTATTTTTTTTTATTATCGACTACAAATTGGCCCTTGCCTGCTATCACACCTGATGTTAAGTGATGATGCAATCTAAGATGGAAGCGGGCTAGGATGAAATTCATACCCCTATCCATTGACATATTAATACTATGGACTTCGGGTCTAATGCAAAATTTACGTCAAAAGTGTCCCAAGATATTTTATACACACTAGGATGTATTTATGTTTTTATACACAAAATAACATTGTAATGTATGTCTTACTGTAAACCAAATCCACAAATGTACAAAATGATATGCCACTCGATATAGTTCTTTACTTTGAAATTTCAAGTTCTCCATATTTTCCTCTTTTTAATTAAACTGAAAATATATTTTTTTACTTCAATGACGTTAGGTCACTTTTTTAAATAACTGTTCCCAATTTCATGTAGATAATTCTTATAGTTATCAAAATAATATACCATTATGGTAAAAGTTATCTGATTAATATTCATGACATAAAAAATAAAAGTTGACATAAAAAATAAAAATTTTTAATTGAAAATAATCAAATTATTTTCATTCAAAAATTAAGTAATTAAATAATTCAAATGTTAAACAACAAAATAACTCTATGCAGTCGTTGTTCTAAAACATTCTATTGCTCACGGCAGATCCGAACTAAATGTGGTTAATTAGATAAACATATTGCACTCCTTCTATCCTATACGCGGGTAGCGTATGGGAAAAGGACAGATAGATACTTTTGTTCATTTTGGTTGGTTATGCAATTCGTTTCTATAGTTTATTAAAATTTTAATAAAATAGCTTGTTTCTAAGCAAAATAATACTTTAAAATCATCAGTAAATATTTACTTAATGAAAATATGGTACACCGTCTTCTTTTCTCACCTTACTCGGGTAGTTCTTACAAGTTTTTTATAACACATTACGGCATTATTGACGTGAATTCTGTCAGTCAGCTAATATGAGACTGAATTGCGATTGGAACTCATTTCGCGTTTTGGCTTACTTTTGGTTCGGACACTTTTTATCGCTGACCCGAAGTCCATAGTATTAATATGTCAATGCCCCTATCGGATTCTACACGACATCGCACCGGAACGCTAAATCGCTTGGCGGTACGTCTTTGTCGGTAGGGTGGTAACTAGCCACGGCGAAAGCCTCCCACCAGCCATACCAAGACAAATTAAGAAAAATCTCAATCTGTCCCGCCGGGAATCGAACCCAGGACCTCCGTCTTATAAATCCACCGCGCATACCACTGCGCCACGGAGGTCGTCAAGGTTTTTCTGATATATAAGCTATATTATTGTGAAGTTTCACTAAAATCCATACAACAGTTTTTGTGTGAAAGAGCAACAAACGTCCATCCTTTCATACATACAAATCGCCTTTATAATATTACATATACTTTTATTTATGTTATAATACTTTTTCCTAGGAGGAGAAAATCCTCATGGACGGACTCCTACCGGCTAAAAAACTCCCCTTATCACCTCGGCACTGGTGTACCTGCCGTTTTAGCCTACCACCAGTGCCCTTGTCTGTATCACCGTTTCCTTGTTCTTTCATCCTTCTCCTTTCTTTTCATTATGCTTTCTAAATACATTTTAATCTCTTCCCAGTTCTCCTTCGTCTCTAGCATTAAGGTGCTTAGGTTCTGAACTTTAATCTGGCTCCCCAGCTGAACACTTAGCAACTCTCGCTCTCCTTCGAACTTTGAGCAGTGAAATATTGTGTGCTCCGCATCATCCTCATCTGAGCAGTACATGCATATTGCGGAATCTATTTTTTTAATGCATAAATATCCCGTGGCCTGTGAGGCACTGGGTCATCCAAACTGTTACGACCCCGTGCTTCCTGTTCACCCACCCCTTTATTTCGCTAATGAGCTTGTGTTTCCGGCGACCACTAGTTGACTGGTCCCACTCTTTTTACCCGACTGCGTCAGAAGGAGGGTTATGTTTTTCGAGCGTATATATGTATGTATGTATGTATGTCCATTTCTTCGGCACGCGCTACAGCCTAAACAACTGAACGGATTTTGACATGTGAGGTGTCGTTGAATTTGTTAAAATTGTGGTAGTGACATAGGCTATATAAATTTTCAAAATGGTGGCTCTAAATGGGGGAAAAAAGGGGGGATGTGTGTATTTTTTTCTCTTATCTTAGCTATATGGGTACCATTTGAAAGGTCGTAAAAAGACCATTTCAAAAATATAAATATCATATCATGTTCAAATTAATTTTTTAACAAAAAATGGCAAAAAGTGTACCAAGTGTACCGTCTCATTTCTATACCATAAACTAAAACTAAAAAGTCTCAAATAAAATTATTATTATAAAAACAAAAAACCCGACTGCTTAGAAGTTATGAACTGAAAAGAAAAAACAATGCGGTGTGCATTTCTTTCTCTTATCTTAGCAATATGGATATCAAATGAAAGGTCGTAAAAAGACCATTTCAAAAATAAAAATATCATATCATGTTTATAATGCCGTTTTAACAAAAAAATGGCAAAAAGTGTACCGTATCATTTCTATTCCATAAACTAAAACAAAAAAGTCTCAAATAAGATTATTATTATAAAAATAAAAAACCCGACTGCATAGACGTTATGAACTGAAAAGAGAAAAACAAGGATCACTATATCTATATAAAATTTTAAATACTTTATGGTGCTGCAGGCGGGGAGAAACGTAGTTTTGGTAGATCTTTCTTTCCCCGCAGAAAATAAAGTATTTTGTCCCCGCTTTTTTTTTATATAGATATAGTGATCCTTGTTTTTCTCTTTTCAGTTCATAACTTCTATGCAGTCGGGATTTTTGTTTTTATAATTGCCATGTATTGTTCTGTCCCTGGCTGCAGTTCTCTCCTCGGGAAGTCTTTGTGAATTCGTGCATATACTTTCATGAGCCTGTAGGTGGGCCGGAGGTTGGCCAGAACAAGAGCAGCGTCTGTTGAGATTGTGCAAGGACTATTAATAATTTTTCTAACTATATTTCAGTATGTATGACATCGTCTTTGATAGAATGACAAAGTGGTATCTTCAGATAGATCTTGTGTTTCGGCTCACTAAATATCACAAAGAGCTACAGAAATTCATAACAAATATGTTTGAATTTAGTAAAACTATTCTAGAATTTCGAATGAAAAAACTAAATCGTATCGAACAGAGAGAAAAAGATCTAATAAATACTGAAGGAATTGCGCAGCTCAGCATTATAGATAGATTCCTGTTGTCACAAGAGCTAGATCAGAATGATTTGCTGGAAGAAACTTTCACTGTTTTCACATCGGTAAGTTAATCTTTTTTTTTAATTTTGAAAAAAGAACAAAAGAATCTAAATCATATCTAAATACGGTAACCAATATCCAATAGCTTATACCCACTTCAAGCAGCCGTAAAGACTGTGCTAGAAGGTTTCTCTCTATAGTCGGTCCTTCATGTCTGAATATCGCGATCCTAATAGGATCCAATTTTTTTTTTTATCGACTACAAGTTGGCCCTTGACTACTATCACACCTGATGTTAAGTGATGATGCAGTCTAAGATGGAAGCGGGCTAACTTGTTAGGAGTGGGACGAAAATCCACACTCCTTTCGGTTTCTACACGACATCGTACCGGAACGCTAAAATCGCTTGGCGATACGTCTTTGTCGGTAGGGTGGTAACTAGCCACGGCGAAAGCCTCCCACCAGCCAGACCAAGACAAATTAAGAAAAATCTCAATCTGCCTAGCTGGGAATCGAACCCAGGACCTCCGTCTTATAAATCCACCGCGCATACCACTACGCCACAGAGGTCATGCTAGAAGTAAGTCCCTAAGAATTACCTACCGGGTGAATACCGGCGGGTGGAGCTCAAATTCAAAACATCTCGTTATTGAAATCGAACCTTTAACTATGAAGCTTGAGGCTTTAATACTAGTTAAATTAAATACGGAGTGTATTTTACATAGTATTTTTTTCGTGGAATCAAATCGAGTAATCTTAAAAAAAATGATACGCATTGCAACTTGGGTTTTTTTTTTCATTTTTTTTTTAACTTTTTTATAGTTCCCGTTTGCTTTTAGAGTCAAGAAGCTACTGCAAAAATAGCATCGTCTGTGCTGTTGATGATGGCATATCATCCTGATTGTCAGGTTTGTTCTGATTCTGATATCATTTTTCGGTTCTGAGGAATGTATTTGCATAAATTAGTTGCTTATTTGCGGAAAATACCAAAATTAAACCATAGATGATGAGTTTTCGCAAAGTAACGTTGGGGCGTAGTTATAGTTCTTGAATGAGGGGTTCGGATTATAATTTGCATCAGAAATGGCTTTAAATATTTGAATATTCCTGAGTCAGGCATAAGACAATCCAGGCAATATAGCTAGCAAAGTGTAAGACAGTAACAAACTTACGTTCGCAAGAAATAATTGCTTTCAAAGTTTCAATTGTCAACTATTCCTAACTTAGTATACTTATGTAAATAGCCAGAGGTGCGATTTATTTGAAATACTTCTATTTAAAATGCAAATACAAAATGCAAAATATCTATTTTGTATTTTACATTTAAATGCCTTTTAGTGAAAAACATTTTGTATTTTATTTGAAATAGTTTTCGAGATGTATTTTGCATTTTTAATTTATTTCAAAATGCAAAATACTTTGTAATTAAGTTTAGCCGACATTACCAGTCAAACAAAATGAAATGAACGAATGACGCTCGTATTGACGAATTTCATCGATAGAGGGGCATACTAGCCATGTGTGTCCATTTTTTCTTCTTGAATATTATTATTATTAATAACATAGCAGAATTTATTGATACGCTTACTAATAAATATGATCAAAATGTCATGCATAAGGTGCCATTTGGCTCGGCATTGTCATCTTTATTCTATTTCTTATGATAAATACCTTAACTAAATAAAAATATCATGCGATTTGGTCAAAAGGTATTTTATTTTAAAGAAGTATTTTGAAAATACCTATTTTGCATTTAGCATTTAAAATACAAAACGCAAAACGATTTGGTATTTTGCATTTGAAATAGTAAATATTAAAGTATTTTGCATTTTGTATTTAAATGCTTTTTTGGAACCATTTTGTACATCTCTGTAAATAGCATTCCTAAAATAATAATATAGATGCATTTAGTTATCAATATTTAGGCATGAAATTGTTAGTAAAATTAATGTCAGTGTTGATTTATTACAGGAAAAACTTTATAAAGAAATTGTAAGCGTAGTTGGTAAGAAAGATGTGCCAGTCACTAATGAAGACATCAAACAGATGGCGTACTTAGATATGGTGTTCAAGGAGGTCATTAGATTGTTCCCCATAGCTGGTTTGTTGCAAAGGACTGTCAATGAAGATATGCCTATTAGTGAGTACTTACTTAAAACTAAGTAAAAAAACCCGTGCTAGGAGTGGACGGGTCAATCTAATTGGCGATGGGGATCGGATCTAGGACTTCTAGCGCTATTCAGTAACGATGATTTTTATAACTTAACAGTGTAAGTTCCGAATTCAGCTCTTTGTCTCGTTTTCTATAATGACAAGTCAGATAGAGACAGATAGAGTCGAATTCAAAAACACCTTGTCGAGCTTAGATTATAATATGATTCCAAATTTTTTATGAAATGTTGTTACAAAACCTTTTATACTATATTTTTTATTTCTATTAAAGATCCTTAAAAATGAAGTTATAAAAGCTTTGGAAACTCGTTGACTTATCATCATCACAATCATCCCTAGTTATTATAACTAGCGGCATGTAAGTCTAGCGCTGAACGAAACGTTGAAGGGATGGCTGCGCATCGGTACCGTCGCGTACGCAATACAATATTTACTTTAATTACCTAATTAATATCAAATCATGTTACGACATCGTTTTAATATGTGTGTGTGTGTGCGTGCATGCGTGTGTGTGTCTGTGTTTGTGTACGTTACGTGCGTGTTTGTTTCTAATTTCCAAAGATTTCGTATTACTTAAGACATAATTATATAGTAAAAAATATTAAAATATTAAAATATATGGATAGTTACCATAAATGAATAAATAAATTTTGAAAAGCTTACGGGGAGTAGAAAAATAAAACATTATTATATTCTCAATTTTTATTATAGATATAAGACTAGTCTAATCTGAATCAGGCAATGGTAACACTCCTGGCGTCGCAAAACGGTATTTCTTCTAGGTATATTATTCCCTTTAAATTCATAAACAAACTTAAAAAAACAACAAAATATATAATTATATTTAACAAACCAACTGAAAATTAACAATAATAACAATGCAACTCAGAGCGAGACTGTACACTGGAAGTCCGCGTCGCGTCGTTTCGGTGCGGGGGACGGAATGCGACAGGGGAGCCAATCGCCGCTACGCACGCCCGCCCCTCATTCCTCAAGCTCCCCCATGATACCTAAATTTTTACTTCTGCGCAATAACGGTCAGCGCTAGAGTTTCGTGCCGCTACTTGTAACGGACCCATTATAGGACTTGGTTTCCCGCCTCTTTAGAAAAGGGGGTGTAGAGCTTATCTCACCACGTTATTCAAAATGCAGTTTGGCATGCTTATGGTTATGATTTTTTTTCAATTACTATCAGATCTTAAGGACAATAACCAGCTATATACTGTTCAACGTACTTTCCGAGGCACGATGGTGAGAGTTTCACAGATAATTTCTGGAAAGAACCAAAACCTAGACGAAATACGTTGACTATTGGAAATACCAAACTCTGTATTTTATACCACTAGACCAAGTACGTTGACTGTATTTTAGAGAAAAGAAAATTGGTTTATTTATCAGATTATTCATGGTGCATTGTAAATCTTCAGGCACATGCACAATACCAGCCGGCGCCTCGCTCGTAATTCCTATGTACCACATACACCGTGATCCGAGACACTGGTCCAACCCAAACGCTTTCGACCCTGAACGGTTCACCCCTGAAAATATGAAAACACGTAATCCGTACAGCTATATTCCATTTAGTTTAGGACCTATGGATTGTTTAGGTAAGTTCTTACTCGGCTGTTAGCATGGATCTAACTATTGTTATGCTAGGCAGCAAAAATTACTTTTACTGCGATGTTGAATTACGAACAATATTAAAATACTTATTTGTCACTCACATGATAAACCCTTCGCTATGCTAAGAATTTATTATTGAACCCCTTTGCTCGCTTTTTGATCATAGAATCTTTCTTTTGCTTGGTATTCGCAGCAAAGAACTATTCTGCTGCCTGGTCTAGTAAATAACTTTGCAAAGCAACGTTAACTAAAAAACTTGTTTATTTTTCTAGGTAGACACTTTGCGACAAAACTCGTGAAAACTATAGTAATAAGATTTATGCTAAATTATAAACTTATAACATTTCAAAAGTACGAAGATCTTCGAATTATGATTGCCATATCCGCAACGCCAATGGATGGCTTTCCTGCTACGTTGATCCGAAGATGTACCTAACTGCTGCCAAATATATGAGTGAATCCATGTTTTACAAGAATATGTAATTTAATGTAAAAAAAATGGTTTAAAAAATATTATAAGTATAATAGTTAAAAATTAAGTTAAATTATTTTTAATTTTGTATCATGAAAGTTAAGTGTAAGGGATTAATACCTTATTATTAATTTATGATAAAACAGATTTTATATTTAGTTAAGACATAGGTACTATTTATTTAATGGAGATGAGAGACTTTCCTTTTAAAAATTAAAAAGCAAACAGGAAAAATAAATTATGATATCTTGATGTCGCAAAATTCGAAGAAACTGTTTTAGAAATGGAAAAATAATCTTGCTTTTAAATACAAAAGGTAAAAGCCTCGACTCTAGAACCGGTTATAGATATTAAACGAAAAGTTATTATGTCATTTGCAATTTGAATTTTTGTTTGATTACCTATAGCAACGTTTTAGAGATGTGTACAATTTTTGAATCCAGATTTTTTACTTTTTCCGAATAAAATCGGTTTTCTTTGTTCTTAATTTTATTTAACTACTCATTAATTACTAACAAAATGATGGTCATATTATACAATTAGAAAAAGATTTTTAAGATTAAAAACAAACCATCGTTCGTAGCAATGAAAACATGATAATGTTATGAATCGTGTTGTTTTCTTTTAATTTACCTAAGTTCCTGAAATTAAGAGTATTGTAGAACTATTTTATTTAGTGGCATTCAATCGCTATTATGACAAAAATATTTTATGAAAGTTTCATAATAAATTCTTAAATTATATTTCTCATAACATTCAGCGACAAACCAAATGCAGCAAATAAACACATTGGATTAGAAGTAATAGGTCTCTATTTGGTAGTTTAGTAAAAATAAACCATAAAACAACAGGTGTGTGTTATTCCATTAAATGCTACCATTCCATCAGTATTTTCTTAAAACATTGTCACGTTCAACTATCGTCAGTAAACCGACTTTATAGACAACCAATGTTTATTTTTTTTTTTTTTAATTTTCAACAATGCTTATAAAACAATTATAAAAAAAACACTATTAAAATTTTTTATTACGTGATTTAATTTACCGTAATTCGTAGATGATACAGCACTAAAAGACAGCCGTTATCAACGACTGTCACTGTCAGCTGTCAGTCGCAGTTGCATCCGGCGGCGTTTTTTTTGATTGCAGCAAAGTAAAAAGTTGGCCTGTGGATTTTACAGTGCTGTGATACTTGATTTGAGGTTATGCTCGCATCTGTGGCCTAGTTTAAATATAACACATAAATCGGAGCACCGTTCTGTATATGAATTATAATTAAAATTAGGTCATAAGAGTATAATGGCGACATTCTCCCGTCTGCAAAAGATAGCTCTCCTTAGTTTAGGAGCGGTTGGTGGCAGCCTCGCGTATTATCACATAGGTAAATCTGAGAACAAATATGATGTTAAAAACTCGTGGACCACCAACTACACGCCCAGTGTGAAATGGGATAAAAATTGGGACCAGTAAGTAAACTATTTTTAATTTTTTTTTATATATTATTAGGAAAAAATGGATTAGTATATCACATAGTACCTAGTACAGTATTTATAAATAACCAAGCAGCATAGTCAACATTCAAATTAAATTCATTACTTGGCCTCATAGCTTTAGGTTTTAGCCTGAGCATAATGACTATTTTTAAATCCAAAAGATATACATACAACAGGAAATAAGATATATACTAGTAGTAGTATATTTTAATAGAGCAATGTTAGTCTCTTTTGCTCTGTTATTTGCTTAGATAATACAACCTAGTGGTTACTAACAGAAATAACATAGCTAAACCTCTGAAATCAAGTACTATGTTATAAGCTGGTCATAAAAGACTAGATATATCAGTTTGGAATAGTCAAGACTAACTCACTCTTATGAATAAAACATTCATTCATATCACTATGTCTATATTATTCTAAATATACTTATCATATCTTAGGAGATATGTTGACAAAGTATTGTGTTATGACAATAACTATTTGCAAAAGTAATTATCTATTATTAAGTATTTTATAATATTGTACAGTACTTGTGGATGTTTGTTCACATAAACCTTCCTTTTAAATCACTATGTATACTAAAGCCAAACTCGATTGAGAATGCTTGTCAACAAACAAATTTAAAATGAAGGTAGAAAATGCAACACATTTTATGCCTAATAAATTTAAAATTATGTTTTATAATTTAAAAAATCTCATTTGAAAGATATTGAATATATTAATTACTTTTAAGTTTACTAATCTTATTTTGAAATTGAAGACGAGAGTCTTCGAACAGTGCGTGTTGCCAGTGATGACCTACGGATCCGAATCTTGGTCGCTGACTGCGGGCTTCATAAGAAGGCTCAGAGTCACTCAGCGGGCGATGGAAAGAGCATGCTCGGAGTATCTTGCGTGATCGATCAGATTGACGAAATCTGCATTAAAATCTATTGTACAGTTTATAAAATGTAGTCATACAAATTTGACATTCTAAATCTGTCTTAAAATTATCCTTGTCATAATAAACTGTGACCAGTTGGTCAGCTGTAAAATACTGTGACAGATCTAGGCGCAGTGTGTAGTGACCCTGCTTCGGGATCCTTGGTTTGGGTCCCTAAAAAAGGCCTATGTCCAACAGTGGAAAATGATTGATGATGATCATGAATATTTTTAGTGTCTGAATTCGTTATTAACTATAATTAAAAATAATTAGGTTTAAATATAATGATTTCTACCTCCATTTTTAATTGTTTGCATAACATTCAATCGACTTTGGGAGTAGTATATAGCCAACAAAGACATTATGTGTAATTGTCCTATAATATTTATTTGTTTATTTATCTATATTCTTTTGGCTATCCAGTAAAAACAATGATATTCACATTTCAGTCGTGAACCAGAATCAATAGTGAAACCTCCAAAGACTGGTAAACCAGAGGATGACAACAGATACAATGAGCAAATTGAGAAAGCAAAGAGCAAAGCAGTGCGACACCTGTTCCTCATTAGACATGGACAATATAACCTTGATGGTGCCACAGACAAGGAGAGGATTCTTACTGAACTAGGTAGAGTACAAATCTTTTTTTAATTTGCAAGAGTGATCAGTCACTCAACTGTAAACATTGAATAACAAATTATTTAAATGTGCTGCACTTCAATAGGCAATTCTACTTGTTGTAGTAATTGTTAGGTATTAATGTTCATGTGATAACTCCTCCATGATAGAATACTAAACTTAACTATAATGTATCAATCTGAGTCATAAGCTTTTACCCCTGAAATATATTTCACTATACTTTATGGGCCAGACAGCAATACAGCTTTGGTGGTACCTTCCCAGACAATCTGGACCTAATGGTACTCTACAGCTCCTACTGATTATTGTTGTTCTTTATTCATTACAAGGTAGCCCTGTCATCACACCTGATGCTAAATGATACTCAGATGGAAGCATGTTAACTTATTAGGAGTAGAATGAAATCCTCACCCATTTCTGTTTCTACATGACATTGTACTGGAACTCAAACCTGTTTGGCAAAACTAAACATAGCCAAAGTCTGCCACCACCCAGTTGTGGTCTAATTTAGAAGATCCAAGCTGGGAATTGTACCGAGGACCTACATCTTATCCTCCATCGCAAAGACCATTAAAATTGCCTTCCCTTCCGGCCGTCATTACTATTTTTTATCATAGTTCCAGATTTTTATTCTGAATCTGTTCAGGCAACACTGAATATATCAGTCTGGCTATTTGCCCCTTTTTTTTATATAAATTATTTCTTATACCACTATAAAAATCAATTTCAGGTAGACAACAAGCAGACTTCACAGGCAAAAGATTAGCTCTTCTAGACATTAAGTGGGATTTACTAGTGAGATCAACTATGACCAGAGCTCAGGAGACTGCGAAAATCATAGCCAAGCATTTACCAAAGGACATAGAGGTGAAAGACTGTCAGTTGATAGAAGAAGGAGCACCCATCCCTCCTGAGCCCCCTGTGGGTCACTGGAGGCCAGAACCAAAAGTAAGAATCAGATAACACCTTAAAAATAGGGCATTATAGATAGGGCATAAACTTACACTGAATGTGGTTTAAGTTCCTTACCCTCATCATCTATATCTACTCTGTATAGAGGTTATGGATATTTCTTACCTTAATAGGAAAACGTTTTCCCCATTTTGTTTACCTTAAGTTACCATCAAATGTAACTAATATTACAAAATAACTTTACTCTGAGGCTATCATATACATCATCAAATCACATAACATTTTAAGTTGAATCCACCAATTAAATCCATATGCTTTGGATTGCACATTGGCCCTGGCAATTATTAATATTTAATAGTGATTTACCCTTAATAGGTTCACAGTTAGTGGTCAGAGTAACACTGAAAGTTCATGGTCTTGCCTGTTGGCCTGCTATCACATCCACTATTAGCAGTCCTTATGGCTCATTTTCATCTGGTTGTTAATTCTGTCTATATACAGCATATGGGGATGTACATATTGGCAGGTTCACAAAGAGTTCTTACCTTTTTGTTAATTTTTTGTATGCACCTTTTACCAGTAAATTTATCAGTTGGTATAAAGCATGTGGGGTGGTGTACCCACACATCAGTTTCGAATGTATGTGGGTCCTATTGACCAATGAAAATGGTCGCAATCGAGGTTGATGAGTTGGAATATTGGTCAAATATGGCAACTATATATTTTTAAAATTAATTATTACTAAGTAGAAGGTGTCTGCACTAGACTGCATTAAAAAATAAAAGTGACCTAAAAATATTGTTCATTACACTCAGTGACTTATTTTTACATTCACTAACATTATTATCATAAGACCTATACTAAAGCCAAACTCGATTGAGAATGCTTGTCAACAAACAAATTTAAAATAAAGGTAGAAAATGCAACACATTTAATGCCTAATAAATTTAAAATTATGATTTGTTTATTTATAAAATTTTATTTAAAAGTTATTGAATATATTAATTATTTTTAAACTTAATTATCCAATTTATTTTCATTAATTCGTCTCTAACTAGTTAATTAAAAAAATAGGCGTAAAATGACTAGTGATTTCTACCTTAATTTTTAATTTGTTTGTTTACAAGCATTCTCAATCGAGTTTGGCTTTAGTATAGGTCAATTGTTTAAACCCTAGAGTAGCCCTTATTTTTATGATGCATGAAGACCAAGTGATTGTATACTGACCAGTTTTGCTGACTATTTACTATTTACTCACATCATAGCATATGTACTCCATAGTAACTTACTAACTTTTTCTTATTTATTTTATAATATTTATTTAGCATGTGTTTTGAGTTTGAAAAAATATAGTGATATAGTCTGTGCCAAGCCTTTAGTCTGCTCTGAAGTTGCATCATACTGATTAGTGTAGGTATGGTAACAGCAACATTTAAATACATTAATAGGTAGGTTTTCTGAATTGATTTTATACTAGATTCAATTTGTATATTGCATAGACATGGATCATGTTTAGAGCTGACTAGAAGTTTTATGACACCATTTTATTAAATTACATATATATTATACCTTCTTTTTATTAGATTTAGATTTAAAAATATTTTGTTTTTGTGATTCGTCACTAACAATTTTGTCCTTTTTAAATGCCCGACCGATTTTGTAACATATTATGTGTTTATTTTTTAAAATTAATTTATTTTAATTTTATGTATTTTTTGACTCTTGAGATATCACATACGTAGAATCAGTTTCTACGGCAGCATAGAGAAATCTATCGTTATGAGCGTCTATATAGCAAAATGAGTACCTTTGCTAAATTTCAATACAGTCGACTGTAAAATTTTAGAGATCTATCGTAGTCAGTGGTATTTGACGTAGGTATAAGTATTATATAAAAGATAGATTTATATTTATTGTAACAATCCAATTTATTTATTATATTTAATTTTTTTTTATAAACAAATGCGTGTAAGCTAGCAACACTGGTCTGCGAATGTATACTAACGGTGGTCGTCCGGTGTGGCATGTGTAGCAGTTCTTCCAGGACAGCGCGCGCATCGAGGCAGCCTTCCGCCGCTACTTCCACCGCGCGCCGCCCGACCAGACGCAGGACTCCTACACGCTGCTCGTGTGCCACGCTAATGTCATACGCTTCTTCGTTTGCAAGTGAGTATTGAACGACACTGAGCCGTCGCGCTCTGCTATGTAACGCTCTTTGCGTCACTGCTACACTCTCATCGAGGCAGCCTTCCGCCGCTACTTCCACCGCGCGCCGCCCGACCAGACGCAGGACTCCTACACGCTGCTCGTGTGCCACGCTAATGTCATACGCTTCTTCGTTTGCAAGTGAGTATTGAACGACACTGAGCCGTCGCGCTCTGCTATGTAACGCTCTTTGCGTCACTACTCGCATCGAGGTATCAGATACGTGTAGTACGTCAATTTACTATTGACGCATCCTAGGCCTACTGACTCAGTCTAGATATTTTATTTTATTCACACCAAGTTAGCCCTTGACTAACATCACACATCGAAGCGGACTGACTGGTTACGAGTAGCATGAAATCCACACCCTTTTTGGTTTCTACATGACATTGGATCTACCGGAACACTAAATTGCTTAAATTACCGGTAGGATGGTAACTGGTAACTAAAGCCCACCAGCCAAACCTGGGCCAGTTTGGAAATTTTTAATTTGCCCAGCCGAAAGTTAAAAGGACCTCTGTCTTACAATTCCATCACGTATACCTCTGCGCCACCGTAATGATGATTATGCTACAAATTCCAGGGCCCTCCAGTTTCCACCGGAAGGCTGGCTCCGTATATCCCTGAACCACGGCTCCATCACATGGGTCTCCATTCTACCCAGCGGGAACGTTGTACTGCGGTCACTGAGCGAGACCGGTCACATGGACCCCAAGTATATCACCAACCGGTAAATCACAGGTGCTATGTATGTAGTTAGATGGGAGAGAGCATGTTTGTACCATTTGTAATGGAATGTAATATTAAGTATTTAAATGGTTTGTGTTGTATGAGTTAACCCTTTCAAAGCGGTGATAAAAATTACCAATTATAGTTAAACTGGGTACTTATTAGCAAGTTGCAACTGTAACCTATCCATACATTTATAGTAAATTTAAAAAAAAATTTTACCGAGTCGCTCCATCAAAAAATAACGTCAACTTAACACGTTGACTGCTGAGTTAACCCTTGCAAAGTGGTGATAAAATTTACGAATAATAGTTACAACTGGGTACTTATTAGCAAGTTGCAACTGTAACCAATCCATACATTTATAGTAAATTTTTTTAAAAAAATTACCGAGTCGCCCCATCAAAAAATAACGTCAACACGTTGACTGCTGAGTTAACCCTTGCAAAGTGGTGATAAAATTTACCAATTATAGTTAAACTGGGTACTTATTAGCAAGTTACAACTGTAACTAATCCATTGCTCTAATGCAGCCATGTTAAACTGATAGTAATTGCTGAACCTGAAATATAACTTGGCTAGATGGGACGGAGCTCCCAATCATAAAGAAGAGCAATTAGTAAAAATAATTATAATTTTTTTTAAAAGAGAGAAGAGAGAGTTTTTTGAAACCGTTTTTAAGACGCTCGATGGCCGCATTAAGTTTTTTTTTTTTGCAGCCCAATTTAATTAACATTGATATATAATAATAATGCATAATAATGCAATATAAGTATAAAAATAGTAAAAAGAGTCGTAATTTACTATAAATGTATGAATTATTAAAAGTGGTTACTTAAATATTAAATAAGAATAAACTGTTGCAACAATAAACTTCTACTAGTTCAACGAAAACCGACGTTCGCATTCAGATAAAGCCCAATACGTCGGTCGCCGTACACCGCACTGAATGGGTTTAATGTTATGAAACCTAACGTTTGCGTCAAGAATGCAGTGAGTCGTCATTGCTCGCCGGCCTACCCCCGCCCTCTTCGCGTTCGAAGCTATGGTCACTGTGAACTTACCATGCTTTTTGAAAAAAAATATTGGTTGTCTGTAAAGTCGGTTTACTGACGATAGTTGAACGTGACAATGTCTTAAGAAAATACTAATAGAATGGTAGCATTTAATTGGTTAAAATTTTTAATTTAAGTATATTTTTATAAATATTAATTTAAATTAATAAAATAATTCATTTTGATTTTATAAATTTATATTTTAAATTTATAATAAATATATTAATTTTGAATTTAAAATTAATATATTTAATAATTATATTTAATAGACGGATGTCGAACGCTGCCGAACGCAAAGGCCGATTGTGCTTCTTTGTCGTTCCGCGCTCTCGCTTGCACTTCAAGCCTTACATGGAACGCCTCAAAGCGAGGTAACGACGCATGACGTCATGTTTTTTCGTGCGTGCAGCCGGCTCTATCGAATTATAAGACGTTGTCACGTCAAAAAATATTGGTTAGGGAGTTGCTAGGCCGGCGCTCACTGTATTCTTAACGCGAACGAACTGTAATAGTTTATAATATGAGGTATCCTAAATCATGTTTTATCAGTGATTTAATAAAGCAAAACAAATATACATACGTAAAAATATACATACAATATGTAATAATAATAGAATAAAGTATTTTTTTTAAATAATATCAGCCATGGTTTATAGGCATAGCTCATATTCTTTTTATTTAACTTCCGCGACGTAATTCGTAAGCGACGAACGCGACGCGACACAAAGCTGCCAACGCGACGAACGCGACCAAGAAAATGGCAATTCTTACTTGCGTACAACGCAGTCTGCGACGGGACGCGACGTAATAGGCACCTGTGTTGCGTCGCGTTGCGTTTGTTTCTTACACAGGACACCACGTAAGCTAAATAAAAAGAATCATGAGCCATCCCTTAAAAACATGGCTAATATTTTTTATTTTATTTTCGTAACGAGTAAGATGCATTTTATTTGGTTGATGGGAAGTGTGTTAGATATTTTATTTTCCATATAAAGTGAATGTCACTTTAATTGAACTACAAGCCAGTATATGACTAACATTTCAGTATACTGCCTAGTTTGAGGTTTTTACCGTGTGACTGCGTAAAAATATAACCAAATGTTACGTCAAATTATGTCATTTGCAAAAAACGTTTTCCCACGGTACAACTAGATATATGTTAATATTAAATTAGTAACATACTCTCAGGCCTCATTCCCATAGGAATAGCCAGAGACCACGTTCTTCCACTTGCCACGATCCTTGCATATATCTCTCGCGTCTTCCAATTTCATATACCTAGATGGCGCCAATTTTATTCCATAGAAAGTGATATTATTTTTTTACGCAGCAACTGGGTAAAAAACCTACACTCAATTACCCTGATGCTATGCACAAAGAGTAAATCATATAAATTGACGTCAACATTTTATTTTTTACCGAATCGCTCCATCAAAAAATAACGTCAACTTAAATTGGAGCGGCACCATCTAATTATAACTCGAGCAAATCAAAATCAATCAAAAAATTATAACTTGACACTCTGATATCCAATAATAATTAGACGCGCGTAGTCTATTTGCGAGAGTAAGTTTTTTACCAAGTGACTTCATACAGAAGTTAACTTACGCGGCGCCATCTTATTATAAAGTTAGAAAACCACATCAATCCTTACTTATTATAAAACAAAGTACCGCCGCGTCTGTATATCTGTCTGATTGTTCACAAGAAACCCAAATAATACTGTATAATAAGTTATATTGAACTATTTACGGAGCGACACAGTAAAAACCTCACTCGGCACTCTGAACGTAGCGTAAATGTGCCATTATACGGTGACGAATATTAGTTATAAAAATTATTCGTTTGACTATTCTCGTCAATAATAAAACTAGACTTATTTTGCCGTAGATGTTCAAAGGCATTGATTATGAAGTAACATCAGGCCAAAGTGACGTAGTTAAGGTATAAGAAATAATTTAGTTTTTTATTATCTCTGTCGCTTATAAAAGCTTACACTTTAATGATAATTATTATATAATAATTATAAATATATTATTTAATTATACAAATCAATTTGCTGGGTGCTATGTATCATAATATCTAATTATTATTTTATTAATTATACTATAACTAATTTAATTATTATTCGGTTGGTTGTGGGTTTATTTCATTTATACTGATTACGAGTAAAATATATTCTTTTAATTATATGATGGTATTAAAACAATTAATGCAATATAGGGAGTTGCGTATATGTAGATTACTTTTAACCAAACGCCTTAATCATTGCTTTTTTTTGTTTCGGTGAATCAAAAATCCAAGTATTTTTTATTCCAGAATTATGTTTAATATCGTAAATAATGGAATCCGGTTATAAATTTAGAGTTTCTCTATTTGGTGAAGGTACCTGAGTGTTAATTGGTTTAATTGCTAGAACGAAAGCCTTAAAGTGCGCCTAGGCAGATTGAGTTTACGCGTTATGATTTGAACCTTACAGAACGCGGCGTTCTATGTAAGGTTTGTGAGTTAATAACACCGCGCAGGTAGCAGGCAGTGCGTTCTAACTGCCTGATCTTCGTAGTAGTATTAAGTTATATAAATGTTGCGTAGAACGCAGAACTGAGAACGCCGAACTCATTCTGCCTGCACGGGCTTAAAGTAGGTAGATGACAGTGCTGTTTATTTGAATTATGGTGGGAAGGGCTAAAGAGTACCTTGTTGTACATGAGAAAATAAGCAGTTGTAAGCAGTAAAAAGGTAACTTGAAAACTCACCAAAGTTATCACTAGCATCTTTATTTACAATCAGTCCCATCTTTACTCACCAAATTTTTAAGTTTTACTGAAAATAATTTGTTTATTGTTTCATTTAAAGTTTTAGCTAAAATATATATCCTATACGTATTAATTGACACTTTCTTCCAGAATCAAAGATAGACAGGACGTAAATATTATACATGTTATACATATACTATTAGTAGTGAAATATACCTACCTAGTCAATACTTATGTATAATCATATGTTACTAAAACCAACCATATTTTAATAAGTATCAAACCCATACTCGCAGGAATCAAAGTTCAAAACCCGACGACCGAAAGTCAGACTAGACAGCTAAACAGCATGCGAGAAGATTCCGTATTTTTTTAATAATGTTTAAGTACTTATACATTATACCAACGCAATGCATGCGCAGTGATATTCCAAATTGTATTTAGAAATTTTTTAACATCATCCATTCATTTTGATACTTTTTACTCAACTCCTTAGCGATAATTTATGACCTCGCATGCCAGCAGCGTCGTCTTGAGTTGTAATACATAACAGAATAAGCTTATCTTTTGTTATATTATGTAGGAAGCTTCCATGAACTTTTAACTTTAGATATCCTTTAATAAACACAATGAATGAGGCAATTATCCTTATAAAAAGTAGAATAAAAATCGGCTATTAAGCTGCTTGTCTACTAGAGTGGAGAGAAGCAAAAATCGCGAATAAAATTGCATAAAATCTCTTCTCCTTTTCAAAAGATAGGCACAGTCCACAACTCCGTTTTGCATTACACCATCGCTCTATTGGAAAGGCAGCTTAAGTAGTACACTTAAATTTGAAAAAGTTACATACATTTCTATTGTATCAATTTTTTAACAAATATTTCCTACAGTCATCTCGTGTTGGAAAATTTCATGGTTAGTCAATAATGGCCATATAAATAGTTAAGTTGAAAGTTTGTAACCGTATATTTTTTATTTGTATTTGAAAAATTAAATTAATTTTTTTTTGGTCTTTGGATTTTTCTTTGGTCTTATTACTTACAAACAAAATCTAAAATATTTTTACTATTATACATATATATATATTTTTATTATTAACTCTGGTTTTACCTAGTCGCTCCGTAACAAAGGTCAGTATAATTGCCGTTTCAATTATAAACGCGTTCGCGTGTTAAAACAAGATGGCGCCCCTTCAATTGTATATAAATTGATGTTAACTTTTTACGGACCGACTTAGTAAAAACTCGTACTCTGCACTCAGATTAGATATTTAAATAAATAGAAAACGCTCTGTATTTTAACATATTGATTATATTTTAATCATTCAATGATTCGAGTGTGATATGATATTTGTTTTATTAAACTCAAAATATTCCAAAATTTCAAGTTATACATCTTTACATAAAACACGGAACCCTCAGTGCGCTAGTCTGCCTTATAAAAGTACCATTATATTTTAATGTTTGCATTAGTTTATATGTATTTTAGAGTTAAGAGTTAATAAGCTATGTGCAGCTATATAGTACAATGATGTGAAGAAAAATACATTTTACAAACGTTAATTATACTTCACGATTATGCTATTAGAACCAAAAAACAACAATATTACTATTTGCCTAAAATATAAACGTTACGTGCGCAGGTGCAGATGATATAAACCTTCCTTTTTATTAAATTAAATTTTACAAAATCAATTTTGTTTATTATTAAATGTTGTAATAATTAAATTATTATCCGGATTTTCGATTAACTGAATTTTTTCAGAAGTTTTTTGTCTTGTTAATGAAGTCTTTACATGTATTTTTGCGAACTCCGTGGCGCAGTGGTATGCGCGGTGGATTTAAAAGATGGAGGTCCTGAGTTCGATTCCCGGCGGGGCAGATTGAATTATTATCCGGATTTTTCTCTAATTTGTTCGAGTATTTGGTCTGGCTGGTGGAGGCTCTCCATGTAGTTACCGCCCTGAAAATAAGCGACAAAGACGAACCGTCAAGCGATTTAGCGTTCCGATACGATGTCGTGTAGAAACCGAAGGGGTGTGGATTTCATTCTACTCCTCACAAGTTAGCCCGCTTCCATCTTAGAATGCATCATCACTTAACATCAGGTGTGATAGCAGTCAAGGGCCAACTTGTAGTCGATAAAAAAAATTAAAATAAGCGTAACTGCCATATTCTGCCTTGTTCAATTTATATGCATTATACTTGTTAATGAATTACTATCAGTGCTATAATCAATGTCATTAGGTAGGTAACAGTAGTAAGTTGGGCGTATATATTATATAAAGAGGGTAAGGGGGCTTAGGGGGTCTGGACGCATGGATGCTAGACCAAGGGGAGACGAATCAATTTAAAGAATATTTAGCACTGTAACTGCTTTAATCGGTATGATTTATTTGATCTGAATTTACTCTGTTTTTAACAAAAAATGTCCACCTAAAGTTATAAACCATATTTTTTGTCTATATTTCTCTCATTTTAGTTACCGGGGGGACATTTTACCACTTTGGAAGTATCTCAGGAAACTATTCAGTTTGAAAACAATATATAAACCCAACAGTTTTTAATTTTTTTGGTCAAGCGTGAGTTGTCTTTTATGACGAAGAAGAATCCGCTCTTTTTGAGAAATGAGAAGTCGTTTAAAAAATCAATTAAATTTAAAAACTATTGTTATTTTATATGGAACGTACAAACAAGATCTTTATCGCGCGTTGTTTAAGGGGGTTCTAGTTCGATATAAAAATTGGACTACGAAAAGGTGTCACAACAGTTTTTGATCAAAATTTGGCGCTGTCTTGGGTGCGCGTGCGGCGGGGGGGGAACGATCGATGTAATGATGTTTCGCGCCTGTAACGTCTTCGATTGGTGTGATTCATGTGAAACTTTGAGCCAACAACTTACTATTTTTTTTTTATATTTCATATATTAATCGATTGTTGATAAAAAAATAAAATATTTATTACATATTCCTTCACTATTTAATTTTGGTCAAGGAACTTCGTTCATCCGGGAGTCCCTTTTTGACAACTCAAAATCAACTAATTTAGAAATTATTGGTTTTTTACTAATTCACACTTGGCCAAGAAATTGATGATGCCCAAATTATGTTACCTAAATATGGCTAAATCTTCCCAAAACCTGTATTTCCGATCGTGTCAAAGTTGCGAAGAATACTATAATATTGAAATATCGCCACTAAATAAACTAATTATGTACTGAAATGTTTATTGTTGTATCGAAAATATTGTAAATATAAGTGTAAATATTTTCATATGTTAATAAAAAATGCATATATTATTCTCTGTTTCATTTGATTACCTGCTTTCATAATTTGAAGTCAGTGCCATCCAAGTTTAAGGAAGTTTATTTAATGAAGTGATAAAGCACTTTGTAGGTTCTAGCCTGTAGGTAACATCCTCAAAGCCTTTCTAATATAAATGTACTAGTTGTCCCTACAATTTTTGAAAGTTCTTTGATTTCTCTGTTATCCTAACTATATCCTTTCAAACAAAAAAAAATTATTAAAATTGGTTCATAAACGATGAAGTTATCCGCGAACAAACAAAAATATATATATATGTATAATTAATTTTACGCCCACATTTTCGTAATTTGATAAACTTACCAAACTCTCACGTAAAATAATAAGTAAGCAATAACTAAACGCCATGTGCGCTATGATTGGTCGAATAAGTCACGTTATCCTTTTTGTGTTCTTGTAATGTTTTAATTATGTAACTCTGTTGGAACTGTGAAAAATGCGTTTTTTTTCTATGGTTACTAAAGTACCCATAACGAGCAACCTAGAAGCTGCGAACAGCCAAAATTATGAAGATAGTGCGGTAAATATTAGTATTAAAAATGTCAATAAAATGATATAAAGACAAAAAAAAAATTTTTTTCATTGATGTTGATTCTTTTTATAAAGCTTACTTGCATCTTGTTGGTAAGTCTTTTGTTCCATTTTTGAAGTCGTTTAAAAAAGAATTATCAAAATCGGACTATTCTGTAAATAGTTGTGCTATATTATTGTTATACAGAAAAAAAATTATCGTCAAAAATAAAGTGTGGAATTGAAATCCGGTTAAAAACGGAATAACAGATATTCAAAATTGTATGAAATTGAAGTAAGAATGCAATTGAAGGTAAAGAAATAAAACAATATATTCAGTAGGTACTCCATTTTATTGCTTTTTTTTTCTAATTATAAATATGCGTTCATGATATCTGTATAGGAGATAAAAATTTCGAGAAAAATATAAAGATTATTATTAATTATTATGTTACAGAAAAGTAGATATAAATAGACATTTAAGAAGTTTTAAGATTTTAAAATCGGTATATTTTATAAAACATGCAGGCTCGTTGAATTTTAATAGTTATATTTGTTATTGATAAATTCATTTTACGTAATATTAATATGCTATTTGAAATTGGTATATGATTAATAAATATAAGAGAAATATTAAATCTTTTTTTTTTGTTATTTTTTATTGTGAATGATAATTTTTAAACACGAATTGGCAAAGATTTTTTACTTGTTCAGAAATAGCATGAGATTGCTTTCGGAAATTAGTTTATATTTTACTTAATATCGATTTACTAAAGCTAAATTCAGCCAAGGCGGCCAATCTCAGAGTTTAGCTTTTTGTAGCTATACTCAAGTGTCAGACCGCCACGCCGCATTGGATCAGCGTGGTGGGTATAGTTAGGTGTTTTATTCTACCGTATTGATTTCATATGCTTTGTTTAACAGCACTTTATTATCTACAAATGTCATCGAAATCATGAAACTTGCCCATTTATCCTTTTACCCCTGTGGTGTGGTGTCCTTGTACCCGAATTTTGACAACTGCTGTCAGTGTCAGTGACGGGCGTAGTGCGCTCTCGCTCGCGCGCTGTTTTCTGACAAATAAATGGAATCTTTATAAGCCGTATTTGGAAGGTCTTAGCTGTCTTTTGCCCATCCGACGGAATATTGTTGTACCCACCTCTATCTCAATCTTTTCAACTTACTGAAGGGCATATTTTTTAAAAAATATTAAACAAAAATTTGTACTAACACATTTTAAAGTGCTTATTTCAATTTAGAACAAATCTTATGTTTAAACACTTAACAGGCCTTTATTATCAATATTGGAGTAGGTAGGCAGGTATCACCGTTAGGCGTACTATCAAATCACCCCTTCTGGTATTTACACAGCATCGAACCCAGGACCTCGGTCATGTAAATCCACCGCACATATCGCTGCGCCACGAAGGTTATAAAGGTTAGGTACAACTTTTTGCAGGATTTGGGGTTGTCATCACAACCTGGCTCACAACTTTGTTCTGCATTTACAAGATGTTTTATTAGGTTATATAAATGATTGAATTCCAGTCATCTGGTAGTTTTAAAAGGAAAAATTTGTAGAAAGTTTCCCGAGATATATGAAAATTTGTTATATAAATTTTCATCGTGGAAGCTTAGAAAAATTTTGAATACAGATTTTGATGCGTTTTTTCAAAGTATGACGATAATTGTAGACGATAGTTTCAGAAATATACCTGTAGGCCATTCTATTAAATAAATGGCTTTTGAAAATGACTGCTCTGCTGAAATTCGACTACGGCGCATCAAAATTTATCTATTTCAAAACTAAAAGAAAGCTTTTTAGGTCTCCTTTTCTCAATTGCAAAATTCCCGGAAAAGTTCTAGGTTCCACTCTTTTAAGTACCAAAGGACTAGTTAAGGAAGATTCGATTTTATGCATTGTACTTACATAAAGTTCATAATACTATAAATCACAAGCGTTTTTAATTAATATAGAATGATAAAATCCGTTAGATAAATTCAGTTAGCGGCAACCGGTTGTGTCAGAGTGATGTCGATTCCATCGTTCAGATCTTCGTCGTCTTCATCGTCGCAAGCGTCCTCTGGTTCACCGAGAGCTCTCACGAATTCTGAAATTATTTGCAGACTTGGAATACTGAAACGTCACTCAAATCTACCACTCACTTAAATACCTCTTGAATTTAATACCGTTCTTTGATGTTTGTCGTGAGTAGCGTAGTACTAGTACTTAACCTAACCTACGTATATTAATTTGAGGTTTAAAAGATACTCAATAACATTAAGGCCTGTGTGTCACGACAACCCGTACGCCGATTAAGAACGTAAGTTAGATTAAGATAACCGCTCAGTTTACGTCCTTAACCGGCGTACGGGTTGTCGTGAACAGTAAATTTATAGTAGTTATGTTAACCGTTGGTTATGATAACCGAAATCTTGGTGCACACAGGGTTTAAGATACCTACTTAATATTTGAGTGACATCAGTATACAGGATTATTTTAGTAGTGGTCTCCCGCAACGAAATGATTGTTTTGCTTGGCGACCTGCCTTATTTGTCCAGTGGAAAGCAATGGATCGCAGAGACCTGCGATGGGCCAGTAAATAGTTTTTAGCTTTTCTTTCTTCCATAAAAATTTCGAGTCCGGTGTTGCGAAGTTGGCGGCGCTAAAACTTTTCCTCGTAGGTACTTTTTTCAATTTCAATCCGACTTTTCCGGGGTCATCATATTATTAATATTTGATAGTTATTGTTTAAAGAGTATAAAAAATCACTTTAATCCCGACTACCCCCATTCAAATTTGGAGCAATGTGGTGGGAACTCCATATCCATTCTCTTAAAAAATGGGATACTTAGCTTGGCTCGTAACAGACCATAAAATAAGCTGATTATGATAATGACCTATCAAACATGATGCAATTATTCCTTTTTAATTACTTAGAAAACTGTTCTACAATACAACAAATTCAGCATTACTTATTATTATTTTAAATCAAAGATTATGACGGTTTAAGCATCGATAATAAATCTTTATCGCTATAATTTATCTTGTAGTCTATACCTTATAATATTTAGTAGGATTATACTAATCCTAATCCGGTAGATAGAGATAGGAATTTCAACCTAATTTAGTGAGGTAGGTAATTATGTATCTGCCAAGGCAACTAAGTTGTAGGTAGGTAGGGTGCCATACTTGTTGTCTTAGTTTATATGGCGCCCGGGCTTGCTTTCATTTTTTAAATAAATCAAACTGCATTCGCAAAAATTGAGATGAATAAAAAGGATATTATATATAGTTATATATTATTATTAGATATTATATATTAATATATTATACATAGTTTAGGATATTGTAGTGTTTAAGCTTTTACTTTTTTATTTATTTAATTGTAAATATTTATTTAAATGTATATATTTAACTGTAAATAACTTGAACTTAAAAAAAATAAAATAAAAAGGAGTATGAAAATTTACATAACTTTTTATTAATACTTGTAACTAGCCACGACAGAAACCTCCCACCTGCCAGACCCGGAACAATTCAGAGCTTTCAATCGGCCTGCCGGGAATCGAACCCAGAACCGGATTTTCCTAAATCCACCGCACGTACAACTGCGCCACAAAGGCTCTTAAAACCAGACTAAGACTATAAATACTAATTAAAAACAAAGCTCGAAAATTCGGGATTTCCTGATTGTCAAATCCTAGACCTGGCGAACCTAGTGGTAGACTCACCCAAGAAATCAATGCGCCCGTCGCCATCCGAGTCCACTTCCTTTATCATGTCTTCAACTAAAATAAAAGATAATTTGATTAGGCGTTCCGATTAATTATTATGTCGATTAGTTTTTAGAAATCAAAAATATTAGATTAAAACAATATAGACAATAACAACAATCAATTAAACAGGTACCTGAGCGCTCATTGCGGGTTTTTATACCGAATCCGCAGCGTGAATACGTAACGTTAATAAAATCAGTGGCGTGCACAAGGTTTATAACTAGGATAGGCACTATAGGTACTAACTACAGTAAATGGAAAATTCGTAATGTGTCCTCAGGGTAGGCAGTGACTTTATGCATTTATGAAGTGCACGCCACTGAATAAAATTTATATGGAAATTAAAGCGTTTTCCCACGTTATAACTAGATGCATCACTTCATTTCCATATAAAGCAACGTTACGTTTTCTCGTAGCGACTCGGTAAAAAGCTCACACTTGGCACTCGGTTTTCAATTAACTAATAAAAAAGTAATTTCAGATTTGCAAGAAAAAGAAAATAGGTAAGACGTAATAGAATAAGATAAAGTTGCGGCAAGGTGTCGCATATAGAAACCTATCATGACTACGGTTTGGAATTTCTTTCTTTTGAAGTCTTTTTCTTGATTCTCACAACTTCGGCTTTAAGAATAAAATGAAAGTATCTACAGTTGATCCTCAAATTTCATATAAAAAGTAGCTTTTCGCTTTTTCTTAATCTTTTAATATGTACTGTAACTATATACGACAACTCACTCTCTTCCTCAGAAAGGTCTTCTCCCAGACACTGCAGCACCGCTCTCAAGTCCGAAGCGCAGATATACCCTCGGTTATGTTTGTCGAACACTCTGAACGCATCCCGTAACTCCCTCTCCTCTTGTTCAGCGGAACTAGTTCCACCAGCTGCCCCTGACATCGACTTGGAGAGGATGTTCACGAACTCTTCGAAACTGACGTTACCATCGCCTAAAAATTAAAGCAAAAAAGCCTTTGATCTATTAATTATTAAATGTAATACCTAATTGGGAGGTCATACTATAAAAGCGGAGTTTTTTTAAGAAAATCGAGTCTCGATAAAGACTGAAATATAAGCCAAAGCGTTCATATCTGTGGCATAGCATGGAATAATCTAGAACTAAAATTTACCCGGTAATTATTTGTCATCATAACTATTAAAATCAACATTTAAAAACCCCCGACTAAAATCAAATTAACCATTTTTTTGTGGTGGCCATCTTGGATTTTAAACTTTTCATAGTGTAGGTAGTATTCTACTGTTCAAGCTCTTTCACGACGTAAAAAGATATTTACATTAAAAGAAGATACACATTTTGCAACAAAATTATCGATTAGATTTTAAAAAAGACTTTAAATTACAAGAAAAACCGTTTTAATAAAGAAAGTCTGTCAATGGCATCTGTTAAGACAGATTCAACGAGCCCAAACTCAATGGGTTTACTAAAAAGGTAGACCAGGGTTACGTCTCCTACCTTCGAGCCTTATCATCAGACCAGCTCAGTGGTTCCAGAAGACATTAGTGTTTCAAATGTCATATCACTTACATGCTTTCAAGCAAACTGAGCGTGTAACATTTCTATCATCACCTAACAAACGACTTGGTGACCTTGAAGACCTGAACCGATTTCCACCAAACATAGCTAAGAACACTCTCGACTGATATACCTTTTTTAACAAAAAAACCGCATTAAAATCGGATCATCCGTTTGGGAGTGTTAGTATTTTAAAATATTACAATTTGTTACCATAGACAATACTATACGATATTGTCTATGGTAACGTAAGCTTATGTCTGTCGACCGTGAGATGATTTCAAAGGACTTGATTCCAGGCCGTAAAATAAAATATAAGAATTGATACCTATGCTAGAATAGTCGAGTAGTGTATTTTACTGTTCTTTTGATTGTTACACAGTATGTATATTTTTACTGTAATATTAATTATTGTAATTGAGCGGTTTTGTAATTCATTTAAAAAGAGTCGAGTTTTTCTGACCGCGTCTTTTCTCGTCTCGGACTGTATTTTCCGACGCGGCGGTAGTTTACAAAAGAATAAACAATTTTGAAGACATCTGAATATTATTTCAACGCCCAAGTTTAATAGGAGTTACAATGCCACAGACAGACACACACATACATTTACACAGACATGTCAAACTTATAACACCCCGTCGTTTTTAATAAAAAAGGTTGATTCGAAACTTTCAGACTTATTCACGAAAATAACGCAAATTCACAGTAGCTAACTTTAAATAAAATAATTGAAGGTCGCAATTTTCGTGACTCGCTCTAAACATGGCTTGATTACGCCACTGCCTACTATGTACCTATAGAGGGTAGTTTTACCAAAACTTTGGTGACTGTATCCGTGTTTAATTTGTATTCGCACTGTATTTATATATACCGTTTTATATAGATATAACGTTTTATTTTAGAAATGATTTTACTTAGTATGTCTTACCATCGCTGTCGACCTCTTGAAGCATATCCTGCAGCTCCTCAACTCTCGCGAACTGGCCCAAACTGCGCATCACTCGCCCCAGCTCCTCCTTTGTAATGGTTCCATCACCATCCTTGTCAAATAGGCGGAAGGCTTCACGGAATTCTGTAAATATACTTTTATCAAAGCGTTGCCTGCGGGTCTATTCACTATATTCTGTAGCGAACAGAATAGAAACTTCAAACATTACTAACGAGATTTTGTTTGTGATTCTTAAATCGCGTCGTTTCCTTTCCATTAATTTTTTATTGTGATGTCGTGTTTTTTGTTAATAACGACCTCTATGAAGTACGGAAAATGCGGTTACCATTGATTTTCAGAGGCATGAAATCTCTTTACAAAATCAAATGTCAAAAATTCTCTTATTTCCGCGGCAGATGCTTTGCGAAAACTGCTAACATTTCTGAGATCATATTTTTGTTGTTATTCTCTTTTTGCATATTTTTGCTTAGGTCACCATGTGCCTGGCACGCCTTATTTCAATCAGATTTTTCTCAAACGATGTTTATATCCCAAGAACCGTTGTAAGTAAGTATTTGAAATATTTATTTGTGTTTGTATCTATATAGTGTTGGTAAGATACCTATATATTATACCATAAAATGTATAATAGTATCTATATAATGCTTTGAATCGTCTTTCATACAAAATTCTCAACGGGACTTACGTACTTACTCACATTTCAGGCCTCTTTTTGCAATATTCTTCCTTTGTGAGGGGAAAAATTCAATTGAAGAGAGCGCTCGGGACCGTCGGGATACCTACTGGCGCCGGTTTGCGATACGTTTAAAAGACATTTTCTTTACAAAAATAACTTAGGTACCTATATAAGCATACATGACTGTATATGGACTTTCATTATGACATAAATGTTAACGATAGCTAAAATAAACGCTAGAAAATAATGTTATTTATTATTTCTCTTTGATATATAAATAACAAGCAAACGCCCGCGAAAAAAATATGTATAGGTACAACTTTCCGAATAAATCTAAGAAAAAAAAATGTACGTGACTCTTTTTTAAAAGATAGAAGGGGTATAGCAAGCTATCCTTTAATATAGATATTTTGATTTTTTACAGTTATAAAAAGGGGCAATTCTTGCATATATGGTTTTATTAAACTTGAAAGGGATTAGGCAGGGGTTTTAATTGAAACTCTCCGGCGCGACTTTTCCCACTGTTGTCGCCACATTTCAGCCAATCAATACAAAACAATGGATTAAAACCTTCCTCAAGATTTACTTTATCTATCGATGAAAACTGCATGACAATCCGTTTAGTAATCCTAGAGTTTATTGCGAACTGACAGACAAACAAACGTAGTGGGAGATTTGGTTTATAATATTCAGCGATATTGATAATTGCCATGAAATCTCAAGTAAGTTAGGCTAGGAGATATCACAAAAATCAATCATCGTAAGACCTACACGACAAATCTAGCCTATTGTCCTAAAATCTTAAGTAAATAGCCGGTCTATATTAACCAGGTATTGTAGGTCCGACTAATTATATATTGTTTGATCAGGTAGTTACAAATACTCAAAATGGCGGGCTGTCATGATCCCCTTTTGATTTCATAGATATCCCTTTGACATAAAGCAGATCACTGTTGTACAGTACGAAAGCCTATTACAAAACTTACCTTTCATTTGCGTTCTAGTTATCCCCGTGTTTTCATCAACGATGGAAGCTTTCCGATCGAGTGTGGTGTTCGCAGCCGGCTTTAGAAAAGCGACCTGACGCGGCGGCTGCGTTGGCGTGATGGACCGCTCCGATAACTGACTGTAAAACCATTGCATTGCTGTAATACCTTCTGAAGGCCTCCGTGGCGCGTTGAATTTATAACACTGAGGTTCCGGTTTCGATTCTCGGCAGGACCAATTGAGATTTTCTGAATTGGTGGCTAGTCACCACCCTACCGGCCTACCACCGCAACGTCAAGCGATTTAACGTTCCCATACGATGTCGTGTAGAAACCGCAGGGTGGTGATATTATTCGACTCCTAACAATTTAGCTCGCTTCCATCTTAGATTGCATCATCACTTATAAAAAATATCACTGATAAAAAAAATATCTTCTACAGTCTTAAATATTATTGACTGCCGCATTGGTCGTGTCATTAGCCTACTTGGCGTCTCTTGAGGTCATTCGAGTTTTGATTCATGAAGTTTTTTAAGAAAATTCTCAGCCCGGAATCGGGAAGTTGCTTGTCATATCTCCGTGCCACGGAGAAAGGCCGTTGCTTAATGCCGTTAAGCGATCGATCCACTATAACATTAACATCTAATAGCGGTCGTTAAAACAAAAATAATAATCATTATCACTCTTAGCTCGCCAACCCGCATTGGAGCCTGAGTTCCATATTCCCTCTCTTATTAAAATCGAGTCTTGGTTCTCTAATAAGCCAATACCCGGTAATGATGGAATATTATAATTAGACGATCATATATAACAATGCGCTTTCCGGAAAGCGCAGCGTTGGTCGACCCCCAACCAGGTGGACTGACGATATCAAACGTGTCGCAGGGAGCCGCTGGCAACAGGCGGCTCGGGATCGTTGTGTTTGGAAGTCCCTAAAAAAGGCCTATGTCCAACAGTGGACGTCTACAGGCTGGTAATGATGATGATGATAATGATATAACAATGAAAATAAAAACAAAAATCTCGTAAAAAGTTTTCCTTTAAATTCTAGTTTTCATAATGGGAACAAAGTCAATAGAGTTCATTAATATGTAACTATATTTTAATATTCCGGACGTGGCCAAGGCACTGCCAGTCGAGTATACACTATACCCTGATCCAATTTATTTTATGGAACAAACTTTGCATAAAACGAAGCTCTGCAGCGTATTTAGAGGATAAACTGAATAAAAATTTTCTTTAGCGCTAAAGTATAAGCGGCTATTGTTTTTTAGGACAAAACATTAAAAAGAGAAGCGGATTCAATTATAATAAATTCAGACATTTTCTACTGAAGAAAGTAAGTAGGTTACTAAAGCCTGTGTGCACCAAGATTTCAGTTATCATAACCAACGGTTAACATAACTTTACTATAATTTTACTGTTCACGACAACTCGTAAGCAGGTTAAGAACGTCAGCTCGGTTAAGATAACCGCCTGGTTTACGTCCTTAACCGGCGTACGGGTTCTCGTGAACAGTAAATTTTACGTTTAGCTTATGTTAACCGTTGGTTATGATAACCGAAATCGTGTACACATGCCTAAATGTCGCGTCGGCCAAGTAGACATATGTAGCCAATTATTAAAAAGTCCTGGGGGTCGACTCCTGAGTTAGGAATTTGATACAATCTCGGGCCCTAGGCAAGGCAATTAGAAAGCTTTTTCAAAGTATATTTGATTTAAATATTAATTTTCTCACACGCCACTTTGTCCTCGTAGAAACCTTGACCCACGACTTTTTATTAACTAGTATCTTCTCGTCTTTGTCTTCCTCTAAATCCAGGTACTGTTGACGAAAACTTCAATAGGCCTCAACCTTATAGTTTAAATTTTAAAAGATCTAAGTGTGACGACGAAGGGAAGCCATTTACTTCTAGCTGTCCACAGCAGATTCACCCAATAAGATCCCATTCCCGTGGCAGTATTAAGAAATACGTCCTTAGTGAGTTTAAATCGCAGACTCACTAACTCTGCCAAACAAGTCAATCGACCCGTAATGAGACAAAACCTCAGTGATAATATGATTAAATTCTCGTATATGAGAAAAGCTCGTTTAAAAAATATGTCTTTAAACAGTAATATATTTAATTAAGATTGCTTTAATAAAGCGCCACTTGATAATCATAACCTATCCTAAGTAAGATTTCCTCGTCGAAACAATACGCCCGCGCCCGCACCGGAACAACCGCGCTCGTTCTCGAGCCGCATACAAATATGGCCGCACCCCCACGGGAGGGAATTACGTCTCCTTTGCGATCTTGTTGCTCCCCCAACTGTAAACTGTAGCTATAATTATGTAGGTATTCAGTAAAAGCAGGCGTTACTTTGCGGAAGTTTATTATAAATAGTTAATATTTATTTCACACACAATCGGAGAATCCTTGACTATCGTCTGAAATTATGACTTCACAGTGTGCAAAGTGTTTTTAATAGGTAGTCCAAAAGCGTTATGCGGAGAGACGAAAACACATTGCAAGGAAAAATACAGAAAAATAATCCATGAGACTAATAAACTAGACTACTACCTATTAAAGATTATCACGCTAAGCCCGTCGACCAGCATTATAGCAACGTGGTTACTCTTTTAGCAAAGCAAAATAATGTTCGAATACGCTACTTTCCTTTTTGAAAATGAATACAATATTACTTACAGTAAATTCGTACTATTTGTGTCTTACCTTTGAGATGGGCTGATAGCAAAGCTGACTGAGGGCGTCCGTATGTTGTCTGGGCGGGTCTCGTCGGGCGGGCCCGGTTCCGTGCTGCTTGTTTGTCGAGTCTAAACACAGATTTTCAAAATTCAAATGTTTGACCTGGTGGTAAGCTTAGGCCATGGCTTGTTACAGTACATACCCATCGATTTAGTGTTCTAATATAGTAGAGGAGATGGGACATGAAGAAGTTGCATAGAAACATTCAATGATGCGGGTAGACCGTAGAATAAACTTGTCTCTCTGTCAAGTTAGCCGGCTCAGACTGACCGTCACTTACAACAGGTAGGTAAATGTGGTGAAAATATTATCGACGTGATAACCAATAAAATTATCGGGTCAGCCTTTGTTTTATGTGAATTTTTCAAAGCGAATATTCTAATAGTCCAAGGATTCATCATGCATGAATCCATGATAAGCACGGAACAAGTCTTGTGTCACGGCTGTAGGTTTAGAAGAAGCTCTTTTGTGACACGTCAATACTCACATTCTCCCAGCCCAGCCGAAAAATATTAGAGGATAATAGCTTACCATAATGCCTTTGAGCTGATTCACCAGCGGTGAATCAGCGAAGAAGTTGTTCACCGCGGAGAATATGTTTGTATATTTGCCGGTCGTACTACAGCAGGCGTCGTCCCGCCCGCCTCGAGCTTGGCTGTACAAATGATATAAGTTGCATTAAGTAGTATTAATAAGAAGAAATATTCCAGAGATAATATTTTGTACTAGCCAAAACTTTTTGTTGTAGTAAAATTAATTGGTACATAAATTTATAGCTCTTTTTAACTTAAGATATATACCTACTAATTATACCTAAATTCACGTTTTAAGGGGTGGGCAACGAAATAATGCGCTATCTTCCAAGAAATTTTCCGAAAAAATACTTAGCCTGGCGTTGGGAAGACGTGTTATACCCCCATGCCTAGATTAAACCATCGTTCCTAGCCATCATACCTTGTCTATTTCTACATCTCACATCTCATAACAGACATAATATTCAACCATGATCACCTCATAAACAAGTCAACCCGCATTACAGGAGCGATATCTCCTCTTCTCTAGAGATAGACTTGGTCCTATTGTAAAATACGCTGTAACTCGCTTGTCTTTTGTCTTTCTATTGTACATAGGAATTGAAAGTTAATGATCTTACTTACTATCGTCATATCGCCGTCGTCATTGGTCCTTTTTAATTATTGATGATTTTTAACCGACGAAAAAAAACGGAGGAGGTTCTCAATTCGACACGTATATTTTTTTTATTTTTTTTTAATGTATATATTTTATATATGTACGCATAACTTTTTACAGAGTTGTCCGATTTTGATAATTCTTTTTTTATTAGAAAGGGTATACTTCCAAGGTGGTCCCATTATCATGTTTGGATCTGATGTTGATATCCTGGGGAAATTGAAGGAACTCTTCAAATTTTGGAGGCACGCTTACAGCAATTTCAGTTTTTGCCTCGGTATCGGTAGCTTTTTAGCTACTAGTGTCGTATAATATACTATGACAGTATAGTACGAGTACGTTACGTGTAAAACACTAAAAAGTAAGAAATAAAATTTTTTAACAAAAAATAGAACCGACTCAAAACGCACTAAAAAGTATTTAACGTACTTAAGCGTAACGTACGTTACTTAAGCATATCTGTGAAGTCGGTGCCAGCCAAGTTTAAGTAACATTTATTTTACGTAGTAAAGCAGTTTGTGGGTTCTAGGTAACGTCCTTAACGTAGAAACCTTGGCTGGCACCGACTTCATAGATATGCTTAAGTGAATTAAAGCAACTAAATGACTCAGTTATTTTTTACTTTTTAGTGCGTTTTGAGTAATATACTAACACCTTCCTCAGGAATCACTCTATCTAGTGATGAAAATCGCAAATCAATCCGTTAGTAGTCTTTTAGTATATAGCAAACAAATGGACAGAAAGAGTAGCTTTATAATACAACTATGTAGTGATATAAGTAAGGTAGGAAGGTTAAACATTTAGATACGTAAATTACGGCTAACCCTCGTTACGTTTACCCTGTAGATTGCCATCAAACATATCACACAACAACATCCATATTATCTAGAAAATATCCTACCTACGTAGTCGGCTCCCACGACTATTCAGACCGAGCTATGTCCTTTAATGTTCAATGGTTGACGGTGCATTATTGTTGTAAATTGACATTTATAGGGGCATATTCATTGGACAGTCGCTGAGATTAAGCCATTTAACTTATTTAGAACCCATATTTGCTTAAGTGCATAGACTAACAAATGTATCAAACTTGATTGCTTGGACTTAGAGAAAGTATTTCTAGTGATGAGGACATTGCAAGCTGTAAGGCGGAATTTGGAAGAACCTGTAATATTTATATAAGATCTCTATGTACCTACTCAATTCACAATAAATTTGAAATTGTATTCTGTGGTAATAGCTAGATAATATTTTATTTACAATATATTTTTTTGGTCGCTGGGGCCGGCGTGTTCTGGAGTGGAGACCATGAACCACTAAGCGCAGTGTAGGACGCCCTCCAGCCCGATGGTCTGACGACCTCAAAAAGGTAGTGGGAAGTGGCTGGGTGAGAAAGGCAGAGGATCTTGTGTGGTGGCGCGCTCTCGGAAAGGCCTATGTCCAGCAGTGGACGGATACAGGCTGATGATGATGATGATGATGATATATTTTTTAATTTTTAACAATGAAAAAAAATATATTTTGAAAAAATGTAAAAATATTCATTCCTCTGGTTGCGGAGCAATTGAGTGCTCAGAATCGGAGGTCAGGGATCCTGGATGAGGAAGCTCTCCACAATGTGCGCCATTTCAAGGATTATCAACCTACTTCTGTATCAGAGCATTAATCCAACAGCCAAGCAAAAAAAGATTTTATTATTAAAGACGCAGAGATCCCAAATCCCTCTCTCCGATAGGAGATACTAATAATAAAACCTTATTTCACTCGACTTAGACCCGCTATGCTACTCCAAAGCGGGTTGGCGGGCTAAAGATGAAAATGTTGATTTTAGAGATGGTAACGACAATTACCAAAACTGACTTGTAATACCAACTAACTGGCAACTCTTGACAGAGATTATTTACTAAAAATTTCTGGAAAGAAAGCCCAAAACCCAATACCTCAAGATCAGAAGCTACATTTTAACCACTAAACCAACGAGGATAAAAACGGAACAACATGGTTAAAGGTAGACGCGCTAATAAGATTGTAAGATTCGTTTTTCAGATAAAACAAAGACAAATCAATAAAAATTTTAAAATTTCAACATTTGGGGATACGATGCTCTTCAGATAAATAACATAAAAATATTTTATTGTAATTATCATAAATAAATTAAATATTATATTATTCATAATGCTCACTTGCATTACATTTAACTACGGTAGCCATTGTTTTTGGATTATATCCAGGATTTATTAGAAAAGACAATATTATTTGAAATATCTATTACACTTCACAAAAGGATATATTTTGATTTGGTAAAAATAATTATTTATTCGAAAATTTTGTTTTATTAAGATTTAAATTTTTTATTCATTAGGTACGCAAAAAAAATCAATTGATGGAACATTTCTGCCTTCATTGCTATTCGTTAATTGGTAATAAATTTCGTATTTAGGTAATACGAGTACAAAGCGATTTCATAAATTATTGCACATAAAGCTCTTAAACCAGCTCCGTTATTCACGGGTTTTACAAAAGGACATACCAAATACTAAATAAAGAGATTGTGCAAATATTTACCTTGTTGCTATAATGTTAGAGCACTTTGTTGAATGACACTACGTGGCAGACAAAGCACAGTGCGCACAGGTATTGAATGGAAAGCTACAATCGCACTGAAAGAAGCTGGCTCCAGAATACGATGTCAAAATTTTCGCGCATGCGAATTGGTTTGAGATGTTTAAGGTGATATTTCGTTTACCATTGCATGGAATTTATGTTACGACAGAAATACAAATTCGACCTACTTATATACTCTTGAAAATTTTCATGTAAACAGCTAAAAGTTATTTTATTTATTTATTTTTATCGATATTCTAAACTGTTTTGTTCTTTTCTTCTTTGCGGCCAGGTTTTTAAAGATTATCACTTGTACATGTGCAGTGAAATCTAGCCAAAAATTTGTGGACTTGGTAAACTAGTGACTGTTTTATTTTTTTTTGTTTTGTAAGTTTTTTCGAGTCATCCCTCTTTTCGTAACTTAATTCAAACAAACACTTCTTTTTTTGTTACATCAGATACATATCAGACGGGAAAACTTAGCCTCCCTTTTCCGGGAGGGGAGGCTCAAATCGACCCCCCTCGCGTACCTCTAATTTCTCGGACGTATATGAATTTTAAACAATCGGCCTAATATCACTTGCTATGGCAAGGTAACCTGCTAGTCTGAGTATTATTTATAATGTTTTAAAAGTCTATATCCTAACATTCATACTTGGCTAGTGCAGAAGACTATGGTCTATTTTGAAAAGAGACTCTTACTTTGTAAAACGACTTGATCATGCGATGATGATGTTGTATGTTCTTACCGATTTTATAAAACAGTACCCTAATTCGGTTTAACACACAAAGCTAAATGAAATACATTTTATAGGTATAGTCAAGGCAAGGGTTACTCAGTCAAGAGGGCAATCCAGTGTATCGATGTTTCTACAACTGTACCTACTACATAATTCCGACAGGCAGACTAATTAATAAACTCGTGCCTGCTTTTAACATTTATTTATTTACCTGTCTACACGGTAACTTTGGTAAAACGAATGTTACTAATTTAACCATTAGAGAGCTTTATATCGTCCAGTTTCGCACACAAAAATATTTTTAACTATTTCAGTTATTGTACAAGTATATCAAATACTTATCAAGATATCAAGATTTAAATTCTCGTGATCGGTGTTACAATTAGCAAATGAATGTTATGAACACATAGACGAACGATGGTCAAATATGGACTGTTTCATACGAACACGATGAGTTAACTAATAATTAAAAGGATAAAGAAGAGTTTAAAATATTTGTGAAGGATAAATAATAATTTATAACCAATATCATCAGTAGGTATACCTACCTAGCTCTTATAATAAATTTAGACTATTCCTTCATAGAGACATACTAAATTGTATATCAATGAGAAATTGTTATCATGAAACTGATAGGCTTCGTAAAATAAGTCTGTAAATAAAGACTGTCTTTTTAGTCTGGAGCCACGAAGGTTATCTCAAAAATGCAATCAACGGATACACCCTGCGGCGCTGTGCAAAAGATAAGAAGGATTATGATTCATGCCAGTACATTTACACTTGTACGTTTTTATCTAGTTAAGCCTCCGCAACCGCTTCATTTGCAAAAAGTATGAATAACACATATCGAAATGCAAAAGAAATAACGTTAGACTAAGCTAACCTTATTTCTTTTACGTTTTGATATACATCATCTTAGTCGCAATGGCTATCGTAGTCAGGCTTCTAGCTTTATTTTTTTTTGGAGGAAAGCATTTTTAAGAGATTTGTATTTTAGTAGAGCCAACACAGTACTTCAATTTAGGTTGGCAGGCTTGAAATAATAGGCGTAGGCAGGCTAATGTCTGACACTGTAATGATCACTGTCATTTGTAAGATAATAACTGGGATACCTCAATCTAATTCAAGCTGCTACTAGGAAGAGAGAATTACATAACCTAGAGGCAGAACCTAGGACTACAGGTATATTGAATATTATAATTTGGTGTATCAACCTAAGCTTTGTTCCATAGATTCGTAAGAGAAGTTAATTAAAAAATATACCGTAACGTAGAAACCGTAAGCGCTCGCTATTTTTCAAGCAATGTTTACTTAATCTCGATTTCAAATACTGATGCCTTCGTAACCAATCTCGATGCTTTATTCTCATTGTAAAATCGTCAGATACTGGTATAACAACTGCGTTTCAATAATTTATTACACAAAGATGTTACAAATGAACGTATAAGCTCGCCTGAGAGGCACCCTCACGGCCTGTAGCTATATGGTAAATATATGGTCACCCCACAGCGAGATTAAACTTATCAGTTCATTCACCTCGTTCTCACATTCAATAACGTTCCGTTCGTTCAATACGCATGTGCATATGAACCGGCCCGACAAGTATTCCGTGTTCGCCGCCAATATTCATTCTAGTTTTAGCCGGTAGCGCGAGAACACGCTTCAACTTCTCTATAGCTTAACAGATTCTTTATTCAAAAACATGGACTTCGTTGGCAAGAAATACAAGATGGTCTCCTCGGAGAACTTCGACGAGTTCATGAAGGCGATCGGTGAGTTATTTTAGATATTTCTTATTTTATTTAGAAACATATTCGATGTGGTGCGACGCCGGCCGGCTTTCGCTAATTACTTAACCACGCTAGCCGGCATTTTTTGACTTGCTACCGTTAAAGTGAAGATTTTTACAGGAATATAACTCTTAAATCGTTTTATTTCCTCAAAAATTAAAGAAAGACGTTAATCAAGCAATTTAATAATATAAATTAAACGGTGTTTAGACCTTTGTACGACACGTGTTCGTCTAAATAAAAAAACTGAAATCGGGACTTCTAATGAAGGAAAGTTGAAATATTGCATTTCTAAATATTGCGTTGGTTTTTATTATTTAAATACACAGAATTAGAAGGTTTAACATTAATTTCTATAAAACAAGTCGCCGCTTAATTATTTTTAGAGTTACCCTATTTTGTCAAATTATTTTACGATATTTTGGTTTTCGGGTACGAGGTACTTGATTTATTTTGATTTTATTCAATTATGTTCGCTGTTTTCTCCACAGATTAATTATTTCGTTTCAACATATATTTTTTATATAAAATACCTACTTGGATATATACACAAGTGACATTAGTACTTAATCGTTATTACCATTAACAACCTACTTTAACTGGCAACTGCAGGGCAAGGTCTATCCTTATAGGATAGGATATGGTGTGATATGAAGCTTTGACCCACGCTGTTCCAATGCGGGTATTAGCAATACCTTATATGGTGTTTTTCCTATTTATTACAATTTGGGTATCTTTAAAACAAGAGTGAATAGACATTTTCTAAGCATCCGCGTCCCACCTTAGACCACATCAATACCATCAGGTGAGATCGTGGTCAAACGCGAGCTTATTTCATATTTAAAAAAATACTTATTATGTAGGTACTTTTAATATTGCCAGTTGCCATGTAGATTTATTGGTAAATAATTTAATTCTGGTAATGATTGTCTGCAAGCCTGTTATCATCTAGGTAGATAAGTACTAGGTATTATATTATAAGCTGTGCAATTTATCACGTTCTCCTGTAAATATATAATCACAATACCTGTTACCTACATAATTTTTTAATAATTAAAATATTCAGCGATAAATAAGTTAATGATAAATATTCAGAGTTTAGATATAAATTACCCTTCGATAGTTTTTCTTTTACGTTTTTCCTTTTAGACTCGAACCTTTATTTAATTATTTAGTGGGTAGTCACAATATTAAAGTAGAAGTTTTTTTGGTGGGAGTCTTCAGCCTAGGTTGTTACCATCTTACCGAAAAAGACGTACCGCTAAGCGATTTAGCATTTACGATGTAGTGTGGACCGAAAGGGGTGTGGTTTTTTCCTACTACTAACAAGTTAGCCCGACTCCATTTTAGAATGCATCATCAATTATAATCAGGTGTGATTTCAGTTATGGGCTTATATGTAATACTGACGATTTTCATGTTCAAAAAAGCTTTATCAGAATAGCTAGGAATAGAAGAGGCCCACCAGCCTCTTAATTTACTAAAAAAAAAATTAAAATGATGTATTGGTTTTATATAAAATGTTAATTAAAGATATTAACAATATATCTAATTGTTTTTAGGTCATCTAATTAATTGTCATTTGTTTGTTCCAAAAGATTCCAGATTGAATTTGGCTTTATTATAGGACTGTAGCTATTTAGTATTTACCAAGGATTTTCCTAGTAAGTAGGTCTATATAATTAGTACATATATCTTCTTCCATGAGTAACGTATTATCGCACACATGAATCAGTTTGGTTATGTCATAGCAGACAGCTTTGTTCAACATTTAGCAAATCTACTCAGCCTTGAAATTTATTTTCAGGTTCATTTTCTTGTAGCTAATCTAGATGCCTTCTACATTTACCTACACCTTTTTACGGACCACTAAAGGCATTTAGGAGATATTTAAAGCATGGACCTACCACGCTGTTCAAATGGGAGTTAAGGGCATGATTATGTTGGACTCTGTTTCAATCATCACCCGATGATTATGAATGATGGTGATAAAATGATGCCTAGAATTTGTGATTTAACTTTTAGGTACTTTGCCGGCAATGAATAGAAGTAAAATAGGTCTTTTTTATCGACTACAAGTTGGCACTTGACTGCTATCACACCTGATGTTTAGTGACGATGCAATGTAATGGATGGATGAGGGGTGGATGGAAGCGGACTAACTTGTTAGGAGTAGGATGAAATCCACACTCCTTTCGGTTTCTGTACGTCGTACCGGAACGCTAAATCGCTTGGCGGTACGTCTTTGTCGGTAGGGTGGTGGTGTAACTAGCCACGCCGAAAGCCTCTCACCTGCCAGACCAAGACAAATTAAGAAAAATCTCAATCTGCCCTGAATTGAACCTAGGACCTCCGTCTTATAAATCCACCGCGCATACCACTGTGCCACGGATTTCGTCAAAAAGGTCAATGGTGACAACCAAGTCTTGGCTTTGGGCTTATTAATGACTCCAGTACAAATTAAACCATATTTATAGCCCCGCACTGCCGTAGGGCTCTCATGAGTTTCCTCTTTGAAGAAAAATCCCTGTTCCGAAAACATAATTAAAACTTTTCTTAGCCTTATTAAAATGAAGATCGCAAAAAGTAAAATAACCCTTAGCAACCAGTCCAACCAACCTTTAGTTTGGGCATTGGAATTTACAAAAAGAAGTGCACGTTTCAAAGAATAGGATTTGTGTACCTACCTATACTAACCTCACTGCTATCGCACTTCGCTAAGGTAGGTAGGTGCCGATTTAAGTGCGATCAAAGGTTGTAATAAAAATAACCAAATGACTAAGTCATAAAGCGTAAGAATTTAACGTTGCTATAGTGTAACAATCTACAATGCAGTGATATGCGCAGTGAATTATATGACGCCGATTCTGGGTTTGATTTTTGGCTGGCCCTATTAAGATTTTCTGAAGTCCAGATGGCTGGTCGGAGTCTTTAGCCGTGGCTACCACCCTAGCGACAAAGACGTGATAATTACGTCATATACCGGGATTTAGCGTTCAGGTACCATGTCGTGTACAAACCGAAAGGGACGTAGATTTCATCCTACTTCTAATAAATTAGCCCGCCTAAATCTCTGAATGTATCATCACCTACCGTCAGGTGTCATTGCAGTCAAGGGCTAAAACTTGTAATGAATAAAAAAAGATTGCAAACAATGCAGTTCTGAATAAGTCTTATTATATCAGAGTTATAAGACAAGTTTGTAGCTTTCCTCAACATTTAATTATTTAATGTCATGTTGGCCCTACATTACGATGTCACATGATATTAAGGGACAATGTTGTCTAAGATGTTAGCGGGCTAACTTAGAAGAGGTTTTTTTATCGACTACAAGTTGGCCCTTGACTGCTATCACACCTGATGTTAAGTGATGATGCAGTCTAAGATGGAAACGGGCTTACTTGTTAGGAGTGGGACGAAAATCCACACCCCTTTCGGTTTCTACACGACATCGTACCGGAACGCTAATCGCTTGGCGGTACGTCTTTGTCGGTAGGGTGGTAACTAGCCACGGCGAAAGCCTCCCACCAGCCAGACCAAGACAAATTAAGAAAAATCTCAATCTGCCCCGCCGGGAATCGAACCCAGGACCTCCGTCTTATAAATCCACCGCGCATACCACTGCGCCACGGAGGTCGTCAAAACCTTTCCGTCAAGGTAACTTTGTACGTTATTTCAAACTGATACACATCGCGGTACGTCTTTCCCGGGGTGGATACTAGCCATAGTCCAAGCTTACCCCAAGGCCAGATCTGAGAGAATTTAGAAACTATAAAATCCTAAAGAATATAAGTGCGTCATTTTAAGTAAACTGAAAGATTCCTTTTATTAGCCTATTAATGATCCATTAAAGGTTCTGTTCTCCCTCCATGTAGGATGACAATACGGGATGGCGGTCAACTATGTCAGATAAATGGGACAAAAAGTTTGTCAGTCCATTATCGTTTTATTAAATTATTTACTAACACACCTAATTCTAATCTAATCATAAACTAAGTATGTGTTTACAGAGCACATGGTATTCGTCTAGTCGACACAAGTTGTAAATGTTATCAACTTCCCCACTCGGTGCCAAGTGCAATGTCAATAGTTCGAAATGTTTACATAATTTTATTACAAGGCTTGCGTTGTAAACAATGGGACGGAAGTCAGATAATGATACAATTTTGAATGAATGACTTTTTCGGTGATGTACTTGATTTTGATTATGGTTTTTTACGTACAAAGCAAGATGAATTTGACTTTTTTGGCAAAATGATTCTATTTATATACAAATAAAGATCTTTGTTAATGTAGGACGGAATGGAAAATAATCACCTTTAAATCTACAATTTAAAGAGTTGATTATTTTTTCTAATAAGATTTTTAGGAATGTGTTAATTTTGTCGCCCTCCAATTTAGCAAATAACTTGGGCTAAGCAGTCAAACAGATAAACCGAAAGGTCTAGAGCTTATTGATGCTTCAACAACATCATCAATAGCAACCTATAGACGTCCACTGCTGGACATAGGTATTTTTAGAGACATCCAAACATCCAAAAAACAATCCAGCGGCTCCTTGCCACACGTTTAATTTCGACGACCTCCGTGGCGCAGTGGTATGCGCGATGGATTTATAAGACGGAGGTCCTGAGTTCGATTCCCGGCGGGGCAGATTGAGATTTTTCTTAATTTGTCTTGGTCTGGCTGGTGGGAGGCTTTCGCCGTGGCTAGTTACCACCCTACCGACAAAGACGTATCGCCAAGCGATTTCAGACTACATCATCACTTAACATCAGGTGTGATAACAGTCAAGGGCCAACTTTGACGCTTAATTTATTGAAATACTTAATAAGCTTTGAAGCAACTGCCTCATTAAAGACATTAATTAGAAATGCACATTTTTACAAAACTGTTCCATTCCTAACATGCTATGTAGTATATTCCTAGTATGCTATACCTTATTAACTAATTCAACAGCACTGAACGGTGAAATAAATAATACTTGTCTAACAAGAACTGATAGGAACTATGTAGGTACTGTAATGTATCTCAGTAAAAACTATCGTTATTCATAAAGACTAGTATTATTTTATTTCAATAAAACTGTCATCCTAGTTAGCGAGAAGCAGACGGCAAACAAAAAATGAAACGAACTCAAGGTATCAGATTTAATGGAATGGTTGACAGATGATAATACTATACAATGTCTACATTGTATAGTAAGTAACTATACTTAGGTATTTTAGCAAGAAACAAGATAAAGACGATGAACGATTCCTTCTTAAGAAAACTGACTCAACGATGAACCTGAGCGCATCTTTTATCTTGTATTGAATTTCTATGTAGGTAAGAACAGTAGCCGTTCTGATACAGTTCGAAAATTAGTGAATAACAGCTGCCATCCATTTTGTAATTTTAATTAATAAAAATTATGTCTTGTCTGCATGTCGTAACGTATGTGAAAAAGTTTCTAATGATGGGTTGAGTAGTTAGTAGAACAACACATAAAATGCAATCTTTTTGAATATCTTAAAACAATAGTTAAATAATAAGCGTTTATAAGTAAGCGTTTTCCATCTGAGGTCATAATTATACTACACTTACTATCAGCTGTGATATGTCATTTCATAAAAAAAACCAAGTGATAGTTCTATAGATAGGTATAGGTTGGGACGAAGTTCCTCACCCACCCTAACTGTCAACCGAAAATGTTGAAAAAAAAGTCTTGTTATACGAGTTCGTTCCAAAGAGTCTTCTCTTTAGCGATAATTATTTTTCAATGAATTAGCTTTCAAAATTAACTCAAGCCGGGATATATGTTACATTTTAGGACACAAGCCAGAGAACACAAGCAAAATAGCGCCTTAGATAAGATAAATTATTATATGAGAAGAGCGCAGACTGCAAACAAACTGCAAACGGATAGTAATAAGGTGACACCAATACATGACGCTCGCACGACCGTGACGCGAGCAAAAAAAACTAATTTCACGGACTTAACCATCTTCTGCAGTATTTTTAGGGTTCCGTAACTTGAACTGCTTCTGCTGTCTTCATCGTTTGTTCAGTTGGTAGCCTATGTTGCTTCGGATCACGAAGGTCTAGGTTAAGTTATGTGGATTTAGAAGGCTTTATAATAAAATTCTGTGCTTCTCTTTCTTCTACGAAATTTTCTAAGTCCCCAGCTGGGAATGGTTTTAAATTAAACCGTTCCGATCATTCTCATTAACTTAATTATAGTGATTGTTATAGACTCTATATCACTTTAAGCTTGTCAACCCCCATTGGAACAACATGGTCAGTCTAAGCTCCATATACTTTCTATGGGTGGGAGGCCTGACCCAGTAGAGATTATGAATGGGGGACTGTAGTCATTTTGCAGGTTATTTTCTATATTTTTATATTAATACGTGTCGTTTTTTATAGAAATGGTTTCAAGTATAAATTTCAAACTTAGATACCTAACTATCGCAAGTTTCTAACCTCATAAAATAACCATGATTTATATAATTTCATCACTTTTAAAACGGTTTTAATTACTTTGTAAAAATAAAATTATTTGACTAGTCATTTTACTTAACAACCTTAAGAGCTTAATGTTGTCAAAGTTGTACATATTCGGATATCATTTTTTAGAGATCATTTTTTGTGTCATTAACGTGTTCTTTGAAGCACGGAACGTCATTGTCTGCAATAATATTCTATCTCCAAGGTCGGTTACATACCTAATATTTGGTTTTAAAAAAAACCCCATGTATACAGACTTGGGTTAGAAGTTTAATGCGAGTAGGTATAATATAGGCGAACGTTTGTGAGTGCGTATGTTTGTTACGTCTTCACGACGAAACGGCTGGAGCAATTTTAACCCTAGAAAGATAATCATATTTTATAGTACGGGAAAGATAATCATGCGTAAAATTGACGCATGTATTTGAATTAGCTGTAGGTCTAGGTGTTATAGTTTATTTCAATGATTTGTATGGTATTATATAAGCACATATATTAGTATCATAAATAATGCAGATAAATTTTTATACTCATTTATTTTTATTTAAGAAAACAAACTTAAACCTAAACTTCTATAAATCAATGAAATTTTATGACACTTACTCTTTCAAATAAAAACTTGCTTTTTATTGTAATAATTAATATTTTTCTTAGTAGAAAATGAGTTAACTTATCTTATAATTTATGAATATAAAGTTTTATAAAAGTAAGTTACAAACAGCTCTGACACATATCAACGTTATGCTCACGATATATCACTTTCAGACGACTGGTTATTCAGTACTGTTTTGCTCTTCGAAGATTCCTTTTCCACTCGGCGACGGCTGTGGCTTCTTGAACCTCGTCTACAAACCCTCCTGTGTCGCTCTGTACACCATCTTAGCTTTTATGGTCCGCTACTCCACTTTTAGAGTTTTCGTACGGAATCTGGTCGTTGCTTTGCATAAGAGCGGATAGGATTTGGTCCTAGTCTAAATTGCTACTCTCCATTGTATTATATATTTCACAATTTATCTACAAAAATAAAATTATAATAATAGTTATGATAAAAAGTACTGAAACATACGAAACACAATAAAACTTTCATATAAGCCGCTGTCATAAAAGTCACACTAAAGATAATCATGCGTCATTTTGACTCACTCGGTTGTTATATTTCAAAATCGGTTGTACTTACCTTATTGACACATATACTACGTGGCAGGTCCTAGCAACGTATGAGATGTCCTAAACGCACAGCTATGGATTCACGATGATTAGAGAGACAGAGCAATTTTTCCATTGACATATTAATACTATGGACTTCGGGTCTAATGCAAAATTTACGTCAAAAGTGTCCCAAGATATTTTATACACACTAGGATGTATTTATGTTTTTATAAACAAAATAACATTGTAATGTATGTCTTATCGTATTGTTATACAGTCTAATTTGCAACAGTCTAATTGCATGCAATAAGTAATCAGCTTCGATTGACGGTTGCCATGGCAGCCTTTTTTTGACATGACAGCTTCCCGTGAAAATAGGACAACATAAATGGTGTGGAGTCGGTAGCTTTCAAATTTTTTTGGCATCTTATATTTATATATTATATTTACAGCAAATTTTAATCTATATTTACATATCCCTGACCTCTATATGTTGGGATAAATCTTGTACCAAATAATAATTGTTGTAATTATATTGTATAAAATAATAATTAGTTATAATAATAATTAATTACAAATCAAATCCACTAATGTACAAAATGATATGCCACTCGACATAGTTCTTTACTTTGAAATTTTAAGTTCTCGATATTTTCCTCTTTTTAATTAAACTGAAAATATATTTTTTTACTTCAATGACGTTAGATCACTTTTTTAAATAACTATTCCTAATTTCATGTAGATAATTCTTATAGTTATCAAATTAATATACCATTATGGTAAAAGTCATTTGATTAATATTCATGACATAAAAAATAAAAGTTGACATAAAAAATTAAAATTTTTGAATTGAAAATAATCAAATTATTTTCATTCAAAAATTAAGTAATTAAATAATTCAAATGTTAAACAACAAAATAACTCTATGCAGTCGTTGTTCTAAAACATTCTATTGCTCACGGCAGATCCGAACTAAATGTGGTTAATTAGATAAACATATTGCACTCCTTCTATCCTATACGCGGGTAGCGTATGGGAAAAGGACAGATAGATACTTTTGTTCATTTTGGTTGGTTATGCAATTTGTTTCTATAGTTTATTAAAATTTTAATAAAATAGCTTGTTTCTAAGCAAAATAATACTTTAAAATCATCAGTAAATATTTACTTACTCAAAATATGGTACACCGTCTTCTTTTCTCACCTTACTCGGGTAGTTCTTACAAGTTTTTTATAACACATTACGGCATTATTGACGTGTATTCTGTCAGTCAGCTAATATGAGACTAAATTGCGATTGGAACTCATTTCGCGTTTTGGCTTACTTTTGGTTCGGACACTTTTTATCGCTGACCCGAAGTCCATAGTATTAATATGTCAATGAATTTTTCGAAAACGCATGCGTCAATTTGACGCAGATTATCTTTCTAGGGTTAATAAAATTTGGTATGAAGTTAGCTGACACCAACTGAATATTATTATTAACACATGGGCCACATTTAATCCCGAAATTCCTACAACAACTAGTCCAGTATAAAAATTTGATTTTGTATATCTAAATTGTTTGCCTAGATTTTGATTTAATATTTTTAATTTTAATTTCTCCAATTAGCTATTACCTATCTACTACGTTTGCAATTCCCTTTCTTAAGCAAAAATATTTAACTATGAGTAAATATTGCTTGGATATACTATTGAAGTCTTTAAAGAATTGAACTGAGGAACTGGTGAATTTCAGTGCATCTTCGATTGAGAGTTACAAGTCGGCCGGGTATTAGTTCACCAAGCAGGAATCTGAGCCAAGAGTCAAGACCCCTTTAGCCTTGACTGCGGCCCCGTAACTGTTGAACTATTATAGATCTTATAGGTAATCGAGCCACCTGGTCACCTGTATTTAATGAGTATCGACCATAAACATGTCCAACTAGAGGCTGTTATCATTCAATGGCGGCTTTTCAAATATTTTTTCTTTATGCTACATACATATATTACTTACCTATAACTGGAAATTATTTCATCGATTATAAGCGTTGCAAGTAAATTTCTGATAGCTGTTATCGATTTTATGATCGAGTGAATGTTGTAATAAAACTTTCCTAAATTGCAACAGGTATTATGAGGTTTTATTGATAAGTAAAAATAACAATTTAATCATTACTTACTTGACATATGTAGCCATTTTTTGTAATGATTGATGATGCCTCAATAGAGCGAAAGAGTCGCCGTTGGCGGACACGTCAATTTATTATTATTCATCATTATTATAATGAATAATTGTAAATCGTTAATTATGCCAATGGGTTGGTCCCAGTCAGCCTCGCTCACCATCTGAGGCGGTTGGGTTCCGCGGCAGTTCGCTCGCAGCAACGATGCAGAAAGCGGTCTTGCTAGATTCGGCTGGGATAGTCCGCCGGTTTCTCCACCTGTCGCCCTGACCCCCGGCCGTCTGGTCTACCTGCCGGGGTGCCTCCGCCCGGAGCATATATGCATTTATGTAGCGTATATTTAAGTTTATTTGTATTTAGTATTTAAGCAAGTTTATCATAAGTTTCGTAGCGTATAACCCGTCGATATAGCAGTACTATAGGATGTCCGTGGTTTCACCCTCACAAATTTTCGCTTTTATGAAAATAGTAGGATTATTTCCTATTCCTAAGGATAAGGTTGCACTTACACTACATATTATTCACAATATTATTGCGATTTGATAGTGCTTGGGCTTCCTGTAGGCAGCTTTCACTTTAAGTCCTAACCCTTTTATCAGTCACGTAACTTGAGATTACTCCAAAGATAAGTGATACTACTTAGGTAGTTAACATTTTAAGATGCACAGGTCACCTTGCAAGCACTTGCTGCAGTTTTATAGCACTTTTACGGCTTAAGCTAATCATATCTTATCTTATATCTCAAATATGTTTTTATTTTTAACCGACGAAAAAAAAACGGAGGAGGTTCTCAATTCGACACTTATATATATTTTTTATGTATGACCACGCATAACTTTTTACAGAGTTGTCCGATTTTGATAATTCTTTTTTTATTAGAAAGGGTACACTTCCAAAGTGGTCCCATTGTCATCATGTTAGGATCTGATGATGATATCCTGGGAAAATTGAAGGAACTCTTTAAATTTTATAGGCACACTTGCAGCGATTTCGGTTTTAGTGAAAGTATCGGTAGCTTTTTGGCTACTAGTGCAATATAGTCGGTGCCAGCCAAGGTTTCAACTTTAAGGACATTACCTAGAACCCACAAACTGCTTTACTACCTTAAATAAATGTTCCTTAAACTTGCTGGCACCAACTTCATAGATATGCTTAAGTAAATTAAAGCAACTAAATGACAGTTATTTTTTACTTTTTAGTGCGTTTGAGTCGGTTCTATTTTTTGTTAAAATTTTTTATTAATTTATTTAAACTTGTTGTTGCCTTATTTGTCGATTACGGACATACCGGTATATATTTTGTTGTAATAATTTCTTAGAGATAGAAAAACGAAAGGCATATATCTGCCGTTCTTCTCGGTATTATACAAGATTTTGTTATTATTCTGGCATTTAGTGACAGCACAGATAGGCTGAGCAGACACATTTTTAATTAGGGTATGGATTTTTTTACTAAAAAATTGGTTGTCTGTAAAGTCGGTTTACTGACGATAGTTGAACGTGACAATGTCTGAAGAAAATACTGATGGAATGGTAGCATTTAATTGGTTATTAAAATTTTTAATTTAAGTATATTTTTATAAATATTAATTTAAATTAATAAAATAATTGATTTTGATTTTATAAATTTATATTTTTAATTTAAAATAAATATATTAATTTATAAATTTTTAATTTAAAATTAATATATTTAATAATTATAATTTAATAGACGGATGTTGAACGCTCCCGAACGCAAAGGCCGATTGTGCTTCTTTGTCGCTCGTTCCGCGCTCTCGCTTGCACTTCAAGCCTTACATGGAGCGCCTCAAAGCGAGGTAACGCCGCATGAGTTATGTTTTTTCGTGCGTGCAGCTGGCTCTATCGAATTATAATTTGACGTTGTCACGTCAAAAATATTAGCCAGGTTCTCTAAAAATGACCAATATTCGAATATTTCTCTACCTCTTCCGTTTCCTCTTTCAACACAATGGATTTCTTATGCTGCGCGTACGATCAAAATCTAATGGACGGTCATCAAACCTTTCAGATTACAGAAACCCGATCTGTAAAATAAATAGCTGTTGAGGATTATGTATTTAAGTTTGTAGTCTTTGGAATTTAAATAAAATCGTCATAGAGTAAACTGTAAATTACGAATGCATAATACGCTAGCAGATAGGTAGGTGGCGGTTTGTAGACATATTTTAAACTTTGGACTTTGTGCGGACTGACGCTTCAACGAGTATAATTTTAGTTGGCAAGTAGGGTTGACACGCTTAGAAGACACGAGAAAACGCAATTTTAGTATAAAACAATCTAAACTGTCAAAATTATCGTAGTCTTTGATATTTTTTAAAATTTAACTAAAAATACTGTAATGAACAAATGCATAAGTGTTGATTTTGGATGAACTTGCCTGGACTATTTTGACGACCTCCATAGCGCAGTGGTATGCGCGGTGGATTTATAAGACGGAGGTCCTGGGTTCGATTCCCGGCGGGGCAGATTGAGATTTTTCTTAATTTGTCTTGGTCTGGCTGGTGGGAGGTTTTCGCTGTGGCTAGTTACCACCCTACCGACAAAGACGTACCGCCAAGCGATTTAGCGTACCGGTACGATGCTGTGTAGAAACCGACAGGGGTGTGGATTTCTATTCGATTCCATCCTACTCCTAACAAGTTAGCCCGCTTCCATCTTAGATTGCATCATCACTTAACATCAGGTGTGATAGCAGTCAAGGGCTATCTTGTAGTCATTAAAAAAATCTTTCATGGCGCTCAATCGATTATCATGTATTTTATTTATTTTAGTTGTCAGAGTTACCTATCTACGGAATAGAACATAGAGTACCTTTCATTCAGCAAAATACTATTCAATGATATTTTTTTTGAAATATCATTAGTTTTCTGCAAATCGATGAGTGAACGCTACTATACTGAAGCCAAACTCGATTGAGAATGCTTGTCAACAAACAAATTAAAAATGCAGGTAGAAATCACTAGTCATTTTACACCTATTTTTTTAATTAACTAGTTAGTGACGAATTCATGACAATAAATCAGATAAGTAAGCTTAAAACTAATTAATATATTCAATATCTTTTAAATAAAATTTTTTAAAATAACAAAACATAATTTTAAATTTATTAGGCATAAAATGTGTTGCATGTTCTACCTTAATTTTAAATTTGTTTGTTGACAAGCATTCTCAATCGAGTTTGGCTTTAGTATAGGTATGTATATTCCAAAAACAAAAGACAACATAGTATATGAAATGCAGGAATTGTATAAAATTTTGCAATTTACATATAAGAGAAATTGGTAATCCAAAGTAAAAATTGAACTCGATAAAAATATATTGGTTGCAGATAGCACAAAATTACAAATATTGCCCATAAATGCTAATAATAACTCTACAGAGATAAATTTCGTTTGAAGTTTGAAGGCGGGTATTATATAAAACTTAATATTATGTTGATAGCACTAATGCTGTCCGAAGTAATAAATATGCCATGATAAATATTTTTATGGGTCTTATTATAAACGTTGTCAATGAAGATAACCATGCAGGAATTATTAGCAAATGGACAAGTTAGTAATTAATTAATGCAACCGTTCAATCGATCGAGCTGTTCGACATGAAATTGATTTAATGGATGAAGCATATTATCTTGATAGACTTAGAATAATACTGAAATACACTTCACTCCAAAGTGCAATTAAAGTAGGAATCACCCCAATGATCGAAGTAATTATAGGGTGTAGGTCGTATGGCAAACTCCATCTAGAAACAAATGCATCGGTGAGATTAAGATACAAAAGATTTTGGTTATATCTGGTAGAAAGACAGAAATTCTTCCCACTAAGTGCAGAGCAAAAGTAGTTCTAGAGAATGCAAGTCCAATGACATCATCTAAGTATTCCTGTGCGCCTTAGAATTATTCCATAATAGGTTAGCGTGCAAGCTAGAACAATAAGCAATTCATCTGTCACTAACGATAACGAGTTTAACAGATAATGATCTTATCTGCATGCATCATTGTTGATGTTTGACTTTTAATCGCTAGACTTTATCTTAGCTCCGACAGATTGGCAAAGATAGTCTCAAAGCATGTTATACAAAGGTTTTCGCGTTACCACCTCCGCTAAAAATAAAGTGAAAGTATTTTCAAAATTGAAATCTATACTTTAAAAACGCCAATATATTCCACATTTGATTGTCTTCTTACGCTAAAAGATTTTTCGCAGTTATTTCTGTCACCGTTAGGAAGCACCTAGTCGATCGAGGTATGCTCGGTATTTTTTTTTGGAAATCATACATTTTCTAAATAAAACCTAGGCTACATCGATTAATTGACCTAAAATTTCCCTGTATACAAAATTTTACTAAAATCGTTGGAGCCGTTTCCTATATTCAGATTATATATGTTCAAAAATATTACAAAAAACATAATCTAATATTCATTTTGTGACCTAGATAGAAGCTCGCAATTTCGTTAGTTGCAACCCTTATTCTAATAACTAAAGAGATTTATTTCTGTACTCTTGACTTTTCACAGATTTGTAAAAAGTGCCACACCCACTCGCTTCTAACATAGACTTGTCAAATATCAATCGTCATTTGTTGTAAATTTCTAATTTACTTATATGCAAATACTCTGAATGTGTTTTGTTCATTTTCATCTATAACTAAATATAAGTATTTGGATCTCTCATAATTGGTACTTTAACCATCTCTCTCTAGTATTTTGTTTACATCTTTAATGAACTCAATGAGTTCTAATATTCGAAAATTAATTTCCAACCAGCGCATACCAATCTTATTATTTTTAACTACTTACGAGTATATGTAATACCAATCACATTCACGTATCGAATGTAGAGACCGAAGTCATTTTGAGCTGAGCTTCTGTCACCACTTGAGGAAAGTATCTCAGTAATATTTTTTTTTATTTGGCACAATATCTACGTCATAAAAGTCTATTAACCAATGAGTAGATGTTTTGAAAAGGAATGATTTATTGTAGGAGTGGACGTCAGAGCCGTCAGATAGCATTTAATTTAATTGAGGAAGAATAGACGCTACGGAAGGCGGAAAGCGCTAAAAAGGTAACAAAACCGAACGTCGGACGATCCTGTCAAATAATTAAGGATCGCATGAGAATATCCCGACATAGTTGCACGATTAGCTTCTATTGGTCGTCGACAATTGTCGGCAAATGGTCGGCAATCAACTTCAATTCAGTCAATAAGATCCGAGACGGCTCGTTGAGGTTCGCAGTGACCCCTTGTCCGGTACTGACTCACAATTGCGTCAAAACTATGCTTTCTTAATATTGATGTATTATTCAATTGTATTCTGCAAACATTACAATTTATTACTTATCGATAATTTACTTCTATCAATACACTTTCCCTGTTATCAAGTATCCACACTGTTTTAATCTAAGTGGTTATGCGTATAAGTAATGCGTTAAAAACATTGTTTTCTATAACAAGATCAATATTGAGGTAAAGTTGGTTTAGTGTTCCGTTATAGAGCGATGAAACTTTAGAACATAGTCGCGGTTTTGGTGTGGTTTTCCTTTAATATGGACTGACATAGTGCAATATTTTGTATCAAGTTTCCTTGTAATGAACACATAATGCACTCTTTAACTATCAATTGATCTATTTCAATAGAAAATTCAGGAAAAGTTTATTCAGTCACTTGTATCATTTTTCGAAAAATAGTCCGATTCAAATTCTTACCACTCTTGTAGTTTGGAATCAGTTTGTCAATTATGATCTTAAGATTATTAAAATTCAAAAGCCTTGACAAAGTACCTAAATATGATCACATCAAGTATAAATCCTCTTTTTTTTATCGACTACAAGTTGGCTCTTGACTGCTATCACACCTGATGTTAAGTGATGATGCGATCTAAGATGGAAGCGAGCTAACTTGTTAGGAGTAGGATGAAATTCACACCCCTTTCGGTTTCTACACGACATCGTACCGGAACGCTAAATCGCTTGGCGGTACGTCTTTGTCGGTAGGGTGGTAACTATCCACGGAGAAAGCCTCCCACCAGCTAGACCAAGACACATTAAGAAAAATCTCAATCTGCCCCGCCGGGAATCGAACCCAGGACCTCCGTCTTATAAATCCACCGCGCATTATCGCCACGGGGGTCGTCCTCTTTACGCTTAGATTTTTAATTAAGTAGGTACGCACGTATTTCAGTGCGTTAACATCAGTTAGATATCACTGTTCCGCGGCCCCATTCTGTAACTATGTTGTGAGCTACTGATTTATCTGTACCTCTTTATCTATTGTATTGCATCAGAGGGAAAGACAGCAACGAATTCTTTAACAACACAGTCTAGTTATAAAAACATCCTTACAGAATAACGCTACAAGGATTCTATGCGCATCGCTATGTGATTATATAAAATGCGAAGAATTTTAACGTCTATTACCGTTACACACTTTAGCTGCAATTCCAGTAAATCTTGAAGTATACAGATAGATACTTATCTGATTAATCTGAGTCATAGCTTAGTAGTTATTTATAACAAATGTGAATGATTCTAAATACAGATGTAAGATCAATGTCCATTGTACAATACATTAAGTTTGTGAGCGAATAACACATTTGTCGCGCCAACTGGTTCGTGCCGTACTTATTTATAGAGCACGTATTTACATATTATTTATCATTTATTACCTTATTGACGACATATTACGTGGCCCAATACATATATTTATTAATAATTGTTTGTTTATCACTAACTTGACGGCCGAGTGGCACAGTGGGTAGTGACCCTGCCTCTGAGTCCTAGGCTGTGGGTTCGATTCCCACGTCTGGAAAAATGTTTGTGTGATGAGCATGGATATTTTCCAGTGTCTGGGTGTTTATATATATATATTATAAGTATTTATGTATAATATATATAAAAATATTCATCAGTTATCATAGTACCCATAACCCTAGCTACTTACGAGTACGCTTACTTTGGGGCTATATAGCGATGTGTGTAATTGTCCTATATTCATTTATTTATTCATTTAACTTGTATACTAAGTAGTACCTACTTATGATAGACGAAGTTTTACGTGATTTATTACACTCTTAACATGAGTATATATTATTTCAGTGTATATTGTTCTTGAAATGCATATTCTAACAAAGGTCAGCGATCATCCTGACAACGTGAATTCGGGACACAGCAGCCCGGAATGTCTAAAAATCTTCGCCAGTACTTAGAAGTACACTAGCGACAGTCTATTAGCCAGAATTTTTTCTCCTATCCACCCTCCATTTTCCCTGTATCATGCTCTAAATAATTGGTAGGCCAGTAGGCCAGGTAGGTTTGCAGTAGGCCATATTTTGGTAATCGAAAAATTAATGCTCCAACTTTCTTTGTTTTATAGTATTTAAAAACTTTCGCTTTTTTCTTATGCGTTACAAAACTGTTTCATTTCGTACTTTGTCTATTCAAGAAATCCTTAACATTCTTCTGTAGACCCACATTATAAATCGTCATTTAAGTTTTACAAGAAAATTGTTTGAATTCCATATTATAAAATTTTCTTTCCTTTTCCACTAAAGAAAAAATGAGGATCCGACTAAGGACCCTATCACTACCTAAGCGACTTCTTCTTCTTCACTAGCCCTATTCTTCATTTTAGTGTAGGCCTCTAGATTGGAAGAGTTAAACTCTTCCAATCTCTTCTATTTTAGGCTGCCAGAATTCAATTATTGCCCGCCGCCTTGATGATATTATCCTTCCACCCCATTTTATTTACAGTTAAATAAGTACATTAAATTAAATAAATAAAAAAGTAAAAGCTAAACACTACAATATCCTAAACTTTAAAAAAAACCAGTAAAAAACTTAGGCGTCATAATATTCCTCCGAATCGGTGTCGAGCGGTAAAGTGCCCAGAAAGCTGGCAGCATTGCCACGTTGAATGGCGATACTGATCCTCTGTCCTAAAAAGAGACCAGCTTTCTGGTCACGAGAGGCGTCAATCAAACTCTTTGTGATTTATCTATAAAAAAAGCTAGTACCTACTCGGACCCCACGGGCCCAGCGTTTCAACTCCATAAATAATGCCTCTTATCTCTTGCCATTTTAACTGCATTACAGATTATAGGTACTCTTTCATTTGACTTAACCGCCGTGGTCTTTTTCATTTCACACTAACTCTTAATGCCAACATATGAAACCATAAGATAACGAACTTAAGACACAAAATATGATCTTAATTGTAATTGTAATTACCTGTATAATATTCGTTAATAAATTTGAACAGTTTTTGTTATAATATGTAACTTAATAGTTATGAATTTAAACGAGTTTTGTTACAACACTTAGGATTACGAAGAATAATGTATCCAGTCGTGTGTATAGAGCTAAAAGTAATTGAATTAATTTGCATAAGCACCCTACATAATTGTTTTAAAATTTTAATTAGTCGTTTAATATAAGTGTGTTTGACTAGGTTTTTATATTATAAAATACGTATAGGTTAGGTACGCATTATCAGGTAGGTATGTTTAAAGCGTAGTATGGCTATTTGTGACAGATCTTCTTCAAAGAAGTGATACAACCATGCTTATCTCTGCCGCCAAGCAGCAATGCTGTAGACCGGTCTAAAGGGTTAGTTGGCGGTGTAATTGCAGCATTTTGTAGGTCTTAATATGTTCTTTGCAGTGTTGCTTTCATTATTGGCAATGGTTTTCCACTTACCATCAGCATTGCTATAAAAAAGGCACAGGGCCTGACAGCCCTCGTGTATACTGTAGGCAACTAATAGCCATTATTCTGACAGTCTTCAATAGCTAATGTTCCATGAGTCACAAGTCACACTCACTGTCGTTTTGTTTGACAAAAACTTCAATAGAAATGGTTTTTCAATTGAAAAATTGCTCCAATTCAGAGGTCGTTGTCCTTGACGCCACATGGGGCCATTGTGCCGACCAATAGCAGGCCGCCGCGCCCACTGGCCGACCAATCGCGATTCACATATTTTAATATCGATTCATCTATGATTCAAATGATACCGATGAAATGCCCTCGTCACTTGAAGGCATAAATTATTATCAACCGTTGACATAAATTGATTCTGAAAACTTCAGCCGCAGTATGTATCTTCTACACATACCTACGTACCTATATATTTTTTATTACAATTTACCCCTCGACTGCAATCACAACTCGTAATAAATGTTGATGCAATTTAAGATGGAAGCGGGTTAACTTATTAACTTATAATAATTATTATAAGGTCCTGAAATTCTCAAGAAATTTAAGTAAAAATTCTCAGTCTTGAATTGGGAAGTTGTTTTGTTGTTAATGTCGACCTACCGGTTTAATTTTGTTTAGCAGGCATTCCGTTAAAATACAATTCGTAATCTGAATAACCATGTTATAATTTGCAAAAAGATTGTATCGCCCATTGTTAGGAAATTATTGTGAAAACTAAAATATCCGTCCATTATACAACTAGAGCGAACTACCAGGACTCCATTGTCCATTGTCCATGAAGTAATTTATGCAATTGTAACTATTTTATAAAAAAAGAACATCAACATTTCCTAGTAGAATAGTTTTATTTGTTCATTCTTTATTTGTACACCATAACGAAGAAAAACGTAGAACAGAGACGTAAAATGCAATAAGTAGAGCTGGTACAAAAGGCGGCCTTGTCGTTTAACAGCGATTTCTTCCAGGGAAACTTAGGTTTAGGAAAACATTAAGACACTATATAGAAAGAATATAATACGTACATAATAATAGGGGTTAAAGTATGAAATTGCCGATTTGTACTGAAAGATAAAAATACGTTTTTTTTTAAATTTAACATATTTATTTAATCAAAATAATTAACATTATTATCTAGACCTTACTGCCATCTAATAGGAAGCTCATTTATGCCTTTGCGATAGAACTCTAGTGATCTAGATTCGACAAACTGTGTGAAAACATTTTGCACTGCCTGAGAAGAAAGCTTTTTATCACGTAGAAAATTGTTCAAAGCACGAAAAAAATGGTAGTCCGTTGTAGCAAGGTCTGGCGAATATGGAGAGTGACGAAAGGTTTCTAATTGCAGTTCCTGTAGAGTTAAAACGGTTTCTCGTGCTGTATGAGGTCTCGCGTTATCATGGAGCAATAATGGTGAAGATCGATTCATAAATCGGGGCTGTTTCACTACATACAATCAAATATATATATTCTAATACTTAAAAAAATAGACAAAATACCTATATAATAAATATCTTAAGAAAGACTAATTTATATTTAATGCTGTAGATTTATGTCGGTTATAAAAAAAATAAACAAGTAGTCTTTATTGCGGTTACAAACCATTGAGATAAATATAGATATAAGTACAAAATATACTTACTAATTAATCTTTATGAGTCTGTAACAAATTTACCTTACATCTATGTTAGCGTTATAATCCCACGTACTGAAAATTATTCGCAAGAACAGCAGATTCCAATCTTAATCAATCTCGTATGTACTTTAGCCTCAGATCATATTATATTGTTCTATGATGTAAGCGTATGATACCCGAGAGATCCACGTGATTTCCATTTAAGATTATGTCCAAATGCAATTATAATGTAATGCATATTTGCACATTCTTTTATCTACCTACCTACATAAGTTTTTATTTAACTTCAATGAAAGATGTTCAGTTACTAATTTTGTAATTGTACGAGTGCAATTATCTATAATAAATGAGCCGATTAGGATGTGGTTTCTGTTATTTCTATGCTTATTTTTGGAGAGAATTTTAATATAGAATTTAAAGGGTGGAATTCGTTTTTCTTAATTCTTTTATTATTAATTTTACTACGATACATCATCCATGTTTCTTAAATAAAACTGGTAAAAATTTGAATTCCGTTGAAGATTGGCTCATCTTGGTTCTCCAATTGAAGGTTTAGTAAACCTTATTGTTTTTACATAATTTCTTTTTAGTATTTGAATTTGGTGAAAGGTTTTGAAAAACAATCGTTTTTACTGTATAGATATATTTTATACTTTTTCCTCGAATGTAAAATCGAGTAAAACATATAAATACACAAATAACATTAATTTTCGAGTTTTGTTATCAAAGTACAAATAGATCAGTCTATGACAACCCTAAGCAATGCACCATAAGAATGCGGTAGTGCGGATAAGGCAGTTAAGAGGCTCGTTATTTATTTCTCAGAAATATGAACGATGGACTCGATGCATTATTTCATTGAGAGATCTAAGGGACATATCCGCAATTGGATCGCAAACAAAATGATATAACTTGCTATCCGCGACATAGGTACTTTGTGTCTATAGAAGCACGTTATTTAATAACATAGAGGAAGGTACTATTACAATAATTCATATAGTAACACCCTCCTTACCAACCAACTTCTAAAGAAGAATGTGAATAGGTACTTACCTATCTTTTTGGAAATAGTTCTTAAACCAGATGAATGAACGAAAGTTTAGTCATATCTACAGAGTGTCCCAAACAAACAACGATTCTAATTCGAACGTACATTTTTTTTTATGCATGACCACGCCAACTTTTATAGTTTTCAAAATTCTTTTTTTTATTAGAAAAAAATCCATGTCACTTAATTTTGTAATTATTGTTATTTTTTCAAGTTTCATTAACTCATGGTTTACAATAACATGGTCACTCAACTTTGACACCTCATTTTGTAAAAAAAAGTACTACACTATGCTTGGCAAGTAATTTCATAAATATTAACAATTAAGAAATAAAATTTCTTAACAAAAAATAGAACACTTTTCTCGCCAAAAAGTAAAAAATAACTGTCATTTAGTTGCTTTAATTTACTTAGCATATCTAAAGTCTTTAGGACTTTTACCTTCTATTTTTGTAAAAAAAAATATTTTTATTTTTAGTGATTTATCGCCACGTCGTCCGACATACTGTGTGGAAAGTTTAGTCATATCTATATGTCTATTTTACGCATTGTAGTCTTTATTTTTTTTTATTAACTACGAGTTGGCTCTTGACTTCAATCATACCTGATTGTAAGTGATGATGCAAGCTGGCTAACATGTTAGGAGTAGGATGAAATCCACACCCATTCGGTTTCTACACGACATCGTACCGGAACACTAAATCGCTTGGATGTACGTCCTTATTTTTTTATTGACTCTTTTACTTCCTGCCTAGGCACCTAAGGCTGTTATTTTTAATTCGAAAGATCTTAGATTTAGATAAAGTAGACTAACGATAAATCAAAAACAAAAGATAAGATATTAAACAGATCCGATTTACTTTTAATAATAATTGATGTTAGAATGATATCACTAATTCAACCTAAATATAGATTATCGTAAGCCAATAGTTAAATCTGTGATTTCTTCAGATTACAATAAGGAGCGTGTTCTAGATGCGTATCATGACGAATGATGTGATATCACATATTTATGATAATTGTTTACATCAATCAATAGTTAACTGATATGTTAAACTGTAAACAATATAATATGAGTAGGTACTATTTCATGTGACCTAGTTACCATGGTGTGACAAAATCGATTGCTCTGGCAAAGTTCCGAGTTTGTTCGGAGGAGAGGTCTAAGGATTAAAATTTTTCCCACACTTCCTAATAATTATTTCTATAATTTTTCCCACGAGATTAACGTTTTGTGGAATGTTAACTGTCATTGTTCCGATAGTCTTTAGTCAATGGTATTATTCGTTGATGAAACGCTTCGACCAATATTTTAAGAAGCTTATAAATAAGTGGTTATTATTTTAATTTTTGTACCTATCATGGATAAGTTAAACATTAGAAATAAATGTGAGAGTAATTCCTATACAAAAAATAAGCCTATTTGAAATACTTTAACAAATTTTAATTAAATTTAAATTTAACTAAGTTTTAGACAGTAGGTTTAAAAGGAGGTTCATCCTACTCTTTCTAATTACCAATTCTGTCTAAAAATTACTTGATAATACATTGACATATTAATACTATGGACTTCGGGTCTAATGCAAAATTTACGTCAAAAGTGTCCCAAGATATTTTATACACACTAGGATGTATTTATGTTTTTATACACAAAATAACATTGTAATGTATGTACTATTATGGTAAAAGTTATTTGATTAATATTCATGACATAAAAAATAAAAGTTGACATAAAAAATAAAAATTTTTGAATTGAAAATAATCAAATTACATATTTTCATTAAAAAATTAAGTAATTAAATAATTCAAATGTTAAACAACAAAATAACTCTATGCAGTCGTTGTTCTAAAACATTCTATTGCTCACGGCAAATCCGAACTAAATGTGGTTAATTAGATAAACATATTGCACTCCTTCTATCCTATACGCGGGTAGCGTATGGGAAAAGGACAGATAGATACTTTTGTTCATTTTGGTTGGTTATGCAATTCGTTTCTATAGTTTATTAAAATTTTAATAAAATAGCCTGTTTCTAAGCAAAATAATACTTTAAAATCATCAGTAAATATTTACTTACTGAAAATATGGTACACCGTCTTCTTTTCTCACCTTACTCGGGTAGTTCTTACAAGTTTTTTATAACACATTACGGCATTATTGATGTGTATTCTGTCAGTCAGCTAATATGAGACTGAATTGCGATTGGAAATCATTTCGCGTTTTGGCTTACTTTTGGTTCGGACACTTTTTATCGCTGACCCGAAGTCCATAGTATTAATATGTCAATGTGATAATACTGTTGCGAATATGAGTAATAATTCCTCCGAGAAAAGTAAAGTAAGTCATTATCTGTAATAATTTAATTGACGTTATAATTAAAATAACTGTCATTTGCGGTCAAAGCGAGCGGTCTGCGGTTTGCGGCTAATTTCTCTGGATTAACAGCTTTCTTTGCGAGTTATATTCTGTGCATAATGTTTCCCTATGTTGGGAAGAAGTATAAACTGGTATCATCAGAGAATTTTGATCAGTTTATGAAAGAACTAGGTAAATACAGTTGCGTGAATACTCCGTTACAGCCCGTTTCCACTTGCCGGATGTTGGAGCCCGTTTTTGCCGGATGTATAAAATATTACCGACTCTGTTCGCATTAGTCGGACGTCGAACTTGATCCGAAGATTGAGATATTTTTCCTATCGAATATGATAAAAACATAACTGTCGGATAGATGTGATTTGAGAACGGTTTCAATCAAAAATACTAAAACCCGATATCTGATATGTGGGAATTTTACTCGTTTCATGAACTCAATGAACAATTTATATGTCATTTCGACGACCTCCGTGGCGCAGTGGTATGCGCGGTGCATTTATAAGGCGGAGGTCCTGGGTTCGATTCCCGGCGGGGCAGTTTGAGATTTTTCTTAATTTGTCTTGGTCTGGCTGGTGGGAGGCTTTCGCCGTGGCTAGTTACCACCCTACCGACAAAGACGTAAGTACCGCCAAGCGATTTAGCGTTCCGGTACGATGTCGTGTAGAAACCGATAGGGGTGTGGATTTTCATCCTACTCCTAACAAGTTAGCCCGCTTCCATCTTAGATTGCATCATCACTTAACATCAGGTGTGATAGCAGTCAAGGGCCAACTTGTAGGTCTTAAAAAAAAATATATGTAAAATGGAGACGCGGTTTTTTCGATTTTAGATTAATGCTTTAAATGCTTAATAGGATCTGGTTCCGTCACTGATTGCCTAATATTTCGTTTAGGTGGTTTACCTAATCCATCATAGGACATGATGCGCTGCCCTAAGAACGTCAAGCTGAGGCCTAGTAGTCAAGGCTTTTTGTGAGCGTAATTTCACACTTGTTTTATTAGGCGGTAATACCCGGTTTGACCTGGTACCTGATATAATCTTACCTTCTCTTGGTGGGTACCACATTATACCTACCTCGTATTTAGGATTGGTAATCATTAATTCTGACTACCCCGTGGCGTAGCGGTACCTGTGTGCGGTGGATTTATAAGAAGTAATGGGTTCGATTCCCGGCTAGGCCGATTAACTACTACTAGGTCCGGCTGTTGGGAGGTTTCGACCGTGGCTAGTTACCACCCTACCAACATAGACGTGCCAAGCAATTTTGCGTTCCGGTACGATGTCGTGTAGTAACTAAAAAGGGGGTGTGGAATTCATGCTTCTTCTAAAAAGTCAGTCTGTTTCCACCTTAGATTGCATCACCACTTACCATCAGATGTGGTTGCAGTCAATGGCTAATTTGAAATATAAATCCAAATCTTTGTACCTTATTAACAAATGTTTCTCTATTCCAGGCGTCGGGCTCATCACCCGCAAAACCGCCAACGCCGTGACCCCGTCGGTGGAGCTGAAGAAGGACGGCGACTCCTACATCCTGGTGACGTCATCCACCTTCAAGACCACGGAGATCAAGTTCAAGCCCGGTGAAGAGTTCGACGAGGAGCGTGCTGATGGCGCCAAGGTAGGTTATTTATATTATACCATTGTCACAGTTGACAACATTCGTATTTTTGTTAGCATTAGCACTTACCTACGATTTTATACTTACTGTGTAAGCTCTGTTATATACCTTATCTAGATAGTCAATCTGCGAAGTTTTTAAAACCCAATGGGCACTCTTCAATTTTTAGGATGGAAAATAGCCCATGTATGTCGGTCTTGGACGCTCTGCTTAATTTCGTCAACACATATTTGCCAGTTAAAAAGAAACCTTTTAACTTACGCATTTATAATATTGAGGACGCCTATAAAGAGATTTCCAAGTTCTTCTAGTCTTCAATTTGCCCTTCATTCTTAAGTGCTTGCCCTAAGCCCAGATCACGCCGTTGCAATCACAATCCCAATTCAATCATTCATCAATTTTTCGTATCAACATCAATCCATAAATTTTTTGCATTAGGTAAGGAGTCTAAAACAAATACAGAATCAAACCTTGCCTTAAATATATAGAATAAGTTAGTTCTAAAAACGTAATACTTGGAATACAAAGGAAAATAAATATTTCATTATTTTATTTCCAGGTGAAATCTGTGTGCACCATTGACGCCAATACACTGAAGCAGACCCAGACGTCTGCGGACGGCATCGTCGTCAACTACGTCAGGGAGTTTGGACCCGAAGAGTTGAAGGCTGTAAGTATAAAGTTAACTTCTTAAACGAGCGAATATTTCTCATCTACCTACCGTTAGTCCCACAGACTTTAGTCCAGCAGTTAGATTAGATTATATGATTTCAATGAAAGGACGTAAATACACCTTTTTTGTCTCATTGGCCTAGTGTTTAGCGTATTGGATTACGGGATGTCCTGCGTTAGCGACAAACGCGACGCGACGCGACACTGTGAGGCGTCCCACGGTAGACTGATACACAGGCCGCGAATAAGGAATGCCGTTGTTTTGATCGCGTTCGTAGTGTTGGCAGCATCGCGTCGCGCCGAGTTCGTCGCTTACGCAGGACACACCATTAGTGTCTAAACACACCATACGGAAATTACGGGAACTAATTTCGGCGTGACTACGCCTGCAATGTATTATTTATTTTTAATTATAATTATATTACTGATGACACACCAAACCAAAATTACGTCGCGTTATAGCGTACAGCCGAACTTCGGTCGGGCTTAAGACAGGCAGCTATTCGACGGCACTGTTTTGTTTAGCAACACATTATACGCGACCGAACCTAAACAAGATCACTGTAGATAACAGATTACGACGCCAAAACAACGCTTGAGACAGTGAATACCCACGCAAAGATACGTAATTTCGGCTCTTATCGTGCGTCATGTCAGCCGAATACGACGGCTACGAAAACGTAAAATTGCCACAGAATTTCGGTCGAGTATTTTCGGTATGGTGTGTTTAGACACTTAGAGCTTTAGGACTTATTTAATGACACATCAACTTTTTGGCTTGGTTTTTGGTTGGTTGTATTTGCCTAGGTTAGCGTATTTGGTTACGAATTAAGCTGCTGAGTTCGGTCGAAATATAAAATTTTCATTCTTTCGAGAAATCAGCTCTAATATGAAATTACCATCAATATCATATTAGAGCTGATTTCTCTAATATCTATTAAGTACTCTTTTCGATTGTCAATTTATGTCGTGTTAAAATTATCAGTCAGAAGCTATATCATAGTGGTATAATTCACAATTTAAATTTTCAAAGAGTGTTTGTTTTAAGTCCTTTTATACCCAGTATTTGCTATAAAATTACTTTAATACCGACTATTTATTATTGTTTTACATATTAGAAGTAGCCCAATTAATAACGATTTTTTTTCTTTCAGACCATGACCGCAAATGACGTCACCTGCACCCGAGTGTACAAAGTACAAAGCTAAGCTCCTCAAGACTGCCGGGCTGTGCCCTTTATTATGTCCTATTATTTTATATATTATACCCAATAAACACAACTATTTTCATAATGATTAGGATTATATCGAACACGCACACGCGATTTTGGACTGTAAGCGTAACATCTTAGAGTTTGTTTTGCGAGGTTCTCGAACTACCAAAGTTAGAGTATGAATGGGATGTATAAAACGTTACAGCTGTTGTATAAGTTTTAGTGCATATTTAAATAAAGTTCTTTTTTACTTTATATGAGTGTTTTAATTTAGTTTGTATAATAACACAAGCAGTCGCCCGCGACTTCGTCCGCGTGAAAACCTCTTAGGTACCCTTCTTATTTTAAAGGCAGGCTTTCATACAAAGTGTGCTCATTCCCCGCTCCCCCTCTCAATTTAATTTTTTTATAGTTTCCCGTGAAGCAATATCCTCCGTCCCGTCCCGTGTACTAAAGATCTACATTTTTGTTAAACATTGTACGACATCTCAGTGTATTAACATTAACAATATATATTTTTGGCAAGCTGATGTGTAGAAATTGATATTAAATAGTATATTTCAGTCTTGAGTCTAGCCTTCAGAATAAACAAAAATAATTTTACATTCCGATACGCAGATCTAGAGATAAGCCCGTTTAAACAAACGAACAAACTTCCGTGTACTACATATATAGATATTTGAACAATTCTTAATCCATCATCGTATTAACGTTTCGATCATGAAAGCATATCAGTACCAAAATGCTGACCTCTGTTCAGTACGTATAATATAACACGAAGGAGGTGAGAAGAACTAAATTTAGACGCCATAGCGGCATTTTTGCGCTTTTTAGAAATTTTGTAATATCTCCGAAAATATATAACTAATTCACTGACCAGAGAACAATGAGTAGCTGTCAAACAATGTACTGATAGTTCAATTCACTAAGACGCGCCCCACTATTTCTCGCGAGGGGAAACCGAAGGGTGCGGGGAGTACAGTTCGAACATCAGTCTCGAGTCGACCACGGCTCGGTGTACACGGGCTATTGTAGGTTGTATCGCTGCGTGTCATGACCCAACGGAATGATGCTCTACTTAATTTTTTTACCAATATTATATTTATAATGTCAAAAAAACGTATCGTATGATGATAAACTACATTTTTAAATGTGATTTAGCCAGAAAAATCGTTCCGTTGCCCATTTCTTCAGGTTGACCGACTCGACTTTAATTTTTCTACAAAGGTCACTTGATTGGTTTGTTACTGCCAATATAGATTTTCCAAATTAGCTTAGCAAAATAGCTTTGGTCATTGGTACTATCCTACTAAAAAAGACGTGCCGTCAAGCGATTTAGCGTTCTGGTATCGTGTAGAAACTAAAGAAATGTAGATTTCATGCTACTCCTAACAAGTTAGCCCGCTTCCATCTTAGTTTACATAAACTAACTTGTAATGAATCAAAATAATAATAGATATCATGGGTTCACGCTTTACAAAAACACTAGGGGTATGGTAGACAAGACAGCGTGGAATTGAGCTCAATCATTAAACTGTTTAAACAAAATAAAAATAGATATACTAGGTACCTATCTGAGATGATTGTGGGTATATGTGTTTTTAAGATATTTTTGAATGGGTTAATATATATGTCGAAGGAATTAGACTAGAGATTTAGAATAGATTATTGTAATATTGTAATAGACGTCATTGTTTATGGAAATGTTACTGTCTGTGGATGTAATTATTTTTGGTATGTCACGAGTTTTTGACGTGACAACGTCTTGTAATTCGATAAAGCCGGCTGCACGCACGAAAAAACATGACGTCATGCGTCGTTACCTCGCTTTGAGGCGTTCCATGTAAGGCTTGAAGTGCAAGCGAGAGCGCGGAACTAGCGACAAAGAAGGACAATCGGCCTTTGCGTTCGGCAGCGTTCAACATCCGTCTATTAAATATAATTATTAAATATATTAATTTTAAATTAAAAATTTAAATATTTATTATATAATATTATATTATAAATTTAAATATTTATAATATAATTTAAATATTTAATTAAAAATTAATATATTTATTATAAATTTAAAAAATAAATTTATAAAATCAAAATCAATTATTTTATTAATTTAAATTAATATTTATAAAAATATAAAAATTTTAATAACCAATTAAATGCTACCATTCCATCAGTATTTTCTTAAGACATTGTCACGTTCAACTATCGTCAGTAAACCGACTTTACAGACAACCAATTTTTTTTTTATGAAAGTAATCGAAATAGAACTAATTGTTAATCATTTAATGAGAGATATGAGATAGGTGCTTACTTAAAACTTTAACACAAAGTTAAATTCAATTTGATTTGATAAATGAATGAATGATTGATTTGTTTTAATACTCCAACCAATAAAAGAGTCAGGCGCAAAAGTCCTAGTAGAGTATTTACACCATCTTGAGGGGAATAAAGGAGTTGGGTAGTTAGTTTGTGTCTGGAGTGCGGAGAGGATATACTTTTACACTAGTCGAGTTGGACCAGTGTAAAAGTGTTCTTAAGAAGTAAATTAAATTAGGGAGTAAAGTAAGATGGGTGTAAATAAACTACTGTTCTGAATCTTTATAATACGTCAGGAATTATAAAAATCTATTTCATGTATCAAAACATATATCACAATATATCTGTTTGTGAAGACAAAGTCTTTGTAACCCTAGAAAACGCCCAAGAGATTAAGAACCACTAAAGATGATGTCAAGAAGAATGGTGATACTCCGATATATATATTAACCTATATCACAATATAATTTTGCTGTGCAGGACCAACACGACATATTCATTTTTAAAAAATGAGTTAAAATGAAGTAGAGCATACTGCTAGTCAAACATGAAATTCTTGTTGACATAATTAACTTGACACTTTGTGTGAGTGTGCACACATTGCTACTCGTTACGTAGTAATAGAACTCACATTCTTGCAGTTTTTATTGCACACTTGCACTGTAAGCGTTTGAAAAACAAAACACTACGAGCCATCGTGGATTGACCAAGCTATATCACGCACCGGCGCCATCTACTTAAAATATTGGTTTGTAGTACATGCATACATCAGAGATGGCGCTGTATATGAAAAAAGATTTTCCCGCTTTTGTTGTAATTTTTCCTGAATTTTCTTTGCTATAAACCTCACGAAGCCCGAGGCCTTTCCAACTAATGAAAAACCGTGGAAATCGGTTCGTGCGTTCTGGAGTTATAGCGTCAGGAAGTAAAACCCGACTTATTTTTATATAATAGACTAGCTGTAGCCCGCGACTTCGTCCGCGTGGACTTCGATTCAGTAACCAGTATTAAAGTTAGTATTGACATAAATAAATAAAATTAGTATTGCTATAAACTATTTACAAAGCTTCTATATATACTTAACAGTTTGATGTAGTACTTTCGGAGGCCAGAATGTAAAGTGAATCTGGACTTGTGACGCGAGAGCACGCAACGTAAAGCTGTCCATGTGAGAAGCTGCTTCTCCTAAGGTCGACTCCAGCCATTGGCGGATCCAGCTTTCAATTTAGAGGAGTTTCAGTCCTGGTAATAGTCATTTCATGCTCCAAATTTTCCACGGGTTTTTTGGCTTTATTAGAAGTGACAGTTACAAAGACCATACGGAATTTTAGTAGTATAACTGTAACCACAACGGATTCCACACCAAAAATAAGACAGGCACGTGGGCACGTCGCAGAACGCTGGCGCAGGACTGTGTTTGGAATAACGAAGACCCTACTGCTGAGTGGAGATTTTCACGTAAGTCCGCGCCAATACCGAGGGATTAACCATCCGGCCAAAATCCTGGAGGCAGGAGTCTGTGGCGCGACCGAAACTCACGCCTACGACAATTCGGGGATTTACAGATTCTACATTAAAATTTAAAGAGTTACGGGGGCATCATAGTTGTCAGGCGGTAGACGTAATCCAGGCCATTTCCTGATAGCAGAGCGGCTTTAACTCGACCATAGGTCGATGGATTCCACACAAAAAATAAGACACATCGCAGAGCGCTGGTGCAGGACTGCGAGGTTTTAGTTTTAGTTTTTATAATATTTTTGTGTCACGCTCTCAATATAAGTTTTAAGTAATATATGCTTAACGTATAAGTAATGCGTATATCAATATTTGTAAGTAATATTGTTCGTGTACTGTTTGTTGACCCCAATTAAAAAAAACACTGGCTTGATCTATATTAAACTTGTGAGAGGCATGGAGGCATCACAGTTGTCTGGTGCAAGAAGTAATCCAAAAGAAAAGAGAGCAAAGCAAACTCCTGACAGCAGGGTGGAGATTTTCAGGCGACTCGCGCGCGCATATCGGAGGATTAACGAATTTCATATAAAATATACGACCGGGTACATTGCAGGGATAAGCCTCAGTACGGCTTTTGAGGGCAGCCCGCGGTCATACGCCGATGATTTTGGCAAGACCTAAGGTCGATCGCGAAACTCAAAAGATAAATAAAATGAGAGGAGCAAGTATTAAATATGTTTTAGTAAACATGATATATAAAGTTTCTGTTGTCTTTTGCGAAACAAAAATTTTTATTAATAAAAAGAATAAATGAAGTAAAGAAAAATATAAAAGTGACATTAGCACAATGACGATTATGATAATTTATTGAAAAATAAATAGTAATTTATTTATTAATCATACAGACATAGGACCAGCCCGGAGGGTTGTCATGACCCCCATGACCCTCCTCTGGATCCGTGCTTGATTCCAGCAGTCTTTAGTGTCTGGCCTTGTGACTTATTAATAGTTATGGCAAAGCATAAGCTCAAACGAAATTGAAGGCATTTGAACTGGAAGGAGTAGTTATGGGGAGTATGTGAGGTATGAACACTGTTTTGCTGGCGCCGCAACCCGATAAAAATTGTGCTTTCACAATATTTCTTTGCAAAGAGACAACTTTGAGTCTAGTTCCGTTACAAAGTCGGAGGGAGGTGTTCCGAAGAAGCATAATCGGAACGCTGGCTTTGAGTTTTATGAAATTAGCTGGAACTCCACTTGCGAAATGAGAATTTAAAAATTCTAAGGGGTATTCTAGATGCATACAACTTTTAGTCCCTTTCAAACTCCGAGAAAATGCTTTCGTTAATAGCTGCGTTTTGATAATTTTTTGGTGTTAAAACACCCTCTCGCAAATCTAATGATTCGGTTTGTGTGGTATCTGATTAGCATCTCCATACACCAGACGAATCAAATCTTCTACCCTACCAAGTTCTCGTGTCACGTCTGATAACCCATTATCGTTGGGTAAAGTACCTTCTCCCACTTTCATAAGAATATTAACATAGAATTTTTGGGCTTGTGAATTTCCACCAATTTGTGCCTTCATATTCACTGTTAGACGCAGTTTGTGAATTTGCGATCAGAGGGCAGAGTGTTTCAACGAAGGGTTCCGTTATTAGTTCTTGTACGCTTCGTGGAGGCCCGGAGATTAAGGCAATTTTTGATATTATGTTTATTCTTAAATATAAATAATCCCTTAAGTGTGAGTAACACTTTTCAATAAAAACTAAAAAAGAATAAAATAGGAATATATCATTTTTAGAATTGAAGAGCTTCGTTCGTAATATGAGCCTTCAATAGTATTGTAACATGTTCAGTTCATACTGTAGATGGCATTACAGGCCGTATACCTGGATATCAAAAACATAATATCAAAAGTACAATTTCGTCACCGACATCATCGGGACCGTGGCCTAGCGGTAAGGCGCTCTAAGTGCCCGGGTTACCAGAGAGACTCAGGTTCGAATCCCGTCAGTTCCGCTATTTTTGATATTATGTTTATCTATACTAATATTATAAAGAGGTAAAGTGTGTAAGTTTTTAAATAAAAATCTGTCGGAGCTAATCTTCGGAACTACTGATCCGATTTCAACAATTATTTCACCAGTAAAATGCTACGTTATCGTTGAGTGTCATAGGCTATATTTAATATTTGTATTGTATATATTACCCGAGTTAACACAGTTTTTGTAGCGCGAGTCGGACCGTAAAATTTATTAAATAGGCTTTATGCGCGTCCGCTGTTTTAGCTATTGCATATAATTGAAAATCGTTATTTATGCAACTAAACTTAAATCCTTATCAAAATAAATTATTTAGTTATCACAAGGACATTATAGAGATAAGGTTTGTGTTTTACAGTATGTTAATTAGTTATATATTTTCGGAGATATTACAAAATTTCTAAAAAGCGCGGCCCTGCCGCTATGGCGTACAAATTTAGTTGACCTCCTTCGCGTTATATTATACGTACTGAATAGAGGTCAGCATTTTGGTACTTTCATGATAGAAACGTTAATACGGTAATGGATTTAGAATTCGATCTTTGTTCAAATATCTATATAGTACACGGAAGAGTTTGTTTTCTATCTGACGATATGTAAGTGTCGGATTGTAAAATTATTTTTATTATTCTGAAGGCTAGACTCAAGAGTGAAATATACTATTTAATATCAATTTATACACATCAGCTTGCCATAAATATATATTGTTAATGTTAATGTACTGAAATATCGTATGTTTAACAAAAATGTAGATCTTTTGAACACGGGACGGGACGGAGGATATTGCTTGACGGAAAACTATAAAAAAATTAAATTGAGTGGGGGAGCGGGAAATGAGCACACTTTATATGAAAGTTTGTCTTTAAAATTAGAAGGGTATCTAAAAGGTTTTCACGGAACAAAGTAGCGGGCGACTGCTAGTTCTTAAATATAAATAATCCCTTAAGAAGGTAACACTTTTCAATAAAAACTAAAAAAGAATACAAATTATAACTTTGAAATCGTCAAGCGTGGTTATTAAAGCACTGACCTTCCCCACGTGAGAAGAGGCCTTTGCTCAGTAGTGGGCACTAATAGGCTGAGGATGTGGTTACAGCGGCAACAGACAACAATCTGACTATCATGGTTCTTGAGATACAGCCTGGTGACAAAAACAATCCAAAAATCCTCTCTTAGTGCTTATTTGTTTCACTGGTGGAACCTACCTACAAAGTTTCAAGTGAATCCATTAAGAAATAAAAAGTTTAAATTTACCCCCCCATATCTCCTCCAAGAGGGGAGATTCTCGAAAATCCTCTCTCAGTGATCACTTGCTTTTCTGGTGGAACCTAGATACAAAGTTTCAAATGAATCTATTAAGAAATAAAAACTTTCGATTTACCCCCCCTTTTCTGTCCCTAGGGAGGAAATTTCCGAAATTCCTCTCTCAGTGCTCACTTGCTTCACTGGTGGAACCTATATGCAAAGTTTCAAGTAAATCCATTAAGAAATTAAAATTTAAAATTACCCCCCTTTTCTCCCCCTAGGAGGAAAATTTTCAAAAATTCTCTCTCAGTAGTCGCTTGCTTTACTGGTGGAACCTATATACAAAGTTTTAAGTAAATCCAATAAGAAATTAAAACTTTCAATTTACCCCCCTTTTCTCCCCGTAGGGAGAAAATTTCCAAAAATCCTCTCTCAATGCTCACTTGCTTCACTGGTGGAACCTACATACAAAGTTTCAAGTAAATCCATAAAGAAATTCAAATTTCCACCCCCTTTTCTCTCCTTAGGGGGGAAAAATTTCCAAAAATCCTCTCTTAGTGGTCACTTGCGTCACTGGTGGAACCTACATACAAAGTTTCAAGTGAATCCATTAAGAAATTAAAATTTTCAATTTACCCCCTTTTTCTCCCCCTAGGGGGGGAATTTCGAAAAATCCTCTCTTAGTGGATGCCTACTCCCCCTAACAAATATACGTGTCAAATTTCAGCTCTCTACGGCCAGTAGTTTCGGCTGTGCGTTGTCTGTCAGTCAGTACATCACTCAGTAACGGAAGAGTTTTATATATTAAGATAGGTACATACATAGCATCAATTAGTCTCGTTCCCAAAGGGGTAGGCCATATCCTTCTACTTGCCACGATCCATGTATATCTCCATCACTTGCCCTATTTTTAACCGACGAAAAAAAAACGGAGGGGGTTCTCAATTCGATACGTAGATATATTTATTTTATGTATGACCAGGCGTAACTTTTTAGAGTTATCCGATTTTGATAATTTAAATTTTTTATTAGAAGGGGCACACTTCTAAGATGGTCCCATAGTCATCATGTTAGGATCCGAAGATGATATCCTGGGAAAACTGAAGGAACTCTCCAAATTTTATAGGCACACATGCAGCGATTTCGATTTTTGTGTAAGTATCGGTAGCTTTTTGGCTGCTAGTGCCATATAATATACTATGAGAGAATAGTAAGAGTACGTTACGTGTCGATAAATCACTAAAAAGTAACAAATAAAATTTTTTAACAATAAATAGAACCGACGCAAAACGCACTAAAAAGTAAAAAATAACTGTCATTTAGTTGCTTAAGCAATTAATTTACTTAAGCATATCTAGGAGTCGATGCCAGCCAAGGTTTCTACTTTAAGGACGTTACCTAGAACCCACAAACTGCTTTACTACGTTACATAAATGTTCCTTAAACTTGGCTGGCACCGACTTCATAAATATGTTTAAGTAAATTAAAGCAACTAAATGACACAGTTATTTTTTACTTTTTAGTGCGTTTTGAGTCGGTTCTATTTTTTGTCAAAAAATTTTCATTAATCCTTTGATACAACTTCGTCTGTTCAGTGGGGCAAGTGTGAGTTTTTCACCGAGCGACTGCGTAAAAACGTTTTTCACTTTTTCTCATAACGTCACTCATAACGTCAAATTATATAGCAAAAAAAGCGTTTACTCTCGCTATAACTAGATGGCGCTACTAATATTCCATACAAATTTACGTTACGTTTTTACGCAGTCGCTCGGTAACAAACTCACACTCGGCACTCAGGGCATTCTTCACCTGACCTTTTATTAGAATGAATGATTTACTGCTTATAAAAATATTTGAAAGAAGTTCTCTGAGCATGATACATAAAATCAAGACTGACAATATAAGTACAGTACTAAAAAAATATGTATCAATATAATTTTTAAGAGCTTTAAAGTGTCTGTAAAAGTAACTGCCACCGAAAAGTATCTTGCAATGTCGGTTAGGTACTTTCGGGTGCATCCCAGTAGTACCTCCTAATTTTAGTTCTATAGAACTGTTGATACACCATATTAGTGCTTAGTGTCCCATTAGTTCTATATAGAACTAATGGGACAAAATTAAAGAAATGACGATATCAACATCTTGTTTGTACCCTACATATAAAATATCTATAGTTTTTATAAGTATAATATGGATTCTCTTTTGATTGCAATAATAAATGTCCACTTAAATTTGAGAGTATCTATAAACATACTATATCGAATACAGCTTTGCTTAAATTGCACAAACCGTCTTTAAAATGGTATTGAGGTGTTTAATATAATTTTTTTCTAAGCTGAATAGTTTGCGCGAAAGATACTTCCAAAGTGGTAAAATGTGTGTCCCCTGTAACTTCTAAAACAAGAGAACATTTTTTTAGACACAACTACTACTTGGTTTTAACAACTTACCTTTTGTCGCAAGGGACATTTTTTTGTTAAAAACAAAATGAAATATCAATTAAAATAATATAAAGTTTATAATTTATATGGTATAAGTAAAGTCAAGAGCGAAAACTATACTACAGTAGTATATAGAATATAATTTGACAGCACGGAAAATATCCCAACAGTTCTATAGAACTACGGTATGGGGCACTACTGGGATGCACCCGTACTTTCAATATTACCAAACATTTTATACAACATACTCGTATGTAAAATAAGTTAGTATTTCTTTTTACCTACCTTTCATGCCAAACTTCGAAACCCATTGCAAGTTGCAGCAAGTTGCGCAGACATGGCGGCGCTGAAAACTATTTTGCACTACAATATAGCTATTTATATCTATATTGCGCAGGAAGGAGCCTCGTGAGATTCATCATCATCATCATCATTATTATCAGACTATTAACGGTCCACTACAGTGTCAGGCCTCCCTCCTTATATGATAGGTGATATGGAGCGCAGACCCACCACGCTGCTCTATTGTGGGTTGGCAGGCTTAGGGTGATAATGTTTCATTTATTAACGATCACTACCAGATGTTGATGAGTGACCAGGACCGTGCTCTCCGAGGCACGGGGGAGTAACACCACCAACTTCTTGACTCCGGGCTTGGAATGTACTGAGAATTTCATAGAATAATGGAAAACTCAGAATCAATCCGTGACCCGACCCAGGATTCGAACCCAGGCCACGTGATCGAAGCCATATAGGCTAACCATCATCTGAGGCCTCGTGAGATTGGCATGACCTAACTGGGAAATAGCACTTTGGACAAACCAACAAGTACCTAGGGATTTTTTATTCACTACAACTTTGTTCTTGACTGCAGTCTCGCCTGTGGTAAGTGATGATGAATGTAATCTAAGATGGAAGCGGGCTAACTTGTTAGGAGTTCGATGAAATCCACACCCACCAATCCATTGGTTTTTACATGACTCGTACCGGGACGCTAAATTGCTTGGCTGTATTTCTTTGTCGGTTATGTGGTAGCCCAGCAGGCAATTGTAGCCAGTAAAGTCTTACAAATTCACCTTGCTATCACTGCGCCACAGGGGTCGTCAAAAAGTAAAGTGGGTATGGGCATACTCAAAATATATACCAGCCAACTACCTTAAAAGGGTTATGAGGTCGTTGTTACAAATACTATTAACCATATATTTTATTCCTGCAGAAATAATAGTCTGGGATGTTGCTGTATTGCTCAGATCGAGGCGCTTAGCCTATGGGTTAAATAGGTTGAAGTTCAAGGACTAGCTATGTATTACCCTGCGTGGTCTGTGATGTCCTTACAGTCCTATTATACCAGGACGGCGTCAAAAAACCAGAGCATAAAGTTTAACATGGTATAATTGTAGATGGCGCTGTATCGCACAAGTATACTCGAGCACTTTTTCATTCATTAGGTGTCTGGATATCTACTATTTCACCATTATGTAGTCCACTGACTAGTTTTTTTTATTCAAAATAATGGCTTAACAATAATCCGGTGAAAATTTACACCGGAGGGAATATCTAAAAAATATTGTTTTACGTTAAGTAGGTTTCGAGGCGAGATTGCTGACTACAGAGACCAGGTAATAATATAACTAAGGCTGACCATTTTTAGGCTACATATGTGCCCTGGGGAACATTTACTTTATTTCCTTTTACCAATTCCAACTTATGCATTATTAATTGATTAGTAATCTTTATAGTGACATCTATAAAATCTATTGAGAAATATGAAGAGTTTGAAGTTTATGTATTTTATCTACTCGCCACTAGGTGACGCACCAAAAATGAAATTCTTACCATTTTTCAAGTTTCTTTACTAAACTTACTTTCTAAAGTTTAAAACAACTAATAAAATATATTGTTAATAAAATGACAAGAATAATCTATAAGACATTGTCAATAAAAAAGAAGTGCCAAAATTAAAAAAAAATATTTAGAACGCTTCCATTATGAAATTTTATTAATGTTGCCAAATTCGATAAGTCAACAAAATACTGCATCTTGGAAGATCATGTTGTATCTTTAAATAAGTCGTATTGTAACTTGTGAAGGCTCGCAGTGATTCGTATACGGCGTTAGTTTTTGAACTTTAGTTTATTCGATGCTTGTCAATATCGAGACGTTTTGGACTTGACTCCGCTTTCGGAACGCGAATCGCGATTTACAACAACTGTCAAATGAAACTCCGTGTTCGAATGTGAGCAGTGAATCTTTTAATAAGATTTTCGTGTTTTTTCTCATCTAAATAGTGAGTTTTGTGTAATCTAGCTAATTTATAATGCCTATGCGTTAATGTCTGTGAGTTTTTCGTGTGATGCTATAAAACTTTGATTATAATGAAAGGAATTTGTAGTGTTGTTGTGTTTTGTGAATAGTCTACGGCTGTTGGATCGGTACATTAGCCTTTGAGGATTAAAAATAAGCACAAGTAAGTAAATATTTACTCTAGTCGTGCCGTAGGAATTTATATCTCAATTTGAGTCCAAGTTGTTAGAGCATAGAGCTATAATTATTTTGTGATCACCTGACATTCACTTTATCTCATTTAAGTTGGAAATATTTTAAGGCAATTATTTTAAATGATTTAGAATTCACAATTTGCGACTAACTCTTAAATTACTAAGAAACTTGTTAAAATAATCCATATCCAGTATCTATAACATTGATACTATTTTAAATAATAATGAATAAATGTAAGTTATTTTTATATAATAAATAAATTAAATATTATATCACATAAATTATGTGACCCATACACTACAGTTATATATAAAATTTTGTGTGTGTTTGTTAAGATGTAGAGGTTTATTAATGAAAGCCCATACAGGACTTGATTCCAAGCTCTTAGGTAAATTAAAAAAAAGTCATATAATTTCAGTCAAGTAATGTATTTACATACTTTATACCTACTCAGTTTGTTGCCCAAGTTATTTTCTTAATTTTCAATTTAAAATGATTAATCCAAGGTAGATACACCATCATTTTATCTCTGTATTATTTAACTGCGGGTTGTAACTGTTCAGCCTATCAGAGGTGCTTAAATGAATGTTAAAGTGTCCATTCACATACTATTGATCCATCACAGATCAGGCTTGACTGAAATGTATATGAACCAGCATTTGACCACCACTGCAATCCTTCAAGCATTTAGTTCTAACGTGTTAATGCATTGTCTAGTCCAATATACAGTAATAAATAATTTGCCTACTGTAAAATAAATTAAAAAATTATAAGATTTACTGTAAGATACCTATTTTACCTGCACAGTTCCTGTTCCCATGGGAAAAACAGAATAAAATTTAGCCTGTGTTATACTGATATGTAAGCTAAGTATATCAGAAAGTTTAATTAAAATCCATTCAGTAGTTTTTGTTGAAAGAGTAACAACATCCATACATACAAACTTTCACATATTATTATTATTAGTATAAAGATAAAAACATTTGATATAAGATCTGCAATTTAGTAATTAATTCTTATTATAAATAACTTTAGGTGAGTAATTTATAAGACAATGTGGCTTTTATCTGACTGAATATATTTAATCACTTACTGAGTAAGTACTGAGTCCATTATTTGCATATCAAGTCTTGGGCTTTGTGACAAGGGTTTAAGAGTTCCTTAAAGTATGGAAAGTCTATTAATACTACTCATTTTCATTTTCTGTTCCCTTTGTCCAGCGAAATTTGGTAGGATCCTGCTAAAACAAATTCTGATAATCTGTTCCAACTTACTTACTTACTGCAATTCTTCTTCTTCATGAGTCGTTTGGTCAACTTTGAGTATCATGGCACCCCAAAGATATGAATTTCTTAACAGTGGTATACCATTTTTCTCTATTTGCAGCCACACAAATGGCATTTGAAATGGGTGCAGCTAATGCAACTCTTATTTGGTTCATCCATCGTCTTGGGCTACGCCGACGGGGTCTCTTTCCACTAGTTTTTCAATGCTATCTGCGTTTTTTCTGGCGATATGACCGAAGTAATTGAGCATTTTCTGCAGGCAAATGTTGGAGAGCCGTATCTTTACTTTTAATTTATTCAGTATGAAGATGTTTGTTCTGTGTTTGCTCCTAGATATATTAAGCATATGTCGCCAGCACCAAATTTCAAATGCGTCAATTTTCTTCCGGTCGGCAGATTTGAGAGTCCATGTTTTGGGTTTCGTAAAGGAAGATGGAGAAGAGAAGAACGTGAAAGAGATGCATTTTTGTCCACTGAGAAATGTTCTTGTCTTTCCATATTTTGTTAGTTCTCAAGATGTTTCCCTCTTTCTTCGTCCAGCCTTTGAGACCATTCTGGAAAAGCTTTTTTGCTCATCCAAACCCACTATGGCAACCCAAAAATTGATCAAGAATAATGTTTAATGTCTTTAAATTAGTTTGTACTCTGCATTGTAGTAAAACCTTTATTCTCATAATCCCAAAATGACATCTAGGAATCAACCCATCACATCTGTAGTAAAACAAGGTATCTCTTCCCGATATTGTTATTTAAATCTTTAAAGCAAGTTGTATTTTGGAAGTCAGGTGTGAAGCAGGGGGTCGAGCTGAGAATGTTTCACTGTTTTTATTTTGTTTTATCCATGAATGTAATAATGAGGTTACTCTTTAGTTAATTGTATATTTTTATCATCAAACCCCTACATCTAAATCCCTTATGACTAAACTGTTGCCTGTTGAATCTGTCCAGATTTTGGAAATGTCCCTGTTTCATCAATGTCAACCAGATGTAAACATAGGTCACAGGTGTCAGGACTAATACTGTCAGACCAAAATACTTATTCCGAAATCACTCAAATCTGAGGTCCAAGTCTCACTGTATACAACCTTAGAGATTCTTTCCACTGTCTTTACTTCATCTAGCCTTTAGGGTCCCTTTGGACTAGAGCTAAGTGATTCAGTGTCACATCTGAGGTTCCGTATGGTGCCTTAATTAAAAAAAAAATAACGATTTTGGTATTGCTGGACTATTTAAACATTTGAGTGATTGGTTGGTCAGAGAGCTCTTTGGCAATTTGAATTTACCAGGCATAATTTGAAATGTTTCAAAGCATTGTAGCAAATAAGTTAAAGATTATTTATTAGTTTGTTTGAATAACTTTATTGCATATACCTAGTAAAAATACAGTAGAATAAAATTATTATTATAAAAACAAAAAACCCAACTGCAACAAAGTAGCAATAAAAGGTAAAAGGCGGCCTTATCACTAAGAGTGATATCTTTCAGGTTAGTTAGAGTACTAGTGCTAGTTATACGTTTTATAGTAGGCAAGTTGCTAACCCCAACAATAAGCCATCAGATTAGCAACCCCATTAATGTATTATTTTCGCCGTCGAGGTAACTCCCACAATTTTAATTATTAATTTAGGCGTCTGGGAGACTTACGTCGTCGGTTTCGGCGCGATTCGCAGGGCGGGACGACGAAATCGATAAACGAGTCAGCTGTGGTCCCCCATGCTTAGAGCCTACAACTTAGCTTGAAATTAAATATTATTGGTGTGTTAATCAAATTTTTTTTGGAATAAGTCTAATTTCTTGTAAGACTTTACTTAATTACTTACTTACTTTCTCTGCTATATTTAAATTAACCTCGAGCAGCATCGATTTTTTCTGCAACTATGTATACATGCCCTTAAGTAAGGTTACTGAAAAATTTTATTTGATAACTGTGTAACACTTTTCTTTCCGAACGAGTAATTCCTATCATTAGTGAGTCAAGCTCGGATTTATAATATTAGTGATATATGATTTATTGTTAATTTTCGCTAACTTATGGCGCAATAAAAATTCAGATTCATACGGTTTTTTAAAACGAAACATACCTATAGTTGTCTATATTAGTTTACGTATTATCGCACTGTTTGCTATGAGATTGAACTGTCCTAGAAAGTCAATTAAATATTTAATATGCGAGATAATAATTTTATATACAAGAACGTTATACGTTTTATCATGGATTGTTACGTATTTCATTAATCCTTCTAGGAATATTTATTACCTAGATAGAAAAACAATTTCGAGGACCTGCGTACGGGATGAAATTTAGTACTGAGACTATAGATTAAAGTCTGGAATAGTAGTTATTTCTGTTCATACTTTTTAAGGGCCACGTCTCCCGTCCTTCCGGGGAGAAGGTGATGAAGTTTAAATGCGGCTCTAGTACCTACGTGGTGTGACGGGGTTAGAGTGATAATGTTTGACTATCACTATCACATTTTAATGATAATGACCGGGACCGACAGCTTAACATGCTCTTCAAGGTCTGGAGATATAACACCACCGAGAATTTCTTGGAAAAAGAAAGGTTATAATATTTCAGAGCCTGATCCAGAGGATTTCGTGATCCGAACCTAATTCATAGTTAGTCCAGATTGACTAATCATTGGACCAACGAGGCAGTTTCAGATTGCATTTAAACTGATTTTTTAGTTTAGATTTATTAAAGTCAGGCATTGTTGAATCGGTTTCGGATCGCTTACATCAGAGGGCGCAAGCTAAAGGGGGAACCGATAGATCTTGGTTAGAGGGAGACAAGTTATGGGCAAAGGATTTTCGAAGAGGTAGAAGATGGTGTCCCGCGGTTATCAAGAGCAGGAAGGGTAAAAATATGTACGAGGTCGAGACGTGTGTGCTGGACGCGGCATGCAGATCAATTGCGTTCTGGCTCGGCGGACGACATCCGAGATTCGAGTAATGTTCGTGGGTCTCCGACCGTGTCTACTCAAGCAGCCTTAGCACACCAAATCAATCATGCTGATAAAAACAGTAGCACGGCCGGGGAGTCGCGCGAGTCTCGGACGGTATTACCGCCATCGTTACCGAATACACGTGTGCGAAGACCTCCCGAGCGATTTGGGTAATTGTAATTTTTATAATTTGTTGTAATTGTTGTAACTGTCTTTATAAAGGGGGGGATGATGTAGTGTATGTACCTATGTGTTGGTAGTCATACAACATTATTATTTTAACGTGGGTATGTCGGTGGTGTGATGTCTGTGACACGCATCACGGAGTTGTTGAATAAACGTTGCTTAAAAGACACGCGTTCCGTTATTACAGATCGCATTTTTTTTAAATTTAAAGTTTCTATTCAGTGATGTCGCGAAGACAGGCGGGTGTGGGCAACGGACAACGGTCCAAGTGGCCTGCAAATCTTGCAGTGCGTAACGGTCAACCAACTCCGCGCGAACTGTTCCTAAATGACCCACAATCAAACTATAATTGTTTATTGTTGTAAACTTTACTTGCAAAAAATACAACCTATACTAAAGCCAAACTCGATTGAGAATGCTTGTCAACAAACAAATTAAAAATGAAGGTAGAAATCACAAGTCATTTTACACCTATTTTTTTAAATTAACTAGTTAATGACGAATTCATTACATTAAATTAAATTAGTAAGCTTAAAACTTAAAACTAAAAAAAATATTAGTTTTAAATTTTAATATATGATTTTTTAAAATAACAAAACATAATTTTAAATTTATTAGGTATAAATTGTGTTGTATTTTCTACCTTCATTTTAAATTTGTTTGTTGACAAGCATTCTCAAACAAGTTTGGTTTTAGTATAGTAATACTTTCTGCGGCTTTATTTACGCGCAAATTAGGCAAAACTAGTAGGTATATTGGAGCTATGTTTATATGGGTATTAGCTTCCTTTAAATTCCTCAATAGGTAATGTATAAAGTAGTGTAAAGGCAAAACTACACGAATATTAAAAAAAAACAGCTAAATATAAGTATAGCACTATATGACAGTATGTAAGACAGTAAGATTGAGATGCTTTTGAAAGATGGAAACTCTCGAATTTTGTGTGCCGTATTTTTTTATTTTTTCATGGTAAATTTTAAGAAATCATATTCACGGTCACTAGTCATTTAGCTTTATGGCAACCCTTCGAGAAACATCATTATAGGTCAAACTTAATAGGTCTCTAGCACGGTTTCACATACAAACTTTCCCCTTTATAATATATTAAGGATTTTATATTTAGACGAATGACTGTCCCATAGAGCCTAGAGAAGAGTCCCTTGAAACCTACTGCTTACCAAAGTCACCACGGTCTAGACACCATAATTTCCTTCTGTATATTACCTATGAAAGGAGTATGAGCTTGTAACCTTTCAGGTTTTATAAAATAATGGTTATCACATGCTCTTGATCCATGTATTCGCCAGATTCGATATTTGATTATTTCTATCGATTGATTAAACATTTTTTTTTATAACAACAAGCAATAATTAATTTGAGTCTGGTCGTAAAAGTTCGGCCACGTGTCCTGCAGTTGCACACAATTTGACGTCATACATACGCAATGCAGCGTTCAACTAAATGGGCGTCTACTGCCACAGAATAAATAAATATAGTAGGTACATAGGTACATCCAGCGAGTCTACCTGATGAATGTAGTAAGTCTTTTGAAAATTGCATTATTGTTAAGATCTTTACTTGCTTTCTTCCTATGAATAAAATTCGTAGTTCTCTACCCTACCGGCTTATGGCCGGAGTATGGGCTGACAAATTTCAGTTTTTATAAAGTAACAAAAGCCAAACCCTTAACAGGCCATGGTTCTGTGGAGTACTTTTTTTTTCGCTGGGAAATGCATTTACGCATTCCCGTCGGAGACTGCACATACAGAAGCTGCTGCGCAGTCTCCGTCCGGGTATGTGGGACTCGCTGGCTGAACCCAGAATACCCACTAAAACCCAGCGGAGCCGCCTGCGCCCCAGTTGAAACGTCAAAGGATCGAGAATCATTCACTTTGACGCCCGGCGCGCCCATCGGTGCACTCATTGGTGTCTACAAGGGTGGCAGGAGATGCGCATACCGGCGTCTCCTGCCGCCCGTTCTTCTTCTGCGGTCGAGCGTCAGCTCTCTCTCTCCCGCTCCGAGGCCTCCTTTAAGCTGATTATAGTCTCGGAAAAGGAGGCAACGTGGGACCACCCATCCTCGCTATCGAGCATGTGATTGACGACACTCGATAGCGAGAGGTCTCCGTTAATAGTGGACACCAGTGAGTACCTTTGCGGCGCCCATGACGCACACTCTGCCAGAGTGATGCGCCGTCTCCTCAGTCGCACCACACTCGTGGCATACCGGCGAGATTCTATGGTGTACCTACTTCTATTGTCACTATTTATCTTTGACAGTACGTCTGTTTGTCCTCATTATTGTCAGCCTCCTGTTTAGCTAGCCTACAAGCCCAGGAGGATACTTAAAGTGGATAGTTCATATGGAACTTATATCCATGCTGCTCCAACTAGGGTGTAACACTAATCGTACTTATCAATTTACCACCTCCTGACTGAGAATATCACCTGACCTTACGAATGAACTAACCAAAAATGTCTATGTGGTTAGTTTATACGCGGTAGAAGTGGGTGCGAGGGGCATACCAGCGAAGTCTCTCTATAACCTGCTAAAAGCTTGGCCTTACTAGAAGTGCAGTTAGCTCCATATTGGAACGAGTGTCCAAAGCTGCTCTAGTAGGGTCCTTCCGAATTTGGCTGGGCAGGGAGAATAACTTGAACAGAGGAGGTGAGTGTTGACGCGCGTCACTAAGGGTACCCTTAAACCTACACCCGTGTCACAAGTCTCAGGCTCTGTTCGGACTTTTTCTCTCAGCCACGCGATGGACCCGGCACCCGCACGGTGAATCCATGAAAGGCTAAGATATTCGTCTCTTAGAAAGTGGTAAACTGGCATTACTAGTGAAACCATCCGAAACCCGACTCAAGACACGAAACCATCAATCACATCATTGATTGGAAGCTATGCCATCCACTGGACTAACGAGCGAGTTTTTTCCACTTTACGTATATTCATTAGTTAAAGTTGAAGAAAACTACTTGAATCCCTCATTCATTTGAGGTGACTACTTGTACTCTTTACTGTCGTGTATTTCGTGTTTAGACGTCACCTTCGTAAGTTTGCAGCCTTGTGCTATATAACATTATGTGACTGTAGGTAAACAGCAATTAAACTAATAACTAGTCTAAGAGGAAATCCGCAATATTGTTCGGATATTTTTTTGTGGAAGCGGAAAACCAACGTAATAAGCTTAGTTATGGTCTATAGCAGGTTTATGTGTTGTTATTAGATAAGGGACTGTCTCGTTGGTGTAGTGGTAAGCATATCTGGCCTCGATCACGAGGTCCTGGGTTCGATTCCTGGGTCGGGTCACGAAATAATTCTGAGCTTTTTCATTCTTCTATGAAATGTTCAGTACATTCCTAGTTCGGAGTCTCGATTTTGGTGGTGTTACATGGTGCCGTGATCGTAAATGAAATATTATCAACCTTAGCCCGCCAACCCGCATTGAAGCATGGTGGGTGTACGCTCCATATCCCCTCTCCTATAAGAAGGGAGGCCTGACCCTGTAGTGGATCGTTTATAGGCTGATAATGATGATGATGATGATTAGATAAGGTATGCACCTGTACTTATTAAAATAGATTTCTGCCATTAAAGTCCACGATTGGCAAGCTTCACAGATGGCCTATGTCCAGAATTAATATTTAAATCTATATTTGTCCAAAAAGGAAATTACCATTTCACTTAAAAATTACCAAGGACTCCCTAATAATTCGTAGATATCCAATGACATGGTCAGTCTTTTCCAAAATTGTGCTATAGATCTAGATTGTATTGATGATAAAGTCCCATACAGTGAAGCAAATCTCATGGTTTTTTAAGAATATGAGCTATGGCAAAAAGATATAAGTACAGAAACTATTACGCAAGCAGTTAATAAATATCTATAGGCTCTATTATAGAAATGTAAAAGGTTATGAGTTTCTTAATATAAGTTAATAACAATAATCGAAGTTTTATTTCAATTATGAATATATTAATATAACGGTAATATCTAACGGCAAATGTCACGCCCTTGACCGCATAAAAACCAATTCTACTTTGTCCATCTACCGCGTTAACTACTTCTCTGTGAGTCGATCATTTAAATAAATATAAATAATTTAGCGGACGACGATTCCGTCTGTGTTATGATGACGATGAGGAAGTTTTTGCTTAATATTTTTTTTCTCCTGCAATTTGGCTGCATGGTTAAAATACCAATACCAATCTAATCCGAAAGACCATAAATTTTAATACTAATGATAGACTCTTAAAAATTTTTTAAATAAAAATAGAACCGACTCAAAACGCACTAAAAAGTAAAAAATAACTATGTCATTTAGTTGCTTTAATTTACTTAAGCGTTTTGAGTCGGTTCTATTTTTATTTCTTACTTTTTAGTGATTTATCGCCACATAATGTACTCGTACCATACTGTCATAGTTATACGGCACTAGTAGCCAAAAAGCTAACGATACCGAGACAAAAACTGAAATCGCTGTAAGCGTGCATCCAAATTTTGAAGAGTTCCTTTAATTTCCCCAGGATATCATCATCAGATCCTAACATGATGAAAATGGTACCACCTTGGAAGTATGCCCTTTCTAATAAAAAAAGAATTATCAAAATCGGACAACTCTGTAAAAAGTTATGCGTGATCATACGAAATCATTAAGAAATCTCCTCCTTTTTTGAAATCGGTAAAAACGTAGCTTCCTCAGGAAGTATGACTACAACGTTCAATTACGACGCAATTCGCATTTGGGTTTTTGTCGCAATAATTTTTTGCTTAATCTGAACGACTGTCGCTTGAATTCCTTTTTCACGGAAACTAACATTAATAAATTCACTGTTCAAGATTTGATACGATGCCTCGTGTACGTCTTTTTTTGTTTTATAATACGAATTATAAAACAAAAAAAGACGTGTGGCACTCGGAGACTGCCGCGGTAAAGCTATTGCATAGAAGTTAAGAAACATCGGGCGCGATCAGTACTTGGATGGGTGACCGGCTGGGAACACCGCGTGATGTTGGCTTTTTTAAAAAATTAATTTTTATTTTTTTATTTGCCTTTTTTTTATTTTATTTAAGTATAATTGCATAAGTTTAAAAATTATTTATTTATTTATAAATTTAAATAATTAATAATTAATTTATAAGTTAAAATAATTTATTTATAAGTTAATTGTATATTTATAAATTTAAATTAAAAAAATAAATAAAATAAAAAAGCTTAAAATTAAAAAGCTTATAAGTGATGTTCAACATTTTCTCACAGCAATGACGATGCCTGTTAAAAATATCACATTTATTTACATCGTTACTATAGAGTATATCATGAGTCATGACATCTAATTTGTGAACGGGAGCATGTTTTACGATCATTACATTGTGTGCTGGTCACTCCGCTACTCACAACACTCAAGACATTGACCTTCCACACTCAAAATAGCCTACTTTCGCAATGCGAACATTACGTTTGTGGAACTCGGACGGATTTAGTTTGTCTATACTTTGTTTTTCAAAAATTAACTTCCGGTACCACTTGATTGCGTTTGATGTATCATCATTGTCAGCCTAATAGGCCTCCCTATTTATAGGAGAGGGGATGTGTAGCCACCATCACGCTGCACCAATGCGGGTTGGCAGGCTTCGGGTGATGTTATATTTGTAAATTTATATTTAGAGGTCCTGGGTTCTAATCCTGCGTCAGGTCATGGTCATGATTCTGAGTTTTTCATTCTTCCATGTCAGTAAATTCCAAGCCCGGAGTCAGGAAGTTGGTGGTGTTACACCCCGTGCATCGGACAGCGCGTTAAGCGTTCGGTCCCGGTCACTATCATCAACATCCGATAATAATCGTTAATAAATGTAACATTAGATGTACATGGACTTTGACTTATGGATTTCACATATTCTGTTGTACAACTATACTAAAGCCAAACTCGATTGAGAATGCTTGTCAACAATCAAATTTAAAATGAAGGTAGAAAATGCAACACATTTTATGCCTAATAAATATAAAATTGTGTTTTATTAATTTTAAAAATCTTATTTAAAAGATATTGAATATATTAATTAGTTTTACGCTTCCTGATCTAATTTATTGTCATGAATTCGTCATTAATAATTTATTAAAAAAATTAGTTGTAAAATGACTAGTGATTTCTACCTTCATTTTTAATTTGTTTGTTGACAAGCAATCGAGATTGGCTTTAGTATAGTTTCCCTACGTATTGCTTAAAAGAGTTAAGTACATAGTTCCCTTTGATGTAATAATATATTTGTGATATATCATTAAACTTGATAGACATGTCATATTTTATAGTTACAGATCTCGAATATCGAAACATGATCTACTTGTAGATATTTCAAATTTAGAAAAAAATTCAATCAGATCCATTTTGTATCACTTACAATAAATTAGTTATTGTCATGAATTCGTCATTAATAATTTATTAAAAAAATTAGTTGTAAAATGACTAGTGATTTCTACCTTCATTTTTAATTTGTTTGTTGACAAGCAATCGAGATTGGCTTTAGTATAGTTTCCCTACGTATTGCTTAAAAGAGTTAAGTACATAGTTCCCTTTGATGTAATAATATATTTGTGATATATCATTAAACTTGATAGACATGTCATATTTTATAGTTACAGATCTCGAATATCGAAACATGATCTACTTGTAGATATTTCAAATTTAGAAAAAAATTCAATCAGATCCATTTTGTATCACTTACAATAAATTAGTTATTGTCATGAATTCGTCATTAATAATTTATTAAAAAAATTAGTTGTAAAATGACTAGTGATTTCTACCTTCATTTTTAATTTGTTTGTTGACAAGCAATCGAGATTGGCTTTAGTATAGTTTCCCTACGTATTGCTTAAAAGAGTTAAGTACATAGTTCCCTTTGATGTAATAATATATTTGTGATATATCATTAAACTTGATAGACATGTCATATTTTATAGTTACAGATCTCGAATATCGAAACATGATCTACTTGTAGATATTTCAAATTTAGAAAAAAATTCAATCAGATCCATTTTTTATCACTTACCTGTTAGATTCGCTTCGGTGAATTATGCACTCGCTGTAAATTTCATATTGGGTCATTAATTTTTATTACTCGCAACCAAACGATTGATTAATCTGTTTTCTTTGATTGCTGAACGGAACATAACTGGGTTTAAGAGCATTATTAATAGTTATTATTTCATTCATATTAGGGTACAACAATTTACTTACTCGAATAAATTAAAAATAATGATATGAGCCGAATATATTACCGAGTCAGAGAGAGTGTGGCAGACAAATTCAGAGCAGAGCTCGGGACTTGTAAAACGGGTGTAGGTGTGAAAGAAGCTAATTTCTGACGCATCAACACTCACAGAGACGAATAACTTAGCATTCCATGGATTCAACGTGCGGGTGCCGGATCCATCGCGTGGCTGAGAGAAAAACTCTGAACAGAGCCCGAGACTTGTGACACGGGTGTAGGTTTAAGGGTACCCTTAGTGACGCGCGTCAAAACTCACCTCCTCTGTTCAAGTTATTCTCCCTGCCCAGCCACATTCGGAAAGACCCTACTAGAGCAGCTTTAGACACTCGTTCCAATATGGAGCTTACTGCACTTCTAGTAAGGCCAAGGTCTTTTAGCAGGTTATAGAGAGACTTCGCTGGTATACCCCTCGCACCCACTTCTACCGCGTATAAACTAACCACATAGCCATTTTTGGTTAATATTACGATCGAAATGCCGAAGAAAGTTTTTTGAGTAAAGTTTGACCAATTTTCCTGATAACCTCGGCGTTTTATCTCTGACTGAGATTCATTTATACATCTGTTGTGAGAGATGCTGGAATATAAGCAGTACTTACAAACATAATTTAATGTATTCTACAAAAAGTATTTAATGATCGTTTTAAACCAGTGAAATACAGTGTTTTTTCGTAATAGCTCGAAAACGATATAAGTTGGACAATAAAATTTCAACTTAAAATTTTATACCGGTTGTTTTGACATTTTTCTACCTTTAATATTAACAGTTAGTTACAAATTAAATAAATTGTATCTCATAAACACTCTCCGGGGAAACTGACAATTTCAGACATTGTTAGTTTCTTTAAAACTACAAAGGGGTTGTTTCAGATTTGTATGGCGCCTTGGCCAGGTATATGTACAGTATTTCAATATAGACGTTGATTATAGTTTATTTCTTACGAAATATTCCTATTTCAAGATTAGCAAAATATTTCGATAAAGACGTACAGGCAATACAACGGCGTAGTCTATGACAGAACATTGACATTGATAACTGTCATTAACAAGGGTTTCACAAATGACATTTAGTTTACGCATAGATTAAAGACAACTAGATGGAGCTCATAGCGTGTCCACTCGTGAGACAGCAAGATAGCCTTATTGACAAGACATGTCAACATTTAAAGTACATCATGAAACGTTACGTTTTAAAATATCGTAAAATACGAAATATTACTTTATATAAGATAGCTTAGTAAACGCATAATACATGAAATTTGCTAAAAAATAAAATATCTAAGCTTTAAATCATCAATCAATGAAGTTTATGCCTACTTACGTATGAAACGTAATTCCTTCGATTTTCCGTTCGCTGCGACTTTTGCAGCCGAAAATACTACAACCCACCATAGCACGATAACGTTTAAATTAATATCGTAACCGCAAAGTTATATTATTTATCAGTAAATTTAATAAAAAGCTAACAATTGCTCAGAAGTGTCCTTTGTTTGTCACAAACTCCACTCTTGACAAACAATAAAAACGAACACGCTGAAAGGGACAGAAAATAATCTTGTGTCACTTTCTAATAAAGGCCGAATGAAATAAGTCTGTCACGCTCTGGAACCTGCAGCCGCGTTGTGACTCCATCTAGTAGTCTTTAATCTATGAGTTTACGGGATTAGATGAAAAAGATGCGTTCCGAAATTCAATGTTTTTCATCTTTATTATTTCAGGAATAACTACTAGAAAATATTAATTATTAAAAACCGTTAATAAATATATTTATTTTCTACTGGAATTACTATTTCTAACAGTATGTATGTACTATTGATAGGTACATAGTACATACATACTGCAAGAATTTTTGAACGAACGCATTAAGATGTATATTGATATCTATGGTTAAGGTCTGTGGTCAAAAGCATAGATTACTAGCTATAGTAAATTAGCATCAAAGTTGTAATTTGCAAAATGACAACTTTGATGCTAATTCAAAGTTGTCATTTTGCAAATGGTCTGTGGTTGATTTATAGGTTTTGCAATTATATTTTTATCAAATTATTTCCTTTGAATCCACTAAAAAGTATAATTTATTTTTATTCCCGTGATTTTTTTCACTGTCTTTTTATATACTGTACAAAGACCTGGCCAGAAATGAAACAACCCCTTTATATGCGAAACGCAAAGTTATATATGAGATTGAATTAATTAATATTGTGTTAGTTAAAAACTGATGTGTTAAAATGTCAACAAGAGTTTTGCGATATTTTAATCCTTTATTATTTGGACTATACCTCACTATGTTATTATTCTTATATGACAGACTCGGCATGTTGTATGGTCTAGTAAGCTTCCTTTTCATCTTTGCGTCTCATATTTCGTGAGTCAAGAAGCACTTAAATTAAACAACACAAACAAGTCGAGTAAACCCACAAACCTAGATTGTAAAAATGCACTTTAATCAAGTCGTACCACAAACGCAATGCACAAATTTCCTCTCTTCCGCGGCGGTACGTTGACCCGTCGCGGTCCGGATGCGCAGATATCTAACGGGGCTGTTTGGATGGGCGCGAACATCCTCACAGTTACTGTATTGTAATCCTTAGCCTAGCTGCGTAACATATTTGTTTATTTTATTGTAAGACTTATATTCAACTGTCTACCTTTTTGGTTTAGTGTTAGCCTGTGTCTTTCGATCACGAGTTCTTTGGGAGTCTGGCTTTTCTTTCTTCGGATGTTCTCAGTAATTTTTTTTATTCTTTTTTAAGTTTTTATTGAAAAGTGTTACCCACACTTAAGGAATTATTTATATTTAAGAATAAACATAATATCAAAAATTGTGGAACCAACGGGATTCGGACCCGCGTCTCTCTGGCAATCCGGGCATTGAGAGCGCCTTACCGCTAGCCCACGATCCCGATGACGTCGGTGCCGAAATTGTACTTTGATATTATGTTTTTACCCGACTGCGTCAGAAGGAGGGTTATGTTTTTCGAGTGTATGTATGTATGTATGTCCATTTCTTCGGCACGCGCTACAGCCTAAACGGCTGAACAGATTTTGACATGTGAGGTGTCGTTGAATTTGTAAAAATTGTGGCAGTGACATAAGCTATATAAATTTTCAAAATGGCGGCTGTAAATGGGGGGAAAAAGGGGGGACGTGTATATTTCTTTCTTTTATCTTAGCAATATGGGTGTCAAATGAAAGATCGTAGAAAGACCATTTCAAAAATATAAATATCATATCATGTTTATATTGCTGTTTTAACAAAAAATGGCAAAAAGTGTACCAAGTGTACAGTCTCATTTCTATATCATAGGCTAAAACTAAAAAGTCTCAAATAAAATTATTATTATAAAAACAAAAAACCTGACTGCTTAGAAGAACTGAAAAGAGAAAAACAAGGATCACTATATCTGTATAAAAGTCAGGTTTTTTGTTTTTATAATAATAATTTTATTGATATCCAGGTATACGGCCTGTAATGCCATCTACAGTATGAACAGAACATGTTACAATACTATTGAAGGCTCATATTACGAATGAAGCTCTTCAATTTTAAAGATGACATATTCCTCTTTTATCCTTTTTTAGTTTTTATTGAAAAGTGTTACCCACACTTAAAGTATTATTTATATTTAAGAATTTTTTGATATTATGTTTATTCTTAATTATAATTTTTTTTTAGCTTATAGTTAAGTGTAGTTTTTTGGTGTTAGTCTGGAGACTGCCTCGTTGTTCCAGTTGTTAGCTATTTACACCCCGTGACTCGGAGCGCGTGTTAAGCTATCGGTCCCGGTCATTGCTTAACATTAATTAACGTTTAATGGTAATCGTTAGACGAATCAAACATCTACACCCGCCTGCCAAGCTGCTTTAGAGCAGTGGTAGGTCTCTCCATATTTTCTCATTTATATAAAAAAGGTCAGTCCCGTCTGTAAAATAGACTGAAATCGATGATAATGACTCAAAATAGAGAATTTAATAATCTGAAGATAATGGTGATTTCTGAACTGCAATTTTCAAACACGGTTGAATGGATATTTATAGAATAAAGTTTTATTTAAGAATTGGAAACGACGAATTAGACTTTTTGCCATCTAGGTAGTGTGAATTACATACTTTTATTATTGCTTCGGACTCCCTCGTTGGTCTAGTGGTTAGCCTATCTGGCTTCGATCACGAGGGCCTGGGTTCGATTCCTGGGTCGGGTCACGGAATATTTCTGAGCTTTTTCATTATTGTAAGAAATGTTTTTCATCATTCCAAGCTCGGATTCTGGAAGTTGGTGGTGTTACACGGTGTGCCTCGGAGAGCACGTTAAGCCATCGGTCCCGGTCACTATCATCAACATCTGATAGTGATCGTTAATAAATGAAACATTATCACCCTACACCCGCCAACCCGCATTGGAGCAGCGTAGTGGGTGTACGCTCCATATCCCCTCTCCTATAAGGAGGGAGGCCTGGCCGTTAATAGGTTGATAATGACGATTATTGCTTTTAATAACGTTAATGCAAAATGGTTAATGAAACTGCGACACAAGTGAAAAATCAAGTTTACTATACTTAATATTCAATTGATTATTATCAGCTGACTAAGATAATGAGGCTTTTGGACAATAACACAATATTCAATGTCAACAGATGTCCATGAAACTGACAGCTGAATTGTAAAATGATGATTGCCCAAGTCGTGAAAGGCGAACGAATAAATTTAACACAGTGTTGCGATATTTGGAGACGTGGATTTGAAGCAGGGAACAATTGGCGTAGTTCATGGTTTATGCAAAACGCTGTGCCGATGATTAACAGTCTTATTGTTTGTAAAAGAATGGGAAGTTATTCCCGTAATGTTTCTGTTAGTTTTCGTAAAGATCACTGTATCAACAAGGTTGGATTTTGAAGCCTCAAATAAAATATATATATACTAAAGCCAAACTCGATTGAGAATGCTTGTCAACAAACAAATTTACTAAGGAGGTAGAAAATGCAACACATTTTATGCCTAATAAATTTAAAATTATGTTTTGTTTTAAAAATCTTATTTAAAAGACATTAAATATATTCATTCGTTTTAAGCTTACTAATCTAATTTGCTGTCATAAATTCATCATTAACTAGTTAATTAAAAAAAAATAGGTGTAAAATGACTAGTGATTACTCCCTTCATTTTTTAACCGACGAAAAAAAACGGAGGAGGTGCTCAATTCGACACGTATAAATACACGTTTTTACAGAGTTGTCTGATTTTGATAATTCTTTTTTTATTAGAAAGGGTATACTTCCAAGGTGGTCCCATTGTCATCATGTTAGGTTCTGATGATGATATCCTGGGGAAATTGAAGGAACTCTTCAAATTTTGGAGGCACGCTTACAGCGATTTCGGTCCTTGTCTCGGTATCGGTAGCTTTTTGGCTACTAGTGCCGTATAATATACTATTACAGTATAGTATGAGTACGTTACGTGGCTATAAATCACTAAAAAGTAAGAAATAAAATTTTTTAACAAAATATAGCACCGACTCAAAACGCATTAAAAAGCAAAAAATAACTGTGTCATTTAGTTGCTTTAATTTACTTAAGCATAATTACGTAAAATAAATGTTCCTTAAACTTGGCTGGCACCGACTTCATATATGATAGATATGCTTAAGTAAATTAAAGCAACTAAATGACAGTTATTTTTTTCTTTTTTGTGCGTTTTGAGTCGGTTCTATTTTTTGTTAAAAAATTTTATAATTTGTTTGTTAACAAGCATTCTCAATCGAGATTGGCTTTAGTATAGGTCAGGAAATTGGTCGATTCCAGCTAGTGGTTAGGTAAGTAGCTTTAGATCAAGAGGATCTGGGTATATCGAATTTTTCTTCCAAAAAATCTCGAGAATGTCACATGGGTAACACTGTACACTCCGGCGCATTGGAGAGTAAGTTAAATCGCCAGTCCCGGTCAGTATCAAGCAATAACACCGTAAGTTCGCCAGGCCGGTCTCTACTATTATTGACGGCCGAGTGGCTGTGGGTTCGATTCCCACATCTGGAAAATGTTTGTTTGATGAGTATGGATGTTTTCCAGTGTCTGGGTGTTTATCTATATATTATAAGTATTTATGTATAATATATATATAAAAATATTCATCAGTTATCATAGTACCCATAACACAAGCTACTTACGAGTACGCTTACTTTGGGGCTATATAGCGATGTGTGTAATTGTCTTATGATATTTATTTATTTATTTTATAATTCGATAATGCTTACGATGAAAATTTAATTCTTGTTGTTGTGGTTATTAATTTACGAGTAACTGTTAAGTATGAAAAATACATTGTATTTTTAAACATCCTTGAATTATCTTGTTTGAAATCTCAAAAGCGCTAAATGATGAGCGTTCATCAAGAGGGGCTCTTGATTTAAACGGAAGTGTTATGAAAAGCCATTCAACGCCGCGTTTGAGCAATTTGGCATCCATATCTGCGGGTAAGAGTGCTTGAGACCATTTTTTGTCATCTTAACCTATATTTTGTCCTAATAGGAATTGGAATTTGCTGTTTTTATTTTATACAGGAAAAGACACTGATTCTTTATGAATTATTGTATTCTAAAGCACGAGCTCCGAGTGCTTTGGCTACCGAGATCGCTGTAGTTAAAATTAAAACTATAGTCTAAAGTTAACATTATTTATTTTGGAGTTCTCATCAACAGCTTTTTTTTTATTGACTACAAGTTGGCCCTTGGCTGCTATCACACCTGATGTTAAGTGATGATGCAATCTAAGATGGAAGCGGGTTAACTTGTTAGGAGTAGGATGAAATCCACACCCCTTTCGGTTTCTACACGACATCGTACCGGAACGCTAAATCGCTTGGCGATACGTCTTTGTCGGTAGGGTGGTAACTAGCCACGGTGAAAAGCCTCCCACCAGCCAGACCAAGACAAATTAAGAAAAATCTCAATCTGCTCCGCCGGAAATCGAACCCAGGATCTCCGTCTTATAAATCCACCGCGCATACCACTGCGCCACGGAGGTCGTCCAGCTATTATTATTGTTTAACGTATCAAGCTAGTATAAATAATATTTTGGAATTCTAATGCCATTGAAATTTACGAGTAGTTGCCTGTTTATCTCTCTCTATATACTGTGGTTTTAGTTAAAGACGAATTGAGACTCACATATTCGAGTTATAAAAGCATCGTTACAAAATAACGCTACTGTATTATAAGAACCCATAATAACACGCGTACGGAAGTTCATAGCGTTATATGGAAGTAGTCGCCTGTTCAAAAGTAAACTTCCTGTAACGATAGCCGTGACACAGCTTTGATTCACTGATCTTTCTTTGATCATCTAACGAAGAAGCGACGTCTTTATGTTGTCTGTAGGGGCCATAACTTACTATGTAACTATATATTATAAGTATTTATGTATAATATATATAAAATATTCATCAGTTATCATAGCACCCATAACACAAGCTACCTACGCTTGCTTTGGGGCTATATAGCGATGTGTGTAATTGTCCTATATTTATTTATTGATTTATTTAACTGTTACTCCGATTCTGGGGCTCTTTAGAAAATCTTATATATATAAAATTCTCGGGTCACAGTGTTAGTTACCAGACTCCTCCGAAACGGCTTAACCGATTTTTATGAAATTTTATATGCATATCCCTTTTAAATTCGGCAAAGGAGTGCGTCAAGGCTGCATTCTCTCGCCTATCTTTAACGCGTACGGCGAATACATCATGAGGCAAACCTGCGACCAATGGGAGGGAGGCGTACGCATTGGCGGAGTAAAATTAAACAATCTTCGCTATGCTGACGATACCACGCTTTTGGCCGCAGATGAAACTGAGATGTGCTCTCTACTGGAGAGAATGGAGCGAATCAGCAACACCTTAGGTCTATCTATCAACAAACAGACGACCAAAATCATGGTCATAGATAGATCAAAGGTATTAAATCTCACTGGCGCACTCAATTTACAGACTGTCGAAGATTTCGTTTACCTTGGTTCCACTATAACTAATAACGGCTCCTGTGAACCAGAGATCCGAAGAAGAATTGGAATGGCAAAGAGTGCCATGTCTCAGCTACATAAAACTTGGAGAGACCGCAACATCTCGTTGAGGACGAAGATCAAATTAGTACGCACACTCGTCTTCTCCATTTTTTTATATGGGGCTGAGACATGGACCATAAAGTCTGCGGATCGCAAACGAATAGACGCTTTTGAGATGTGGTGCTGGAGGAAAATGCTCCGGATCCCATGGACCGCATTTCGGACCAACGCATCTATTCTTGCTAAGCTTAATATTAAATCAAGGCTCTCCACTATTTGCCTCAAGCGTGTACTAGAGTACTTTGGACACATTGACAGGAAAGACGGAGATAATCTAGAGAAACTAGTAGTCACTGGCAAAGTGGAAGGAAAAAGGCCGCGTGGGCGTAGCCCGAGGAGGAGGATATGCATATTCAGTAAGTCTGAGAATCGGCTACTATCTATTTTTAATACCCCTAAGTGATAAGGGTTGTCCACCCCTAACATTGTATTTTAATTTTTTGGACAATTTTTTTATAATGTGGCATTACAAATACATAGAACCCTAAATTTTGACTCCTACACGATCAACCCCTATGTAAAAAAAATGTTTTCTACAAATAATATACATGGCAAAACAACGATTGCCGGGTAGTTCTTTATATTATTTTCTGTATGCTTGTAATTGAAGAACTGGGCTATTTGTAATCTACGCCGTGATAAAATTAAAGATGACTGATTAGTTTTAAGACTCTATTTTGGGTTTAGTAGAGCATAACATTGTATGTACGATTGTAAAAAATATCTAATTAATGCTGAATATAATCATCAAAAGTCTCAATAGCTCAACGGGCACTTCAATAACTCTTCAATAGTGATAAAAATAGTTCTAAGACTATGTTTTGGGTTTTGTAGAGCGTTGTATAATACTTATTTTGGTCTACGGCTGTAAAAATAATTATTGCGTAATATAATCTGCGAAAGTCTTAATAGCTAAATGGGCACTGCAGTAGTTCCCCAATAGAAATGATGGGTTCAATCTCTTTCCCCTGGACAATTGTGGTACCAATTCCGTATACAGTCTTACTTAGGATGAGAAGGGGAAATTTCGAAATTGTTTTTGTTACATACATACATACATAACATCACGCCTTGTTCCCATAGGGGTAGGCAGAGACCATATCCCTCCATTTGCCACGGTCCTTGCATACTTCCTTAGCTTCTTCCACTCTCATTAATCCTTTCATACAAGATCATCGGTTTAGTGTACTGTTGACCTGGCCATTATTTAAAATGTCCTGAATTTGGTCCAGGAACATTCGCCTAGGCCTTCCCCTTCCAACATTTCCATTCACGCTCGCCTTGTAAATCTCTTTTGTTAATCTTCTTTCATCCATTCTCTCTACATGTCCAAACCATCTAAGCATCCCTTTCTCAATTTTAGTCACTACATCTTCTTGTACACCACACTTTTCTCTTATCATACTATTATTATCTATGTCACACAGTTTTGTTTTTGTTCAAACCAAATAATGCACTAATCAATCAAGTGAAAATGACGTCATTTTCGCGAGCTCCCTTTCCCTTTGACCTTTTGATTGTTACACACTACACAGCAATTGAACAGTTGCTAAGTTATGAATCAAACACGCCAACCATTGTGGTTACGATGTCGAAACAATGCAACGGCGACGTAAACGCAATCGAAAAGTTTGATCGTTTCGACACGATACTTTCCGTCTGCACTATTTGCGTGTGTTAAGAACCAATTACGTTGCTCTCATTATTCCGTAGTAGGGCAATAGTGGCTGAAAGCTGTGACTGGATTGCGTAATCAGGTGATTGAACCCGACATAGCGCGGGCGTATTCATACAGCGGTTCGCGTGCGAATCGAATTGTGCCTCTATTGCCTACGCGTTTATTTCGTCTCTTTTGTATAACAGTATAGCCCTTAGTGCGAGGTGCAGCTCACGAGTAATGAAACGCTATCATTTAGTACGAGGTACTTATCACTTTCACGTAACGAAACTTATGTACGTAATGACAATGTACAAACTAAATTAAATATAACTTCTTTTCTTTTTATTTCATTTGGTCTGAAATTTGGTTTTGACGACCTCCGTGGCGCAGTGGTATGCGCGGTGGATTTATATGACGAGGGTCCTGGGTTCGATTCCTGGCGGTGCAGATTGAGATTTTTAATTTGTCTTGGTCTGGCTGGTGGGAGGCTATCGCCGTGGCTAGTTACCCTACCGACAAAGACGTACCGCTAAGCGATATAGCGTTCCGGTACGATGTCGTGTAAAAACCGAAAGGGGTGTGTATTTTCGTCCCACTCCTAACAAGTTAGCCCGCTTCCATCTTAGACTGCATCATCACTTAACATCAGGTGTAATAGCAGTCAAGGGCCAACTTGTAGTCGATAAAAAAAAATTTTGACATTTGATCTTTAAACGGCAAAACTGTCACATGTGGCTAATTTCCGGAATCTCGAGTGGATTAGTTTTACAGGTTTACTACTGGCATACATGTTCTCAGAATTATTTTATGATCCGACCCAGGAATCGAACCTAGAACCTCGTGATCGAAGCCAGATAGGCTAACCACTAGACCAACGAGGCAGTATTCTAGTAGTAACTAGTTCTTCTATGAAATGTCGAGTACCTACATTGCAAGCCCGGAGTTTGGAAGTTGGTGGTTGTTACACCCCCGTGCCTCGGAGAGCACGTTAAGCCGTCGGTCCCGGTCACTGTCATCAACATCTGATAGTGATCGTTAATAAATAAAACATTATCATCCTAAGCCCGCCAAATTGGAGCAGCGTGGTGGGTGTACGCTCCATATCCCCTCTCCTATAAGGAGGTAGGCCTGTACTGTAGTAGGCCGTTAATAGGCTGATAATGATGATGATGATGATAATACATGTTCTGGTAAACGATATTCTGTAAGTATGGATGCGAATAGTTTTACCTATACTAAAGCCAAACTCGATTGAGAATGCTTGTCAACAAATTAAAAATGAAGTTAGAAATCACTAGTCATTTTACACCTATTTTTTTAATCAACTAGTTAATGACGAATTCATGATAATAAATTAGATAAGTAAGCTTAAAACTAATTAATATATTCAATATGTTTTAAATAAGATTTTTTAAAATAACAAAACTAATTTTAAATGTATTAGGCATAAAATGTGTTGCATTTTCTACCTTCACTATAAAATTTGTTTGTTGACAAGCATTCTCAAACGAGTTTGGCTTTAGTATACATGAACTACATGCAGTATAAAGAGTAAAATGATGCTTTGATTTTAGGATAATTAAGTTCCATTTTAATCTGGTTCTTACTTTTCTTATTAAAGTAAAGAAAACGAATAGCATAGTGAACGACCGAACCTCGTAATAACGGTAAGGGATCGTTAGGATGATATGAAGTACCTATTTCAATTGGCACTGATCTTAATAAGTTGGAAAATTTAATTTAAAGCTCTATGGAAGCTTTCAAATTAGTGGTAAAATTTCTTGAAAATTTGACATTTTTACGATCTTTTGTGTTGAATCAGGTTAACAATGTGCCGTGGGATGTGTTCCGTATTTATTACAATTACCTACTACTTTCATCTTTCATTGTATGTTGTCCTTCCGGATCAAGATTTGTTTAGGATTTCTTTTATTTTACAACTAACTTTTGCCCGCCACTTCGTCCGCGTGGAATTAGTTATTACGGCAGCCTAATTTTTCTAAGCTTTGAATGTAATATTTATTAATATCTAATCAACTGCCTAAGAAATAGGTCTTAAGCTTTCAAAATGACGATACTTTTATACAACATTTCATCCCCCCTTTAACCCCTTACAACCCTTTTTTCGCAATTAAAAGTAGCCATGTCCTTTTTCAGGCTCTAGACTTACTGTGTACCAATTTCATTTAAATCGGTTCAGTAGTTGTAGAGTGAAAGCAAGACAGACAGACAGACAGACAGAGTTACTTTCACATTTATAATATTAGTTAGGATCTATTTTATGTTAAGTACATGTTTTATATACTTAATGGCGGATTTACGAACTGACTTCGCATTGTAGAGTCTAAGAATCTAAGGATAAAGGATAAGATTTGGAGTGAGAATTAATATAGGATATTATGTCAATTCTGTGTGATTATGTTGTTCGGGTTTTCAAATTTTTCGCAGAAAACCGCAGAATATATAAAACACTACCTCCTACAATATACCGATACTAAAGCCAAACTCGATTGAGAATGCTTGTCAACAAACAAATTCAAAATGAAGGTAGAAAATTCAACACATATTATACTTAATAAATTTAAAATTATGTTTTATTATTTGAAAAATCTTATTTAAAAGATATTGAATATATCAATTAGTTTTAAGCTTACCAATCTAATTTATTGCCATGAATTCGTCATTAACTAGTTAATTTAAAAAAATAGGTGTAAAATGACTAGCGATTTCTACCTTCATTTTTAATTTTTTTGTTGACAAGCATTCTCCAGTCGAGTTGGCTTAAGGATTTTACATGTGATTTCTTCTTAATTTGTCAAAATTGTGGTAGTGACATAAGCTTTATGAATTTTCATATTAACCTACTAAATGGGTGAAAAAAAATGTGTGTATTTTTTTCTCTTATCTTAGGAAAATGGGTAAAAAGAGAAAGGACGTAAAAAGCTCTTTCAAAAATTAAATAGCATATCAGTCTATCCCTGTTTTAAAAAAAATTGCAAAAATTACAGTTATCGTTTTCATCAATACAGTTTGAACGAAAACTAAAAGTCTATACAAAACTAAACTTTATGCAAACAGGGATAAAATACTCTAACCTGCAACAATACCATAATACGGTTGTCCCCGACTGCAGCACCTAAGTCTTAATTTACCGAGATGTGTCCTTGTTTTTCTTGATCACTTCATAACTTCTAAGAAGTTGTTCGGTTTCTATATGAACAATTCTATTACGTTTTTAATGTAATTTTTGGCTCATCATTTAGTAGGTTAATGACTTGGAAGATCAGGAGAATGGTTAAAAGAAGAAAGCACTTCAATAGCTCTTCAAAAGCAAAAAGTTATCCTGAAAAAAGTTTATGAAACATTATCTTTTAACAAATTGCTTGAAGATGACAAACTAAGCCTATACAAAACATAAACTCAATAATGAGAGCGCTCCCTGTAACAATAGCATGGAATGTGGTGCGACAACATGAGATGTCTTAATCACCGAGTTGTGTGCTATGTGTTTATGATACCTTCATAATACGTGTAATGAAGTTGTTTGGTTACAATATGAACAATTCAATACGTTATTAATGTAATCTAAGGCTATAGGAGATGATTTATTACTAAGAATATCATGGAGTAATGTTCCAAGTCCCCAAGAATCTTCAATTTATGAAAAAAATATGTAATTATTATCATTTTGAACCAATTGCTTCAAGATGATAAACAGAGCCTATATAAAACATAAACTCAATTATGATAGCGCTCCCTGTAACAATAGCATGGAATGTGGTGCGACAACATGCGCTGTCTTAATTACCGAGTTGTGTGCTGTGATGTGCATGATACCTTCATAATACGTGTAATGAAGTTGTTCGGTTACAATATGAAAAATTCAAATAGTTATTAATGTAATTTAAATCTGTGGGAGATAGTTTAATAAAAAGAATATCGTAGAGTAATGTTTTGAGTCCGGAACACTTTAATTTATCTGGAATAAAGAATAGATAAAAAAATATTATCGTTTTGAACCAATTCCTTGAAGGCGGTAAACTGAGCCTATACAAAACATAAACTCAACAACAAGAGAACAATAGCATGGAATGCGGTGCGACGAAATGAGCTGTCGTAATTATCGAGTTATGTGCTGTGATGTACATGATACCTTCATGATAGTTGTAATGAAGCTGTTCGGTTACTATATTGACTTTAATGGGTTGTGGATATGAAAAATTCAACGAATTGTTAATGTGATTAAAGATAAATGTGAGATGATTTAATAAAAATGTCAGACGTGTTGCATTTATAAGTGTTGCATTTATTAATGTTTAAACTTTTTAATTTCATTGTCTCTATGGTTTACTGGTTGACCTATGTAGTTTGAGATCACGACGTCATGAGTTCCAGTACTGGGTTGGTCAATGTACAATCAACAAGAGTAAAAACAGTATCTCCCTAAGCCCACAACGTGTAGTGATCAGCGTAGTGGGTCTTGTACTAACGGAACGCGTGTACTTTAAGCAACGTTTATTCAATAACTGGGTGATGCGTGTCACAGACATCACACCACCAACACGTATGACAACCTACACATACATACACTACATGTTTAAGTTCCATATTACTTCTCCTAAAAGTCGTTAAAATAGGCAGAAGGTGATGGAAATGACTAAACATTGACTGCCAACACAACTGATTAAAAGTAATCAAACATAATTACGCCAACTACATTGAAGGTAAGAAGGCATTGCGATTGAACATAAGCATACAAATGTTTAAACTTTAAAAAATTCAAGTCTCCAGACCCTACAGACATCAATGCCTATAACCACTTATCTTAATGTTAGAGTCCTCCTCCGTTAGTCGTTTTCCTCATGTTTAAGTGTCGTGACCATCTCCATTTATGATCTTCCTTACGATGTTGCGCCATCCACTCCTATTACCAGCCGTTTGAAGAGCGACATACATCGAGGAGTCGAGTGTGGTGCGGATCTGGTCAGACCAACGCATCGGGCTACGCCCACGCGGCCTTTTTCCTTCCACTTTGCCAGTGACTACTACTTTCTCTAGATTATCTCCGTCTTTCCTGTCAATGTGTCCAAAGTACTCTAGTACACGCTTGAGGCAGATAGTGGATAGCCTTGATTTAATCTTAAGCTTAGCAAGTATGGATGCTTTAGTCCAAAATCACGGGATCCGGAGCATTTTCCTCCAGCACCACATCTCAAAAGCGTCTATTCGTTTGCGATCAGCAGACTTTATGGTCCATGTTTTAGCCCCTATATAGAAAAATAGAGAACTCTTGGCCATTCCAATTCTTCTTCGGATCTCTGGTTAGAGTAAGAAAAGAAATGGGGCTATCGGTTTAAAATTAACAATAAATATACAGAGTCCATCTTAGCTTTTGCAGATGACCTTGCTTTACTGACACGAAACCCAAAACATTGTCAGGAGCTATTGAATATAGTGGACGAGTTCTGCTCATGGACTGGTGGGCTGAGGGTAAAGCCAAGCAAATGTCACTGTCTATGTCTGGGGAGACGAAATACTAAATTTACATCTTATGATCCGGGTCTCTCTATTAGTGGCCAAAGTGTAACCACCATTGCTGAAGCATTGCCTTTTAAGTTCCTCGGTAGAAAGATTGATTACAAAGGACGCACACCATCCCTTGAGGTAGTCGTCGATAACTTCATAAATGACCTCAATAAGGTAGACCAACAGCCCATTAACAATATAAAAAAAGCGTGGGTCTATGACAACTATCTCACTTCACGTCTGACTTGGCCATTCCTCGTTTATGATATTGGCAGAACCCATCTGGCAAAACTAGATGCAAATGTCATAAAAACATTGAAGTCTTGGTTTGGTCTAGCACTCTCGGCTGACCCTTCAACTCTATTCAGAGATTACAATAATTTTGGGTTAAAACTAAAAAGGCCATCGGAACTCTATAAACACCTCAGGGTTACCAGAACGCACATTCTAGTTAAGTCCCAGGACGAACTAGTTGCATCACTTCCTAAAGACGAGGGTGCCGGAAAACTTGACTCTAGGCTTCAATTTTACAAACAATTTATGGCAGGGGCTCAGGTAAATAGAACCGGGTTGGGTGCAAGACGTAAAAAGGAAGACCAAGACATTATAAAATCTTTTCTTAAACAAGATGAGGACGACAACTACAAAGTGCATGCCATGAACCTAGAAATGCAAAACGAGTGGTTAAACTTAGGCGAGTTCTGCATCCCTCTGGCTCTGAAGTGGCGCGCCTTGCTGTACGATTGGTCTCCTGCCTTATTGAAATTTTATCTTAATGCCTTTCAACTGACTCTCCCAGATCAGAGTAACCTAGTAAGATGGGGAAAAGCCTCGGAAAAATCTTGCTATACCTGTGGTGAGGCAGTGGGCACTGCAAGGCACTTATTAGTAGGATGCAAGGTGCTCCTGGACAGGGGTCTCTACTCACGCCGCCACGACAGAGTACTAGAAATCATACGTGAAGCTATAAGCCTTTCAGTAGCTAGGGCTCAAAAAGGGTTGACGACGAATAAAAGACAAACTAACTTCGTTAAAGCAGGCTCAAGTACAAATTCCACCAGCAAGCCTTATTCAATTCTGGGCTCTGCTCCTGATTGGACTATATTAATGGACACGTATGAAAAGCACTATAAAATCCCGGAAGACTTAGCTATTACGACATCTAGACCGGACATATTTCTTTTTTCCAAACAAATCAAACGTATAGTACTTGTTGAGCTTACAGTGCCGTGGGAAACAAACATCCCTAAAGACCATGTATTCAAAGTGAATAAATACTATGACCTTACTAATGAACTAACCAAAAATGGCTATGTGGTTAGTTTATACGCGGTAGAAGTGGGTGCGAGGGGTATACCAGCGAAGTCTCTCTACAACCTGCTAAAAGACCTTGGCCTTACTAGAAGTGCAGTAAGCTCCATTTTGGAACGAGTGTCCAAAGCTGCTCTAGTAGGGTCCTTCCGAATATGGTTGGGCAGGGAGAATAACTTGAACAGAGGAGGTGAGTGTTGACGCGCGTCACAAAGGGTACCCTTAAACCTACACCCGTGTCACAAGTCTCGGGCTCTGTTCGGAGTTTTTCTCTCAGCCACGCGATGGACCCGGCACCCGCACGGTGAATCCATGGAATGCTAAGATATTCGTCTCAATCTTATCTGTCCTAATTGTTATGAAGTACCTAAACTAATCTGATTGCGAACGATTTGCAGTCCCCATTGAGAACTTGATTACCTTATCTCAACATCGATATCGTTCAGATATAAGATTTGAATGGAATATATACCTTCAAATTGTTAAAATAAATCAAACCGTCGATATGAACTAAGATTATTGCTACATTTAAACAGTTGAAGGTATGTTGAAATAAAATAATCTGGCACGTCATGACGTCACTTTTACAATTATAATTACAAAAACTTCATGACATGGTCAGGTCTTCAAAACTCAATAAAATAATAGTACATGCCGCTTTCAAAATATATACCTACGAGGTTAAAAGACTAGAGGACGCCCCGTGGTTTTTACCGCGTAGTTCTTGATCCCGTGGGAATTATGGGATAAAATGTAGCCTATGTGTTAATCCAGGGTGGCAGCTAACTCTATACCAAATTTTATTAAAATTTAGCCCGCTTCCATCTTAGACTGCATTATTACTTAACATCAGGTGTAATAGCAGTCAAGGGCCAACTTGTAGTCGATAAAAAAAAATAGAGTATGATGAAATCCACACCCCTATCGGTTTCTACACGATATCGTACCGGAACGCTAAATCGCTTGGTACGTCTTTATCGGTAGGGTAGTAACTAGCCACGGTGAAAGCCTCCCACCAGCCAAATAAAAATAATTTCTTCGTTATGTATTCATATTCATTAGATCAAATCTCCGCAGCATCAAACATACTATCGTTAGTACATTGTTGCTAATTTTGAACAACGCATGGTGAATACGAGGCCAGTGTAGGGTGAACCGAAGGCAGCATTTCATTTGAGGGTCAAATGTGGCACGTTTCTCTACGGCTTGCGGTTGTACAAGGCTAAGTCATTTTACTGTACACATATTTTGCATATTTTAAGCTAGTTACACAATAAGACGTAATTTCTCTTAATGACAGGCGATTAAAATTATTATAATCTTAAACTATTATAGATATCACTAATTAACGTTTTCAGCTCTACTGGTGATTGTATGGGTTTTCTTATATATGTATTCCACGCATTTGTTTGTTTATTATTAATTTTAAATAATTGTTTATTTTAAAGCACCTAATAATATTATGTGACGTAATTTGTAAGGTAAAATATTCTTAAAGCGTATTCAATAGTAGTAACTACTTCCATAATACCTACTCGCATTTAATAATTAGCAACAGTGGGGCAAGTGTTGAGTTTTTCACCGAGCGACGGCGTAAAAACGTAGTCATTCATAACGTCAAATTATATAGCAAAAAAAGCGTTTACTCTCGTTATAACTAGATGGCGCTACTAAAATTCCATATAAATTTGCGTTACGTTTTTACGCGGTCGCTCGGTAAGAAACTCACACTTGGCACTCTGTAGGTACTAGTATTTTAGTTAGTAAATGGGTATAAGTTCATGATACACAAGTATAAATTGTTTTTTATATATACCTTCATCTTTTTCTTCTTCTTCAAGAGCCTCTCCATTACTGAAGGTCGGCGGTCAGCTCTGAGAACCTCTCCTTGTCCATGGCTAGGCGGAATAGTTGTTCCACAGACTTTATGCCTGTCCACTCCCTTATGTTTCTTAGCCAGGACATCTTCCTCTTTCCCACACCTCTTCTACCTGAGATTTTGCTCATCATGATAGTCTGCAGCAAGCGGTACCTATCATATCGTAAAATATGTCCTAGGTGCGAGATCTTCCGCTGCTTGATGCTCTTGTCTGTCTCGGTCTTATTCGGTATTCTGTCAAGATCAAGAACCTCAAGTGTTAGACACTTTAGCCGTCCAGCTTATGCGGAGCATGTCCACATCTCAAAGGCTTCAAGCTTTTTACGAATTACCTACATAGAATATATTACTTTTCCTAACTTTACTTTTAAGTATTTTTTTTTTTAAATAATAAATTTTCTCATTGCACCACCCCGCTTACGATACTCAAATGTCTTTTCAATAGGTTGCCTGTAAGGGATTGCTTCTAGCAATAAGGCCGCCTTTGCATGTTTATTTTAATCCTTTTTCATGTTTCTGTTATATCTATTTTTATGTGCAATAAAGTATTTCTTCTTCTTCTTCTTCTTCTTCTTTTATAAATTAGATAACAAGAAATATCAATTTTCGGATGTAACAAAAGATCAGACTGTAACATGCGGATGTAAAAATAAATTGAACATGTGCGTTGTTTACAAAATAAACGTGAAACAGCCAGCCGGCTGTTTTGTATTGTAATTACCCATCCGATTGTATATGTATGCACCCGCACTCGTAATATGTAATGTACAGATCATCGTGATGATCGATGCGTGTGATCGCATACATCTTGCGTAATCTAACGTTGAACAGTGTTGAAAAAACTTGCACGATATTGCAATTAAGATCTGCCTTAGTTGATCCTCCTTTTTCTCATAGTTGAAGCCGTGACATAAAAAATCCTAATAATATTATTAACGCGAAAGTTTCTAAGTATGGGTGGATGGATGAACGTGTTTGTTACTCTTTCACGTAAAAACTATTTGATTTTTGATGAAATCTTACAGTAATACACCTTATACGTTAGAATAAAATATAGACTTCTTTTTATTCCGAAATTTTTACTGTAATGGGAACTGCGCGGGTCAAACCGACCTCTAGTAAATACATACGTATTACGTGTCTATGATACAACAGAATATATAATATTGTCTATGGCAAAGTAGCTTTTAAAGTCAAACGAGTGGACCAATTACGCGATGGAAAACCCCATGTTTAATTTTATTTTGAAGCTGACTTGATTGAAATTGCTCTAAAGAATATTTTATCGAGGTGATTTTTTATTACGATTAAAATAAATTCTGACGTATAAAAATCTTTATTCAAGCTTATTATTCATGAATGTCGCGGAACAATATATTTTTTTTTATTTTTAACATGTTTGTGACTTAGTATTCATGTGTGTATTAATCATCCTCGTCAGCTGTTTTCAAAATTCTGTTTGATACCATAAAAAAAATCGATTATCGTCATTTTATACCTATTATCGTATCTGTTGCACTTTAGCATGCTTCAGTTAGACGTTATTTTTGGCGTTAGCAAAATAATTACAAAAAGCAACTAAACTAAAAATAACCACAGTTTTCTTTATGTCATCGGTTTTTTCGTTTTTCTGAATTCGTTCCGCTGCCATTACTGCTTAGTTTAATTTATTTTGTAGCAAAATGAGTAACAACGTTATATGTTTTTATTGTTTATTTTTCCTTGATTCTAAAATCTAAATAAGTATATATGTTTATAGTTAGTACATTATCAGCCACCAGCCCGGATTGGAGAGGAGTGGTTGGTTAGGTTTGTAGAGATATTTAAGTATAACAATCTAGTAAAGTTAGGAAATGGCGTATAGCGTAAGCTTTGCTCTCAATGATCTTTGAAAACTTTTTCGCAAGATTCTTTAGCTTTTGGCATTACCTAATAAGTGATAGTATTTTTGGTAGGATATCAACATAACCCATTGTAACTTTCAAAATTCAAAATTTGTTTCTTTCAAGTAGTCTTTTTTTTTTGAAACATCAAGTTTTATTCATCATCATCATTATCAGATTATTAACGGCCAGGGCCAGGCCTCCCTCCTTATAGGAGAGGGGATAATTTGATAATTTGGGGGTGAATTTGACAAGTTTGATTGCTCGTAATGATTCTACCATCGACTCGGAAAGCAGATATGTACTTAGAAGAAACTTCCATTTCCACTATGACACATATCTCTATCGATGTATTGATAAACATTCTACAAGTGCAATCAAGGTATTTCCAAAGAAAAACGTCATAAAAATGCACATATGCAGCTTGAATATTAGTATTTATAACAGGCATATCCAAGGCGATCGTACGCGGAGATAAGATTGACCTATTCTTGCGAAGTGGCTCATAACAGGATCCTATGTCGAATCTTTAGGTCACAAGCTCATCTGACTCATGCGTACCTATGTTTTTTCTTTTTTATTTGAGCTGCGTTTGTTTTAGTTTGAATCTGGTTTTATTATACAAAATACTTTTAGAAAGATAAGTAGTTATTAGCATATTTTTCATTTAATAGATCTCAACATCGGCAGTGTCGTATAAAAAAGAGGTAAATATCTTAACATTCCATGGATTCACCGTACGGGTACCGGGTCTATCGTGTGGCAGAGAGAAAAACGTAGAACAGAATCCGAGACTTGCGTCACGGATGTAGGCTTAAGTGTACCCTTTGTGACCTTTGCTCGAATAATTCTCCCTGCCCAATTAAGGATACCCTTTGTAACCGGTCAAATCTCGCCTTCTGCTCGAGTTATTCTCTCTGCCAACCAAATGTAGTAGCTCCGGACACTCGTAATAGAATGGAGCATACTGCAGTTCTAGTCACGCCAACGTCGTTGAGCAGGTTGTAGAGAAATTCTGCTGGTATACCTCTCGCACCCACTTCTGCATATGAACCAACCACATAGCTATTTTTGTTTGTTCATTTGTAAGATCTGTAATATTTATTCACTTTTAATGATTTAGAACATAATATATTTTGAAGGTGGTTTGTTATTCCTTAAAAAATGGAATATTACTTCCATTTTTAAACGACGAAAAAAAAACGGAGGAGGTTCTCAATTCGACACGTATATTTTTTTTTTATGTATGACCACGCACAACTTTTTACAGAGTTGTCCGATTTTGATAATTCTTATTTTATTAGAAAGGGCATATTTCCAAGGTGGTCCCATTGTCATCATGTTAGGATCTGATGATGATATCCTGGGTAAATTGAAGGAACTCTTCAAATTTTGGAGGCACGCTTACAGCGATTTCGGTTTTTGTCTCGGTATCGGTAGTTTTTTGTTACTAGTGCCGTATAATATACTATGAGAGTATGGTATGAGTACGTTACGTGGCGATATATCACTAAAAAGTAAGAAATAAATTTTTTTAAATAAAAATAGAACCGACTCAAAACGCACTAAAAAGTATAAAATAAATGTGTCATTTAGTTGCTTTAATTTACTTAAGCATATCTAGGAGTCGGTGCCAGCCAAGGTTTCTACTTTAAGGATGTTACCTAAAACCCACAAACTGCTTTACTACGTTAAACTTGGCCGGCCCCGACTTCATATATATGCTTAAGTAAATTAAAGCAACTAAATGACACAGTTATTTTATACTTTGTAGTGCGTTTTGAGTCGGTTCTATTTTTATTTATTATAGTAAAACAGTTGGACATTTACTGTTTTCTTGTAAAGTAGAGTAAGTAGTTTTTATTTTGGTAACTATGTATCTATATTTTAAGGTTAATATTATTATCAGGCGCTTAATCAGGCGTACATATGTAAAGGTTATGCAACAGCGACTGCTGTCGTGTCAACGTAAGCAATTAAAACATTTGTCATAACTAGTTCACACAAGTAGATACTCCACAGTTACTGTTCTAAGTATTGGAGCTAAATGTATTGAAGGTTGCCAACTCTTAAATCTGGCAACCAGGACACGAATATTATAAGCCCTAGATTTTAGAATCCGAACATAACAACAGTTTTTTTAATTGTCATCAAATATATTATTCCGGTAGTAAAATAATTACGCAATGACAGACTAGATGTTTAAAAAATTATTATTATAAAAACAAAAAACCCGACTGCTTAGAAGTTAAGAACTGAAAAAAGAAAAAAAGGATCACTATATCTATATAAAATTCTAAATACTCTATGGTGCTGCAGGCGTGGACGAAATACTTTACTAACTGGGAAAGAAAGATCTACCAAAACTACGTTTGTCCCCGCCTGCAACACCATAAAAAACTGAATTGAAACTTTTTAGTTTTAATTTGTGGTATAGAAATGAGACTTGGTACACTTTTTGACATTTTTTGTTAAAACAGTAATATAAACATGATATGATATTTATATTTTTGAAATGTTCTCTTTACGACCTTTCATTTGATACCCATATTGCTAAGGTAAAAGAAAAAAATACACACATCCCCCCTTTTTTCCCCCATTTACAGCCGCTATTTTGAAAATTTATAAAGCCTATGTCACTTCCACAATTTTGCCAAAGTCAACGACACCTCACATGTCAAAATCCGTTAAGCGTTTAGGCTGTAGCGCGTGCCGAAGAAATGGACATACATACATACGCTCGAAAAACATTACCCTCCTTCTGACGCAGTCGGGTAAAAAAGAGCTTGTATATTGCCTACTTGAAAGAAAAAATAATTTTGATTTTGATTTGTTTAATTTGAAAGAGTTAAATCTAGCAAGACGGGAGTTGGCTCGGTGAAAGGTCGTGCTGCCAGCTGGCTCATGTTTTAATTTGAAACCCGGACTAAGAAAAATTCCTGGCCTTACACTTCCCGGATCCTAAACTAGGAAAAATCCGGGGAAATAACGCGCTGTATGCTTAGGCTAAATAAACGCAAGGTCCTCAAGCGTCGTATGCCTCGGCGTCGTTGTAACCTATGTCTTAATTTACAATCCGGACCGAAGTCATACTATTAATATGTCAATGTTTGTCCCTAAACTAGGACAAACAAGGGATACTCCACAGTTACTGCTCTAAGTATGAGCGCTGTATCCTTAGGTTCAATAAATCGCAAGGTCCTCAAGAGTCTTATGCCTAGGGTCGTTGTAACATATGTCTTAATTTACAATTCGCATCAAATTATATTATTCCCGTAGTAAAATCATTACGCAATGACAGACTAGATGTTTAAAAAGATCTTGTATATTGCCTACTTCAAAGAAAAAATAATTTTGATTTGTTTGATTTGAGGTAGTTAAACGCAAGGTTCTCAAGCGTCGTATGACTCGGCGTCGTTGGCTCATGTTTTAATTTGAAACCTGGACTGAGAAAAATTCCTGGCCTTACACTTCCCTGACCCTAAACTAGGACAAATCCGGGGAAATCCAGACGGATTGTAGTCCTACTAAGTATGACGCGGTGTATCCTTAGGCTCAATAAACGCAAGGTCCTCAAACGTCGTATGCGTCGGCATCGTTGTAACCTATGTCTTAATTTATAATCCGGAATGAGAATACTATCCCGTCCGGACGATCTGCGCTCCCTAAACTAGGACAAATCCGGAGAAATCCAGACGGATGGTAGTGCTACTAAGTATGACGCGCTGTATCCTTAGGCTCAATAAACGCAAGGTCCTCAAGCGTCGTATGCGTCGGCATCGTTGTAACCTATGTCTTAATTTACAATCCGGACTGAGAATACTATCCCGTCCGGACGATCTGCGCTCCCTAAACTAGGACAAATCCGGGGAAATCCAGACGGATGGTAGAGCTACTAAGTATCACGCGCGTGTCCTTAGGCTCAATAAACGCCAGATCCTCAAGCGTCGTATGCGTCGGCACAGTTGTAACCTGTGTCTTAATTTACAATCCGGACTGAGAATACTATTCCGTCCGGACGATCTGCTCTCCCTAAACTAGGACAAATCCGGAGAAATCCAGATGGATGGCAATCCTACGTAGTGCCCGCTATATCCCCAGGCTTATTAGACGCAAAGTCCTCAAGCGTCGTATGCTTCTGCATGGTCGGGGCCCATGTCTTAATTTAAATCCCGGACTGAGAATACAGTTGGATAAGCCGCACACCCTAAACTAGGATAAATCCGGGGAAGCCCATATGAACGGCCACCCTACTAAGTATCACGAGCTATATCGCTAGGCTCATTAGACGCAAGGTCCTCAAGCCGCATAGTATGCGCACGGCGTCGTCGAGTCTGGAACGCATGCTATCCAGGTCGATGCCCACTGACCGTAATATCTGGTATTATCATACAGAACACGTTTACGAGTATGTTACATATGATAGTGTTTACCGTCTGCCTTTTAAAGGCATTGTGCTGTCGTTGAGCAATGTTCCGTTTGAGATATGGAGTCAATGATGAACGCAAGGAGAGTATGTTTTTTAACCGACGAAAAAAAAACGGAGGAGGTTCTCAATTCGACACGTATTTTTTTTTTTTTTTTTTTTTATTTATGACCACGCATAACTTTTTACAGAGTGGTCCGATTTTGATAATTCTTTTTTTATTAGAAAAGGCATACTTCCAAGGTGGTCCCATTGTCACCATGTTAGGGTTTGATGATGATATCCTGGGGAAATTAAAGGAACTCTTCGAATTTTGGAGGCACGCTTACAGCGATTTCGGTTTTTGTCTCGGTATCGGTAGCTTTTTGGCTACTAGTGCCGTATAATATACTATGACAGTATAGTACAAGTACGTTACGTGGCGATAAATCACTAAAAAGTAAGAAATAAAAATTTTTAACAAAAAATAGAACCGACTCAAATCGCACTAAAAAGTAAAAAATAACTGTGTCATTTAGTTGCTTTAATTTACTTAAGCATATCTAGGAGTCGGTGCCAGTCAAGGTTTCTACTTTAAGGACGTAACCTAGAGCGCACAAACAGCTTTACTACGTAAAATAAATGGTCCTTAAACTTGGCTGGCACCGACTTCATAGATATGCTTAAGTAAATTAAAGCAACTAAATGACACAGTTATTTTTTACTTTTTAGTGCGATTTGAGTCGGTTCTATTTTTTGTTAAAAATTTTTATTATTGATATACCCTGTAATGGAGTAGTTAATAATATTTAATCGTTAGAAAATACGAGTAATACACAAGACACGCAAGCATACCTGATGCGACTTAGTTTATGAAGGCAATTAGCAAAATGTTTAAGCTGTAAATGCCGAAACCTTCGCTTAATAGACTCAAATTTTAATTTAACATATACATTATTTTGATAACAGATTACCGATCTCACTCTCTCTCTCTTTTCCATCGTTATTATGCATCTTTGTTATTTATAGAGCATTATATTCTCCCTCTTAAGGCCAAAAATGAAGAAAAACGTGGCTGTAAATCTTGAACATAATACTTTTAAGATAAACTATATTTGTACAGGTGAATTTTTTAATTTCCAAAAAACACGACAAAATGTTTTTTTATTTTTAAGAGTCCAGGATATCCAAAATTTAAGAAAATCAAACAATTTTGACTCTACTTTTATTTGTATCTTTTTAAATGACAGTTAATTAAAGCAACTAAATGACAGTTATTTTTTACTTTTTAGTGCAACCATACTTCTTCAACCAATTTATCCACGGAAAGTGTTCATGTATTCATGCGTCAGTAGAAAGGCTTCCCGAATAAGACTACATGACGTCAGACAATAATAAGGGAAGCGTGTGCAATCGAATTTCAGTGTTAAAGCTTTTGTGATACTTGTCAAAATGGCTCGCAACTTTATGTGATAACGGATTAAGAGCCTGCAATGGACAGTCCTTCGTCATTTTATAAAAGCTCAGTTTGTTAGCGATTGATAAGAGATGTATAATAAAAGATAGCTATGTAAACCTAAGTACAATAAGTAGATAATTATGAAGTTTTAGTCATCATGGCTTTTTGGAGCTAATATACTTTAAGGAACCAGACCATCCAGCTATAAAGCGTAGTTTTATAATCCATTCCTCATTCGTCAGACTCTTAAGTTAAGAGGTAACCTTTCGTAAAACGCTGGTAAAAATCAAACTTAGGTCTAAAGCAGAGAGTTGCCGAACACCAAAGTGTCTCCGTCTGGTGATTGCAGGCATCATTTCTCGTAATATCTTCGTAGATAACCTAAAAAAAAAATATAATTGGACAACTGAGGGTGTAGACCAGTGATTCTCAACCACTGTGCCGCGGCACTTTTGTGTGCCGCCAAATTTTGCAAATATATAATTAATATATGATTAAGTATATATTGAATTAATATATATTAACATATATTTTGCAAATATATGTTAATATTATTAAATTATATCATTTAAAAAGAAAAATATTTTTAACATGAAGATATATTTAAATCCACAAAAAATAAATTATTTTATTATTTGCTTTCAAAATTTGTGGTTCACTTTGCGTCGCATTTTTCAGGAACACATTAGCGACGCAAAGCGGGGTCTTGGTTTATTTAAAATTTTTGTCATAAACTATTTATGCAGTGTGTAGTGTAAGTTAAGTAAGTAAATAATTTTTATCTTTTTCTTTGTGTGCCGCCAAATTTTGAAATCATTAAATGTGTGCCGCAACAAAAAACAGGTTGAGAATCACTGCTGTAGACACTTAAAACATGCTCCACCTCGTCCTTCCGCCTTCCTTCTTCCTTCACGGTCCAATTTCCATATATATATATAATTAGCTTTCAAAGTATTAAAACTTTCTAGGTATTTTGACCAATCGGAACGAAAATGCATTCGGATTTATTTCGTCAAAAATATCAAAAAATCATAGAAATGACTTTTAGAATTTTTTAAATTACTTAGTAAAAAAATCTAAATTGGCTGACAAATTTTAGGCTATAAAATAACGAAGGGGTAGCCACCACCGGCTCTTAGTCTATGAGTATGAACATTGAAATACAATATATTTGTAATTTACATTCATGTCGCACTCGCTTAATTCAAATCACAGTAGAGAATGTGGCGACAGTTATTTCAGATAGCACGGAGTATCGTTTCCAAGTAATAACCGTCCATCTATTGTCACAGTTTTTTATTGTTAAAGCATTATTGTAGTTAAAAATAGTTTTTAGTTTTCTCAATACGTTTTAATATGATTTTCTAACTGTTGTTGTTGATAGCAATTTTGGAAATTTGGATAGTCATGAATTAATCTTAGCAAGAATAAACATACATCACATAACATCGAGCCTCATTCCCATAGGGGTACGTAGAGACTACGCCCTTCACTTTGCCACGATCCTTGCATACTTCCATAGCTTTTTCCACTCTCATTAATCCTTTCATACAAGTTTGTCGGTCTCTTGACCTGGTAGAATTAAGAATATTATATAAAAAATATTTACAATATTTTCGAATTGGTTTATCGGATTTTCTTCAAATATTGCTAAGAACCTTTACATCACCATATTAGTTTTCAAACATAAAATTCCGCATCACAATCGGTTCATTCGCTTAAAAACTATTATGCTACAGATGGACACACAAATACACACCCAGGCACGTCAAAGGACATTGCCATAATTTGCCCCAGGCTGTCCAAACGTATGCTCACATTTAACTATTTTATTTAAATACACAATGAATTTTAAACAACTACCCATGTTTCATAGCAATCACTTGAAAATATATCAAAAATATAAGAATTTCAATCGATTTTTTTGTTCTGAATCACGTGACCGTCGTCGTAGTATGAAAAGTCAACTTTTATAAACCTTCATAACTTTTATCAGCGACTGCTTAGCTACAAGTAACTTTATTACTATTTAAATAGAAGATCTGTACTATTTAATGACATATATATCATCTCTGGGCATCTCTGGGACAGACTGCCATACATTTTTTATGTATGTCTTTTGTATATTTACGACGAGCTTTAAGTCTGGGACCACGAGGCAAATGTTGACCTCATTTAAGCGCAGTTCAATCCGAAGACAAAAGCTTGTAAACAATAAAGCCATGTTCGCAGATTTATCTGCTTGCAGATCCCACTATTAACACATTTAAAACGTAGTGAATCACTTGTAATGTTGCCAGTATTTAAACTTGCATGAAATGGATAAACATAATTTTTATTAGTATTGAAATTAAAAGAAAATACAGATTATTGTACACCATATTAACGAATAACAGTAAAATAACAGAAAGAAGAAAAATCAGCCACGTACAATAGGCGGTCTTATCGCTAAAAGGCAATCTCTACCAGGCAACCTAATAGATGATTAAGTAAAAACAGATCAAGGGAAGAGTGTACACGAGAAAATAAGAAGAAAGAGTATTAAAAAAACAAACATACACAAAAGTAACAATAATGCAACACATCTATAAACTTATAACAATGAATAAATATAGATTAGTAATAATAAATGTTTTATCTTAAACCAATTAAAATGTTTTTTCTGCTTTTCTATTTTCTACTAAAAAAATTATGCTAAATATGTTTACCTACTAATCACAAAGTAATTTGATAAAAGTTAATTTTCGATCGTTTCGATCTTTAGACAAAAAGGGCTTGGTTAAGTTATAGTTGATAGGCAAATATCAAGTCTTTACCAACTGCACATTTGCACACAAAATTCATCCATATTCTAAATACATGGCCGCCTTGAACTTTCTGGTACAGGTTTCAACTGTCTGGCCTTCATGTTCTGTCCCGCTTAGTTGTCCATCTAATATCCATGCTTCAAGTGTGTAATGTATGCTGTATGTCGTCATTTATCTTGCAGGTATTTCGCAATTTGTCCAATTATTCACTATGCAGTGGCTCACTGTTAAATGTATTAGCTAGATCAGTCAAATGAAAGTTTTAATGTTGTGTTATTTTACGCCTATTTAATTTCGTAGTGAGACAGAACTTGAAGGTGTACTTTTTACCCACATTTGTTATCTGAGGGAATAAAAGTCATCTTGTCCAAACGACAACTTTTATTTTTATCATTCATTTATTTACATTTTTTTTTTAAATTTTCAACAAGGCTTATAGAAAATTATAAAACACTATTTTCAAATGTATACAAAAATCTTATCCGCTTGCTGCGACTCTTGAATCAACAGCTGAGCAAAAGCTTCTTAAGGTGTTGATCGAAGCTTTTCAATATAAGACCATTAACTGGAACGACTATAGGAACTCTAATCATTGACTCAACAGATCAATTATTATTATTAGATCAGCCCATGAGGTATAGTGTAAGGGATGTTTGTACATCCCTCTTCTTCTTCCTCCCCCATTAAAAAGTTACAGTCTACATTAGTTAACTTAGTTGTATACCTAATATGTTTGTATACTTGGCTTACAAGATGTTATTCTTGTTTCAGTTGCGTACCGCCATGTTCAACTTTATGAAAAAGTCGAATGTCCTAACTGGCGACTCGGGCGGTTACGAAGAACGGGATGGAGAAAAGGAGAGGCGGAAAAAGGAAAAGAAGGAGAGGAAGGAACGGGAGAAACGTGAGCGGATAGCTGCCGGACTTGAAGAACCGCTGAGACTAGAAGAGGTAGAGAATAATTTAATTTGGGAAGACAGTTTGACTTTGGTTATAATTTTAAGTTTTTAGCATTTTGATACGCTCTTTTGTATGTGAAACTGAATGGGCGTTGGGAAAGCAGAAAAATGTCTATTAAATTATTATCATCTGTTTGTTAAGCAATGGTTATTTGGAAAATTGGTGTCTTTGTCTAATATTTGTATAACTTTAAATAATTTTACAATGCGTATCACCTATGTTGTGAGTACTTTTTAATCCCGAGGAGATATAAAATCTCTCTTTTGGCTTCCGAATCAGCCCGGCATCGCATACCATTTCTTCTTTCTCTCTTTCCTCTTTTAACAACATTATTTAAATAAATAATGATGCTGTTGATAGCACACTATCAACTTCTACGTCCAAAGCCAAGCCGTCTTCCGTAAATAGAGCAACTTTAGATATGTTTAGTATATCACTAGATTAATAAGAAATCGATCTACAAAAAATGGTTATGTACTCGGAACATATGTTCATAAAATCAGATTATCTCTGAAACACTTAGTTGTTCTGCAGGTTTAACTTGCCATTGACTTTGTCGGTAACGAAGCCTTTCTTAATACGCACATTCTTTATTACGTGGGGATTAACAATACCGAAACCATACAAATGTTGTTCTTCAATTTGATCACTAGTACGTATTCGCGCAAATCGATTTCCGTCGAATCTTTGCATAAATTGTTCTGTTTAGGGTGCTATAGGTATAGTAAGGACAACGACCTTGAAAAATAATTTCCCTATATTTTCACTGGACAGGGAGTATCTCTATTTTTAGGTTCATCTTAAATATCTTGTAAATAACTTAACTAATTTCAAAACTAAGGGGTAACTTTTAGGCTGCAGTGAACATACATAAGCTCTTCTGTCCCAGTCGGGTAATAAGGAGTAACTTTGATATACTAATTGTAACTGTTTCGACCCTTACTCCTGTACTCACAGTCACGCACGTATTGCATACTTAGGCCTGTGTGCACCAAGATTTCGGTTATCATAACCAACGGTTAACATAACTACTATAAATTTACTGTTCACGACAACCCGTACGCCGGTTACGAACTTAAGCTTGGTTAAGAAAACCGCCCGGTGTACGTCCTCAACTGGCGTACGGGTTGTCGTGAACAGTAAATTTATAGTTAGCTTTATGTTAACCGTTGGTTATGATAACCGAAATCTTAGTGCACAGAAACCTCACTTGACAAAAATTGTTTCGGTTATGTTACATTTAAACTTTGCTTAAGTGATCGGTGGTATAAATCGGGCTGGTATTTACCTTTTAAATGTAAATCAAAGCTTACTAGTTTCTAATATCAAATATTGTACGCTATATCAATAATTTTAGCACGAAAGCGTAGTCGAATTTCATTTGTACTTAAATGGCTTTGTCAGTCTTCTTTGTAATTCGTATTGTCTCCGACACAAAGGCGCTGATCAATAAATGCCTCATTTGTCAAAATTGGCCCAGAATAACAAAGTGCTATCGGCTCTACATACTGCGAACAAGACAAAATAACTTGGATGGTACATTATATGATATAAATTGTAACAACCATTTTAAAAGAACAACTGCTGATATCCTTGTAGGCTCTTCTGACAGACTTGACTTTTCAAAGGTGATTGTACGTGGAACAAAATATATATCTCTTAATCATAACGCCCTTGACTGACAGTGGGAGTGACCCTGCTTCTGCGACTTTTCAAAGTTGTGTGATGAGCATGGACTTTTTCCAGTGTCTGGGTGTTTATCTATATATTATAAGTATTTATGTATAATATATATAAAAATATTCATCAGTTATCATAGTACCCATAACACAAGCTACCTAAGCGTACTTTAGGGCCATATAGCGATGTGTGTAGTTGTCCTATAATATTTATTTATTATTTATTTATTTAATCATACCTGATGTTAAGTGATGATGCAATCTAATATGGAAGAGCTAACTTGTTAAGAGTAGGATAACATCCTCAACCCTTCGGTTTCTACACTACATCGTACCGGATAGCTTGGCGGTACGTCTATGTCGGTAGGGTGGTAATTAGTCACGGCCGAAGCCTTCCAGCAACAAGATCTGGACCAATTTACTTAGGAGCTCCGTTTTATAAATCCATCGCGCCTACCACTGCACCATGGAGGCCTTCGAAAAGATAAACATTTGTTAAAGTTTGCATATCTTTTGTTTCTTATATATTAACAATAATATTTGACGACCCCCGTGGCGCACTGGTATGCGTGGTGGATTCATAAGACGGAGGTCCTGGGTTCGATTCCCGGTGGAGCAGATTGGGATTTTTCTTAATTGGTCTTGGTCTGGCTGGTGGGAGGCTTTCGCCGTGGCTAGTTACCACCCTACCGACAAAGACGTACTGCCAAGCGACTTAGCGTTCCGGTACGATGTCGTGTAGAAACCGATAGGAGTGTGGATTTCATCCTACTCCTAACTAGTTTACCCGTTTCCATCTTAGATTGCATCATCACTTAACATCAGGTGTGATAGCAGTCAAGGGCCAACATGTAGTCGATAAAACAAAAACAAAACATATTAGAAGGTTTCCCAAATAGCCTTTGGTTCTAAATCATAGCGAGTGTTTTAATAACTAATCTGAGCTCGGAATAAGGTAAGATCATTGACCCTAACAACAGTAAGCACAATAGCTGTTATATCAACATTCTACATGGCGATAATCTCGTGAGCAATGTCCAGCAAATATGAGCGTTATTTCTTATTGTCCCAGCTTGAATCCACCACCACTAAGCACTTATTTTATAACAAAAACTATGCAGTAGGCTCGATGTTCATATTATTCGAAGTATTTACTCTATAATTAATATAAATTCTGCGACGTTTATATCTTGAACTATTTCTCCAAATTAATAGCAAGCACTTAAAATAGAGCATAATAGCAGATTAGAGGGATATTAGTGGTTTTAGTAATGTATTAGGAATAAATTGTAGTCAGTACTTTGGATATTACTGGTGGAAATGACTGAGTTTATCAATGTTTCCTGACTTTTAAATGTTAACCGACGAATAAAAACGGAGGAGGTTCTCAATTCGACACGTATATATATTTTTTTATGTATGACCACGCATAACTTTTTACAGATTTGGCGGATTTTGATAATTCTTCTTTTTATTAGAAAGTGCACACATCCAAGGTGGCCCCTTTGTCATCACGTTAGGATCTGATGATGATATCTTGCGAAAATTGAAGGAACTCTTCAAATTTTGTAGGCACACTTGCGCGATTTCGGTTTTAGTGTAAGTATCAGTAGCTTTTTGCTACTAGCGCCGTATAATATACTATGACAGTATAGTACGAGTACGTTACGTGGCGATAAATCACTAAAAAGTAAGAAATAAAATTTTTTATCATAAAATATAACCGACACAAAACGCATAAAAAGTAAAAAATGACTGTGTCATTTAGTTGCTTTAATTTACTTAAGCATATCTAGGAGTCGGTGCCAGCCAAGGTTTCTACATTAGGACATTACCTAGAACCCACAAACTACTTTACTACGTTAAATAAATGTTCCTTAAACTTGGCTGGCACCGACTTCATAGATATGCTTAAGTAAATTAAAGCAACTAAATGACACAGTTATTTTTTACTTTTTAGTGCGTTTTGAGTCGATTCTATTTTTTGTTAAAAATTTTTTTCTTTTGAGACAGTGCCCTTTAGAATCCTCATTCAATATTCAGAGCCTTTTTGAATGTTACAACACAGTTTTAAATTAATTTACAGTATGAATGTCAGTATGTCAAAGTATTTTATTTACAGTTTTTAGTAAGTTTAGTAGTAAGTAGTAGTACTCGCCCCCTCTCCTATAAGGTGTGAGTTCTGTTGTGGGCCGTTAATAGGCTGATAATGATGTTGAAGGATCCCTCATTGGGTATACGCCTCCTCCAGTCGGTATCATGTCTCTCTATTCTTCGCATCAGCGAGTCAATTCCTGCCTGCTAATTGGACTGAATGATCGAACCAGCGTGCTTTGGGTCTGCCTAGTTTTCTTTTTTCTAGCTTTCACCAATAGAGAAAAATATTCAAGAGGAAAATTTTCATTAACCTGTTAATGTGATTTAGAGTTTCCACAAGGACGAATTCGCAGGCATTCGCTAGTAATGTAATATTTGCAACAGAATGTATGTGCATTCCAACTGCAGCGGTCGTGCATGACACATTGAACATACACCCTCGGTTTTCTTTTTTCCGCTGGCCCTGACCACACAGTTGTTCTTAATGTCCATTGATGGAATCCTCATAGATTTATTAAAATTAATTTTATTCAATTAATTAGTGAAGGAATTGTAATAAAATTTTATTTTTTTAAAGTAATAATAATATTTGTTGCTGTAAATTCAGTTTATGACTTTATTAATCACCATTCAAAATATCAATACAATATGTTAGATTCATATTTTAAATTAAATTTTGTAGGCTTTCTTTTAATTGACTTTCCTTTTAATCGATTAACTGAAAGTATGCGGTTCCAAAACATGTGTCACAATCACGCGTGCCAAATAACAGGTTAAGGATTTTGCCAGTTTTAACAGTTATCAAAATTGTAGTAAGCCGTGGTTGAAAAACTAGTTTTCTAATTATTCTTCAAGGTGTTCCACTATTGTTTTTTTACTGTAAAACGATAACTGTATTTAGTATCAATTCAATCACCAATATCTCAACTGAGTCAAGGTTTAACAGAAAATTGATATTTTAAGTTATTTTATACGATGTCTAAAGATCGAATTAAATATCACTTTGAATTAATATTAGTCAAGTTAAATTTGTTTAAGACTTTAGTAAATCTAAGATTCAATCGATATATTGGCCATCACCTAGTTACTCAAAAGATTTTAATTTTTTTTCGCTATTTTATAAGCACATTTTAAGATCATTAATTAATATTGAGCTTGTATTAATGCACCTTTATTAAAACGTTGAATATTAATATTTTCTAAAACATTTAAGTGTTGTTATGTTATTTATACATACCTAGGGCATATGGTCCAGTTAGGTAGGTCCAATTTCGAGAAAGAGTTTAACCGCCGAATCCAACTCGGCTGGGCAGCGTTCGGGAAACTCCGTGACATCTTTTGTCCAAAATTCCTCAGTGCCTGAAGACGAGAGTCTTTGAACAGTGCGTGTTGCCAGTGATGACCTACGGATCCGAGTCTTGGTCGCTGACTGCGGGCTTCATAAGAAGGCTCAGAGTCACTCAGCGGGCGATGGAAAGAGCAATGCTCGGAGTATCTCTGCGTGATCGAATCAGAAATGAGAAGATCCGAAGAAGAACCTAAGTAACCGACATAGCTCAGCGAGTCGCAAAACTGAAGTGGTAATGGGCGGGGCACGTAGTTCGAACAGCTGATGGACGTTGGAGGCCCAAGGTGGTAGATTGGCGACCCCGCACCGGAAAGCGCAGCGTTGGTCGACCCCCAACCAGGTGGACTGACGACATCAAACGTGTCGCAGAGAGCCGCTGGCAACAGGCGGCTCGTGATCGTTGTGTTTGGAAGTCCCTAAAAAAGGCCTGTGTCCAGCAGTGGACGTCTACAGGCTGGTAATGATGATGATGATGATGTCATTTATTCTTTATTTTCGACTATTCTTTGACTTTATCATTAATTGATAAAGCAATTAATTTATAAAGCTATTTGGTATCTTAAGAGAATTTAAGCGTCTTCGTGTAAGGCTTGTTAATGCTGTCATAAAGAGAGATGATGTATTATACATCATCTCTCTTTATCTTCGTCAAATCTCAAAAACGCATTTGTCAACGTAACGTAATTAAGCTTTGATAAATAGAATGGAATAATCCACGATTAAAGTCGAGAGGTTAACCATGTTTATAAGATATGACAAAAATTTTTTTCTTTTTTGTTCTAACACAACATAAGAAAAGGCACTTCCAATTGTATGTAAGCTTAGCTCATTTAAACTACGCAACGTTTTTATACAGCTTACACTAACAAATTGAGTAAGTCAAGAGGAAAAAATATACGTATAGTTTTTATTGAACTATATATGTGGTGTAAGTAGTAGGCTAGTGTCAGTCACCCTCCCCTAATGTCATCTCACCTGTTCGCGGTAACCGACGAGGATCAGCGATTCGCAGAACTGAAGTTGCAATAGGCAGAGCACGTGGTTCTAGCAGCTGATGGACTTTGGGGGCCCAAGGTGCTAGAATGGCGACCCCGTACCAGAAGGCGCAGTGCTGATCGACCCCCACTATGTTGACTGGCGACATTAAACGTGTCGCAGGGAGCCGCTGGCGGCTTGGGATCGTTGTGTTTGGAAGTCCCTAAAAAGGCCTATGTCCAACAGTGTACGTCGTTGGCTGTTAATGTTCTATCCCCCATAAAATCGTAATGATTCCTCAATTAAGTTTCGTACTCACTTATTTGTGTATATATTACATTGTCATTATTTGTTTACTCTCTCCCTTCAATATCGTCTAGTTAATACTTTTGTATGTATGTATGTAAGTATGTGTGTACCTATGTATGTATGTATTTATTTAGTATTTTATATAAGTATATTCTATATTACATAATTTGATACAATAACTTCCTATACTTGACTGTACGTACACCCGAACCTCTCCAATGAATGCACTTTTCCTCTTCAATATTGGTCGTCTGGAAGAGATCGCTCATTAGCGATAAGACCGCCAATTGTACATTGTTTTTTTAAAAGTTATTTTCTATTTGTAAGATTTTTATTATTTGGTGTACAATAAAGAGTAATTCATTCATTCATTCATTAATCATGGTGATATGTGGTTTAAGTAAAAGCTTGCACAGACCGGAGGAGGTCGCTAGCAGCAGTTAGCTTGGATTTTTTTATGTAGCTTTCACCCATAGAGAAAAGATTTAAGAGAAAAATTTTCATTAACCTGTTAATGTGATTTAGAGTTTCCATAAGGACGAAATCGCAGGCATTCGCTAGTAATATTAGCAACATAACGTATGTGCATTCCAATTGCAGCGGTCGTGCATGACACATTGTACATACACCCTCGGTTATCTTCAGTCGTCAAACATGATAGTTAAACGCTGTTTTATCACACGTGTTATCTTAGCTCTACACCAGTTTGAGGTGACTATTACTAAGCTTATTGTAGGTATGGCTGCGTTTATGCGAGTTTTCTTATTCTATTCCTTTAATGTACCTGTAAAACTACTTTAGTTTGAGAGGAATCGTTGATTGCTAATTGCCTCTATTTTAGCAGTTTTTATTTATTATTATAAAATTAGCTATCTGCGAGTGAAAGTCTCTTAAACATCGGTCCAGCCCTTTCAGTGATAAGTGGGAACAAACAGACAGTCAAAAATTACAAATAGTTTTTTTATGCAACTTCCAAATGTATCCTTTCATACGCATTTGGTGATAAGCTATTAATTTGAAATAATTTATAGACACTTTATTAACCGACGAAAAAAACGGAGGAGGTTCTCAATTCGACACGTACATATTTTTTTTTATGTATGATCATGCATAACTTTTTACAGAGTTGTCCGATTTTAAAAATTCTTTTTTTATTAGAAACTAGCAGTCGCCCGCGACTTCGTCCGCGTGAAAACCTCTTAGGTACCCTTCTAATTTTAAAGACAGACTTTCATACAAAATGTGCAAAGGCACATATAGTGTGCTCATTCCCCGCTCCCCCTCTCAATTTAATTTTTTTATAGTTTCCCGTGAAGCAATATTCCCCGTCCCGTCCCGTGTACTAAAGGTCTACATTTTTGTTAAACATTGTATGACATTTTAGTACATTAACATTAAAAATATATATTTATGGCAAGCTGATGGGTATAAATTGATATTAAATAGTATATTTCACTCTTGAGTCTAGCCTTCAGAATAAACAAAAATAATTTTACAATCCGACACGCAGATAGAGATTAGCCCGTTTAAACAAACGAACAAACTCTTCCGTGTATTAAATAGATATTTGAACAAAGATCGAATTCTTAATTCATCATCGTATATATAACATAGATCTAAACTCTCCTCCCGCACGCGCACCCCCGCCTTGGTGACGCTCACTTCGCAACGCAGAAATAGTAATATTTTAATTTCGCCATAACTTCAAAACCAAACGTCCAATTTTAATCTTTTAAATACCAAATATTATCTACATAAACTGTACTTATGTTACTTATCACTAAAAAGGAAGAAATAAAAATTTTTAACAAAAATAGAACCGACTCAAAACGCGCTAAAAAGTAAAAAATAACTGTGTCATTTAATTGCTTTAATTTACTTAAGCATATCTAGGAGTCGGTGTCAGCCAAGGTTTCTACTTTAATGACATTACCTAGAACCCACAAACTGCTTTACTACGTTAAATAAATGTTTCTTAAACTTGCTGGCACCGACTTCATAGATATGCTTAAGTAAATTAAAGCAACTAAATGACTCAGTTATTTTTTACTTTTTAGTGAGTTTTGAGTCGGTTCTATTTTTTTGTTATTTTATTTATATGTAAGTATAGCATTTGTATCAAGTAAATCTTTTCAAGTATTTAACCATTACGTACTTAGTAAAAGTATCATAGGTAAACTATTATTCGGAATGAAAAAAAAAATGCAGTCGCACGTATTTTATCGTGAACATTAATTTAAACGCAAGTGCAATCATTTATTACCTTGAACTTGGCCACACTTTATTACATTCTGTGTTTCGATGTTCAATATTATGAACATTGTGATTACGATTAGAAACTACTTAACTAACATTGTGATTATTGATGATCTTCAGGTAACTTAGTTGCAATAGGTCAGTTCACGAGGTTACTGAATACCATCGATTGGCATTAAAATGTTTGCCTAAACTATTCAATTGTCTTGAATTGAGCAATACAAGGATCTTACTACTAGTATCTTTTATTTGTTTCTAGGGAAAATAAAGTATTTGGCCAATATTATCTGGAGTTCTAATTTGATCAATATAGGAAACGCTATCGGATTTGACTTGCATTCTATCAGTCGATTTTCTGTTACGTATTTGATAAGTAATCTTGTTAACCTACCATACGAATCGCAGGTTACTATTGAGGCTGCACAAAACAACACTGTTAATAAGAACTGTGAGAAAATGACCAACCAGTTTCTAGTTCGGCGATTGATATAATTTTTAAAATTCAATTAGTACCTATATAATTTGATAGGGTTTTGTGCAAATTGGCTTGAATATAACAAAAATAGTGGGTAGAGTCACGCACCCGGGAGGTTTAATTAAAAACGTTGGCTAATCCCTTTAGGAAATAACAACTATGTCTGGAAGAATTGTTCCTCTTTATGAGGTCTCCAAAAAATCCGCAATGGAACATATCTATCTTTTAAAGAGAGCATGTTTATACCTACCCATTCTTTATTGAAATAAAGTCACATGCATTATTTTTCTTTGATGTTTTTGGAAGGTTGTATACTATATTTTTTTTGCGATTGAAATTGGGCGTCTACTAGTTTCGTGTAGGTAGATTATGTCATACGTGTCGCAGGGAGCCACTGGCCACTGGCGGCCCAGGATAGTTGTGTTTGGGAGTCCCTAAGGCCTAAGTCCAGCGTATGACCATCGGCTGTTAATGATGACGATGATGATTTTATCCGTTATATAATTTACATATACGAGTATGTACAACACAACAGTTGCTTGTTGAAATATGTACATATTAGATTAAATTGCAGTAATCCTATATAATTCAAACAAGATCAGCCGACGGCTCAGCGGTGTGTTCCACTTTCTTATACTAGTCTGAGCGTAACAAATCTCAAAGTTTGTTCTGCTGTCTAACATGAAACGCTATGCAAAATCCTATTATGAATGACTAGACATGCCTCCTATTTATACTTACGTACAGACTTATTTCCAGTTTTTATAGGAGTAATGTATTCATGTTTTGTTTCGCACATAAAGTTCGTACATAATATATTGTGTGTATTTCAGCAGTTTTGTCAGGTCATCGACTGTAATTAAGATTATTTCATAATTTGAATTAAATACGATTTAAAAAATAGAGCTATATTGTGTTAAATTATCTACATCTCCTTTTATTCAAAAGTAATGAATAACCTGAGGGCGCCACCACTGCGCTGTTAACACAGTTTTTAACGGCTCCGTATTGTTTTTGTAAATAAAAATGCAAATAGTAGTGACACAGTGCTAAATCATATCTTAAACCATTATTTACAATTAAACTCAAGTGAAAAATGTTGTATAGTGCTGAGTAATAAAGGAAAAGTACTAAAAGTGTGTATCAAAACATTGAAGTTTGTTCCGTAGTCGTCTACCAAGCCAGTTGTTTATTATGTCCGTTGAAAATATGGAAAAATTGGTTGCTGCGGAAGTTTCAAAAGTGTTCCAAAACATTGTTCTGCCATTGGAGCTAAAAATAAATCTGCTACTGGATGCTGTTCGATCGCTGGAGGCCAAAATAGACAATCAAAGTGAGGCAAATTCGGCGACAAAACAGGGTAGTCAGGCAAAATTGTCAGCTGATAAAACGGGCGGACAAAGACAGCATACTTCAACATCAGGTGTAAATTCTACAATTGACTCACGAACACCGATGGCGCAGCGAGAACAGCCGAAGATTGCCCGAGTTGTGACGAGGCGGCAACGAGCGCTCGCGATCGCGAGTGCGCCAACGCAAGACCAAACTTCGGATCAATCTAAGCCAACTGAATTACCGGTAGCGCCATCTGTTGACGCCGTCCCGAATACTCTGATCGTCGAAATGAACCCGAATGCGGCAGTGCCTGCCGATGCAACGATTACTGAGACGCAGGATTGTAATGAATGGCGCGTTGTTAGAGGCAGACAACGTAAGCCGCCTATTAAAGGCGCGGGGCAAGTAGACTCTGAGTTGGCTACGGTGGAAAGAGTAAGACAAATACACTTATGGTCTTTAAGGCATGATGTAACTGTTGAGCAGGTACAAGCGTATATGGCGAAAAAGTGTTCCAGAGGGGCCCCTTATTCTGTGAAAAAGCTGCAGTTGAAGCATACTAACTATGCGTCGTTTGTGGTAAGTGTGCAGGAAAGCTTATTTGAGTTTTTCATGACACCACAAAACTGGCCACCGAATATAGAATTTAATGAGTGGTTTCGTAGGCGTGAAAGCGGAGAAAGAAGCGATTTCAATCGGCCCTTTCCAAAGACTAAGTCGAAGATCTCGGAAAATAGTATTTAATTACCAAAATGTAAGGGGCTTACGTACAAAGCTAGAAGAATTTTGTTCTGCTATTGTTGCTTCCCCGGTAGATGTACATCTTGTCAGTGAAACTTGGCTCACTGAAAGTATGTTAGATTCGGAAGTGATACCTGGCGGTTTTAACATTCTTAGGTGTGACAGGAGAGACAATCGGCGAGGTGGCGGAGTTGCTATTATAGCGCGATCAAAGTATTCACTTCAATCATTAAGTGTGCCGTTAGACTATGCGTTAAATAGTGAGCTAGTTTGTGGTGCTCTATACTGCGGGAAAAATTTATTATGTATATTAGTAGTAACATATATACCCCCCAAATGTACGGATGAGAATTACTCAATGATCTATGAATGTATAGAAAAAGTTTGCTCTGATTACAGTGAGCAAAAAATAATAATCTGTGGTGATTTTAACTTTAACTCTTCTAGTTATAACGCTAAATCTCAATTTGAATATGTGTTAACTTTTTGTGAACTTAAACAAGTTAATGATATTTTTAACGACAGCAACCAATTGTTAGATTTGGTACTTGTGAGTGGATCATTGAGTCAGGTGCTAGTGCAGAGGGCTGAAGAGGCTCTTCTTCCGCCTGATGTGTATCATCCTCCGCTTGAAATATGTTTCGACTGTGCTACTCATTACATACAAAATAACTATTTTAAACCCAACTCGAAGCCGGAGTGGAATTTTAAAAAAGCTAATTTTGAATTACTTTATGAGCGGTTGTCTAATATAGATTGGTCGGTTTTGTATACCATTGTAGAGCCTCAAAATGCAGTTGAAATATTTTATTCAACTCTTGAGTCGTGCTTTGTTGACTGCGTTCCTTTAAAACAATATCTATGTTGGCAATCCAGATATGTATATCCCGATTGGTATTCTAGTAATACAAAAAATAATATACAGTTAAAAGCGAAATATCATAAGTTGTTAAAATCAACTAATGATCCTTATTACAGGTGTTTATTTTCTAGTTATCGGACTATAGTTAAGGCAAATATTGAGGAAGATTTAAACTCATTTCGGTGTAACATGGAACGCAACATCAAGCGGGAGCCGAATGCTTTTTGGAGCTTTATGACCTCAAAACGTACAGGGGCACGTAAGAAAAAAATATTGAAAGATGGAGAGACAGTACCATTAGAACAGTGTGCTGATTTGTTTGCGGAGTTTTTTAGCTCGGTATATGCACAGACGCCTCCACGCCTCTGCGTGGAAGAAGCAGTGAAGTCAGGGGATAAAGATAGTGCGCGTATTCATATAGACTCTATACTCTATGGTGATGTAAAAACAGCACTTAAAAAACTAAAACCTAAATGTTCTGCTGGTCCAGATGGCATTCCACCTTTCTTAGTCAAAGATTGTAGCAGGGTCTTGTTGTTGCCATTGAAACACATTTTCAATGTCTGTTTCAGGAACTCTTTTTATCCGGAAATTTGGAAAACATCTAGAGTAGTGCCTGTTCCCAAGAAGAGCCAAAATTCTGAAATATCTGACTTCAGACCTATAGCAGTATTATCAGCTTTCGGCAAGTTGTTTGAGTCGATATTGGAGAGTCGAATTAGGAAGCAATTTGAGCACCAACTAACGGACGTTCAGCATGGTTTTAGAACGGGTCGCTCAACTTGTACTAACTTGCTGTCATATTGGACTTACGTAACTGGGGCTGTTGATGGTAGCTCGCAGGTAGATGCAGCTTACTTTGATTTTCAAAAAGCGTTTGATGCAGTTGATAATGACGTACTTCTGAGTAAGTTTGCTTCTGTCGGATTTACACCGCTACTACTTAAGTTCTTCTCCAGTTATCTAAGAAACCGTAGACAGTATGTGCAGTATGAGGGTCATTGCTCGGAACCATATTTCACTCATTCTGGTGTGAGTCAAGGAAGCAACCTAGGACCTTTGGAGTTTTTAATAATGATCAATGATCTACCAAATGTGATTACCCATTCCAGGTGTTTGCTTTTCGCAGACGATTTAAAAGTCTTTTTAAAGGTGCAATGTGCTTCCGATGCCCAATTTCTTCAGGGTGACGTTGATAATGTGTTGCAATGGTGTAATCATAACAAACTGTTTTTCAATGTTAATAAATGCGCAGTGATTACATTTAGTCGGAAAGTGGCACCAATTAAAGTTACTTACAAACTTGGTGACATAGCTATGTCAAGGGTAACTGTGATTAGGGACTTAGGGACAAATATGTCGGAAGACCTGACTTTTCGTAATCACATTAAAGAAGTTTGTACAAAAGCCTATAGAACCCTGGGATTTGTCCTCCGACAATCACGGCACTTTAAATCTATTGAGGTCATAAAGCTCTTGTATAATGCATATGTGCGAAGTAAACTGGAGTGTAGCGCTGTAATATGGGATCCATTCGAAATAAAGTACGTAAATATGATTGAAAAAATACAAAAAAAGTTTATTCGTTGGTTGTACAGAAAGCAGTATGGGTACTCAGTAGGGTACCCTACTATATATCCAAGCCTCTTTCTGCTTGGCATGACTGGATATGAGAAATTAGAGTTGAGACGTAATGTAGCATTGTTACAGTATGTTTTACATTTAATTCAGGGCAAAAAATGTAACTCTACTTTGCTGGATTCAGTAGGTTTACATGTGCCAGACAATTATGTAACGGCACGGCGCCGTCATTTGTTTGTCATAACGCATGCTAAAACAAAAGCAAGTCAGCATGCGCCGCTAGCTCATGCGCTGCGCCTGCTCAATGATTTCACAGACTATGACGGAGAATTGGACCTCTTCCACTGTTCACCGCCGGTACTTGTAAAAAGGCTCAAGTGTTTACTAGAGCAAAACAATTAGATATTTGTTTGTTATAGAGATTTTTTAATTTGATATATTTTTCTTTTTTTTTTTTTTCAGTAATTTTTATTTTTATTGTGTTTCTTTTTTTTATATCTGTGTGTTATGTAAATTTGTGTTGTTTTTGTTTTCTTTTGTAATCTGGAGAGACGAATTGGGAAACTGTAATGTCTCTCCGGGTTTAGTTAATAGGAATAAATAAATAAATAAAATAAATAAAATAAAATAAAATAAACCTCGTTCATTTGTTGAACAATTATAATGATCATTATCAACCGATGGACGTACATTGCCAAACATAGGCCTCTTCTATGAACTTCAAGCAACACGATCTTAAGCAACCAGCATCCGGCGGCCTCCTACAGTCCGCTTGATATAAGTCCTAGCTAGTAAAGGGTCGATCAACAACCCGGTGCGGGTCGTCAGTCCAGCAAATTGGGACTCCTACGGCCATCAGGTTTTGAACTAGATATATGTCCTGCATATCGCCCACTTTAGCTTTACGACTCGCTGAGCTATATTGGTATCTGTGGTTCTTCCTTAGTTTTGATTCGATCAGGCAAATATACTTCGAGTATAGTACGCACTATTGCCACTCTGAGCATTCTTATAAGGCTCGTAGTTAGCGATCAGGTCTCGGATATCATCTTTCAGCAATAATTTAACACAGACACATTACTCTTGTTAGACCATGGTACCAAGCAATGATATATAAGCGTGAAAACAAAACGTTCCTACACTACAATTTAGTAAAAGATAGTGGTAAGGCCCCTGTTCCCATTTATATAAAAATAGTGCATTGTAGATGTAAATTAAAGAACATCTCGTTGACCCAAATGTGGTGCGCGAGTTCATTTTGTTTCCGGTGAAATCGTGCACTGTTTCAATTTGTTGGTATAATTAATGGGCCGGATATACCGCTCATGCATCATAGTTGTACACGCATTTTGCATACTTTTGTATTTTGATTTCATAAATCTTAATTCCATTATAACTTATTCCTTTTAATCTTAATTTCGTTTGCTTACTCGTCATTCATTATCTATCTATATCTGTTTACAATTTTGACGACCTCCGTGGCGCAGTGTAAGGCGCGGTGGAATTATAAGACGGAGGTCCTGGGTTCGATTCCCGGCGGGGCTGATTGAGATTTTTCTTAATTTGTCTTGGTCTGGCTGGCGGGAGGCTTTCGCCGCGGCTAGTTACCAACCTACCGACAAAGACGTACCGCTAAGCGATGTAGTGTTCCGGTTCGATGTCGTGTAGAAACCGAAAGGGGTGTGGAATCCACAAATTAGCCCGCATCCATCTTAGATTAAATAAATATTAAATAAATATTACAGGACAATTACACACATCGCTATATAGCTCCAAAGTAAGCGTACTCGTAAATAGCTTGTGTTATGATGTTATGATAACTGATGAATATTTTTATATATATATTATAAATAAATACTAATAATATATAGATAAATACCCAGACACTGGAAAACATCCATGCTCATCACACAAACATTTTTCCAGATGTGGGAATCGAACCCACAGCCTAGGACGCAGAAGCAGGGTCACTACCCATTGCGCCACACGGCTGTCAAATCATCAACATCAGGTGTGATAGCAGTCAAGGGCCAACTTGTATTCGATAAATAAAAATTAACTAAGCAATCTTGCTTAGTAGGCAATTTCATTCGATGAATAATTTTGGATGCAAATTTTAGCAGCCGACAAAAAAGTTATAAGTTTGGTGTATCGTAGCTTCTAAACGACTGGACCGATTATGATGCAGTTAGTATGTTTAAAAGCTTACGTGATCAAGAACGATGAAGATCCTATAAGCCAAGCTAAAGATGTTGGCCTTTTCTTATGTGATGTAAAGAAGTTTTCTCATAAAAGAGTAATTCCTGCTTCCACTCTAATTAATCCTTTCATATAATTTCGTCGGTTTAGGGTACTCTTGACTTGGCCATAATTTAAAATGCCCTGGATTTGGCTCAGGAACATTCGCCTAGGTCTTCCCCTTCCAATATTTCCATTCAGTCTCGCCTTGTAAATCTCTTTTGTTAATCTTCTTTCATCAATTCTCTCTAGATGCCCAAACCATCTAAGCATCCCTTTCTCAATTTTAGTCACTACATATTCTTTTTAACCGACGAAAAAAAACGGTGGAGGTTCTCAATTCGACAAGTATATATTTTTTTTTGATGTATGACCACGCATAACTTTTTACAGAGTTGTCCGATTTTGATAATTCTTTTTTTATTAGAAAGGGCATACATCCAAGGTGGTCCCATTGTCATCATGTTAGGATCTGATAATGATATCCTGAGGAAATTGAAGGAACTTTTCAAATTCTCCTCCGTTTTTTTTTCGTCGGTTAAAAATAACTGTCATTTAGTTGCTTTAATTAACTTAAGCATATCTAGGAGTCGTACTATAAATGCATAGGTACCTTATAGGACAGTGAGAGAGAGCACTTAAAATAAAAAAAAATACCTCATGACGTAGTAGTTGTTAAAAACAGTTTTAGTAAATATCGTCATAGATGATAAAATCATAAAAGAATGTATCTTATCTGTGAAACTGTCCATTTGTATTTGTGTAAACACATTATGATCTTGCACTACTTCAAATGTTTGACCAATGTTCTTAGTGTCTGTTCAATTAGCAGTAGTTGCTTGTGTGGTTCAGACCTATATTGTGAATGTGGTTTACGTGATGGATCCAAAATCTAAAAACAGTACAAATTCTGGCAACGGGTTTGGAGCTACTTTGAAAACTTGGGTACTTATCATTTCATTAAGAAGTGTGATGTGACGACTTGAAGATATGGATCGTTTTGTATTATATTTTTATTTGCGTGGTCTTCACGTGATTTCTCCACTCCGTGCAGCATCAAATATAGATTTAGAGCAGCTTGTATGTTGAGATTCTGCGGGCTTCATAAGAAGGCTCAGAGTCCCCCCAACCAGGTGACTGACGACATCAAACGTGTCGCAGGGAGCCGCTGGCAACAGGCGGCTCGGGATCGTTGTGTTTGGAAGTCCCTAAAAAAGGCCAGCAGTGGACGTCTACAGGCTGGTAATGATGATGATGATGATGATGATGATGATGATGATGATGATGATGATGATGATGATATAGTGGAAGTGGCAGTGGCACCTCTGGTGTTGAAGTTGATTATTGACTGCGGTAATCACTTAATATCAGGGGCCCGCTTACTTGTTTGTTCTCGATTAACATAAACAGAAGTAAATAAATATCGACATATATGTCACGGCCGGTTATACTACTAAATACAACTTTGCGAGTACACTTTCATTAGCGACGGATTCGCTTAGTCGCTTTTCGGAATGCGGCCTTTTGCAACGGCAGGAACTTGATGAGTTTCAACACCGTACCTTATACTGTTATATGTGTCGACAAACATCATTCTGAAAGTATGAGTTAGCGTTTAATCCCATAAAATTGACAGCGATTGCAATGAAAGTAGTAAAACCCACTAGAAAACTCCTATTTAAAGTAAAATAGATACCTTTTAAGTAGTCAAAATTTGAAGATTTATCAATAAATATCTATTTTTTTCGTTCCCGTGGTAATTTCGGGGTAAAATATGGCCTAGGTGTTATTCTGATATGCATTATTGTGAATTTTTATCAAAATCCATTCTTTTTTTTATCGACTACAAGTTGGCCCTTGACTGCTATCACACCTGATGTTAAGTGATGATGCAATCTAAGATGAAAGTGGGCTAACTTGTTAGGAGTACGATGAAATCCACACTCCTATCACATGACATCGTACCGGAACGCTAAGTCGCTTGGCGGTACGTCTTTGTCGCTAGGGTGGTAACTAGCCACGGCGAAAGCCTCCCACCAGCCAGACCAAGACAATTTAAGAAAAATCCCAATCTGCCCCACCGGGAATCGAACCCAGAACCTCCGTCTTATGAATCCACCACGCATACCACTGCGCCACGGAGGTCGTCAATTCAGTAGTTTTTGAGTGCAAGAGTAACAATCATTTATCCATACATACATTCGCCTTCATAATATTAGTAAAGTAAATCTAAGTCAAGTAATAAACATATATAGCTATTATAGTGGGACTTGAGACTTGCATCAAGGTCGTGATATTCTTACATCCGACTCCAATAGAAACCTAAATGCTATTGGCAATACTTTGTAATTTTTACTTTGTTATATGTACTGTATTGTATTAACATCTATTAAACCTGTATTTTTATTACAGGTTCGAAGATCGCTCAAGTTACGGGGACGGCGTAAAGAAAAAGAAAAACTTCCGTCCGGTATTACAGCTGATTATACCGCCTCGCTATTCGCTCATCTTGAAAAAGATTCCAATTATTCTAACTATCCACTTATCACTACCTCGGGGTCTAATTCCAACCTTAGCGACGAAAATAATCATTTGTCGCCTGGATATCCAACGCACAGTTGGAATAAAAAGGAAGGAATACTCCAATCAGACAGTTCGGAAACATCTCTCAACTCGTTAAACAATCCAAATAATATAAATAGTAGCCCTCGGCAAGCACCAAATCTACCTCCGATACCACCGCGCCCACCGAAGCGTGGAATATTGAAAGGTACTCGATTAAGTAATACTAGTTCTAATTCTCAAGAAAGCAACGTCCAAAGTTCTGATACCATCGATTACGTCAACGGCCAAGACCCAAATGTGCTTGCGCGGAATACGCAGCAAAATGAACTCATATCTTATGGTCTCCCTCCTTCCAAGAGCACTTCGTCCAGCGATGATATGCAACAAATACAAAATTTCACTAAAAAAGTTATCCATAGCCCTGTTGAAAACCAGTACAAGAATTATAAAAATAACGCGAATTCCACGATAAAGACCAACGACATCGACGAAACACCAAAGACAAATGGAAATAGTTATTTAGGGGTTACCTCTACGTCTCCCAGCGCGGACTCCTTAACCGATACCACAACTAACTCCTCGTTTGCTACTCCCCCATTTTCGACTTCGCCAGTCGGCGAATCTCAAGGATTTCACCGATGGTCTAGAACGAGCACATTTGACGATGTTTATTTACCTCTACCATCGTTAACTCCCTTACAGCTGCCGAAACCTAGACTGTTAAGTATTCAGCGTCAAAAGGCGCCTAGAAATGATTTCGGATTTAGTCTCCGGCGAGCGATGGTTCAAGAGAGAATATTTATCGGCGACATGAAAGACTTGACAGGTTACGAAGAAAACGGATTGCCCAATGGTGACAATAAATATAACGGCACCAATGTTATGATCAATAAATTGAATTATAAAGCTGTGATACTGGCTGAACCTGGGTCATATCCAGGGGCTAGTGAAACTGGGTTACTACCTGGTGATAGACTCATAGAAGTTAATGGAGTTAACGTCGAAGGAAAGAGTAGAGAAGAAGTGATAGATCTTATAAAGAGTAGTCAAGACTCCGTGACAATTAAGGTTAGTATTTTATTAAACTTTTTAATATTAAGGTAAACGCTTGTATGCGATAAAAGTAAATCTTGATGTCCTTTTACGAGGTGAAAGCAAGTTTTACACATGAAAGTACTGTTATAATACATGTAAATTTCAAAATGTAAGCTCTTGAAGTTTCCTGTTGGAGTTGATAAACTTTTAGCGAAATGGAAAGTGTAGGTGATTCGAATGTAGTCACCGTGTGTATATTTGACCAATTGAGCGGATTTTATTATAAACTAGCGGCCTGCCCCAACTTTGCACGGGTGCAATGCTGTGACCAACGGTGGCGCACTCACACAAGCACAGTATTGCTTAAAATCACTTCGTAAAAAAAGCCATTACTTTTGGTTGAAAGTAAAATATAAAAAATGGTTATTTTGGGTTATCCCTAAGAGATAGACATATACCATCGCGGACGTTTTTGTTGACCTTTTTAAGGTGTGTACTGTAGTAGATACATCATTTTGATATATCTCGAGTCTCGGTTTAGCCAGCGTTTGCAATGTAAGCGCAAAAAATGCGGTAATTTACGACATCACATCAGAAACTTCTAAAATTATCAGTTTTTCTCTACTACATTTTGCATATATTATGCACAAAAACCTTCCTGTTGAACCACTCTATCTGATAAAAAAACCGCATGAAAATCGGCTGCGTACTTTTAAAGATTAAAGCATAGGTACATCCGGACAAACATGGAAAATCGACTTTGTTTGATATTATACTACTAAAAACTAATTACTTTTATGTATAACCCCATTTAAATGTTTAATGCAGTCAACTAATAACTTTTAATTTTTTTCATTAAAAAAATTGTTGCAATTTTTTTTGTCAATATACCTCTATGTTTCTAGTTTGACCAGAGGTTCAATATTCGACTGGTCGATTTTCTAGTGGTTGAAAATAAAAAAATATTCTTATTGCAGCAATTTTTGTACCTATATAAACTTAGCGCGTAAAAACTCGTCAATTACCCATACATGTTCAATTAATTATACCTACGTTGACCCTACTTGTTTATGACCAGGTGCAACCGATAGCTGAACTGTGCGAGCTGTCGCGAAGGCGTGCGGCCGACGGTGGTGCTGAGGTGGAACTCTCGGATAGCAATGTTAGAGGAGGAACACTGAGTCGTTCGGGCAGTAGGAGATTCACCAGCACACAGGTAAGTGAAGACTATATTACCAGATTCTAGGTACTATCATCATCATCATCATTATCAGCCTATTAACGGCCCACTACAGAGCCAGGCCTCCCTCCTTACAGGGGATATGGAGCGTACACCCAGCACGCTGCTTCAATGCGGGTTGGCGGGCTTAGGGTGATAATGTTTCATTTATTAACGATCACTATCAGATGTTGATGATAGTGACCGAGAACGACGGCTTAACGTGCTCTCCGAGGCACGGGGGTGTAACACCACCAGCTTCCAGACTCTAGGCTTGGATTGTACTGAACATTTCATAGAAGAATGAAAAAGCTCAGAATTATTCCATGACCCGACCCAGGCATCAAACCCAGGACCTCGTGATCGAAGCCACATAGGCTAACCACCAGACCAACGAGGCAGTCATGTACAATACTACTGCCGAAATTGCAGAATTAACCAGTCCGATATGAAGAAATATTACTGAATTATTAAACGTTTTTAAGGTATTTTTCATTGAATCTTTTAAATTATTTGGTTTTATATTATTTAATTCGGGACTAAAGTGACTCTCTAAGTCTTTAGTCAGATAAAGTTTAATTTTAAAACATGAATTTAGTATGACGGAGAGAGCAATCGTATTTTAAAAATTTCCGAATAGTTTTTAAAAATCTGTTAAGGTGAGATTCAAGTATGACAAAATTTAATTAAAGTTACACTTTTGGTTATTATTGTATGAACGTACTAGTGTATTGCGTAAAAGACAATAGAAAAGGCACTTACCGCAAATGATATCGTCTAGCGTCAAGTAACAGTTACGTCAAATTATTGCGAATAGCATCCCCGATGTGACAGCGTCCACCGCAAGTGACCAATATTATGAGATCGGCGTAACAGGCCGATAATGTCTGCAACGGGCGCAACGGCATACCGCATACCGTTCGAATATTATGACCGGACGATCTCTTTATTAGAGATCTCAAGATAGACGCTGGAACGCTAAACATTTCGAAAGCCATTAATGCCTCTCGGCGCTCCTAATATTTTCAGATTAATAAATATTAGTGTTGTGAATTAATTTGCTAAATACCAAGTTCAAAAATATACGTTGTGTTATTTAATGATCTGATATGCTTATGTTGCAACGCCATCGTTATCTTTAATTTAGCTTCTTCTTTACGTTAAATTAATTGAATGATCATTAATGGCTTATTCTTTATTGTGACGTAAAATTTGTAACACTTCATATCACATAAGTAAGAGTAAATATTGTTTAATAAAATCATTATTGTAATGCGATGTTATGAAGACAATTATTTTAGGAAAGGTAATTTATAAGCGATACGTTTTTGTCGGTAGGGTGGTAACTAGCCACGGCGAAAGCCTCCCACCAGCCAGAGTAAGACAAATTAAGAAAAATCTCAATCTGCCCCGCTGGGAATTGAACCCAGGACCTCCGTCTTATAAATCCACCGCGCATACCACTGCGCCACGGAGGTCGTCAAAAAGCTTTGATGAAGGAAAAAAGAGAACTCATGTCTACCATCAAGCAGAGGAAACTCAGCTTCTTTGGACATCTGCAGAGGGGTACTCAGTTTGCCTTTCCAAGAGTAATCTTGGAAGGGAAGATACTGGGCAAGAGATCACCTGGTCGTCAAAGGAGGAAATGGCTAGACGACATAAATGAGTCGACTGGACTCGATTATCCACAAAAGCGAATTGTGGATAATGGGAAAGCTTTTCGCATATTGACCTCTAAACTTTGTTCTGAACATGGCACCAAGTGGTGATGAAGATGAATATGGAGGTAAAATGGAATTAATTTATTTGTTACATATTTAAAACTGTGTGACAGAGTTAAAAATAGTGTGATAAGAGAAGTGTGGTGTGAAAGAAGATGTAGTGACTAAAATTGAGAAAGGGATGCTTAGATGGTTTGGACATGTAGAGAGAATGGATGAAAGAAGATTAACAGAAGAGATTTACAAGGCGAGGGTGAATGGAAATGTTGGAAGGAGAAGGCCTAGGCGAATGTGCCTGGACCAAATTCAGGACATTTTAAATAATGGCCAGGTCAATAGTATCCTAAACCGACGAACTTGTATGAAAGGATTAATGAGAGTGGAAGAAGCTAAGGAGGTATGCAAGGACCGTGGCAAATGGAGGGATGTGGTCTCTGCCTACCCCTATGGGAACAAGACGTGATGTTTATGTATGTATGTATGTTACATATCTACGGAACATTCACTTCAAGATTGACACTTGCGCTTAAGTTTTTTTTGGACGGACGAACCCGCCTAGCTGCTTTTACAGCGCGTAAATTGCGAACGAAATGTGCAAAAAATATAACAACCGGATAGTTCATTCTTTAATAACATTACATCTTGTTAAGTGGCAGCCGGTATTGCGAATTGATATATGATACATTAATTAATTAAGGACGTCAATCAATTCCATTAACGTCGTACTTTTTTGCCGATTGGTATTGTAATACAATTAGTTTGATATCAATACACTGTGGTTCAGATGATCGAGAGTAATGATGTATTATTCTTGGTCGTTTCATTTGGATAATATACATTTTGTATCACTTTTTTTTTATCGACTACAAGTTAGCCCTTGACTGCTATCACACCTGATGTTAAGTGATGATGCAATCTAAGATGGAAGCGGGCTAACTTGTTAGGAGTAGGATGAAATCCACACCCCTTTCGGTTTCTACACGACATCGTACCGGAACGCTAAATTGCTTGGCGGTACGTCTTTGTCGGTAGGGTGGTAACTAGCCACGGCGAAAGCCTCCCACCAGCCAGACCAAGACAAATTGAGAAAAATCTCAAACTGCCCCACCGGGAATCGAACCCAGGACCTCCGTCTTATAAATCCACCGCGCATACCACTGCGCCACGAAGGTCGTCTAACTTTTATGCAGAAGTGGAAGACTGTCTAATTGTCTCTATCCAATGCTTTTTTATAGGTAACCAGACAATTTATCATCATCATCATCATTACCACCCTGTAGACGTCCACTGTAGGACATAGGCCTTTTTTAGGGACTTCCAAACACAACGATCCCGAGCCGCCTGTTGCCAGCGGCTCCCTGCGACACGTTTAATGTCGTCAGTCCACCTGGTTGGGGGTCGACCGACGCTGCGCTTTTCGGTGCGGGGTCGCCAATCTACCACCTTGGGCCCTCAATGTCCATCAGCTGTTCGAACTACGTGCCCCGCCCATTGCCACTTCAGTTCTGCGACTCGCTGAGCTATGTCGGTTACTTTGGTTCTTCTGCGGATCTCCTCATTTCTGATTCGATCACGCAGAGATACTCCGAGCATTGCTCTTTCCATCGCCCGCTGAGTGACTCTGAGCCTTCTTATGAAGCCCACAGTCAACGACCAAGATGGACAGTTTATATATTAGTTTAATTTATTCTTTCATTTCTATGCATAAACAATTAGACTTAGAGTAGCCGCTTCAATGTGTATACTCCGCGATTGCCCTACGATGAAAGTAGCTCTATGTGATTTAATTTATCCCGTACGAGACGCTTCACAGAAGATGCCCTTAGAGAGACTTTCGCGCCCTACGTTTTTCTACCTCTTGAGCTTCTGTGGTCGACCAAATCTTTCGTTGATGGTCTATTGAGAAGCATATAGAAGTATACGATTTAAAAAAAAAAGACGTGTGGCACTCGGAGACTGCCGCGGTAAAGCTATTGCATAGCATTTTTATCAACTTATGTTTACCTACCGACATCATCGGGACCGTGGCCTAGCGGTAATGCGCTCCAAGTGAAAGAAAAAAAAAAATTTCGGAACCGATGGGATTCGAACCCGTGTCTCTCTGGCAATCCGGGCACTTAGAGCGCCTTACCGCTAAGCCACGTTCCCCGATGACGTCGTTGCCGAAATTGTGCTTTTGATATTATGTTTTTAATACTCAGGGGGTGTTAGGTTTTTTCGTTACGGAATTTCTGTATTCGGTCTCTACTCTCAAGGCCCGCGATAAAAGCTATACAATAGCTTAAAAACAGCTCTCGCAATAACGCCTTGTGTCAAGTAAAAAATCTATACATATATTATTTTAGATGCTATAGAGATGTTTTTAGCTCAATTACAATTTGCTCCATATAACTGGAAACGTAACCGCATGCAATGTAAAACAATCTCTTCTCAGGCCATCATGTGTGACCGTATGACATGCTATCGGATTGCTGTTTACGTGTTTTTTGACGGCGTTATCTAAGCGAAAACTTTTAAAACTCGTTGACCAACGTGACTTGCTTCTTCATCATCATTATGAAATATTAAATCATTACCTAAAAACTTCACCCAGGTGCCTCTCGAATTCTGACTTGTCAGCAAGTTAAGGACCAGGTGAAGGCAGTCGAAACATTATGGGTAGGAAGAAATAAATGTAAAGGCAGTTTTAGTCTTACAAGAAATTAAAACTGATTAAGCGTACAAGCAATCTATGGCTAATGAAGTTTATAATTAGGAAAATTGTAGTAATATTCCTTTTTTTTTTATCGATTACAAGTTGGTCGTTGACTGCTATCACACCTGATGTTAAGTGATGATGGAATCTATGATGGAAGCGGGCTAACTTGTTAGGAGTAGGATGAAATTCCACACTCCTATTGATTTCTACACGACATCGTACCGGAACGCTAAATCGCTTGGCGGTACGCCTTTGTCGGTAGGGTGGTAACTAGCCACGGCGAAAGCCTCCCACCAGCCAGACCAAGACAAATTAAGAAAAATCCCAATCTGCCCCACCGAGAATCGAACCCAGGACCTCCGTCTTATGAATCCACCATGCATACCACTGCGCCACGGAGGTCGTCAATCGTCGCCTTCCTCATCTGTCATTTAATTCATGCTCAAAATTAGTCAATGTCATTGGAAGCTGTCTGAAACGGAAATAGTCAAGTTAGATGCAGTAACGAGAAGTTGAAAATGCCAATGCAATTATCGAGCGAGGTGAGTTAGACGTCTGGGAAGGGATTGATGAAAAATCAATAGCAATAAGCCGTAAGGATCTCGAGGCTATAATTACAGCCCGCATAATTCATGCGCAATATTGACTTATCTTACAGAAATTATCGAGCTATATTTACGTAAATGACGTCTACATAGAGACGAGTTAGATGACTGGGTAGGGATTTGGGAAAAATCAATGGCAATAAGCCGTAGGGATCTCGAGGCTATAATTACAGCCCGCATAATTCATGCGCAATATTGACTTATCTTACAGAAATTATCGAGCTATATTTACGTAAATGACGTCTACATAGAGACGAGTTAGATGACTGGGTAGGGATTTGGGAAAAATCAATGGCAATAAGCCGTAGGGATCTCGAGGCTATAATTACAGCCCGCATAATTCATGCGTAAAATTGACTTATCCTACAGAAATTATGTATGGCTGGTGGGAGGCTTCGGCCGAGACTAGTTACCACCCTACCGACAAAGACATACCGCCAAGCGGTTTAGCGTTCCGTTACGATGCTGTGTAGAAACCGTGTGGATTTCCTGCCTACTTCCGTCCAAGATTGCATCATCACTTACCATTAGGTTTAATTGCTGTCAAGGGCTAACTTGCAGTGGGAAAAAAATACCAATGAATCTATCGAACTATGCTTACGTAACTGGTGTCCCCTTAAAGACGAGTAAGATGACGGAGAAAAAATAAAAAAATAAATTTCATCCCAAATATAATCAGTGTCATAAAAATGAAAACAAAAATATCAAATCAAACGTACATAAATGGCTTCTGCTTACAGACGAGTTAGACGACTGAGAAGGGATTAGTGAAAAATCAATCGCAATAAGACGCGGCGACCTCCAGGCAATAATTACAGCCCCCGATGCGGTAACGTCATAAATAACAATGAACTTCACTTAGGGCGACCCCCTAAATAACCTTCACCTCCTAGACTTGGGCAGGCAGTTTTGTCGGACTGTTCTATTATTTATTTGCTGGGGTAAAATTGTGTGTATTAGTTTAATCCGCCCTCGGTGGTAAATTAAGTAAATGAAATCTGAATTAGGTTAGATGTTGGGAAGCCATTTTCGACCTTGATAGCTTATTCTATTTTGAAACTATTGCTAAGGACTTAAAAATTTTGAATTCCTTTTTTGAAGGTACCTACTACTACTGGAGATAGAAAGCAAAGATATTCTCATATAAGAAACATTACAGAAAAAAAATAATTGAATAGTACACAATACAATTTGAAATATTTCGTTTTAGTAGTGCTTCGACTTCGTCTATCTCTATCTCTCTCTGTGTAATACAATACTGTACATAGAGAAAGATATAGAAATTAAATAAATTTAAGCAACTAAATGACACAGTTATTTTTTACTTTTTAGTGCGTTTTGAGTCCGTTCATTTCTTACTTTTTAGTGATTTATCGTACTCGTACTATACTGTCATAGTATATTATACGGCACTAGTAGCCAAAAAGCTACCGATATACCGAGACAAAAACCGAAATCGCTGTAAGCGTGCCTCCAAAATTTGAAGAGTTCCTTCAATTTCCCCAGGATATCATCATTAGATCCTAACATGATGACAATGGGGCCTTGGGAGTATGCCCTTTCTAATAAAAAAAGAATTATCAAAATTGGACAACTCTGTAAAAAGTTATGCGTGAACATACATAAAAAAAATATATACGTGTCGAATTGAGAACCTCCTCCGTTTTTTTTCGTCGGTTAAAAAGTCACACTGTCGAGTTTAGTTACAGAATAGAGCGACTGGAAAACATTCATATTGTGATAGTGTTCATAATATACTTTGCGCCACATCAACGTTGAACTGTGAAATGAAGAAACGAGTAAAATATTCATTTTACGTTGCGTTGTTTTCACTTACTTCATTATTCATGTTAGCATATCTGATGAAAAGGCACCCTTATGAGACTCGAGGATTAGAAGGGGAAGAAAATATTTAGTTATATAAAGTCTTATTCGCTTTTCACATCCAAGAAATGTAAAATTATGAAGGGGACTTTGGTCGTCGTGCGGGAATGTTATATCGTGAAAATTGTGTTTTTTTAACGTTGACTATTTATTAGCCTGGTTTCGCTATTAATTATTCATTAGTGCATGTTTGGTCATCGATATTAGACAATACATGGAAATTTTAATAACCTGAGAAATCTGTAATAGAACAGTTAACTAAGAAACGTTTTTGCAATTCTGTTTCTTACTAGAGATAAGGACAGATATAATACTCGTTTGCTTTTCACTATTGGTCCTTTGTTTACATATGATCTTATGATGCCTTGCTTTAGGTAATATGGTACACAGTCTTTTTACCCGACTGCGTCAGAAGGAGGGTTATGTTTTTCCAGCGTATGTATGTATGTATGTATGTATGTATGTCTATTTCTTCGGCACGCGCTACAGCCTAAACGGCTGAACAGATTTTGACATGTGAGATGTCGTTGGATTTGTCAAAATTGTGGTAGTGACATAGGCTATATAAATTTTCAAAATGGCGGCTGTAAATGGGGGAAAAAAGGGGGGATGTGTGTATTTTTTTATTTTATCTTAGCAATATGGATACCAATTGAAAGGTCGTAAAAAGAACATTTCAAAAATATAAATATCATATCATGTTCATATTACTTTTTTAACAAAAAATGGCAAAAAGTGTACTAAGTGTACCGTCTCATTTCTATAGCATAAACTAAAACTAAAAAGTCTCAAATAAAATTATTATTATAAAAACAAAAAACCCAGTCGGGTTTTTTGTTTTTATAATAATAATTTTATTACGTTTCATTCACAGATAGATACGAGTAGCAAACGTAAATTTTTTTAACAAAAAATAGAATAGCCTCAAAACGCACTAAAAAGTAAAAAATGACTGTGTAATTTAGTTGGTTTAATTTACTTTATCTAAGAAGTCGGTGCCAGCAAGTTTAAGGAACATTTATTTAACGTAGTAAAGCAGTTTGTGGGTTCTAGGTAATGTCCTTAAAGTAGAAACCTTGGCTGGCACCGACTCCTAGATCCTTTTTAGTGCGTTTTGAGTCGGTTCTATTTTTTGTTAAAAATTTTTATTTCTTACTTTTTAGTGATTTATCGCCACGTAACTTATTCGTACTATACTGTCATAGTATATTATTACGACACTTGCAGCCAAAAAGCTACCGATACTTACACTAAAACCGAAATCGCTGCACGTGTGCCTATGAAATTTGAAGAGTTCCTTCAATTTTCCCAAGATATCATCATCAGATCTTAACATGATGACAATGGGATCGCCTTGGAAGTGTGCCCTTTCTAATAAAATAAGAATTATCAAAATCAGACAATTCTGTAAAAAGTTATGCGTGGTCATACATAAAAAAAGTATATATATACGTGTCGAATTAAGAACCTCCTCCGTTTTTTTCGTCGGTTAAAAAAGTAACTACTTACTGTCAATAAGTAATTATTACCTATATCGTTGGAGACTTATATAAAAATCTATAAAGTGGGCGAGGTTACAGTTACATTTCCATTTGTAGAATGACGGGTTCGACATAAATTTTAGAAGGTCTAGTAACAAAATTTTTTGTCTAATATTTATAATATCTATCTGAAACTGTTTTGCCAAATGGTTGCTCCTGCATCGCCTCAAAAATGTATCGAATCTTGCTAACAATGTGCGACTTTGTTTGTTCCTGTTGACATAGGCCTGATGTTAGGTCCCTTGATTCCTGGGTGCTATCATTAAAAACAGTGCCAATACCTTTTTAGATGTAACAAAACAGTAAATGAAAGGATTTTCCCCCATTATTACATTATTACGTTTTTAGGATAGCTTGCTATAACCAATTTTTCTTTAAAAAAGGTAAAGGAAATTTGCAATAAACTATTTCTTACGGGCGAAGTTGCGCTGTTAGTAAAATATAAAACGTGTCCCGATATCAGCCAAGTGGGAACGTGCTGTCACACGTCTACTGGTTTTATTAATGCGACTCGAGTTAATCAAACGTAGATTGAGATCATGTCTAACCGATCAAAGTGAGTGGCTGCACATTCATACAACTAATTGAACTGTATCATTAAGAGTTATTTCCTGTATTGTGAATGGCGTCTGTGTTAAGGGCCCGCGGCAAAAGAATATTTAAACTATATATAAGGGATAGATTTATTTTGACTTTGGACGGCCTTAGTGGCGCAGTGGTATGCGCAGTGGATTTATGGAATTTATGAGACGAAGGTCCTGAGTTCGAATTCCAGTGGGGCCGATTGATATTTTCTTAATGGTCCTGGTCTGGCTCGATGAGAGTCTTCTGCCGTGGCTAGTTAATATCCTACCGGCAAAGTAGTAACGCCAAGCGATTTAGCGTTCCGGTACAGATTTTCATCATACTCCTAACAAGTTAGCGGTAGTAAGATGGATTACATCATTACTTAACATCAGGTGTGATTGCATTCAATAACTATGGTTAACCACTTTGACAGATGTTAAGTGACGTAGTATTAGATGGCAACATTAACCTACTAAATCTTGAGGCAGTACACTTATTAATAGACATTATTATAAAACAAATTTTCCGATCCCTTGTTGCGAGGCTTGAGTGCCTAAACAACATTTGGTAAGGATTCCTTTTCAAAATCGCACTGTCTCGAGAATAAGCCTTCTGTATCCGCCCCTTAATCTAAGTCCAGCATAACTTTTGTTGGTTGATGTTTTTTGCTATATCTAAGATCATTGAATAACAACTATCGAAACACAAAATGTTGACTAATTATAGCAAAATGTTGACAAATCATAGCAAAATGTTGACTAATCATAGCAAAATGTTGACTAATTATAGCAAAATGTTGACTAATTATAGCAAAATGTTGACAAATTCTTAGAAAATATGATGACTTTAATTCTATTAAAATCTTAACTTAATATATTTTTATAAATATTAATTAATTAATAATAATAATTATCTTTAATTTAAAATTAATATATTTAATAATTATCTTTAAGACATACTTGATTTAACTTTAGTGTTTAATTTTTTCAGCCTACATCACTAGTGAAGTAACGACGCATGACGTCATGTTTTTTCGTGCGTGCAGCCGGCTCTTTCAATTTAAATGTTGGCCCTTCAAATACTTCTTGTTTACCCGCAGCATATGTTTTCGTAGTAACTACCTACATATTTGTATGGACCTTTATGCATGGCCCGACACAATTCTCCATTTTACGGACGAGAGCCTTGTTAGGTACGGCGCACTAGAAACTGTGAGCGTTGGGCTCCATTCAATGCTGTCACTAGCCTAGGGTTGGGAACACTTAAATACCCTCGCGCTTTATTGTTGAATCTTAAGCCCCGCATACAACCTTCGATGATTCAAACCATGCAATTTTGAACCGATACTCCTTGTTTATAAAGTCCTTAATCAGTTGTGCACATCTGAAGGTTTAGGGTACCTATGTTGATATCAGAGTACGCACTCTGAAAGGTTTCGTATGAAGCGCTTCTTGTGTGCATGTGGTTGCACAGAATATTCAATTAGAATGATTCCTTTGACGCCTTTCCTGTCTCCAGGCATTGAAGCTTTTATTTTTCGGTAGAAAGTATGTAGTTTTAATAACACCTGACTCCCTCTATACTAAAGCCAAACTCGATTGAGAACGCTTCTCAACAAACAAATTAAAAATGAAGGTAGAAATCACTAGTCATTTTACATCTATTTTTTTTAATTAACTAGTTAATAACGAATTCATGACAATAAATTAGATAAGTAAGCTTAAAACTAATTAATATATTCAAGATCCTTTAAATAAGATTTTTTAATATAACAAAACATAATTTTAAATTTATTAGGCATACAACGTGTTGCATTGTCTACCTTCATTTTAAATTTGTTTGTTGACAAGCATTCTCAATCGAGTTTGGCCTTAGTATAGTTAAGTGTACTTTTGTTAGAGACTTTATTGTCACTTATAGTGGTTGGTAATTTTGGTTATTCTACAAATTTTCTGGATCACTCAGATATACTTTTGGCATAGGTCCTTTAAGATATATTGTACCTGGTCGACCAAGCTTGTCTTGGTATTTTTTTTTTTGAAAATATATATGTATTTTCTAAAAATGAAACCTAGCTATATCGATTGACCGTCCTCGAAACCTCCTGCATATTTGAAATTCGTTGGAGCTGTAATCGAGATTCAGATTATATATAAACAAGAGTTGTTCGGTAGTAAATAGATAGATAGATATGTATTTAGATATACTCAATACCTAAAACTTATTTTAGTGAAACCTACATAAGTCGATATGTCAACAACTCGAATAAAATGCTTTGTCCCATCCCTTTAAGACCCAAACCCTTAGATAAGATGAATCCTAAACTCAACAAGTCGAATATTTTCTCATATAAGTCAAGTCCCCGATAAGTCGAAAACTCTACAAGTCCCCGATAAGTCGATAAATCGAAAACTCGAAGTTTTTATTACTTCCCTTTAAGTTTAACTAACAGAGGCTTACTATGATTATAGATAATGCAGGTCTTTAACGATTTACATACTTGGGTAGTTTAAGGTACCTCATAGATTACGGTTTCCGTGGTACTGTAACTTGTTGACCATTTTGCGACAAGCCTTTGTCTCGATTTCGCCGAAACCGGTCCCTTGTCTTTAAAATAATGCGGGCGAGCCGCTATACGCCTTTGTTCTAATATCCTAGGTATTTTACCAACAAAAACAACTTTTCTATGGAAGTGCGTACGGAAAAACACCATGTAAAATGCCCATGTACAGTTGTTCTTGAAAATAAACTTTTTTTTTTATTTTTTAAAGATTACAAGTTGGCCCTTGACTGCTATCACACCTAATGTTAAGTGATGATGCAATCTGAGTTGGAAGCGGGCTAACTTTTTAGGAGAAAGATGAAAATCCACACCCCTATCGGTTTCTACACGACATCGTACCGGAACGCTAAATCGCTTGGCGGTACGTCTTTGTCGGTAGGGTGGTAACTAGCCACGACGAAAGCCCACCAGCCAGACCAAGACAAATTAAGAAAAATCTCAATCTGCCCTGCCGGGAATCGAACCCAGGACCTCCGCCTTATATATCCACCGCGCATACCACTGCGCCACGGAGGTCGTCAGTCTTATCATTTACATGATTAACTGTACCTACCGAGTTAGTGCCGAACATTAGTTTCTCGTTAACCGAGGAAAAAAGTAAATATTTAAAAGTATGAATTGATGAATAATTCTATGTAGGTATTCATTGCAGTTTGTTAGTCTCCCTAAAATAAAATCGGCTAGTCCGATTTTATAGTCTTGTTAACCTAAGCTCGCTAATCCATTTGAATCGCATTGGAAGCCATAACCCTTTAAAAATATTGTTGGTTGATAGACGAAGGTGAGTCTTTTGATCAAAGTAGATTTTTTTATTTTACATACATACATAAACAGCACGCCTCGTTCCCATAGGGGTAGGCAGAGACCACATCCCTCAATTTGCCACGGTCCTTGCATACTTCCTTAGCTTCTTCCACTCTCATTAATCCTTTCATACAAGTTCGTCGGTTTAGGGTACTCTTGACCTGGCTATTATTTAAATTGTCCAGGTACATTCGCCTAGGCCTTCCCCTTCCAACATTTCCATTCACCCTCGCCTTGTAAATCTCTTTATCTTAATCTTCTTTCATCCATCCTCTCTACATGTCGAAACCATCTAAGCATCCTTTTCTCAATTTTAGTCACTACATCTTTTACACCACACTTTTTTATTTTGTTTGTTCTAATAGCGTCAAATATCCGTTGACGCGCGCCCTTCGCACTCTCAACTTAGTAGTTGAGAAAATTCACTTATTTTTCTGTACTTTGATTGAACTCACAAAGGTTGCTCAATGGTGTAGGTATGTGTTACGATAGTAATTATTGTTAACTTTAAATGTTATGTTTTTTGTAAGTATTTACCTATTATAAGTTTATAAATATGCTACGATACCGTATTGGGAATATCCTGTAAAGCTAGACGTAAGTTGTTGTAAATAAATAAATAAATAAAATATTTGGCTTGGTTTAAGAAGAAAGAATATTAGAATAGACTCAAAAAACTGCGGAAAAATCGAAAAAAGCACAAATATTTTTTCGCTACACCACCTGAATTTCGATGCGAAGTTCACCAGGTCAGATAGTTAGACGTAAAAGTCATAAAAATAAAAATTTTTTAATAAAAATAGAACCGACTCAAAACGCACTAAAAAGTAAAAAATAACTGTGTCATTTAGTTGCTTTAATTTACTTAAGCATATCTATGAAGTCGGTGCCAGCCAAGTTTAAGGGACCTTTATTTTACGTAATAAAGCAGTTTGTGGGTTCTAGGTAACGTCCTTAAAATAGAAACCTTGGCTGGCACCGACTCCTAGATATGCTTAAGTAAATTAAAGCAACTAAATGACACAGTTATTTTTTACTTTTTAGTGCGTTTTGAGTCGGTTCTATTTTTATTAAAAAATTTTTATTTCTTACTTTTGGGTGATTTATCGCCACGTATCGTACTCGTATTATATTGTTATGGTATATTATACGGCACTAGTAGCCAAAAACCTACCGATACCGAGATAAAAACCGAAATCGCTGTAAGCGTGCCTCCAAAATTTGAAGAGTTCCTTCAATTTACCCAGGATATCATCATCAGATCCTAACATGGTGACAATGGGACCACCTTGAAAGTATGCCCTATCTAATAAAAAAAGAATTATCAAAATCGGACCACTCTGTAAAAAGTTATGCGTGGTCATACATAAAAAAAAAAAAAAAAAAAAAAAAAAAATATACGTGTCGAATTGAGAACCTCCTCCGTTTTTTTTCGTCGGTTAATAAAAGATGGGATGTCGTTCATTACCCTCCTTGGATGAGTTGCAGCTGAACGATCGGCCGGTGAACCGTGATAGGCAGTCTAGACGCCCCGCCTCCCGAATCGCGACTCCAATATAGTGTAAAAAGGAGATATCCTATTATACTAAAGCCAAACTTGATTGAGAATGCTTGTCAACAAATAAATTTAAAATGAAGGTAGAAAATACAACACATTTTATGCCCAATAAATTTAAAATTATGTTAAGTTATTTAAAAAAATCTTATTATAAGATATTGAATATGTTGATTAGTTTTAAGCTTTCTAATCTAATTTATTGTCATGAATTCGTCATTAACAAGTTAATAAAAAAAATTAGAAGTAAAATGACTAGTGATTTCTACCTTCATTTTTAATTTGTTTGTTGTCAAGCATTCTCAATCAAGTTTGGCTTTAGTATAGATACCTTTTTTGTTGTAGTTAGACTCTCTTAATTTTTTTAAAGTCAAAATACTGGTTACGTAAGTTGAAGAGTTCCAAATATGTGCAGAGCAGAAACTCATAAAAAATCAGCAAGGCACAATAAAAACATTTTTGAGTTTATTTGTAACAATTCTGCCCAATTTCATGCGGTTTTCAGAAATCATAGAAATGCAGAAAGAAACATTGTTTTACCAAGATTTGAAAATTATTAAAACTGTCCGTCAAGAAACAGAATTTTCTGTTGGAAATCGTAGATGTCTTCTAGATATCATCAGAGTTTATCAATAAATTAAAATTCAAGTTTGAATTGTATTGAAATTAGTAAATTCAAGTGTGGTGATTTCGTCGTTTGCTGTACTCGACTGTCAAAGACTTATTTTTCGGAAAAAAGACTTTTTAATCTTAAATTCATATAATTGGTTTCATTTACGTTTCAATGGAAACAGAAACGAAACAAATGTCAGTTAATTAATTTAATGATTTTATTAATCCATATTAACATGTTATGTTCCTACGTAGAGTTGGTAGGTAGGTAGAGTTTGGTTTAAGTATTTAACGACAGACTAGGGCATCGTGATATATAATTTTATACAACAAGTTTTGTTACTTATAATTGACGGATTAAGCAGATGCGCTGATAATAAATGCCACAGCGACCTGAGATCTGCCTGAAGCATTGCCGTAGTAGATTTTTTTTTTCTTCTGATTTTGTAGTTGCCGTAGGCTCCATAAGGGACCACAGCGGCGTCACCGGGGGGGAGGGGGGTGAGTAGTAGAAATAAGCATAGATCCTTGGCCTGACTATAACTGAAGCTTGAAGCTCAATTCTAGAACGAGTGTCCAAAGCTGCTCTAGCAGGATCCTACCAGATTTGGTTGGGAAGATAGAATAATTCGAGCAGAGAAAGCAAGCGTTAACCGGTCACAAAGGATACCCTTAAAAGCCTACATAAGTGTCGCTAGTCTCGGAGTCAGTTTGGCACACGATGGACCCGGCACCACGCAATATCACATTGAATCCATTCAAAGCGATATCCGTCTCAAAACACATCTAACATAAATGCTGTAATTAATACTATAGAAATATTAAAGGCACGTATATGCTCTGTTTAAACATTTATAACAGTAATATTATAAGGAATGCTCCCTTATATAAATGTCATTATTCTATTAGATTTATCCTTATTTGTGGTAAGAATACAAATAATATGAGGAAGTACTTGAGCAATAATAATAATAACTTGTCCAGGATTCCTTCCTTGTAACATATTCAAAAACAAGTACAAGTTTTGATTTGCGAGTGTTTACAAAACAAAGTTTTTGTCAAGAAATAATCCTGGCGAAATTAAATTTATAGATCGGTTGTTAAATGTAAAAACAGGTTTTAGAACATAACATAACTCATATATTCACATATCATATATGATATTAACACAAAAATATTATTGAGATACTTCAATTCCAGAACAATAGTGCCGATTCAGTCGCAGATTAAATCCTAAACTAACTCAACATACTTTAAAACTGGCAACATACACAATGCCAGTAATCTTAGGTAACTTTTGTGTAAAAAATGGCACATTTATCTCAAACATTCTGTAAATTTTTATCGAAACTTTGCATTTCGTATTTCGCGATGACATTGCACACTTCCATTTTGACTTTGGGAATAAGGTTAGGTTGTAATTTCTTCACACTAGCCGCCATACTTCTGAAGAAGACGTCTATTTCATTTGTGTTTTCTTTAAGAACTTTTTCTATAAGCATGTCTATCACTTGGGACCTTTCCTCGGTTCCTTTTCTATCGTCCACACATTTTATTATCCTAGGTTCACTCATTATGATGGGTTTTGGGAGTATTTTCACAGGCGGTATGTTTCTGGGTAGAGGCATAGATCTTTTTCTGCCTGCATTCTTTCTGACAACTTTCTTCTGTACCTGTTGCACTGGTTTGTGATCAATTTCAACAGTTTTTGGCATTATTTTTATAAACTTGGGTTTCATGTCTATTTCTTGGTGTGGTGTATCGTTGCTGAGTGTGACCTGTAATAGAAAAACAATTTTTATTATTATTTTTGACTGATTTTTCTCTGCATTTTTACTAGAGTAGGTATATTTTGATTGCCATGGTATAATAAAATCTCTATAATATCTCTCACATTTCTCTTTATTCAGAAGAATATATACAGTCATGAGAATATTAGGCTTATGATATTGTGTTCAACGTATGAGTCGTAGCCCCTTTAGACTGCTCCAGCTGTAGGTTTGCAGGTGTAGGTTGATAATTTTTTAATCTTATGACATTCACTATCAGTTGTTATATATACTTTTATACTAATATTGAGGAAAGATTTGATTCTTTGTTAGCACTGAATAGGCTTTGAAACTAATAAACCAGTTAGAATTTTCCCTATATTATATTTTCAAAAAATTAAGGTTATCAGGTTTTCGGACATGAAGCTCATGGTTTTCATGCGATAAATCTTGAATCCAGGACCTTGTTATCCAAAGACACTAAACACTGGTCAATAAGGCAGTTTTATAAACATATATACCTATGCAAGTCTGCCAACCTTCCTCGAAGTTATAGAGTATTAAGCTCTGTCCTCTCTCAATGGAGGCCTTTAGCTGATAATAGGTTGATATAAATGATGCAAATTTATTTATACACACCTCATAGTCATGCTCATAATATTCCTGGCTGTCTGTAATAACCTGTTCAGTCTCCATAACTTGTATCTCGGCAGCATCAAGTCCTAATATTTGTTCTTCATTATCCTCATCCCCATCGAGGAACTGTAGTTTACCATATATTGGCACCTTTGACCTGTGTATTGATCCCATCCTCTTGCTTCGAGTGAAGCTATCGCGAAGGCCTCTCCATCGCTTCTTGCATTCATCCACTGGAATTCACAAAATATTGGATTTTTATTTGATCAGCTTACAATCTCACACAGGAAGAACAATTAATTTTTTTTTATTTTTATTTGGGACATCAAACATTTACATATTGGAATCTTAAATCTAAGGTACATACACAAAGAGGGTTAAATATGTAAACAACAACACTATCCACGAATACACAGAAAGTTTATGACGTCACAAAACATAAATCAACGATGAACAGTACAAATATGGAAAAACATAACAAAACATAAATATAAACAAAAATTAATAAAATAAGTAAGCAAGTAAACAAAAATTAGTAAAATAAGTAAAAGAAGTTAAATAAGTGAACGACGAAAAAGCCTAACTAGTTTTTTGTTATTTATATACTAAAAATTTAAAAGGTGTTGAGTTTCTTGCCAGCACTTATCGACAGTACCTGCCTTCCGGGGCAGTTAGTACAAATACTCTAACATGATGTTTCAAAAGTGCTAGTAGACTAAGCCTATTTGAAATTAACAAATATTGAACAGAGAAATAATAATATTGTTGAGTTAATATCTAATAGCTGGCAAACCAGACCGAGCTTTGCTAGGTTGTTTCTTTCATATCTTATTTATATTATTTAAATACCAAAGTATATTCAAATTGTCTTGCTTGTTTGACTAAAAATTGCATGTTAATATAACTAATAATATATTTTATTTTCCTAATAAAGCCTTCTTAAAATTCAGCTTCCATAAGTGAAAATCTTATTGGATAAATATAGTATATTATATATTTACCTACCTTCTAAATAATTAAAGCTTATATTTTACCTAATAATCAATACCCTTTTTTCCTAACCACTTTTTTAATGATTTTCTGTCATATTGAAATTTATTTTAAAAAACACCATTTGTTCATTATTCTGCACAAGTCACTTCCATTTCCAGAAAGTGTACTTGAAAAATAAAAAAGGCTTTACATATCTATAATTAAGGTCAGCTGATATGCTGTTTGTAAACAAACAACATTGACCTCTTCCTTAACCTTAGTCAAATTGAAAATCTTTAGTTGTAAAGTATATTATGTGAACTTAGTTTGCCTCTATTATATAAACTGTTAATATTTATTTAAAAAGCAATATTAATGTTGAATTATAATTAATAAAAATAAATCGTGAATTCTCAAAAAATCTTTGTCACTTCGTAACTAACTTCTGCAGTCGCGTGATGCAGCACAAAAGGCAATCCAATCCAAATTATAGTGACCTTACCTGGCTTAAATATTTCGTCCGATATTATTTGCCAAGTATGTTCTCTTGCTATTATATTCTTTCTTGAGTGATCCAACGAAGAATATAAATGTTTATGGGGTTCCACTAATTCAATAAGCTTTTCGTCCTCTTCAGTGGTCCATCCTATAGCGTTCAATGGCATTTTCCCTTGCTTGCGTCACAGCACCAAAACAAAATGTCGACTGCCTATCACCGACTAAAATAAACGTGCTGCGCAGCACGCCTTGCCGGACTGTTACACTGCATTTAGCCGTCTCGTGTTGTCAAACCGTTGTTTGCTTGAACCTAATTGGTCGGCGATGGCTACACTCTGTTCAGTTGCCAGAGCCATCTACCGAAAGAGTAGTGAAGCACCTAGCAAAGTAACGCCATCTAGTATTGAGTATATTTATTGTGTTATTTCTATTTCATGATAGATGGCGTTAAACCTAAAAGCAAAATATATATTTGACCAGAGCCATCTTTCGACGGTATGCTATACTTAGTTTCAATCTGATATGCAAGTAGATGGCGTACGGATAGTATTTAAAAGCATTATTGCCGCATTACGGAATACTTAAATATTAAAATGGCCAAATAATAAAATCCTACGCTCTGTGTATATTCATCTATATTCTCTAGAAAAGTATATTTATTAAATACTTAAACAATTAGGTAATATTTTTTAACTTGCCTTTCTTTCCCTAAGTAGCTACGTGTTATGTCTAGCTAAGAACATAATATTGCTAATTACATAAATTATAATAATATTTAGGATATCTCAGTTCATGTTCTGGAAGTTAAACAGCCACTGACCGAAGTAGTTATAAACTTACCTAGTTAATAGAAATATAATATTTATAGTTTGGCAGGGAATGATACCTGCCTTGATACTAGGTCTATGAAAACGTAAGGGAAAAAATCCGCGCGAATCCGTAGCTGCTATCTACGTACGTATTGACAACATACGAGCAGTTATCCGTGCGACATCTTCGTTCTCGTTTGGTTTACGAGTACCTACTAACATAAGTATAATAGGTAAGTATTATAAAGCACGACTGTATGAAATACAATCGTCGCCGATTCGCACCGGTCCACGTAGCAGTCATTAGGACTGACAGACTAATAAGTCGCTCTCGCTACTACAATTGTTTCAAATTGACCGCCATTACTGTGTTACTTGCAACATGTTATGTTTACTTGAGATATTTATGGTTCGCGCACACTATGTAGCTGACTTACTACACACTATATACCTTCATTTAGTTATTAGAAACGATAGCATTGAAGTAGGTAGTTGTAATCCCATAGCATGGTACTGACACAGTTTGAAAATTTACTAATAGTTCATCTGTTTTGGCTGTTAATAGAATTGATTTGTTATAAGCTATGGGTTTTCACTTAACATCAAGAGATCCATCTGCTTCTTCCGTCACAAAAAGAATCAAGTTCTACCTTTTTTTCTTACGCGAATCTGCGACTCCTCATCAGGAAAGGAAGCCCAGTGTTTCCACCCGATAGACTGGTGAAATTAAAGTGTCGCAAGGAAGCTGCAGGCTACAGGCTGCTCAGGAGTAAGAATGAAATGTTATCGTACCGGAACTCTAAATCGCTTGGTGGTATGTCGTCGTTAGGGTTGTAACTAGCCACGGCCGTAGCCTCCCACCAGTCAGACCCGCAATTTAGAAAATCTCAATTGGCCCTGCCGGGAATCGAACCCAAGACCTACGGCTTATAAATCCATCGCGCAAATCGACTGTGCCAAGGAGGCTGACAAAAAGCTCCCGACCAGCCGTGGACGTTCCTAAACTGTTGTAATGATATGGTGAATGACTTGTACGAGCCACTGTAAAACTTTATACCGATAAAATTACTGATTGATTGATAAGTAGTACTAAATGTAGACTATCATACATAATTGATCTAAGGCGATAAAATACAGCCAGCGCGGATAGAGGTTGTATCGCAAGAAGCCTTCGGTTTACCTCCTATCTACCTACGTACTCATATTTATCTACATTTGCAATGATAGATATTTTAGTTAACATACACACATCTGAATTAGAGTAAAATATAAACGACGCGAACTCATTCAGCGCCAAAATAGAAGGCAGGATGGGAAGGGGCAAATAAAAATTGTTTTTAAATTTAATGCATTATACAAAAAATAAAGAGCATATAATAATTATGTTAGCGCTACGACATCAGCAAAGGACGACTATCACTACAAGTAATCTCTTCCAGGATATCTCAATATGCGTAAAAAGTTTGCCAAATAAAAAAATAACTCAAAAGAAGGAACTATGATTTAAAGTATGATTGTAAAATAGTCTTAAGCTCCTGTTCATTATTTTTAACCGACGAAAAAAAACGGAGAAGGTTCTTAATTCGACACTTTTTTAAGTATATATTTTTGTTAAAAATTTTTTTACCTAATGTTTAAAATCTAACACTGTCTCAAATTTTATTAAAGTGGCTTTGCTGTAAAACACCAGTTCTACGATTCTCTAAAACGATATTAGCACTTTGTTCCATTAATTATCAATTTAAGAAAAATCCTACAATAATTTCAGTATTTCAAAACACAATCAGTTTCCAGTATTAAAACACTCAGTAAAATCCTGAGCACAGTAAACACCTAAACCGCATAACTAAACGCTCAAACAGTTTAAAATCGTACCGCGATCTATGCGCACGCGCACGCCTCTACCGCGCGGTACGAGATCGAATTCAAAATATCAACGACCGAATTTTGAAATTGACCGAATCCGAAGTAGTGTTAGTGAAGTGTAACTAACTGGAAATCAATAGTGAGTTTGAATATTGTGGAAAATTGTGTTATATTTGAGTATTTTTAGATTTTTTGAAGATTTCGCGTTTTTGTTTTAAATAAAATTTTAATGTTTGGGCTCCTTATTAAAGTAATTAGTGGAACAGGTTGTATGGAAAATTAAGAACATGTTTTTTGAATATTATATTAATCTTCTCCAGATATATTCGTATCCTTAAAATATTATTCTTCTACTGTAACTATTATAATATTCATACTCTATTATATTATCTATGTTATATACATATAGAGTTGATACTACGTTAAAGTAAATAAATAATTAATACTAGTATTTATAGTAACTATTTCAAAGTTGTAAAGACAGAAGTTGGTTCTTTTTCATCTCTAAATATTGTTGAGTATTGTCAATAAAAATCTTGCACAGGCTCAATAGTGACACTATCTAATTAATAAATGATTTTATATAAATAAATAATTTATCAAATGGTTTTATGATTAAATGACACAAGCTAAACAACTGAAGATTCTAAGTGAATATAAAAGCAAGCCAGCTAAAATGTAAATCTATACAAAATATCTAGGTATTAGAGTAGTGTTAGAGGTAGAGGTAAATGTAATAATAATAAATAATGGTCTTATCATAAATTTCCTGTTACACACAGATGATAGGATATGTATAAATTATGTAAAACAAACAAAAGATTAAGATTACGTTATCTTAATAGACGAGATTATCAATTCGGAAGCTCGAGGCGTAGAGGTGAGATATGAATAGTACATACAAGTAGCGTGCCGCAGTAAAGCAAGGCTGTAACTGTAATCATTAACAAATTAACTTTATTAATAACGTGACATTACTACTTAAACCTTACACGTGTTGGATATTGTTGTTCAAACAGGTGATTTATTAAACTTTGACTTTTTCTTTTTATGAGACCTTGGCTATTATTAAAATTAGGTTTGAGTTTGCTGTTTTGAGTTAGGCGGCTTTTTAAATAAAATATTACATTACATATTACATTGAATTGAAAACACAGACCACAAAAGGGCATTTCAAACCTTAACCATGTGTATGATAAAATATGACGCAAAACGTTGTACAAATTCCTAGGAACATCAATACCATAAAGATGAAATTCCATCCTGTGTCTCGCAGTGTCTAATCTAAATACAATAATCAAAATGATGATTCTAATAGAAAATCCGAAGTAGGAAACGTATGTTAGTACGTATGTCATGTTGCTAGTGGTTGCTAGTCAATTAAAATATTAACTCAATAAAAAATGTCACCAACAAACGATGCAATTAATCCATTAGAGTGGTTTCAATGTTAGAATGCCCGCACCGTAACTTTGGTTCTATAAAAGGCTTTGGAATGGATGCGGTTGGTTATTTTCGTATCGAATGTGGGATGCACGGGCTACACCACGGCGAAGACCGTCGGAACGTGTCCGTGGACGACTTTGAAGTATTAATGCTTTGGCGTTATTGATTGTTGTGCATTCAGATTTTTGTTTGATCCTCTTGTGATATCTCGCATTTTATTATCAGTTCTAAGAGGGCTTCTAAATGTATTCAGAGAAATAATCCCTTTCTTTCGACTACAACGATTTGTGATGCAAAATACTTGTATTTTGAGCTTACTGGGAAAATTGTCGATTCGCACACATTAGTAAGTACGAGTATAAGCAGTTAAATTATACTACTACGAATTGATAAAGGCGAAAGTGTGTATATGTTTTTGTTACATTTTCACGCAAAAACTACTAAATGGATTTTGATGAAACTTCACAATAATATAGCTTACATATCAGAATAACTTATAGGCCACATTTTATCACGAAATTCCTACGGGAATTATGCGGGTAATACCGCGGGCGTACTTTAGTTACAAAATAATTTCTTTATCCTAAAGTTTTTGTTAATTTTTGTTTTAACACCTCTTTGTGTGTTAATAAAGTCAAAGTTATCCTTGAAGATGTTGCCTTTATAGATATAATAGCGGACGCCCGCGACTTCGTCCGCGTTCGTGAACAAAAACTGTGATAATTCGTTCAATATATACAATACAAATATGAAATATAGGCTATGACACTCAATGATAACGTTGCATTCTACTGGTGAAAGAATTTTTAAAATCGGATCAGTAGTTCCGAAGATTAGCCCCGACGGAACTTTATTTACAAACTTACAAACTTTACCTCTTTATAATATTAGTATAGATACACTCATTCTGTCGGTGTTCCTTTTGTTTTGGTCATCTTGCAGAATCCTTGCAGAGTCCTTGAGCCATACGCTGTGATGCCCATTCTGATCAGAATATAATCAGGGCTTAGATAATACGTTTAGGGTCCTCAAAAATGATTACATGACAGCTATTTGTTTAAAATTTCTCTGCACTCGAGCTCAGCCCACGCCAAAGTAAACTGGTATTGCGTGCGTAACTTATTCCAACCGGCCAGTCGGTGACGCTGATTTGTTGCTGATTATTATACACTGTTCAAATTGTTACAGGCTTTCTATTAATAACTTACGAAATTGCTTTTAAAGGAACTGAAATTTACACCCATATTGTTCATTGACTGCCTTGTTACTCTAATAGTTAGTTTGTGTGACTTCGATCCCTAGGTCTGGTCGTGGAATTATTCTGAGGCTTTTCTTTCTTTTAAAAAAATTTCTTTGTGCGTGTTAGGTCGTCGGTTTCGGTCACTACAACATATGATAGTGATCCTCTGATCTATCGACCTGCCAACACGCATTAGAGCAGCGTGGTGAGCTTAAGCGCCATATTCTCTTACAAGGAGGCCTGGTCCTCTAGTGGGCCGTTAATAGGCTGATGATGATTGTTCATTGCGTTTTCAAAAACCGAATTTAAATACACGATGGACATACTTTTAATATCTGCAACTAGTATCGTATTAAAATAAAACACGGATGGAATCTTCCTGTTCATCTATTGATTCTATGTAAATAGCCTGTTATAGACCGTATATAGAAAATGTACGTTTACATACACCATATAGGTTAAAACTAATAAATAAGTAAGCTTTATTTATTAGTATGGATAAAAGAATAATTAATATGGCCATTCAAACTAATTTAGTTAAAAAGGTACCAATGTCCTTGAATAAACATGATAAAAAGCTATAGTGGGACAACCACGTATATCTAAATTTGAAGGCGGGTACAGTTCCGTCGATTTCGCGTTTGCGAAGATAAGGCACGTGGATACACCAACTGACAGTTTAATTACAATTCTTGTTTGCTATTTAACTACACTTTTTATGGTTAGCAGGCAATTATGCCTGATGAAAGCAATGATGAGGCCTAAGATGGGATGCACTTGTTCAGAAAATAGAAAAAAGGTTAATAAAAATAACCAAGTAATAAAGTTCGAAGTTTTAGATTTAACGAGATCGATTCTTGCAAGAAATCTGCTTTCTTTTGCACACGAGGCACAACGTTTATTTTAATTTTTATAATAAAAACATGCACTTGTAACCACTTAAAAAAATACAAGCAAGTAATACAGAGATTTCGACGTAGCAAATTTGGAGAGAATCATCGATTTTCCCCAGATCCTATCATCAGATCCTAACATGATGACTACGGGACCATTTTGGAATAAAAAAGAATTATTTAAATCGGACTACTCTGTAAAAAGTAATGCGTGGTCATACATACAAATAAAAACAAATATACGCGTCAGATTGAGAACCTCTTCCATTTTATTGTCGGGTGAAAAGGACAATTGCTGAGTTTCTTACCTGCATGGCAAAATCAACTTTCGAAATAGACGGTAAATACGTAGTAAATTTGAATTTAAACTTAGATTTGGGTTTTAGGAGGACTTCGTAACCAGTTACAATTCTCTTTTAGGTATTATTATCCCTGTATTAGATCTAGAGAACCAGAAAACGTTAAAATCTATTGTACCGCTATCGCATTTTAGCGAAATCGTTTTTGTATGAAGATACTTTAACACTAGAAAACACAAGTGAGATTCTCGTCAATGACAATCACCTATTGTTTAAAACTAGCCTGACGAATGGTAAACGCTGTCGGCGAAATCTCCAAATGACAGATGAGTAACATAAGTCCATATTAGCTGAATAGCCGTGAACCGCGCGAGTTATGCAGCCACTCGGCACCAGTGGGCGGTGCGAAGGTGTCTGCGTTTTCACTTTCTGTAATTTTTGTTAATTTGATATTGAAACGTCTGGTAATCAATGCAAATTAAATGCATCTAAAGGTCTACTTCCGGTACACGGTTCTTAAAATATCTGTAATATTTAATGCTTGATCACTGTTTGATTTTGAACAGTGCATACAATCAGAATTTTTTGATTTCGGGAATGGTTTATTTTTATTTTTATTTTTAACTAGAGGACGTTGTTATTCTGATATATATTGTAAAGTTTTATCGAAATACATTCAGTAGTTTTTGTATGGAACAATAATAAACATCAATTATAAAACAACATTTTAATATTAGTAAGGATATACAATTAATCACAGCATTAAAGAAAATTATTACATCAAGATTTACATGTTGATTTAATCATTTTGTTGTTACAATTGACGGTCAATTTAAACGTTCAACCAACAAGAAAGAAAACATACATTTTATATTTATTTAAATAATGCAAAATTTTGCATTAGTATTTCTATAAAACTAACTATAACATTTTAATTACAAATGTCTAAATAAAGAAGGGTTCTAGAAGCTCTTGTTAAAGTAACTTTTTTTTTATCGACTACAAGTTGGCCCTTGACTGCTATCACACATGATGTTAAATGATGATGCAATCTAAGATGGAAGCGGGCTAACTTGTTAGGAGTTGGATGAAATCCACACCCCTTTCGGTTTCTACACGACATCGTACCGGAACGCTTAATAGCTTGGCGGTACGTCTTAGTCGGTAGGTTGGTAACTAGCTCTAAGCCACCCACCAGCCAAACCAAGACAAATTAAGAAAAACCTCAATCTGCCCCGCCGGGGATCGAACCCAGGACCTCCGTCTTATAAATCCACCGCGCATACCACTGCGCCACGGAGGTCGTTGAACTCAAATTTATACCGTGTAGGATTGTACTCGTAGATTATGTTATTAAATTGCAGTTATTATTGACAACGATTAAAGCCATATGGCATTTGAAGCAAGATTATAGAAGAGTATTTAATTATGAATATTGATTATGTTTACGTAACTGTATGACCCTACACTTCATTCATATCTTTTTTAAATAGTTTTAAAGATTTAATCTTTACGAAATCTTTAGATATCACGCTGAGTTTGATGATGATACTGGTTTTCGGATTATGTTTTAATTTAATCTTTTTTTTTGCGTGAGTGACGTGACTTAGATAAATGCCAACAACGTTATGAAATGTTAAGAGAGAATTATTAGCCATAATAAAGTTACTAATGAATTAAATAGTTTTTAAAATGTGAAATTAATTTACATAATGCTTGTTAATTTTTTGTTTCATTGCCTTATCTACATGTTAAATGGGTATTAAAATTTTTAAATTTATCTTATGTAAGAGATGAATTGTAAAATATATTGTAAGTTAAGTTGCATACCATGTGAGAAAATGATGTTTGTTAACCAGTAACTATATTTATATATGAAAAAAAAAGGTTTAGTCAGAGTCGAAAAGAGAGTTGGAAAATATCATAGGCAATTTGTAATGGTCCATTTGATGCGAAATAATTTTTTGAGTCTCTTAATTTTTTCTCCGTAAATATTAAATAGGAAAAGTAAAGGTGTCAATGTTTTGTTAATAACTCAAATACTAATCGATGACGGAATGTCTAAAAAGGCTCTTCAAAAACCAAAATATTTTCAATTATTTACTCCATCATAGGCAATTATCAATGGTCCATTTGTAGCGGAATTATATATTTTTTCTGTATTTTTTATATTTTTTCAGTATTTTATTAAATTAAAAAGTAAAGACGTGTTAATGTGTTACTAATATCTCAAATACTTAGGCGTGTGGCTTTGACAAATCGCGGAATGTCAAAAACCACAATAACTTCCAATAATTGTCTTCCAGGACAACACAACTTCAGCAAATTACAATTTTGCTTTGATTGAGTTTATGACAATAATGAAAAAATATTTATCGCTAAATTATTGATATTCTTTTAATTAATAAAATTAGCATCTTCTGCTAGTAATGACACATTTTAATATTTCATCGAAAAATTGGTTGTCTGTAAAGTCGGTTTACTGACGATAGTTGAACGTGACAACGTATTAAGAAAATACTGATGGAATGGTAGCATTTAATTGGTTATTAAAATTTTTAATTTAAGTATATTTTTATAAATATTAATTTAAATTAATAAAATAACTGATTTTGATTTTATTAATTTATATTTTAAATTTATTATAAATATATTAATTTAAAAATATATTAATTTTATAGATCTGAGAAAAATGCCTTGTAATGCTTGAGGATAGTTTATTTTATCAAAAGCGTCAATATCGCACGAATCCGTTTTAATGTAAATGTCTCTATCATTGGAAACTGCGACGGTGAGGTGTTTGTTGTAAGGACATTGTCAACGGCATCACGATCCCGTGACTTGTTGGAATACTAATTGCCACCATTTGTATGTTGCTCCTCACCGTTGGCCATTGTGTTCTTGGAATTGCGCTGTAACTTGGAAATATTTACGAAAGGTCTCTTCCTTGATACTGCTAAATGTCCATTATGCTAATTCACTAAGGTCATCAACGAGACAGAAAATCCTTACTGATATTGTATAGGCGAAAGTTTGTATGTATAGTTGGATGTTTGTTTGTTACTCTTTCACGCAAAAACTACCGAATGGATTTTGATGAATCTTCACAGCAATATAGCTTACATATCAGAATAACACATAAGCCACATTTTATCCCGAAATTCCCGTGGGAACTAGAACTATGCGTGAAAGCCGTGGGCGTCCTCTAGTCTATACTAATATTATAAAGAGATAAAGTTTGTTAGTTTGTAAATAAAGTTCTGTCGGGGCTAATCTTCGGAACTACTAATCCGATTTTAAAAATTCATTGCAAATATAATTATTATCACAGTTTTTGTCGCGCGAGTCGGGCCGTGAAATTTATTAAATCGGTTTTCTGCGCGTACGCTGCGTTAACTATTGGATATAATTGAAAATATTGTATGAAAACTTTATGCATCTTAAAAAGTTCTACAAAAAAGTCCGCGATAGCATATATCTATCTTTTATATTTTGGCAGATATATAACTTTTTGTGTTTTAAAAAATCATTTAATTCTTATGCTTACGTTTACGTCATTATTTATACATATAATATATAATCCTTATCAAAATAAATTATTTAATAATCACAAGGATATTAGATTGCTTGACGGGAAACTATAAAAAAATTAAATTGAGAGGGCTAGCGGGAAAAGAGCACACTTTATATGAAAGTCTGTCTTTAAAAAAAACCGTGGGCGACCGCTACTAATAAATAAATTAAAGATTATTAAGTTTTGTTTTAATCTGTCTGACGTTACCTTAAAAGTGTTTTAACGCATTTAGTTTTAATAGCAACATTGTATTACAACTTAACAAAAAGTTGACTATTGAAAACATATTTAACTTGAAACCCTAATCGTAAAAAAACCGCAAAACATCATCAATCTTTATTCCATGACTTCTTTTCAATCGTTTAATTTGACACGTAAAAAGACGTTTAAAACTTTTGTTAAGGTAAAACTTATGGGTATATATTAGGTATACTTAACTTAACCTTTGGATGGTGTTGAAATAATTTGCATTCAAAAAATCCATAAACAATCAGACAAAAAAAGCAATATTGATAATCTTTTATTTATTTTTACCTTTCCTGCGTTCATCCAAAGTAGGTATATTTGGAGGAACAAAAAGTTCATCCAAATATTACTTTGCCCATGTTAATCGCGAAGAATAATTTGCATGTTTTAAATACAGACCAATTGTTATGCATTCCGATAACAAATGGTACCTTGTTTGTAGTTGGGTGTGTTTTTATCTTTTCCTGAGTTAAAATATTTTTAATCAAATTCAAAATGGTCCTTCTTTAATGTAAATTGGATTTTGGAATTACTTTTTTTTTTATTTATTTCAAGTTAGTCCCTAGACTACAATAACACTTAATGGGAAGTGATGATATGATCTTGGAAGCGGGCTAAATAATTAGGAGTAGGATGACATCCACACACCTTTCGGTTTCTACACGACATCGTATCGGAACGTTTCATCGCGTAGCGGTATGTCTTTGTCGTACTAGCCTACTAACTAACTAGCCACAGCCTGAACCTCCCACCAGCTACACGAGGACCAATTTAGAAAATATTAATCGGTCCTGCTGGTAATCGATCCCGAGATCTCTGTCATCTAAATTCACTGCGCACACTACTGCCACGGAGGCCGTCAAACTGCGCCCCAGTGGCTGTCAAGTGTACCAACATAATCATCAAAATTATAATGTTTGATTGTACGTACTAAAGTCTTGATTTATGTTAATGTGCTTAGCAGTCTATTGGTAATATTAAATGTAGAGCAATCACCGCTTGCTTGTTCTTCTCTGTAGGTTCATTACCAACTGACATCTACTCCGATTGCTAAATCAATCTGGATTTATATTTGAGCAATCTAACCGAACGTGTTCGTTCAACAACTGCTCCGAGCTTATAATGAACTTAACTGCAGCCGGCATCTATTTGGCCGTAAACGTGAAATGTTAATTGAGTTTAACGTATAAATCTGCCACCACCGTTTCATTACTGTAAAAAGCTTCCGCCTTTCTTAGCATTATATGCAAATGGTTTTACAAGTGCAGGATCAATTATTTGAAATTAGCTGATACCCGTGAATTCGTAATATCTGGTTGTACAATTCAATTTCGTGTTTTTGAATTTGACGACCTCCGTGGCGCAGTGGTATGCGCGGTGGATTTATAAGACGGAAGTCCTAGGTTCGATTCCCGGCAAGGCAAATTAAGATTTTTCTTAATTTGTCTTGGTCTGGCTCGTGGGAGGCTTTCGCCGTGGCTAGTTACCACCCTACCGACAAAGACGTATCGCCAAGCGATTTAGCGTTCTGGTACGATGTCGTGTAGAAACCGAAAGGGGTGTGGATTTTCGTCCCATTCCTAACAAGTTAGCCCGCTTCCATCTTAGACTCATCAGACATCATCACTTAACATCAGGTGTGATAGCAGTCAAGGGCCAACTTGTAGTCGATAAAAAAAATACATTTCGTTTACAAGCACTTTTGAATTGCAAATTTGACTGTACCAAGGGTCTGGATGGAAGACTTCTACTGAGAAAATCTGGAATAAAATCTCATGTGGAAATCCAGAGAGGAATCAACCAAATCGGTTCAGTGTTACCGGCGTAAAATATACCTACATACAACATACACACCATCTTTCGCTTTTTAAATATTGGTGTGCTACACATCGATTAATAATAAGTCTTAGAAAAAGAAGAGAGGATAATAAATCTTACGATCGAAACCAATGTCTAATCTAGGGTACTACACTAATATTACAACGTCAAAAGGCTATATATAATAAATAAATGAGTATTATAGGACAATTACACACATCGCTATATAGCCTTAAAGTAAGCTTACTTGTAAGTAGCTTGTGTTTTGGGTACTATGATAACTGATGAATATTTTTATATATATTATACATAAATACTTATGATATGTAAATAAACACCCAGACATTGGAAAACATCCACGCTCATCACACAAATATTTTCCAGATGTGGGAATCGAACCCACAGCCTAGGACGCAGAAGCACGGTCAAAACCCACTGCGCCAATCGGTCGTCAAATATATACTTTGAGCAACATCATCAGAAAGGGTCAAAAAGCACAAGCAGCAAAAGAACATTAATCGAAACATCAACACATTTTTATTACAAAACTTCTTTAAATCAAATCAAATAAAACAATCTTTACATTAAACACTATTTGAATTTAGTTACAGTATAGGCCGTAATACTGCCTTTGCTAGAACTGGAATTGATAATGTCCGCAATTTAATAAACCGTCCTTTATATAAGCCAAAAACGCCGCAGGGTAAATTTTTTTTTTTGATTTTCGTCTCTAGACTAGCCTTTTTAACCGACGAAAAAAAACGGAGGAGGTTCTCAATTCGGCACGTATATTTTTTTATGTATGAACGTATATTTTTTTATGTTATCACGCATAACTTTTTACAGAGTTGTCCGATTTTGATTTTGATGAATTCTTCTTTTATAAGAAAGGGTCATGTTAGGATCTGATGATGATATCCTGGGGAAATTGAAGGAACTCTTCAAATTTTGGAGGTACGCTTACAGCGATTTCGGTTTTTGTCTCGGTATCGGTAGCTTTTTGGCTACTAGTGTCGTATAATATACTATGACAGTATAGTACGTGTACGTTACGTGGCGATAAATCACTAAAAAGTAAGAAATAAAAATTTTTAACAATAAATAGAACTGACTCAAAACGCACCAAAAAGTAAAAAATAACTGTCATTTAGTTGCTAATTATAGCAACTATATATGCTGCTGCTATATGATATGCTTAAGTAAATTATTACTTAAGCATATCTAGGAGTCGGTGCCAGCCAAGGTTTCTACTTTAAGGACGTTTTCTAGAACCCACAAATTACGTAGTAAACGTAAAATAAATGTTCCTTAAACTTGACTGGCACCGACTTCATAGATATGCTTAAGTAAATTAGAGCAACTAAATGACACAGTTATTTTTTACTTTTTAGTGCCTTTTGAGTCGGTTCTATTTTTTGTTAAAATTTTTTTACTTTTTAGTGCGTTTTGAGTCGGTTCTATTTTTTGTTATAAAGCGCAGGGTTCAATGCTGGTAACAATACCTATACCACCAACTTCTAAAGCACTAAAAATTCCCTGTTGGATAACATCGTACAATTGTTGTAAACATATGGACAAATATAACTAATTAATGTGTGTTCCTTAAGCTACCGATAACGGAAAATAACGATAAATAAATTTAAACGATCCCGCCGATGCATCGTGTAAGGATTCCAAACGGCCAACAAAAAGGAAGGAAACCCGTAATAAATATGAGTTAAAACAAAACGTGTCGTCCGTCCGTCCATTCCGTCTGGTTCCGAGTACCTCTACGAATTAGTAACGTTCCTAATAAATCCTTTCAACACTCGACACATTTATTTTAAACTCGGTAGGGTAAGAAAATTTTGGATATAATAAAACAAAAGTGTTTATATCCAAAATATAAGACCGGATTACTCCTCTTTGTTTAGGATCTCAGATTAATAAATCTATTATCCCTTTATTACAACTGATATTTAATTAAGTTTTTATTGTTGAATATACCCGTTCATCATCATCATCATCATCAATATCAGCCAATGGACGTCCACTGTATTTTTCTGAACATAATCCTTTTTGGTTGACCAACACTGCGCTTTCGGTGAGGGGTCCCAACGACCATCAGCTGTTCGATCACGTGCCCGCCCATTGCCACTTCAGTTCTATAGGCGACTCGCTGCAAGCTATGTCGTTATTTTGGTTCTTAACAAGTCTCATCCGTATGTCATCACTGGCAACACGCACTGTTCAAAGACCTTCGTCTTCAGGCACCGAGATTTTGGACAAATTCACGCAGTTTCCCAACTTATACGTATACCCGATTAATTTATTCTTCCTAGATAGATTCAATTGTATATTTTTTATATTTTATAAACAAAACAGTACAAATTACTCACTTTTAATATTCTTTGTTATAAAGTAGTCGTCATCGGTTGATAATAATAATAAATACATAGAATATTTGCACTTGTGACCATATTACATATATCTTATTAGTACATATTTGAGACTAGCGGATGCCAGCGACTTTATCCGCGTGGAATCAAAATAAATAGGATTACAAAAATAAAAAATTGAACAAAAAAATAGAACCGACTTAAAACGCACTAAAAAGTAAAAAATAAATGTGTCATTTAGTTGCTTTAATTTACTTAAGCATATCTATGAAGTCGGTGCCACCAAGCTTAGGGAATATTTATTTAACGTACTAAAGTAGTTTGTGGGTTCTAGATAATGTCCTTAAAGTAGAAACCTTGGCTGGCACCGACTCCTAGATATGCTTAAGTAAATTAATAGCAAATACATTAAAGCAACTAAATGACACAGTTATTTTTTACTTTTTAGTGCGGTTTGAGTCAGTTCTATTTTTTGTTAAAAATTTTTATTTCTTACTTTTTAGTGATTTATCGCCACGTAACGTACTTGTACTATACTGTCATAGTATATTATACGGCACATGTAGCCAGAAAGCTACCGATACTTACACTAAAACCGAAATCGCTGCAAATGTGCCTATAAAATTTGAAGAATCCCTTCAATTTTCTCAGGATATCATCATCAGATCCTAACATGATGACAATGGGACCACCTTGAATGTGTGCCCTTTCTAATAAAAAAAAAGAATTATCAAAATCGGACAACTCTTTAAAAAGTTACGGGTGGTCATACGTAAAAAAAATTAAATTAAAATTAAAAAATATACGTGTCGAATTGAGAACGTCCTCCGTTTTTTTTCGTCAGTTAAAAATTGACTAAGTTATGTCTTTAAATTTATTATATTAAATTAGTCCTCAAAGATTAATAATATTCCACGTTTTTTCCACATTTTTATTGATTCTTCGCTCCTATTGATTGCAGCGTGATGTTATAAATAGATTATCCAACGCTGAGCGCGTTCAAACAAACAAACAAACAAACAAACTCTTGAGCTTTATAGAATTAGTAAGTACAGATAATTATAAATATTTAATACTATGCATCGTGCCATACATTAGAATGAAGAGGTTGTTAATTTATAGTGCTACGTAATGTTGACACTCCAACTGCGAAACTGTAGACGTGATTTGTTTGGCCATTAGTTAAATTAACTGATACTTTCCCGTAATATGGTGTACAATCCAAAACTCTAAACAACTGTTGAGTGTTTACTCGATCTATAAACATTATCGTCTTCATCATTATCAGCCTATTAACGGCGCACTACAGGGCCAGGCCTCCCTCCTTACAGGAGAGGGGATATGGAGCGTAGACCCACCACGCTGCTCCAATGCGGATTGGCGGGCTTAGAGTGATAATGTTTCATTTATTAACGATCACTATCAGATGTTGATGATAGTGACCGGGTAACTCCACCAACTTCCAAACTCCGGGCTTGGAATATACTGAACATTTTATAGAAGAATGAAAAAGCTCAGAATTATTCCATGACCCGACCCAGGAATCGAACCCAGGACCTCGTGATCGAAGTCAGATAGGCTAGCTACTAGACCAACGAGGCAAATAAACATTATACATAGCTATAATTAGTATGCATCGTACGCTGTTAGCGCCCATGTTTTAATAGTGTAAGATAATGTACGGCCACTTAGATTTTAATTAAGAAGAGAAACCGTTTGTACGACCACCATGGGCAAGGCGCGACTTAATTAACAGAGATGTTAAGATATGATCTGTTTGCATTTTGTTATAAGTTGTTATAGAACTTTATGATTGAAACTTTATATAATACTATAGGACGCCCGCGATTCCACCCGCGTAGTTCCTGGATATATACCTATGTGTTATTCTGATATGTAAGCTATATTATTGTGAAGTTTCATCAAAATCACATTTTTGCGTGAATGAGTAACATACATCCATCCATACATAAACTTTCGCATTAATATTATACGGATTATTTGAAAGGGTTTCAAAGATTTTTACCCGACTGCGTCAGAAGGAGGGTTATGTTTTTCGAGTGTATGTATGTATGTATGTATGTCCATTTCTTCGGCACGCGCTACAGCCTAAACGGCTGAACGGATTTTTACATGTGAGGTGTCGTTGAATTTGTCAAAATTTTGGTAGTGACATAGGCTATATAAATTTTCAAAATGGCGGCTGTAAATGCGGGAAAAAAGGGGGGATATGTGTATTATTTTCTCTTACCTTAGCAATATGGGTACTAATTGAAAGGTCGTAAAAAGACCATTTCAAAAATATAGCTATCATATCATGTTCATATTACTTTTTTAACAAAAAATGGCAAAAAGTGACAAACATCTCATTTCTATACCATAAACTAAAACTAAAAAGTCTCAAATAAAATTATTATTATAAAAACAAAAAACCCGACTGCTTAGAAGTTATGAACTGAAAAGAGAAAAACAAGGATCACTATATCTGAATAAAATTCTAAATACTTTATGGTGCTGCAGGTGGGTTTTTTGTTTTTATAATAATAATGTTAAAAGTGTCTTGCTTGCCGCCATTTTGAAAATTCACGAAAGTAATGTGTTAGTCTGAGACATGCTTAAATAGATTACTTGGTAGATGATCGCCGACCATCGACTAGGTACTTAGATGATAGAAACAAAATAAAATACGTGATCATTTTTTTCTATATTCCCAGATGAAAAGGTATGATTGATTTTAGCGGAATCTCGATGATGCTACTCGGCAATCTCAAGATTTGATATTGCCGAGCATGATATAATAGATTGCTTTTGTTGTGTTATTATTTAAATAAAAATTTTAACTTGCACTTTTTTTTAACATGTCATCGTAATTTGTTAACTCGTATTTATCTGCTTACTAAATCGTTACTTACAAAATGTTCGAACCAGTTCCGATCACCCACAGGCTGGCGTCACGAAACAGGTTGAAAAATTGTTACATGTTAGCATTTTAAATAGTAAGAATTGGGAAAATTTCACAAGAGACCTTCATCTCTACAAAATAAAACTAATATAGGTTATTCTAATGATGAACGATATACTTCTATGTACTACAACATATGTAGAACATAGAAGACAACAAAATGAAATCTACTAATTCGTATATCGTAGAGTTCGATGATATGAGAAAAGAGATTTAGATTTTCGTAAAGTAAAAACAATTAAAGACAAAAATGTGAGTATTATATAAATGGAAGGATTTAAGCAATAATTCATTAAATTAAACTGAGTTTTTCGTAAATTAATTAGCTTAGATTTAATCAAATTAATTATGTAATAATTATCTACCTTAAGTTCATTTGTTATTAATGTTGTTTCACATTTTAATTAATGTGTTTTTTTTATTTTATTTGTTGTTAGTACGTAGTACTCGTCATTGTTTCGAAATAGTGGACAATTGGAAAGGATAATGTCTGAAGATAAGCGTAGTGTCGACGCGAGACTATCAGACAAATTGAATGACTGGTTTATATTCGTACCTAGGCGATGTGAGCTTGCAACACTTTCAATCAGGGCTCTATGAAAGCCCCTTGTCTTCTATTAAACCGCATACAGTTCCGCAATAAATATTAACAGGAAACTTATTTGAAATATAATAAAACATTGTATGTATTGGAACGTAACAACGAAATCATATCGGGCTTTAAAAACAAGGCAACTTGATTTATCAAAGCAAGCAAAGCTCAAACTACTAAAAGTATTGCGCTGTAGTTTGGCACATAACTATTATGATGTAGACTTGATCAAAGGAACGATTTTCCAAAACACATCCTCTAATGGGGTAACACAAATTTATACCAAATATCACGTAGTCGTAGTTGTAGAGGCCGCTAGTAGTATAAAAATATAAAAGTACATTTGTTACTATGTTACACATAAGTTACTGTATACGTTTCAAATATTTCAAATGTCAACCAATGACGCAGCAATAAGACAAATTGTGTAATAGCAAAATTATCAAATAGATGAGATCTGTGTCGCTACACCAATTAGCATGTTCTGTTGACCAATGCGGTTGCTATGCTTATTGCTGTACTTTAAGCACGTACACTATATTAGGAAAATTGTAATATATTCTTAGTAATGGCTCTATTACAAGGGAATAAAAATCATTTTGGTTAGGAAGGGGTATCAAAAATGTCTGAGTTTTTACTCTTAAAGGTACCATTTTGTTTCACTGGAGGTCAGATAATGGGCTAAAAACGGTAATAGAAAATGGTGGTAATAGAAATGGTGGTAATAGAAATGCGGTAATAGAAATGAAATAGGATAAAAACTATATATAAAAAACAATAGATAAATTACACGGAAACTTAATTAGTATTACACCGTTTACACAAAACTTGTAACTTCTTTAACTAATCATTTCTATATCTAAATATTATTACGATAAATGTTAGTACGTAGTAATATAAACTTAGATTCACGTAAATAGAAAGCAGAACCTCATTCCCACGATCAGGTGTGCTTGTAAGTGCTGATAAAGTTAGTCTAAATATTGATACAGTGATAACTGAATTAACAGACTAATCTCGGCCAAATGGGTGCGTAGGTACATTAAATAAAAAAGGTCCATTAAGAGTTCTGAAGACAACTCTTTGCTTCTTTAACAGTCATCATTATCAGCCTACTATAGGGCCAGGCCTCCCTCCTTATAGGGGAGGGGATATGGAGAGTAGACCCACCACGCTGTTCCAATGCCGGTTGGCGGTTGGTGATACTGTTTCATTTATTCACGATCACTATCAGATGTTAATGACAGTGACCCGGACCGACGGCTTAACGTGATCTCTGAGGCACGAGGGTGAAACACCATCAAGTTGAGAATATCATAGAAGAATGAAAAACTCAGAACTATTCCATGACCCGACCCAGGATTCGAACCAAGGACCTCGCGATTGAAGCCAGATAAGTTAACCACTAGACCAACGAGGCGGTCTATAACAATGTGGGTTGTGATAAACGTAAAGTTGAAAATTCTTTACACGATACATTTTTCCATACGCCTAAATGCATATAAATTTTACTCTTGGTACCGCTAAACGTTAGTTGTGCAACGTTTCGAAGTATATGACAATACGTTGCTCTGGCTAGCTGGCTGGCTAGTCACTGTAATCCGACGTTGACATAAATTGCACCATAAATATTTTGTATCAAAAATATGAGTTCAAATACATTTATATATAGCGAAGTTCATTTTACTTCGTATGAATTTATATTGAATTAAAATGATTTTACATTTAACAACGATAAAAAAATCGGTATAGTTAATGTTCGTAATAGGTTTATTATAGCTTTACAAAATTGATAAGGAGTTCAAACTATTTGTGAAAACTATTAAATTGATATTTAGTTCAATAGAGTTAACATTATTAATATGTTATGTTGTAAATTAAATCATCGAAATTCTTAAAACAGAAATGTTTGACTATGTGTTGTTGTGTTGCAATGTGAGAATGTTATAAGTAAGAAGAAAACAGAGAGAATGTTTCATGTACAAGGGACATTCGAACAGTCGCTCCGATGTGGTGACGAGCTCTCACCCAGTGGAAACAAAACCTTGGCTGCACTTGCAAAGATCCACAAACATTGCACTGGTAAATCACACGCTCATGGATGCGTTGACTCCAAAAGCAATCCACTTGCAAAGTCGGATTCTAATACAAGCCTACATTCGAAAAAGTCTTTTCGGGGCGACTGCTTTATTGAAATAAAGGAAGCAGTAAAAAATGACAGTAATTTTACTAAAAACGGATCCATGACTAAGAGTTTTAGCAACAGTACCAGTTCTTATGAAGGACATAGCGACACTGACTCAGAAACTGCATTTAAGTCTCGCGTAGAACAAAAGTTCGCTGATCCCTGTGAACGACTTTTCGCCCAAAATACAAAAGCTTCTTTAATGAAAACCGCTCGAATGCGCTACGCTGATGATGTGACATCCTCTCTTAACGATGAAGTTGATGGTGAAAAATGGAAGAATAACTTTGTAAGATCTTCCTCTAGAGGAAGCTTCCGAGACAGAAAGCCAGGTGTGGTCACTATAGAAGAAGTGAAGTCAGATGGCATAAAAAATGATGAACCTAATAACTATGAAATAATAGATGAAAAGAAAAGAGCTTTAACTCCAAATAGGAATGTCTTATGTCGCAAAAATTCAACAGGAACAATAAATGGTAAATCCGCAAGTAATGGCACCAAACCACCTTGGCGTAGTGCTAGTAAGAATGGGATACCAAACGAGCCATTCGTTCGTTCGCCGTCACTGCGAGGAAGTATCCGAAAAAAGAAGTTGGATGGTGTATCATGGCGGAGACTGTACGATCTTTCACTTTGGAGAAAGTATGGTGTTAACTTCGCTTCAAATGGAGCGGATTCAGAACGTGCCCTATTGAGACCCTGGAGCGAATTTTCATCCCAGCCCCAGCCACTTTATGAGGTAAGTTTACTTTAACTTGGCAAGCCCTCGAGCAGGTCAGTTCTTTGATATGATTCTCTACATATTTGGCAACATTTGATTACCCTTCTTATCTATGAGGGCCGCACGAACTCGAATATCATTATATAGGGAGAGGCAGTCACGCTGTCGATACAAAGTTTGTAAAGATAATTGTATTTTATTGTTGGCCTGTTAAGACCAAGGCGATAAAAGCCTTTAAATCTTTACATAGAGCTAGTTTTGAAATAGTTCACTTTATCTTATCCTACCGCCAACCGAGATACTGCACCTCTGTTTGTTCCGGCTATCTTTAAGAGATAATCAAAGTGACCTTTTATGCTATTTGTCTAACTTTATGCTTTACAAAAAATATTTAGTAGTTCTCTCAACAATTGTAATCGCTATGTTGATCGCATGTTATTATTGTAAATCGCCATTTCAGTAACACAATCTACAATCTTAACCTACTTATCTGTTTACAAGTTTAAAAATGAATTGGCCGCGCCCTATGTATCAAATTCAGTTACATAGGCTAGCAAGAATTATGTAAAGATACGACTTTTAAAGATGACCGGATTTTAAAGATCATTGAAGCATTGACAGGTTTATTTCACGAATTTATTTACTACGTGCTCGATGAATAATAAAAATATATAATCCAACAAATCAAATGAAGTATTAAGTTGCGTTGAGCAGCCGTAATTCATGTAAATATATTAGCGCTGCGTGCATTACTAAATCGCCAATGTCGCAGCTTTGTCACAAGGCGTTCTTACATAACCGGTGTTTGAAACACGAATACAAATGAATTGCAGATGAAGCTGGCTCCTGACGATGAGAAACATAAGCGTGGGCTTTTGTGACCCGCTTGACTCACAAAGGGAATTGATTCCTATTTAGCGTATAGGCGCAACACTTCTTGTTTTAAGTTCAGTATTATTAATTAGCATTTTAATTTCATGAACTTAATAGCGTTTATGTATACATAAATTTTCTATTTATATGGTTCTCTAATATAATTTTTGCGGAGGTCAGATTAAATTATTGAAATTGTTTGTTATGAAATGTATTTAAATGCAGATACATATAATTTCATTAAAATCGTATGAGTTCAATTGTAACATACGATGCGTCATAAGAACAAGTCTGCTTACTAAATTAATGTCTGAATTTTGATCAAGCTACTGTTCTGCATTTTCCTAATCTGAATGCAACATAATGTATTCCAGTCTCCTAACAATTTATTCCTCGAGCGAAATTAATTCCATTACTTCCAAGTCGTTGTTGTCACTGAAAGGACTTTGATTTATTTTTACTGCATTGGTTCAATTGATACAATTAATTTGCATTGTAGTCATAAGACCTTCATTTGCCGTAGTGCTTCGGTGCCATTTACCGTGCGAAAGCGGTTGTAGGCCTCTAATTGACTGGTTCAGAGGCATCCGCAAACAATGGTGGTGTCGTAACAACTTTACTATGTTAATCTTGCGTATAATTTGTCTCTTACGTAGGATTGTGTTATGAAATTTAAGATGTTTGCTGTGACAATCTAAACTATTTTACGATCTGGTGTTATCATTGTGTTTATGATCTTTTTAACATTTTTTTCAGATTTTTTTAAATATAAATTTTTACTGCTGGTATTATTTCGCTCGTAACTTTGTAGGCGTAAGAATATATGTACAAAGTTGATTACAAAGTATTAATTAAGAATAAGTCACTCAAAGTCAAATTTACTAATTAAATCTGATTTCTACTTAATCCTTACATATTAGTCAGTTGCTGAAAGTCTTGATTACAGATTTGCAAATTATGTAGTACGTATCTTAACCTTAAACGTACCAAATAGGTTATCAATGAATTATGTGGATATTTTATATTAAAACTGTAATACCTGAGTTTAATGGCATGCCTATTAAAGAATGAGAATCCGTATTTGTTGAAAGATGAACAGGCAGGCGCCAATAATTCACTAGAAGGGAGGGCATCATTTACAATAAACCCAAGGTTATTGATGTCGAGAATAATTATTTATCTCCTACACAGCAAATATCTGTTAGTAGGTAAACAAAACACAAGATAAAGTAATTGTTGTATTACTTACAAATGCAATTGTGTTCCCAAAATCCATTAAGCAATTAGCATTTATTTTAATGTTGCTTATCAATTACTAAAGTTCAAGCATAGTCCGTTCTGTATCATTTAAACTGCGTCTTTGTTTGCGTAAAAAGTTATGATTTAAGACGTGGGAACTTTTACTTCCTTCAAGAGCTAAATATTTTCAAATGATTCCTGAGTGCTAATATGCAACCGAATGAATCATACGGTACTTCTGTCACACCTGTTAGACTTCCTTCCTCTTCCTGTTGTGTTTTTGTAGGTGATAAAATTAATTAATGATATCATACCAAATGCATACTTTATGGTGGGGTTAATTGAAAATTTTGCTGTCATGTTCAACGATGCTTGATCTACGAACTTGGATGGCATCGACTTTTTTTTCTTAGTGAGTTTTGAAGTTGGTTTAATTTTTATGAAAATTTAATCTATTTCTATTCTTTTATTGTTAGTTGTTTATGTTTTTATTAATATTCTTTTTTTTATTAAAGTCGCACAGACTTTCTCTATATCTGTCTACTTACTTAATCCTCTATTAGCTGCCTTGTAAATATCGATTTTTAGCGGTAAGGCCCCATTATTGTACGTATCTATTTTTTTATGTCTGTTAATATGGTGTACAGTAAGGTGTACTTTCATTTCATTTAAAACAAATAACACGGGCGCGTCAGATCAACGAAGCAAACATAGACGAAGAAACCTGAATGGTATCTGTTGTTGAATGAGTACCAGATACAAGATCACTATCATTACAACCAGTTATCAATAGCCAGAGATACACTGACAAGAATCCAACGGGTTCACCCATATACGGTCGTGCGCTACATACATATGACGGCATGATTACTGTTGCGCTGACGCTAACTAGCTGCGCTGTTGCAAATGATGTGGTATCTCTCTCATTAGAAATTATTTGTGACGTTGATTTAGTAAAACGTTATTCAAATGCCCTGTAATTCTCTGAACTATTGACAGCTTTCTAGTTTCTCTTAGCGTTCAACTGGGAACTTTATTATTTTGTAGGTAATATGCGCTGAGTTTACAAATAAAGTATGAAATATCGTCTCCGTTGCAGCTTGAGTAGTACAGATGTAGGATGTTTGTACGAGTATGTTTCAATAAAATGTAAGTAGTTTGTTGACAATGTACAAATTCAACTTGCAATCATTAAATAAGTTATTAATATTGATATATTAATATCAATATTGAATAACTGTACTGTACAGGCGCTTGGCTACTATCACGCCTGAGCTTAAGCCTCAGGCTTTAAGCTAGGTACGTAAACAAAGATACAGCATACGGTAGAAAGTGCTTGCCTAGAAAGTGCCTATTCACTCTTCACTTAAAGATATTCACATTGTAAGTGGTAAGGCCTCGTTGGTCTTTTAGTTAGCCTTTGTGGCTTCGATCACGAGGTCCTGGTTTCGATCCCTGGGTTGGGTCATCTCATAGTGATCGTTAATAAATGAAACATTATCACCCTAAGCTCGCCAACCCGCATTGGAGCAGCGTGGTGGGTGTACGCTCCATATCCCCTATCCTATAAGGAGGGAGGCCTGTAGTGGGCCGTTAATAGGCTGATAATGATGATGTTGATGAAGTGGTAAGGAAATCGAGATCTGGAAGGGCATTCCATAATTTCGCAGTTCGAATTAGAAACTTTAGCAACATGGTTTTCCATGTCACTGCTTACGTAGACGTATATTATATTTCTTATAATTAAGATTGCAGTGTGTAAGTTATGAGCATAAATTGAAATTAAGAAAAATACAGAAGTTATAAATTTCATTTAACTTTTTGTATATATTCCTAGAAGTCATATGGCACGTACGAACAGCTATTAAGCACACGTCATTACGAAATACCTTGAACTGTGTTGACTTGCTTGCGAAGATTATTCAAGAGAATGAACTATACAATGCATAAAATTAAAACAAAAATTATATTATATGTTTGCACTTTGTATTGAGACAATGTTTTTAAACATACGGTGGGGAGTATTGTTAGTGACGGGATGGGTAATCTGATGGAATTTGACCTTTACCTTTCATTGGTGTCAGATAGTATATTAGTTTTATTTCAAGTACCAATAAACACGTCTCGTCACAATGATCTTCAATCCGAATTCGTTTATTTCAAATGTTTTGAAATGTTACTCTGTTTGTAGAGACTATGCTAGCCATTTTGGAGGTAAATTTTCTTAAGAAGATCTAGTATCCAATAAAGTTAGCAGATGTGCACCTGTTAATTATTTTTAATTTACATTAAAAGTTTTAGTTAACAGTAACTTAGTATTAAGTGGTTCTTGTGGGCAGATGTAAAACTATTTAAATGCCTCCAGTCGATATGTAAAATCAATAGTTTGGCAGTTAATTTTCTAATCTCTTTCATAAACCATGGAATCGTTTTATAAAACAGGGAGGCACGAATGAAAACTTTGCAGACATGGGGCAGTGCAGTATATGCAGTTCTCTGTCAAATCTTGAATCTAAGTAACGTGTTTGAAATGTATCAAACTCAGTTAGTTTGAATTTTAATTGCCTCGCAAAAATTTTACAGATGTAGGTAATAATAGTTCATGTAAATTAAAGCCAGAAATCGGACATTATTTAATATTCTTTTATGCCAGCTTAATTTAATAATTTATTTTAATAATAATTTACGATCGTTGGTTCAGTAATCTTCTTTTTTATTCTTATACAAGTATGCCTCCAATACGCCCTATTTATCCTTTTATTTTAAACCGATTTCTAATAAAGATTTATTTTCTGTTTTATGTGTTTGTACGTAATATGTTATTAAAATGCACTCTCCGGTTCCAGACTTTTAGATCATGCGTCACAAACAAATACATTGTTGTTTGGCATAGTCTGATGATATCGTTCTAATTAAAATTCCTGAGCGAAAGTTTAGCTAACATTAAAAAAATGATTGGTAATCGTGAAAGGAGAATGCCAGACAATGTATAGGACTTTAACCCACTAATAAAAACATATTGTACAACAATGTATTATGTATCATTTTATTGCATTTTTTTTACTATTTAATATAAATTACATTTTAAATTTCTAGAAGTCGGAGTATTCGATATTTAACACAGCCGTCACACTAACATGACAACCGCAAAGCTTCAATTAAATACATTTCTAAACAGGCTTAACGACACTGGATGATAGCCTTTTAGAGCTCACTTTTGATGAAAATACAAAACGATTTAAAAGGCAATTACCCAGTGCAACAATAAAGATTAAAAAATGCGTAAAGAGTGTAAATTAAAAGGAAATAAAATAATTTAAATAATTTTTTAACAGAATTTTATTCCGATGTCCAACAGTAAAAATGGCTTATTGTAAAACATTTATATAATAATAGGATATTTTTTAGTATGTTTACAATTTGTGTTCTTTCTGGGTTAAGATATGGCATTCTCCTTAATTAAATAGCCTTACCCAAGTGTGTACGCATCAGTATGTTTGAAGCTTTTAGCAATCGCAAGTAGCATTTAGTAAACGATCTCTCGACGACCGCGCCCTCGCAACAGCTCGAAAGTGCAGCGCGAAACGAATACTCTAATCAAACAATTGGCAGACTGCGAAACATCGCCGTTTGCCGCCGCTTGTGTCTGACATTTAACAATTGAAATCTTTAAAATAGGTCGCTAATAATGAATCATGAATAAGCGATAATAAAAGAGCAGAAACTGTACAATTGATATTGGGGTGTAGATTGTTCTTTATTGACTGCCCTTAATAAAATTAAAATATTTAAAATTTAATTAATTTTATAGATTTTATTATTATTTACTTATTGGAACGAAGTTCCTTATCGCGCGTTGTAAAAGGGGGCTAGACGGAAAAAATTCGTACGAAAAGTTGTCACGACACTTTTTGATCAAAGGATCTTGCCGCCGCCTTTGATGTGTGTGCGCGTGAGCGGCGGGGGCGCCCGCGCTGTATGCTGTCTCGCGCTCTCGTGGCGCCCTTTACGAAAATTGAGCCTACTGATTAAGTTTATATAACATTATATTTGTTAATAATAAAAAAATATTATTATTACTTAAAAAAATTAAATTTTATTACAATTCCTTCACTAATTAATCGAAAGGAACTTCGTTCCATCCGGGTGTCCCTTGACACCTCTCAATTTTTTTTTTATTTTTTTTTTTATTTACTTTTTTTCTATCATTTATTTATTTACATTTTTTTTTTTAAATTTTCAACAATGCTATATAAAACAATTATAAAAACACTATTAAAAATTTATAAAAAAATCATTCCGCCTGCTGCGGGGCCCGGGGGTCCAAGCAACCGGTGGTCAGGGCTCCAGAGTGAGGAACCTCCTCACAATACGCGCCGTTTCAAGAATTACTGCCTTCTGTATCCGACCCTTGATCCAACAATTAAGCGAAAGCTTTTTAAGATGTTGGTCAAAGCTTTTCGCTATAAGACCGTTGACTGAAACGACTATAGGAACAATCATTGTTGAATCAACATTCCACATGACGGTAATCTCATGAGCAAGGTCCAAGTATTTTGATACTTTTTCCTTTTCAGCTTTCACCAGATTATCATCATGTGGAACAGTAATATCAACAATCATTGCACGGCGCGTTAATCGATCAATTATCACTATATCAGGTCTATTGGCTACAATATACCTATCAGTGATAATTGTTCGATCCCAGTAGAGCAACGCACTGCTATTTTCAAGAACTGACGCTGGGTCGTACCTATAGTAAGGCACCTCAGAATCGACAAGGCCATACTGAAGAGCAAGTTGTTTATTTACTTTTATTATTATTACTACATTAGTATTATTACAGAATACATAATAGTACAAGTGCTACTAATTTAGTTAGGTTGTGGTTGTAAAGCATTTTTGTAGCATGTGGTTATACTTTAATCCTCTCGGATATGTCGTTAGTAGAATGTTATTAGATAAATCTTTAGCTTTATATGCCTCTCCTCTTATAAGATACTTAGAATACTATAATGACTACCTTAGGTTTCGCGAAATGATGATGTCATCGCGTCTTAGTCATCGAGCACACGAATAATACCTATAAAGGTATCAATGCGAGATCAATCTTTATTTTAGCGAGTTTAATTTGATTCATCCCTACCTTAGAGGTATGGATCTTTTATTTTGTTACAATGAGGGTTTTCGTAGTTATGTTTGATTTTATATCGAGTATTATGTCATGACTCTCAGACATGACCGAGACCGATGTCCTGGATGATCCGGGAGGACCGATTCATTGACACCACCAACTAACTATTCAACTCAAATTTTTACTTAAAATTATTCGGAGGAAAGAAAACCTGTATACTTCATAGTCCGATTCAGGAAATTGTGATCCGTCCTTAATCGACTTGCCATTAGACCAACGATGCAGTCAATTCGATTACCTACTGTTTAATATTATGAGATGAGTGATCAGAATCACTCTGGGTATCTTCGGTATCTTTATAGTTACTGAGTATTTTAAGTGCACCGATTAGATATATTAGGGGCCTCTTAGGAATGCAATACTGTACACTTCTGTTTATTTAAATCTCGAGTGGATTTTGCAATCTTCTTTATATTTGTAAACAAATATCTTAGAGGAAGTACGATTCGTTGTGAAGGTACTTCGAGTCATTAACAGGGTTAATGTCAAATTCGCATTTATAGTAATTATCTTTTGTCACATATAGATAACCTAATTTTTTCCCATATTTTTTTGTTGTTTGCAATCACACCTCCTTTTGACGACCTCCATGGCGCAGTGGTATGCGCGGTGGATTTATAAGACGGAGGTCCTGGGTGAGATTCCCGGCGGGGCAGACTGAGATTTTTCCTAATTTGTCTTGGTCTGGCTGGTGGGAGGCTTTCGCCGTGGCTAGTTACCCTACCGACAAAGACGTATCGCCAAGCGATTTAGCGTTCCGGTACGATGTCGTGTAGAAACCGAAAGGGGTGTGGATTTTCGTCCCACTCCTAACAAGTTAGCCCGCTTCCATCTTAGACTGCATCATCACTTAACATCAGGTGTGATAGCAGTCAAGGGCCAACTTGTAGTCGATAAAAAAAAACACACGGTGGTAAGTGTTGATGCAATCTAAGATGAAAGCGGGCTAACTTGTTAAATCCACACCCATTATTTCGTTTTCTATACGACGTCGTACCGGAACGCTAAATCGCTTGGCGGTACGTTTGTTGGTAATGTGGTAACTAGCCACGGCCGAAGGCTCCCACCAGCCAGACTAGGATTATTTAAGAAAATCTCAATCAGCCCCTCCATATCAATGAGAGAAGTCGGAAAATGTAGCACAATCTAATATTTTACTGACGGTAATGTTCCACCGGAAAATCTATTTGTAACCCAAGTCCCAAAGATTTGGGCACGGTTAATTAAATGTAAAGAAAGACATCAAAGATCCGTGTTTCCGGCATTCATCTTAGTTAGTTTTAAACTTTAGTTACTTATAACGTTCCAACTCTCTTTTAAATAGTTTGACATGAAGCAACGGCAATTGCTTTCAGATGTTTTTGAAGTAGAAATAGGGAGAAAATAAATTCGTTTTTGATTTTTGTGTTCTAAAACTTAATTTTTTTATAATCATAGTTTTTTATTTATGTTGCCTTTTCCGCGAATAATCGATCTGGCAGCATACCCTCAACGTACGTTTCACTCCATAACCAAACCAGTGCGGAAAATAGCAAAACATTAAATCATACTAATTACTATAAAGGCCTCAGTTTGTGAGTGTGTATGTTTGTTACTTCTTTATAACTAAACGGCTGGAGCGATTTTAATAAAATTTGGTATGGAGTTAGCTGCCACCCCGGATTAACACATAGGCCACACTTTATGCCGACAATCCCACGGGAAAGAAAACTACACAGGTAAAACCGCGGGCGTCCTCTAGTATAAAATATTTATGATAATACTGTAAGTATTCATCTTGTATAATCATATCTCACTAGACAAAAGTGATGTGATTTGTCTATCCGGCTTCTGTGTCAAGAGGTCTCGCTCCCAGGCTCTGAGTTAAAACTATGTTTCAAAATGTCAATCAGTCACGGCCCTGGTACGCATTTTTGCATTACGCTGATGAAACACGACGCGATCTGTTAGTCTCGGGCCCTCAGTGTTTATAATTATTATAAAAACAAAAAACCCGACTGCTTACAAGTTATGAACTGAATAGAGAAAAACAATCATCACTATATCTGTATAAAATTCTAAATACTTTATGGTGCTTCAACAGGGACAAAATACTTTAACCTGCGGGGAAAGAAAGATCTACCAAAACTACGTTTGTCCCCGTCTGCAGCACCATAAAGTATTTAGAATTTTATACAGATATAGTGATCCTTGTTTTTCTCTTTTCAGTTCATAACTTGTAAGCAGTCGGGTTTTTGTTTTTATAATAATAATTTTATTTGAGACTTTTTAGTTTTAGTTTATGGTATAGAAATGAGATGGTAAACTTAGTACACTTTTTGCCATTTTTTGTTAAAAAAAGTAATATGAACATGATATGATATTTATATTTTTGAAATGGTCTTTTTACGACCTTTCAATTGGTACCCATATTGCTAAGATAAGAGAAAAAAATACACACATCCCTCCTTTTTTCCCCCATTTACAGCCGCCATTTTGAAAATTTATATAGCCTATGTCACTACCACAATTATGACAAATTCAACGACACCTCACATGTCAAAATCCGTTCAGCCGTTTAGGCTGTAGCGCGTGCCGAAGAAATGGACATACATACAGTCACACATACATACATACATACATACATACATACATACATACATACATACATACATACATACATACATACATACGCTCGAAAAACATAACCCTCCTTCTGACGCAGTCGGGTAAAAAATAACACAACACTGGCTAGAAACTAATTTATTAACTGTTTATATTATTCTATAATTCTCACAACTTAGACGATTTACTTAAATCACTTTATTCCGCGATTCGCGAGGACCTTCAAAAGGTCTAACAGCGACTTGATGGACAGGATCTTAGTGTCACTACTAGTCCAGAGCGGCGGGCAGAAACCTGGTCCGTAGTTTCGGACAGCAATTTGACTAATTACCAAAACAACTGACTGTTTGAAGCATAGTTATGGTTTTTATAGCAAATATATCGCTGACTGGCCATTGACATCTGTGTCAGTCGATAGTTGCAGGTCAGCGTTATTAATGTAGAATTTAGGGATGTAACAGATCGTCAAACTTGCTTCCTTTTTCATTCGTTAATTTTGAACTCTTAAATCACATTAAAAAATGAAAATGTGTGATATTCAATCACCGAATGGATTTTGTAGTCTGCACAATTCTGTATTTTTCGTGGTTAATAGAGCTCTTCGTTCCTCCATGCTGTTCTTATGTGGATAATGGTTCCTATGTTATGACCAATGCCAAAAAACTAACGTACAAAACTGCAGGGAATGTCGTCCTTCGATGACCTCCCTAACTCCAGTGGACTATTGAAAATTATTTGTTAATAAAAATACTGATACGAATACACATCCCGGATTGGATTCGAGGATCTCGTAATCCACAGATAAACAGGGAGGAGGTAAAAGCTTATAGCGTGAAATTGAATGCCCTAGAAATAAAATTTTTTAACAAAAAATAGAACCGACTCAAAGCGCACTAAAAAGTAAAAAATAACTGTGTCATTTAGTTGCTTTAATTTACTTAAGCATATCTATGAAGTCGGTGCCAGCAATTTTAAGGAACATTTATTTTACGTAGTAAAGAAGTTTGTGGGTTCTAGGTTACGTCCTTGAAAGTAGAAACCTTGGCTGGGTGCGCTTTGAGTCGGTTCTATTTTTTGTTAAAAAATTTTATTTCTTACTTTTTAGTGGTTTATCGCCACGTAACGTACTCGTGCTATACTGTCATAGTATATTATACGGCACTAGTAGCCAAAAAGCTACTGATACCGAGACAAAAACCGAAATCGCTGTAAGCGTGCCTCCAAAATTTGAAGAGTTCCTTCAATTTCCCCAGGATATCGTCATCAGATCCTAACATGCGGACAATGGGACCACCTTGGATGTATGTCCTTTCTAATAAAAAAAGAATTATTAAAATCGGACAACACTGTAAAAAGTTATGCGTGGTCATACATATAAAAAAAAAAAAATATACGTGTCGAATTGAGAACCTCCTCCGTTTTTTTTCGTCGGTTAAAAAGAAATACGGCGTAAACAGAACTGTCGGAAACTCCAACTAGATAAAGAAGTTAATCAAACTTTGCCTATATATAGAGTCAAGATTCAGATCATAAGACAAAGATTTATGTGTATTTATATCAAGATTTAGATGCTATCGCCAATGCAAGATTTAATATAAGGAAGACCGGTAGTTAGGGCCGCGCATAAATATTAATCTAAAATGCATTTTGAAAAGAATAAGGAAATGCGGTGCCCTTAATCGGAGTGCATATTTTATTATTACTAACCGTACTGTATTATGTTTCCTTTAATATTTTACTAGCTGCGGCCCCCGGTTTTACTTGCGTAAACCGTAGTGATCATAGTTGTAGCCTAGACTAGATACTGATCTGAATATATTTTTGCAGTTATGGAGTTGTAGATAAATATTATAACTAACACGACTTTGTTTTTACCCGACTGCGTCAGAAGGAGGGTTATGTTTTTCGAGCGTATGTATGTATGTATGTCCATTTCTTCGGCACGCGCTACAGCCTAAACGACTGAACGGATTTTAACAGGTGAGGTGTCGTTGAATTCGTTAAAATTGTGGTAGTGACATAGGCTATATAAATTTTCAAAATGGTGGCTGTAAATGGGGGAAAAAGGGGGGATGTGTGTAGTTCTTTCTCTTATCTTAGCAATATGGGTATCAAATGAAAGGTCATAAAAAGACCATTTCAAAAATATAAATACCATATCATGTTTATATTGCCGTTTTAACAAAAAATGGCAAAAAGTTCAAGTTCTATACCATAAACTAAAACAAAAAGTCTCAAATAAAATTATTGTTATAAAAACAAAAAACCCGCCGGCATAGAAGCTATGAACTGAAAAGAGAAAAACAAGGATCACTATATCTTTATAAAATTTTAAATACTTTATGGTGCTGCAGGCGGGGACAAACGTTTTGGTAGATCTTTCTTTCCCCGCAGAAAATAAAGTATAATTTTATGTAAATACAACATCAGATTTCATTATTTTGCATATAAATAGAATACAAGTATACTATTATGCAGAACCAGAAAGTGTAATGTCTAATTTAGGTTGAGCTACAGTTAAGGGCAACCTAGGAAAAAATACTTCAAAATATATCCTAGTTTATCCCTCAGGCAGCAGGCGTGGGTGAAATGTACCTACTCACCTCGTACTTACCCGAAAACGTCAGTCGGATGCCTCTCGAGTTCTGACTCAGTACACATTAATTCCCCTACGTCATGTAAAAAAAATTGTTACATAAGACAGGTAATTATTAAAGTAAGTTGTAGATATGTTTTTAAAAAGTTCAGAGGTGTCAAGGGACACCCGGATGGAACGAAGTTCCTTTCGATTAATTAGTGAAGGAATTGTAATAATAAGTAATAATAATATTTGTTGTTGTACACCGAAACACCAGAGGGCGCCACGAGAGCGCGAGACAGCATACAGCGCGGGCGCCCCGCCGCTCACGCGCACACACATCAAAGGCGGCGGCAAGATCCTTTGATCAAAAAGTGTCGTGACAACTTTTCGTACGAATTTTTTCCGTCTAGCCCCCTTTCACAACGCACGATAAGGAACTTCGTTCCAAAAAATCACTATTAAATGACTAACGTATAATCATATAATCGATCTAAATTAAAACAGTATCCAGTCACTCGGTGTTCTATTTAAATGAATGAAATTCTAAAAATGGCCGCGCTATGCCGGCTTATGGAGATGGAATGCTAACGTCTCCGCTTCCTGCCCCTACCTAATATGTATTCTATGGACGCTTGCGCTCGTGCCGGGATTAAGTATGCGCTAATAATAATGCTTATAGTGGTATATTTGCTTTGACGTGACCCCAGAAACTTTAGACACTCCTTTTAAAAATCAAATAATGCTTATAGTGGTATATTTGCTTTGACGTGACGCCAGAAACTTTAGACACTCCTTTTAAAAATCTAATAATGCTTATAGTGGTATATTTCCTTTGACGTGACTCCAGAAACTTTAGACACTCCTTTTAAAAATATAATAATGCTTATAGTGGTATATTTGCTTTGATGTGACCCCAGAAACTTTACACTCCTTTTAAAAATCAAATAATGCTTATAGTGGTATATTTGCTTTGACGTGACCCCAGAAATTTTAGACACTCCTTTTAAAAATATAATAATGCTTATAGTGGTATATTTGCTTTGACATGACCCCAGAAACTTTAGACACTCCTTTTAAAAATCTAATAATGCTTATAGTGGTATATTTGCTTTGACGTGACCCCAGAAACTTTAGACACTCCTTTTAAAAATCTAATAATGCTTATAGTAGTATATTTCCTTTGACGTGACCCCAGAAACTTTAGACACTCCTTTTAAAAATCTAATAATGCTTATAGTGGTATATTTGCTTTGACGTGACGCCAGAAACATTAGACACTCCTTTTAAAAATCTGGCGTCATATGGCAGTATGAGATATGGAAATATTTTTAAAAACTTTTCACGACACTCACAGAGATGAACTTTGCAGTCAGAGTACTATTTTCAAAGAGTGTAGAGAGTAGAGTTTGTAGAGACACTAGAGTTTCTCCAGCATGATGCTTTTTCAAATTATTCCGGTGCTTTATGCCGCCTACAATCGCCGCGTTTGGATGGTGGGAGGTTTCGGCCGTGGCTAGTTACCACCCTACCGAAAAAACTAAGATTTCGCATGAACAGCGAAGTCGAAGTATTGCCATGTATATTCCTGACGACAAACAGCTTTGTTGTGTTTTGGTGTAGAAGATATGATTTCAGGTGAAATTAAAGGCTGTAACACCTATGCTTCGTGGAAGCAACGCATTAAATATAGCTTCGTATTGTAGCTTAAGAAAATCTTCTAGCACATACAGGGACTTGTGGCCAGTGCCGTAACTATGCCAACGTGCCAACGTTGCGCAGGCACAGGGCGCAAACCCTGGAGGGGCGCTAAAATGTCCAGACCATGTACAATCAATGCCTTATTTAGAGTCAGTTACAAGTCTGTAAGTTGGCACAGTTACGCATGCTGGCACATAAATTGCTGGTTACAGCCATGCTTGTGGCACAAGAAATCCGAATATATTTCTGAAGTCGTTTTGATTTTATTGACATTACAATAGAAAAACGTTAAATACTTTCACATCCCGGTGCTAATGTTTATTTGTATACTTTTCACCTTTTCAATAGACGGATATAAACACTGCAACGTACAAGGAAGTGTATTATAAAACGTGGCATTTACGAAATATTCGATTACTTAGCACGTTTTTATAGTATTCTAAAAATTCAACATTTTCATATGCATAAATTATAAAAATAATTTATATTGTGTGAATTATGATACTCGTACATTTATGATATATAGTTTTGATAATTTAAATAGAATAAACGTATGAAGTAGACTATTTTACTTCCTGGTATATGTTAAGGCTATTTTGACGTACATCCTCGATACTAACGCCTTTCAAAAAACGCCCCAAAAATGGCATTAATGATTTTGGCGATGGCCCAGTAATAGACACTCTATGTCACATAATAAAGTGCTACAGATGATCTTTGCCATCGATCACACGAAGTTATTCCCTCTACCCGTTTCGGCAACTACACAGCAAGGCAATTATACAATCAGAAAAATCAAATGTCCCAAAAATGGGAGGAGTCTTAAAAATGTGACAAGATACTAAGAGGTCGGAGGATTAAATCACGAAATTCGTGTGACATAATTTATGGAAGGTCGTGCCACATTCTGAATGTTGAGGACACTGCTTATAGCTATCTAATAGTTGAGTTTCAGTTTGATTCGCTCCAGGGCTATCATTTAGCAAATTAAAAGCTCGCTTTGATTTACCGACATGATACTATTAATCATTTGCGTATATGCAATTATTATCAATATTTGATTGCGTCGGCAGGAGCTGTGGTGTTGTAATTACGATGTTTGATAGCGTTTGCTTGTACAAATCCGACTTGTGTCAGAGGTCAACCGTCTGTTTGCCGTTTCCATTTGATTTGATTTAAACTCGAGCTTTCATAACATCGCTTGGGAACACGGTTTACGCGTATACCTACTAGCGCAAACTTTGCATAAAAATCTCGCGAAATTACTGAACGTCCTAACTACAACTACTTGTTTCTTGCAAAATTGTTCGTCATTATGTACAAATAATTTGTTACATGTTTACAAGAACATAAATAAATAGTGTATACGTATGTAAGTATGTATTTATGTATATATGTAACTATGTATGTATGTAGGTGTGTATACGTTTTTTATGTATATAAGTATTTTATGTAAGTATATTTTTATTTTAGACAATAAGAATCATTCTTCATTTTTGTGTACGTACACCCGAACCTACTCCAATGTTTAAACTTTTCCACTTAAACATAATTGGTTGTCTGGAAGAGATCGCTCCTTACTCATTAGCAATAAGACCGCCAATTGTACATTAGATTTTTCAAGATATTGTCTCTTTGTAACTTTGTTTTTTATTATTTGGTGTACAACAAAGAATATTTCATTCATTCATTCATAATCTGTCTTTGGTTGTGGTTGCCCGTGTTAACCTGAAAGTGCAATAATGTTAACATAAGTTAGCCCGCTTCCATCTTAGATTGCATCATCACTTAACATCAGGTGTGATAGCAGTCAAGGATCAACTTGGAGTCGATAAAAAAAAAGAAGTTAATTATTATAAAAGTAAGTTCATATAATGAACTAGGTATATTATTATCTTCTTGTTGCATATCTTGCTCTATTATCTCTCTACTAGCTCTATACTCCATTTACTAAACTTATTGTTTATCATAATTAAAGAATCTTGGCTAACTAAATTACTGATTTCATAGAAGTATAATATAGGAACTGAATTTCTCTAAATGCGACAAGGTCGTTAAGGTGTAGAAATCTCGAGTACGACCGCCTTCTGAAAATGGAAACTGGATCCCTTGTTATGGCACTTGTCACTCGTGCATCAACTAGTATTCAATTGTGATTTCATTATTACACCGTTAACATATAAAGTGACCACTTGTAGCGTACACTGATTGCATACGTCACACTGATGTGAATTCCAAGGTCATAAAGCGACAGGCCTGAACTTACTCAGCCCGCAACCCCATCAGATCGATGGGGAACATCTCTGTAAGCCAGCTACGACAAACTAAAAGTTTTGTTTGGCTAACGCATAAATACCTTAGACTCTGCTTCTGAAAACTTTATTTAAGCACATAAAAAACACGAACTACTCATTTACTTTATAGATTTACAAACAAACCATTGTCGCTGCGACTTGTCACCTGTTGCTGCCGTCTGCACCTAGCTACGACCTCGCGCCCTAAACCATAACGTCACTTACATTTATCTTATAACTCTAAGTGGCTTCTACATGGTATCGTACCTGAAAGCTTGATGATATGTTTTTCAGTGGGGTTTGCGGGTAAGTAGCGAGGTCTGAAACCTACCACTCGGCCAGATAGTCCAGACTAGACTATGGAGAGAATGTTAAGTTCTACATTGTTCCCTTATGTTTAATTATGAGGAATAGATTTCTATTTATGTACCTAGGTATAACAACATCTATAGTCGTACGATAGTTTCGTAGCCCGGGCGTAAATGTGCCAACTTGGATAGTGGTATAATAATAATTGATAACGTAGAATTCACATAAACATCGTTGTAACCTGAATAAATGGGTCTTGTAGCTTAGTGTCCAGATTCCAGATAGGCGCAGCAACAGAAATCCGGTCGTAATTTACAAGTTTGTCAACGCTAACGTTTTGTATCTATTGTTGAAATGCAGAATTGGGTCGCGGGTTAGAAAACGGCATAAATTAATGTCCCTTTCTGTTAATATTGGCATTGTGAATTGCTGTTCCTTAGCTCATATATTGTGTTGTGCATAAGCTTTAATTGACATTTACAATTTGGGCCGAACTTTAGTGCTGACACGCAGTCATGAACTCCAATGCAATTCAGAATTAGGCTGCGAACTAGTAGGCAAACAACGACTCAACAGGTAAACAGTTACTCTCGTAGTTTGCCTAATAACTTATATATCTAAAATCTATTTTTAACCGTCATCTAATTGAGCTAAGATAGAAGAAAAGATAGATAGATGTTGGAAGAGAGACAATTATAGATCTGATTTAGCATAATTCATATCTTGATAATCCCACAGGTTAGCTATGCAACTGAAACCGACTTGTACAGTTAGCTTATTCCCTTATTTCTGAAGTAATTGTTGCATAAAATGTTTTATAATATTACTAAATTGTTCTAATTCTGCTATATTTTTCTTACTTACTAAAGTACAGTTAGTTGCATCAGCATATAAAAAGGTGCCGCCCGACATTGTTAAACGATTGTTTGTTTATCACATAAACCATAGCGGAATTTTATGAGCTTCGTATGTTAATTTTGATCGAAGTAGACATCTCAGAACTGGGTGGCTTTGAGGGTCTTTACATAAATTACTTCATCATAGTTTCTTATGTGACTAGGATGCATGCTCCGAGGTTTATTATTATAGCAATTTTGGATATTTGCACGTATCCTGGTTGTTAAATCACGACCTTCGAAAAAGCTGTCATTCCTGATCGTTGCTTTCATAACTATCAACCTATTTAAACAGCCCAATACATGGTCCTTATAGAAGTTAAAACTACCACAGTTACTTGAGGCTATTGAGGCTGTTATTACATTATGAGTTGAATGAAATAGAACTGAGTAAACGCCAAGCGTGGGTGAAAACTGAAAACGTCAGCCGGCTGCCGCTCGGGCTCTGACTCTCTACGAATTAAAGTCTGCGCTTTGCAGTGAATCATACTATTTTCCAACACGACATTGTTTATAAATGTTCCTGGTCCTATATCTTTCAGAAGTTTTTGTTGTTATACCGTTTTCGTCTCTCAGATGTTAAGTTTAAGTTAGGCATCCGCGAAATGACAAACGAATGTTAGTGATATATTTTTTACACTTAAGCCGTTTGTGTGTAATCACAATCACATTTGAATATTAGCCTGATGTAAATAGATGGTATTGAATACATCCGGGGCTTATTCATGATCTCGTTAGGCAAAGAAGACTTAATGGGAACACATTTGAATAAAGCACGGTTAAGTTCAATGTAGGGATTTCTACATCTGTGGTTTTCGTACAGTAATTTTTTATTAGTAGCTTCAAATTCTTGGAGATAATCGTTTCTGTTGATTGTCGTTTCGTTATCTGTTGATTACTTATAAAGTGATGATTCGTTGGATATAGTAGCTCAACTAAACAAAATGACGATTTTTAAGACACATGTAATAATCGGAGTATATTACCAATTCCTCAACAACCTAGCCTTCTTCAAAGTATTGGAAAATGGGGTTGAAAAATATATAAAACACAAATATGTAATTAACTGAAAATTATATTGTTTCTTAATTATTAATCTTTATAAGCAAGGAAGGTAAAACGTCCGTTGCCTAGCAACAGTGAACTGTCAAGAAGAATAAAAAGAAAGTAGATGGCGAAGGTTCGTTACATTTGTACGGAGTATATATATATATATATTAATTTTTGTACAAATAAACCAACACGCCCCCCTCAAAAATTAATCTATATTTATATTAATCGACTTTATACAAATCAACTGTAAACAGAATATAACTACCTCCTTGCTTCTCTGGGAGTACATAATAATGGCCCAACATTTGTTGCGTAGGATTAGGAAAACCCAGTAAAACCTAATCAGACCATTTTATTTACTTAAATCAATGAAAATTAATTTTAATTTGTAAATCAACTTTATCTTAAGATGATTTTATTCTAAGCCCATTTTGCTTCTCATTTCCTGAAAAGTAATGGCAGGCAATGGCTTCGTCAACGCATCTGCAAGCTGCTGACCTGTGGGAATGTAATTTAATTTTATTACATTTTTCTCAATTTCCCTCGAAAAATGATATTTAATATCAATATGTTTTGTAGTGGTTCGTGGTCTCCACTCCAATATGTTTTGTACGCTTATGATTGGTTGGATTATTTGCGATACTTATACAGCTATTATTATCTTCATAAATGATGATTGGGCTTACAATATTTAAATTAATACTAGCTGCTAATGATTTGAGCCATAAGGCCTCCCTAACAGCTTCAAATAAAGCCATATAATCGGCCTCTGTAGATGACGCCGCTACTGACATTTGTTTCTTAGTACTCCAGGTAATAGTACACTGTTCAAAAAGTTTAAATAAATACCCGGTTGTACTTTTTTTGTCTTTTGTATCATTACCACCCCAATCTGAATCTACATAGCCACAAAGAATGCTATTATAATTACATTTATAATATGTTAACTTTAGATCAGCTGTACCCTTTAAGTATCTTAATACACGTTTAAGACACTGCGAGAGCTCTTTATTATTTTTATTTGTATACCTACTCAGTATATTTATGCTTGAACTTAAGTTCTGGCCGAGTACATATCATGACATACATTAGACATCCTATAACATTTCGGCAAGGGGCATTATATTTTTCATCAGAATTTAATGCCTCATAATTCTATTTTCTAATGGGGTAAGTACAGGTTTACATTCGTGCATATTAAACTTATTAAGAACAGTTTTTATGTATGCACTTTGATCTAATGTGACTTTATTATTGTACCTGTTAATTTTGATACCTAGAAAAAGTTTTATCTCATTTAAATCTGTCATCTCGAATTTGCTCATTAAATACCTTTTAAAATTGTTCATTATTTCAAGATCTGCGCATGCAATCATTAAATCATCCACATATAATACTACATACATATTTTTACGAATATCCCCTTTGTTTAATATGTAAATACATCTATCAACTGATGAATTTTGAAAACCTTCCTTTAATAATGCTGCTTCGAGCACTTCAAACCAGCATCTTGCAGCCTGTTTTAGCCCATATATAGACTTATTCAATTTACAGACATAATTATTTTCATTTTGTACACCTTCAGGAACTGTCATAAAAATTTCTTCCTTTAATTCCCCATTTAAAAAAGCTGTTTTAACGTCCATATGATGAATCAATAAATTGAATTGATTGGCAAAACTAATTATAAATCTAAAACTAGCTATTCTTGCAACTGGTGCGAAGGTTTCATTATAGTCTATTAAATATTTTTGACTAAAACCTCTTGCAACTAGTCGGGCTTTGTATCTTAAAGGTTTTCCGAATTCATCATGCTTTATAGTAAAAATCCATTTACAATCTACAATATTTTTACCCTCAGGCCTCGGTACTAAATCCCATGTATTGTTTCTTAAAAAAGAATTTAGTTCACTTTGGATTGCACTTTCCCACTGAGATCTATCATTCCGAGTTTTAATCTCGTTATATGAACTTGGTATTTTATACAGAAGTGTAAAAGCACACATTAAATAATCATCATCCTCCTCAGAGTACGAAATAGGGGAAGATGTTTTAACCTTTCGCTTCTCCTAAGTTGACAATTACTCTCTGTGTTTTCATTATTATTATTTAATAAAGAAGAATTATCAGAGTTACTCACTGCTTGCTCAGATTCATTGGTTGTTTCATGGATAAATTTGCGAATTTTATTAGGATACATGTGTTCATCAGATTTCGTTATATCTGATTTATGACTGTTAGAGTTACGAGACATAACTGATTTCGAAATATTGTTTTTATCAGTTTTATTTTGAGAATTTTTAACATTCCCTTCAGAACTAAGCACAGGCCTAGACTGTATAAAATTAGTCTCGTCAACTATGACATCTCTAACTATCACATGTTTTTCGCATTCTGGGTTCCAAACTCTGTAACCGTTTGGTTCATAGCCCACAAGAATACCTTTCCATGATTTGTCATCAAATTTTGTTTTACCGGTTTTATTGTGAACGTAAACCGTTGAGCCAAAAACTTTTAAATATTTTATTTGTGGTTTTTTATTATGCCACATTTCAAATGGTGTTTTTGAACTATTTAAAGCTTTAGTCGGGGTTAAATTAATTAAATATACTGCAGTTAAAACTGCATCACCCCAAAACACTTTATCTAATTTTGCACCATTTATCATGGAACGAGCTTTTTCAGTAATAGTTCTAACCATTCGTTCAGAAACGCCATTCAATTGTGGAGTTCTTGGAACTGTCAAATGGTAGGTTATACCTTTTTCGACACAATATGTTTTCATTTCGGTAGATAAGTACTCTCCACCGTTATCACAATATAAATTGACTAATTTTAAATTGAACTTAGCCTCGCTCTTTGCAACAAAATCTCTGAAAGCAGTGAATACTTCCGATTTATGCGTTAATATGTATGTAACACAGTAATGAGTATATTGATCAACAAAAAGTACAAAATAATTTTTGTTATTAATTGTTGTAGGTGTTATCGGTCCACATACGTCTGTGTGAACAATATATAATGGTTGCGTTATGTAACTTTTGTCTTTGGCCTGGTTGAACGGCAATCGACTCTGTTTCCCATTTATGCAAGCTTCGCATAAGTTATCATTTGGTACTACGTTATTAATTTGATTTAAATCATTAACCATTTCCAAATTTTTAATTTGTAAAAATTTAGCTTTACTAATATGACCAAATCGTTCATGCCATAATTTGTAATTATTTTTGTCATTATTGCAAATTTGGGAAACAAAACGACCCACGCCCATACACGCCAATAATTCTAAAATAATTAAATTATTATTCAACATACCTTGCATAATGGTTTTATTACCATTAAGTATGTTTGCGCCCTTTCCATCAAAAATCACTGTCAATCCAGCACGCTGCATTCTTGATACCGATAGTAAATTGTAGGGTACGTCGGGACAAAATAACACGTCCTCCAGAACTCCTTGTATCCCTGTATTGCTGGTAACCTGTAGAGTACCTTTTTTAGTAGCTAAAATAAATTATCCATTTTTAGCAATTGAAATTTTTAAAGGTGGCTGTAAAGAAACATAGTTAGTAAAAAAAATATTCTCTGTTTATAATATGATCCGATGCTCCAGAATCCAGTAAAAATGTAATTTTATTTCCATGATCATTATTATGTTGTGCGCCCATCATGAAAGCAAAACCAGAATAATCGTTGGATGTGGATGGCTGATTAATTTCAACTGTCTGAACGATTCTATTCCTCTCAGTAGATTTTTGCTGCTGAGTTCTTTTGTAATAGAAACAGTCCGCTTGAATTGCGTCCGCAGAAATGGCACTTAATAAAAGTATTCCTTGTAACTTTATAATTCTTTTGATTATACATATTTTTCGAACTTCCGTTTTCGATTGTTAACTCCAGAAATTCTGCCAATGCATCTAATAACCGGATCATCAAACGGTTTTATATTTCTCTTTGTCTTCAAAGTATCCATCTTGATGGCGTGAAAAATAACCGCGTGATTTTAAACTTTTATTAAATAATTTAAGTTACGTAATCTGGTCCCATAACCTATTGGAAAATGGGGTTGAAAAATATATAAAACACAAATATGTAATTAACTGAAAATTATATTGTTTCTTAATTATTAATCTTTATAAGCAAGGAAGGTAAAACGTCCGTTGCCTAGCAACAGTGAACTGTCAAGAAGAATAAAAAGAAAGTAGATGGCGAAGGTTCGTTACATTTGTACGGAGTATATATATATATATTAATTTTTGTACAAATAAACCAACACAAAGTCCACTTACACTCTGTTCCAATTTATCAAAACCAGTTCGGCGGTGTAAGCTTGATAAACAACAGCAGAGTGTATAACATATACAATATTAGTCTTCACTTCTTTACCTTTGTATCACCCTGTAAGGTGTCAGTGCAATATTTATTTCTCTTACATTCTCTTCTATCAAACGTCAATTCATCATCTACTCTTTTAACACGAATAACCTGTTTCACACACTTCACCGATCTCTACTTCTCTATTTCCCGCTTCTCTTTTGTCCTTCTAACTTATTATAACCGCTTTTTATTACATCTCGATACCATGCTTTCAATAACGTTATTGTTGTTGTTACAGTTGTGAACCAGTTCCTTAACCATAAAAAAAATTAGTACTTAGTAGTGTTGGAAACAGATGCGCTGAGTAGGTCAAACTGTAACGTTACAGAAATACTTACCGACTTAACTGTTAAATGTAATCGTAAATCTGCTGGCCCTAATTGCTAAATAGGAACCGATTATAGGATTGGGGCGCTATCTGATGGATTACTGGAAGAGGAAGTTTTGAAATACGTTGGTAATTTTAATAGCTCATGGTTTATATTTGTCTGCGAAATATATTATGGCTTATGAAACGTTAACCAGAGTAGGATTAAAACGACTTGGGGAAAATGAAATGATGTTTATTCCAGTCGCTGATACCGCTGTATTTCAATTTGAAGGGTGAGATGGCAGAGGATTGACAAGCATTAAATCAGGACGACGATCACAGTCCGATGACGTTATACTTATAGGAAGCTTATAGGTATACAAGGCTTAATACCAATGCTTTAGGACGTTTTCCTCACAAGTGTGCTCTGCAAAGCGAGTATGTTTTAGGTGCATTGGTTTTCCAACGACTATCTGTTTGCTGCTCACCCTCAACTTTATAACTCTTTCCTATATTTTTTAGAAAAATATAGTATCAAAAACTTTGATGTGAATCTGGTGCCACGCAAACAATAACATAGTTTAATACTGGTTATAACAAATGTGGAAAATGCCACAAAAACTGATGCATCAAATGTTTTTATGATGCGCATTCAACGAGTTGGGGTTTTATTAACATGTGGGGTTTTGCGGGTGATGCAGTTGCGGTTTTGTTTAAAAGAGTTTCAGTGGCCTAGGTAGTTATCAGGCGGAAAGATAGATCATAGAGCACTGCAGACTTTTAATGGTCTTGAGTCGGAAATTTCTTTGAGGTTTCCGTTTGGTGAGAGCAATCATGAAGTGCTTTTATGTGCCTATGTTCGTAATGCACGCCACTATAGTTGATCTTTAACAGACATTTCGAATACTAATCTCATAATTGGATTTGAAATTGCGGATCTCACGGTGCAATGCTCTGTAATTATTTAATGCTTGCGAAGCCTTGAGGGGCTTCCGAACTTTTGAATTGACATTGTTTGACCTATAGCGACACCACGTTCTGCTGATATTGAATTTACCCTTGCGGGGTTAATGTATTCGGATGGTCAATATAATTTTATGAGTTCTTAAATGTTATAAGCGCCGGTGAATATTGATTCGAGCGGTAGTTTATGACTTCTTCGTTCTTCGTATCGTATATTTTGAATACGGCTAATGGATACATGAACAAAATGTATAAAATCTCTTTTTTATTATGCTTTTATTAATTTAGACTAGCAATATTGAAAAAAAATGTGAAATTTAGGCTTTTGTGTTATTTAAATTCGCGTTCATTCTTTTCCTTAGATAACTTTTGATATCTGGTCACTATAGAAATAAAAGTTGGAAAAGTTCAAACAGTCAAACATTATTTTTGTTTAAATAGATTCACCAATATTTTAAACTAGAAGACGTCCGCAGTTTCACCTTGTTGGCCCTTGACTGCTATCATACCTGATGTTAAGTGATGATGCAATCTAAGATGAAAGCGGGCTAAGTTGTTAGGAGTATGATAAAAATCCACACCCTTTCGGTTTCTACAGGACATCGTACCGGAACGCTAAATCGCTTGGCGGTACATCTTTGTCGGTAAGGTGGTAACTAGCCACGGCGAAAGCCTCCCACCAGCCAGACCAAGACAAATTAAGAAAAATCCCAATCTGCCCCGCCGGGAATCGAACCCAGGACCTCCGTCTTATAAATCCACCGCGCATACCACTGCGCCACGGAGGTCGTCAAATTTTGATACAATTGACGGAACGAAGAACGGCTGGCCGGTTTTTCGTGAAGAAATAACAAACATTCTAACTCACAAAATTTCGCCTTTATAATGGTAATTGTAGATTACTGTGTTTAAGACATTGACATATTAATACTATGGACTTCGGGTCAGCGATAAAAAGTGTCCGAACCAAAAGTAAGCCAAAACGCGAAATGACTTCCAATCGCAATTCAGTCTCATATTAGCTGACTGACAGAATACACGTCAATAATGCCGTAATGTGTTATGAAAAACTTGTAGGAACTACCCGAGTAAGGTGAGAAAAGAAGACGGTGTACCATATTTTCAGTAAGTAAATATTTACTGATGATTTTAAAGTATTATTTTGCTTTGAAACAGGCTATTTTATTAAAATTTTAATAAACTATAGAAACGAATTGCATAACCAACCAAAATGAACACAAGTATCTATCTGTCCTTTTCCCATACGCTACCCGCGTATAGGATAGAAGGAGTGCAATATATTTATCTAATTAACCACATTTAGTTCGGATCTGCCGTGAGCAATAGAATGTTTTAGAACAACGACTGCATAGAGTTATTTTGTTGTTTAACATTTGAATTATTTACTTACTTAATTTTTGAATTAAAATAATTAGATTATTTTCAATTCAAAAATTTTTATTTATTATGTCAACTTTTATTTTTTATGTCATGAATATTAATCAAATATCTTTGACCATAATGGTATATTAATTTGATAACTATAAGAATTATCTACATGAAATTAGGAACAGTTATTTAAAAAAGTGATCTAACGTCATTGAAGTAAAAAAATATATTTTCAGTTTAAATAAAAAGAGGAAAATATCGAGAACTTGAAATTTCAAAGTAAAGAACTATATCGAGTGGCATATCATTTTGTACATTTGTGGATTTGATTTGTAATTAAATATTATTATAACTAATTATTATTTTATACAAGATAATTACAACAATTATTATTTGGTACAAGATTTATCCCAGCATATAGAGGTCAGGGATATGTAAATATAAATTAAAATTTGTTGTAAATATAATATTTAAATATAAGATGCCAAAAAAATTTGAAAGCTACCGACTCCACACCATTTATGTTGTCCTATTTTCACGAGAAGCTGTCATGTCAAAAAAAGGCTGCCATGGTAACCGTCAATCGAAGCTGATTGCTTATTGCATGCAATTAGACCGTTGCAAATTAGACTGTATAACAATACGATAAGACATACATTACAATGTTATTTTGTGTATAAAAACATAAATACATCCTAGTGTGTATAAAATATCTTGGGACACTTTTGACGTAAATTTTGCATTAGACCCGAAGTCCATAGTATTAATATGTCAATGGTTTAAGATATAGAGCCTCTTTGTCCTTCAATAGATTTAACAAACAACTGGTATGAGCCATACAGTAGTAGCTCGTTGATATTTTATAATAAGAATAAACTGTACGTATAGATTATGAACGGATAATTGGTTTTAATGAGATTTGCTCCGTACATACGAGTACGCGTAGGTTTTCAATAGGCGATACCAACTTCCTGGTGCGCGTGCGCGGAGTGTGGGTGATGTTACTAACTAGTTAGACACAAACAACACAAGGAATAATTATAATAATATTAATATTATTCAACTAAGAATGTCTATTATAAATGTACTAATAGAATTCGTTAACTGGTTAAAGGCGTGGTACTTGAGGATTGTGTTGAAACTTATATTTTTCGAGCTCAAAGTTTCGGATGATGAGAGAATAGAAAACCTTCCATTGCCGGTTGTAAATAGGGAAGAAAGGGATGAATTCAGTGCGCGACAACCGTTGTTATGTTATAGTTCTGGTAAAGGATGTAAAGGACCTCTCAAGAAGGTACGAATATTGTATTGTTTTGAGATTTCTTTAGGACAGTTTCCCGTCTGTCTGCATGTAGTTATTAGTAAAGTGGCGATAGAGTCTAATGGTGCAGTAGCTAGATGTTAGCGTCCGAACTTGGAAGCGGTACCGTGATTGATGTATTTAGACTTTTCATAGAATATTAAATTTAAATTTTTGAAACAGATAATTTAAATTTATATTAGTTCTCTATAAATAAAAGTAGTTTTTGTTTTTGTTATAACTATTTCGCTAGTTTATTATTTGTTTGAGTTTGTTTTTGTATCTCTTTAGTCCTACAGTAGTATTTTTAACGTTAGCATGTTGTGTTACACCACACTTTTCTCTTATCACACTATTTTGGTGTGGTGTAAAAGAAGATGTAGTGACTAAAATTGAGAAAGGGATGCTTAGATGGTTTAGACATGTAGAGAGAATGGATGAAAGAAGATTAACAAAAAATATTTACAAGGCGAGAGTGAATGGAAATGTTGGAAGGGGAAGGCCTAGGCGAATGTTCCTGGACCAAATTCAGGAAATTTTAAATAATGGCCAGGACAAGAGTACCCTAAACCGACGAACTTGTATGAAAGGATTAATGAGAGTGGAAGAAGCTAAGGAGGTATGCAAGGACCGTAGCAAATGGAGGGATGTGGTCTCTGCCTACCCCTATGGGAACAAGGCGTGATGTTTATGTATGTATGTATGTTGTGTTTGCCAATAAGTGGGTTTACAATTAAACATTTAGTTTTTAAGATCTTCTTACTATTTAATATTTATGCTAATTGTAATCTGTTGGTAACCCTAATAAATAAATAAAATAAAATAAAGATAAAAATATTTTTTCCTAATGTTGTCTCACAATACCGCAACTTGAATTTTTTCGGCACTTTTTAACCCGTAGTCCTTGAAGTATTAACCAATTGAGTGTGTTATTAAACTGCCTAACGCTAGCTAATGGACCGTATAAATATTTTCGACATGCCTCCATAAAATATACATAAATAAATACGTGCATAATGACCAAGGCCGTTGTGACCTGACTAAACCTGAATGTCCTGGCTACACATTATCAGCTAGAATATAATATACAAGTCACAATTTCTTGTAAGATTTTGTTGGTTGGTTGGTGCTGATTTCGATTAGCCTTTAGTCTGTTTTTTATCACTTAGACGTCTGTTTTATTATGTTTCTCACTCTTTTGACCTACCACTTTTGTTTCTGTTTTAGTTTTGTAGCTTGTCCAGTCTATTTTAGTTTCGTCTGGTATAATGTATATAGATTTGTCTTATTATACGTTTATAAAGCAAAATCCGAGGCTTATGATGAACAAAATTGTAAAATCAAGTAGAGTTAGCTGATAATATACAGTAGGCATAGTCTACTTGCTGATTTGTCAATTTATCCATTTCATATCAGCTTTTCAACTTACTAAAAAATAATACCTTCTTTTTTATTTATTTTGTACCAAAAAAATTTAATGCAACAAATTACAAGAAAGAATCAAAAATTAAATTGTACAAGGAAACACTTATCTCTTTAAGAGATCTCTACCAGTGACCCTAAGCAGTGGGAGAAGATTACAGAAAGACAAATAGGTACAAGAACTAAAAGAAGGAAACCTTATTACTAACGCTATACTACTAATAAAATAATTAATACATAAATACTAATATTGGTAAAATAAATATAAATATTAAATATATATACAAATACTATATATAAATAAAATAAAAAAAATATTTATGATTGTAATGAAAGGTAATATTTATGAAGACGATTTTTAAAACTAATGACAGAAGGGTTATTTTCAAAAATGTTGTCTGGGAGCGAGTTCCATAGGCGCACTGCCATCACCGAAAACGATCTTCTGATGAACGACCTTCTTTCTGATTTTTACCTATCAACCTTTACATTATGTTGTAAATTGTATAGAATATTTTAAAAATTAATGTAGTCCTCTGGCTCTGACTTCTAGGACCATTATTTTGATTGACAGCACTACAGTACGGATAGTAAAGTGGCTTCTTTCTGATCCCAATATCTATTTATTAATCCAGAAACATTATCCTAAAATATAATTTCATTATTGTCCACAGGCAAAATCCGAGGAGCAGTTGGCCTGTGAAAAAGAATGGCTGCAAGCTGGACACATGTGGCTCGCTCACCGGGGCGGGTTCACCGCCGTCGTGAGGGAAGGCGACGCGGACGCTGGCAGGGCCAAAGTACGAGTGCTGCAGACTGGAGAAGTCATCACCGTGGACGAAGATGATTTGGAGAAGGTGAGTTTTTCACCACGTTCACTGCTTTAATGGTCCTTTAACTCGGTTATTTATGTGCGCCAACGTTAAGAGTAATGGCTACGAGCTGGACACATGTGGCTGGCTCACCGAGGCGGGTTCACCGCCGTCGTGAGGGAGGGCGACGCGGACGCTGGGAGGGCCAAAATACGAGTGCTGCAGACTGGAGAAGTCATCACCGTGGACGAAGGTGATTTGGAGAAGGTGAGTTTATTACCACGTTCACTGCTTTAATGGTCCTTTAACTCGGTTATTTATGAGCGCCAACGTTAAAAGTAATGGCTACGAGCTGGACACATGTGGCTGGCTCACCGAGGCGGGTTCACCGCCGTCGTGAGGGAGGGCGACGCGGACGCTGGGAGGGCCAAAATACGAGTGCTGCAGACTGGAGAAGTCATCACCGTGGACGAAGGTGATTTGGAGAAGGTGAGTTTATTACCACGTTCACTGCTTTAATGGTCCTTTAGCTCGGTTAATTATGAGCGCCAACGTTAAGAGTAATGGCTACGAGCTGGCCACATGCGGCTTGCTCACCGGGGCGGGTTCACTGCCGTCGTGAGGGAAGGCGACGCGGACGCTGGCAGGGCCAAAGTACGAGTGCTGCAGACTGGAGAAGTCATTACCGTGGACGAAGATGATTTGGAGAAGGTGAGTTTATCACCACGTTCGCAGTCTCATGTTGTTTGGCTACGGGTTACGAGACCTACAGTTAGAAAAATGGCTACAAGCAGGACTCTATAATCGTTTAGTAAGTGCCAGTTTGCACACTTGCGTGCCGGAATATTTATGTATAGATGACTGTGACTGCAATTATCCCTGATAAGTGATGATGCAATCTAAGATGGAAGCGGATTAACTTGGTAGCAGTAGGATAATGTCCACACTCCTTCGATTTTTACATGACATCGTACCGGAACGCTAAATCGCTTGGCGGTTAATCTATATTTAGCCACTTAATTATATTCTTCTGTCCTTTATGTATCCATCTAACTATCCTTGCAATAATCATTATAAGGCTTTGACGATGATGAAATTTTCTTTAAGGAGTAAACGAGTTGAAAATGTCGAGCACAACCATTTCGCTTAAAGTGAATAAAATCAAATTAATGATATTAGTAAATTTTGCAACATAAATGCCTTAAGGAAATCAAACATTGTCGTAATTACCCTAATTGTACCCTGATAGAAGGGACAGGTCGGTCACGATTTGAAAGGTTGTAAGTTCGAGGCATATCGTGCATTGTTATCTAATATATTTGTAACACTATTAAGAGCAATTAAGGTATTAGTTTAGAGACCAACAATCCCTAGAAAGTACGTGCACGTAAAATAAAGCAAAAATTCAGGATCCTTTTTGAAGAGAAAAAATAAAAATTACAAATACTCTTGCAATATTTTATACTGTTGAATATTTACAAACTAATAAGCTTTTTGCCCGAAGTAACATAAGAGTTTAAAAAAGTTTACTCTAAGAATAAGATTTTATATGTAAAATTTTAGACATTTTAATTTGTAGAGTCAACATCTCCAGCTTAACTATAGTTCGGCGCGGTATATTTATAAGGTGGAGGTACTAGGTTCGATTCTCGGCGGGCTGATTAAGATTTTCTGAATTAGTCCAGGGTTGACTTGTGGGAGGCTTCGGTCGTGGCTAATTACCACCCTACGCCAAGCGATTAAGCGTTTCGGTACAATGTCGTGTAGAAACCAAAAGAGATCATCCTACTTCTAACAAGTTAGACAGCCCGCTTTCATCTTAGATTGCATCGTCACTTAAAATCAAGGGATACGTTATAGTGAAAAAACCGCCCAAGTGCGAGTCGGACTTGCGCACCGAGGGTTCCGTAAATTTTAAGGTTTTCGGAATTATTCTGTCTTATTTTTTTTGTACTATAAAACATTATTTCATGCGAAATTTCAAGACTCTAGGACGAAAGAAAGTACCCTTTAACTTTGATTTAGTTGCGACTAATTAAATATTCGGCTTATGCTGTATCTTTTGATTGCATTGGCATAAAAGTTTGATTTGTAATAGCTAAAAGGTATTACCTTGAGTATTTGATATGAATTTCAATTTAATTTCTTTACGCGTTCATGAGGAAAGAGGCTAAGCTTAAAATTATTAAAACATTTTATTACATGATGTAACTAAAAATTTGCAGTTTTCGTAATTTTTCCTTTATTTGTGCTGACGTTGCACTGTACCAAATTTCAAGATTCTAAGTTTACGGTAACTACCCGTTAGGTTTTGATTTACTTGACCTTGTCGAAAATTGGGGAAATTTTTGGTATAAACGGCTGATTGATTGATTAAATCTTTTGATTGCCTTGGCCTAGAAGCTTGATTTTTTCACGACTCTAAGGGACAGCAGACTTGAGTATTTGATATAAATTTCAGCTTGATACCTCAACGCGTTCCTGAAAAAAAAGGTCTTGACAGACAGACGGACGGACAATCAAGTGATCTTATAAGGGTTCCGTTTTTCCAAGTCAAATAAAAGCTTTTAAACTATATTTTGTATTTTTCAGGCAAATCCACCCCAACTGGAGCGCTGCGAAGACATAGCGTCGCTGCGTTGTTTGAACGAGTGCGGTGCTCTGCACGTGTTGCGGTCGCGCTTCGCCGCAGCGTTGCCGCACGCCCGCGCCGGACACGCCTTGCTCGTACTCGGACCTCCGCGGCGGACCACCCCTGTTTATACCGAGAAGGTACAGACTCTACCTTGCACTATAAGTCCGTGCTTTGGGAGTATTTTTGTAAATTTAATCACTTTACCTTATTATTTCTTAATTGTTACTAAACACAACGAATGCAATACAAGGAAGTTAACTACGTAGTTAAGAAACAAAACAAAATATACAATGTATTTGGTGAATGGTATAACAATTCGAAACCTACCGATACATTTCGATCTCGTTAGCACAATTGTGTGTATAAAATAATTAATTAAAAAAAATCATTCTAACATAAACAAAAATGGTTGACACCTTGAAAAGTTAAACAAATTATTGTCCACATATCTCCCTCAGGATTCTACCTAAGAAGTGGCTAAGTTTTTTAGGCATGTATTCTCTCACCCTAATTCCTGGTTGTCGGCTTAGTAGGGTATTTATATAACACTTTGTAAAGATATGATGATAAAGAGAATAATGTAAAGTAATTTGTGTCATTCCAGGTGGCAGCCATGTTCCGAGGATGTCGAGTAGATGACATGCCACCTCACGTGTTCGCAGCCGCGCAGTCCGCACACCGCTGTATGCTCGCATCGAGGAGAGATCGTGCTATAGTGTTCCTTGGAAGGTAATGCGAAAGAAATGTCATACATCTTAACCTCCTCAGGATGACTATCGTGGCGCAGTGGTATGCGTGAAGGTCCTGGGTTCGATTCCCGGCGGGACAAATTGAGATTTTTCTTAATTTGTCTTGATCTGGCTGGTGGGAGGCTTTCGCCGTGGCTAGTTACCACCCTACCAACAAAGACGAATCGCCAAGCAATTTAGCGTCCCGGTACGATGTCGTGTGGAAATCGATAGGGGTGTGAATTTCATCCTACTCCTAACAAGTTTGTCCGCTTCCATCTTAGATTATATCATCACTTAACATCAGGTGTGATAGCAGTAAAGGACCAACTTGTAGTAAAACATCTATAGACGACGTGTCTCATCAACTCTACTGGATTCTATGTATTTGTATGAAAATGACGTGTCGTTCAAACCAGTTAATGTCGCTGACATACGTCTGCTGTTATCATCTGTGGTCGGTTATAAAGTTGAACCCTAAATGACAAAGAACCACGGAATCTATCGGTTTCACTTTCGTCTGCGAAGTAAACCAGATAACATATTTTAAAGAAACGAATGTCTTAGCATTCCGTGGATTCACTGTCTGGGCGTGAGCAGAAACCAAGACGTGCAACACGGATGTAGGTTGTAAGTTATAAATTGTAATACTCGGCAAAATCTGCTTTTCGAAGAAATGCTAGAGTCGATTACTGATAGACTTGAATTTTGGAAAGTGTGTGTACAACTCTATTTGAAATAGGACATTACTTAGTCTCCGACATTGCCGACGGTGAACGATGCCTAAACTACAACAATACAAAAACACTTTATTGATTATCCGAACTTTAAAATAAATTTAAAATACCCGTGTGATGTTTTTGCTAACTCATCATTATCCATTTTAATACTTTGTGGTTGTAATTTTTGTTATTTTTTTGCTTAAGAACTTTTTATAATGATAATATTTTGCGTGCGTATGATTCTATTGGTCTGGTCAATAAAGTAGAATTTGGATCATAAACGATCTCAATAATAAAAGGAAGCAGTTTGATTTTTATACAATTAATCTTGTAATCAGATATATATTGCAAACAGATACCGACCCGGATATATGCTAAAGTACTTCCTACTAAAATTTAAAAGCAAAAAATGTAAACAAACTAGCAATAGATCTCGCCGGTCCGTGTTACCTTGCTCCATTCACGATATTCAAATAACGGGCCAATAAATTGCAGGAAACGCTTGATCACAACTTATGCATACATTTTATCTCATAAATGACAAAACTCGTGAGTCGGTCATTATAATATGGACACTGCAAATTAATTTATTCACACTTATGTTAATCGTGCTAAGGTTCAAAATTAAATGCATTTCGTTATGATTGATATCGAAAATAATCACCTCATAGACCCTAAAGTGCCAATGATTGGACTTATCGATAGAGAAAGGCTTGTCGGTTCTAGTTTGTAACTAGATTATGGTTATTTTATGTTAAGATACAAGTTTCGATACGAATGGGAACTTGTTAATATTAATAATGCTATTTGATAAGTTCAAGGTCCCTAATTGGTTTTGCCCGATAAGCAATAAAAACGCACGTTAAAATTATTTCATTGAATGTTTTTTTAGGAAGAACGTGTTCGGAAAATCGTAAATAATATTCATCATAACTAAAAACCGTTACTGAGATTTATTAAACAGAATATCTAAACGAGTAACTATATTATGTTCGAGGCTCCAACTTGTGACCTCATTGATCCACATGACAATTTACACTGGTCCATCAAATATGTACCCATTTTCATGGATCAAGTGGATAGTTTATTCGACTACAATTAACAAGGTTTAGATTTACAGTATTACGATAGGCCTATAAAATAAATTTAAAATGTGTTTTACTTTCATTTGCTCTACCAACCAAAATTATTCTCCCGAATGGAAAGCAGGTAAAGCTATCGGTTCTGCCCCTGACCGGTAGCTGGTTGTGTCAGTGTCGACTACTAAAGTAAATGGATAGAGAGAGCACATACGTTAGCGTGCACATTTGCTCTCTATTATTTTTTGAAATTGCCGTGGCCAAAATTCGATTAGTAAGACATTATTGATACGAGTGAAATTGAAAATTAATTAGTTTTTATTTGTAAATTCAGCTAATGCTGAGTATCTTGTTTTCCCTACTCTATAAACTGTGCCTTTTTAGCTGGTAGCAAATTACTGCAAATTAAAGACAACTTTGAAAAAGACAAGTTACAAAAAAAAGACAATTTTGTTAAAGATAAGTTGACTATTCAAAAGTACTTGAAATAACGAAAGAAGGAAAGAAAACATCTTTGTTAAAGCAATTATGTCACACATCACAATTTGTTCTATTAGTCGCCAGGACAATACCTTGCGTTGCGTGGCATAGCCCAGGACAATGCCTTGCGTTGTGTGGCATAGCCCAGAACAAGAATCCAGCTCAGCATATATCTACATACTCTTTACAAAAGAGCATGCAGAACTTTCAGCTGTGAAACAAACATGGAATGGAATCGGCTGGTGGGAGACCCTGCCGACAAAGACGTACCGCCAAGCGATTTAGTGTTCCGGTACGATGTCGTGTAGAAACCGAAAGGGGTGTGGACTTCATCCTACTCCTAACAGGTTAGCCCGCTTCCATCTTAGATTGCATCATCATTTAACAACTGATGTGATAGCTGTCAAGGACCAAGTTGTAGTCGATAAAAAAAGGATCTAATGGATTAACATTATTATTTTTGCAGATCTGGTTCCGGCAAGACATCAGCTATGAGACATTGCGTGTGGTACTTGGCCAGCGCGTATCCCGCACAAGGATCGAAATTGACCCCGGAACGTTTGGACGCGGCGTTGGACGTTCTGCATGCTTTCGGGTCTAGTCGGTAAGTAGTTATAGATATATTTATTGACCGACGAAAAAAAACGGAAGAGGTTCTCATTCTTTTTTTATTAGAAAGGGCATACTTCCAAGGTGGTCCCATTGTCATCATGTTAGGATCTGATGATGATATCCTGGGGAAATTGAAGGAACTCTTCAAATTTTGGAGGCACGCTTACAGCGATTTCCGTTTTTGTCTAGATATCGGTAGCTTTTCGGCTACTAGTGCCGCATAATATACTATGACAGTATAGTACGAGTACGATACATGGCGATAAATAACTAAAAAGTAAGAAATAAAATTTTTTATATAAAAATAGAACCGACTCAAAACGCACTAAAAAGTAAAAAATAACTATCATTTAGTTGCTTTAATTTACAATTAAAGCCAAGGTTTCTACTTTAAAGACGTTACCTAGAACCCACAAACTGCTTTATTACGTAAAATAAAGGTTCCTTAATCTTGGCTAGCACCGACTTCATAGATATGCTTAAGTAAATTAAAGCAACTAAATAATAGTTATTTTTTACTTTTTAGTGCGTTTTGAATCGGTTCTATTATTTAAAATAGAATATTTTATTTAAAAATTTTGGTGTTAAATCTATACTAATATTATAATATTATAAATGCGTGAAATAACTATCTGTTTGTTACTCGATCACGCTTAAATACTGGCCCGAAATAAATGAAATTTGGCACAGAGATAGTTTAAAACCTGAGAAAGGACATAGGCTACTTTTTGTCGAATTGTCACGAAACAGAATTTCTCACGTACGGAGTCGCGAGATTACTATTAATTAATAATAACCCAGAACTCTGTCTTGATACGATTAGCACGGAGCTATAACAAAAATTACGCACAATTAGACCTCTTTCACCTTACAAAAGCGCAGTTGAAAAAAGAAATTGCTGCTCACCATTCCAATTTGAATCCTACAATCAGAAGCAGGCACTAAGCACACATGCACACACACAGACACACACATACACACACACACACACACACACACACACACACACACACACACACACACACACACACATATATATATATATACACATAATTACCCACATACATACACACATACTCACACAAAAGTATTTCAGTTGTGTATTTCTGATTAGATTTTGTTTTTTTTTTTTTTTAAATTCAATTTTATTCACGTATATTTAACTTGTTATACTGTATTCTTCTTTTCTTAATTATCTATGTGTAATCTTATTTGGCCTTATTTTTCTACCTATTTGTAACTGTATGTATTTCTAACTGTACGCTGTTGATTACAATAAAATAAAAAAATAAAAAAATTAAAAATAAATAAAAATTACTATTTTACGTAAAAACTACTGAATGGATTTTGATTAAATTTTACGTTAATATATCTTACATATCAGAATGACACAGGCCACATTTTGTCTTGAAATTTCCACGGGAGAGAGCACTACGCGGGTGATACCGCGGGCGTACTCTAGTGACTCATGTATTGATCAAAAACTGATTTGAAATTAGGTTACTTATTAAAAGAACAAGATAATAAAAATTATCATTGTTTTGTTTCAGGACGGGTTCAAATCCGCACGCCTCTCGATTCGTCTCCCTAACATCGCTGGATTTCGACGGAGGCGGCGCGTTAGTGTCGGCGTCCGTGCAAATCTTGTTGCCCGACTTGAAGCCAGATCAGACAGCCCTTCGCGCGCTCCATACGTAAGTGTCGTCTTTTTTCTTATTACTTAACCGTTATTATCGATATTACTTAACCGATTTAAAAAAAATTGACAAAGCAACAAAAGGAATGCATTTCATTGCCTTAAGAAAAGTTGAGAAAAAAAAATCCGATGGATAGAATAGAGGGATACAGTGATTTTTCAGTCTATATTTCGAATGTCGAGAATATTCGCACTGGCCTAGAATGCGGTATATCTCGTGTCGAGAAATGTATATAAATGCAAGGGGACGAAAGACAAAACTATTTTAGACTTGCCGTTATTGGTGGTAATATATTGTTTCCTCCTAAGATTTATGTGATTGACACATTCAAGGAGCATATTTTCCTAGATGAATCTAGAAAATTAATATCGAGATGACTCTATAAATTCCCAAAAATGCAACATATCTTTTCATGATAATTGTCATCTCCTATTAAACAGTTGTAATACTTTCTGATATCTTCCAGTTTGTTCCACGGCTGCGACGGCCGTCTGCGTCGGGAGCTCCTCCTCGACCAGGCGCCGGTAAACTCACCGAACATCTGCGTCGGTTCCACTGAGAAGGCAGAAGCGCCCGCAGAGTTCTCTGCCCTAAAGGAAGCGCTACAACTGCTGGCCGTGACTGAACAGGAACAGATGGCCATTTGGAAGATCTTGGCTGCTATATGCCATTTGGGATGGGCTGGTGTTGTTAGAGGTAAGAAATATACTGCGATGTTTCCCAAAGTTCCTTGTTCTCTGAGATGCAGAACAGCAACAGGTTAAAGAAGCGTGCTAGCCGTGACTGAACAGGAACAGATGGCCATGTGGAAGATCTTGGCTGCTATATGCCATTTGGGATGGGCTGGTGTTGTTAGAGGTAAGAAATATACTGCGATGTTACCCAAAGGTCCTTGTTCTGTGAGACGCAAAACAGAAACAGGTTAAAGAAGCGTGCTAGCTGTGCCTGAACAGGAACAGGTGGCCATTTGGAAGATTTTGACCGCTACATGCCATTTAGGGTGAACAGGTGTTGTTAAAAGTTGGATATAATTTACGAACTACAAGCGCTTTTAGTAGGGGAGCCTAAGAGGGAATTTTCGAAAATACTCAAGCGCGACAAACGAATCTAAGGAGGTATATCTTTCACGTTATTGATTGCCTTCACCAAGTCCTTTATATTTTAACAGCTGAAAGTCCTCCGTTCAAGCTATCAAAATAAAGTCGTCCTTTATATTAGAGGGGGAGTAGTCCCCTCACCACTAATATAAAGAATTCATTTTGGTGATGGTATTCAACAACATGAAAGGCATCCTCCCATACGTTATTTGCCACGCTCGATTATTTCCAAAAATCCCCTTTTGGGCTCCGGATAAGATAAGGCCAAATAACCTGCTCTAAATAAATTTTCATAATCAGTACGATCAAAGCACTAAGCGCATTTCGAGCAGCACAGGGTTAACTGTTTCCCAGATATCCTATCACTGTTCTTGCATTTTATTATTACTTGTTGCAGCAAACACTGGGTCGGCACTTAAGTATCAATTCGCAAACGCCGGTTGTGCGAGCCGCGCGGCGCGCTTGCTCGGTGTCGGAGCTGAGGAAATCGCGCGCGCTATATTCACGCCGCCCACCCCGCCCTCCCCTCAACCAAACACTGCGCCGAGGTAACCATCGTAATAACTTAACTTAAATTATACTAACTGTTGAGTTGACGATTATTGATTGTAAAGTCGTTTCAGTCAATGGTCGTATAGCGAAAACCTCGACCAACGTCTTAAGAAGCTCTCGCTTAATTGTTGGATCAAGGGTCGGTTACAGAAGGCAGTGATTCTTGAGGCTGCGTATATGTTGTGGTGGTTCCTTACTCTGGAGCCCTGACCACCGAGCCCCGCAGCAGGCGGACTGGATTTTTATACATTTTTAATAGTGTCTTTAATACTTTATATAAGCATTGTTGAAAATTAAAAAAAATGTAAATAAATTAATGAAAGTTTAACTTAAAATCACTTTATTTAATAGAAGGAGGCGTTACTCTGTAGAAGTACATTACAAATATTGCTATGTTATTTTCTGCGAAAATCAGACGAACGAAAGTCAAACAAGTCGAACAGAAAAACACTACAATATTCGATTGCGAACTTGCGAAAATTTGACGTTTGCTTCGCCTTATATAAGTTTTTATTGTGATTTTTGCCTGCCTCGTTGGTCTAGTAGTTAGCTCATGCGGCTTCGATCACGAGGATTTGAGTTCGAATCCTGGGTCGGGTAATGGAATAATTCTGAGTGTTTCATTCTTCTATGGAATTTTCAGTACATCCCAAGCCCTGAGCCGACAAGTGTTATACCCCGCAGTATTATACCAAGTGCCTCGGAAAGCACGTTAAGCCGGTCCCGAAAACATTTGATAGTTTATTAGTCGAATTAAAAGTTGTTTTGTGTATAACATCAAACTTTTATAGAACGCCATCGCCGTCTAACGAGAAAGAAGCGCCCGGATCGGAAGCGCTTGACGCTTTTATAGCTGGACTCTACAACGAAACATTTAACATAGTCGCTGCTCTAGTCAACAGGTAAATATCATTTTGTTATATAAAACCATATTTGTTTGACACGGCTTTCCTTGTTTTCTTGCATCAATTGCAAAATTTAAATAGTGCATATGTCACCGGAAAATTGTTGTTTTTATTAGTATGGTAACAATATCAATACAACTAGCGCCATGTTTGCTCATTCCGATTCAGTGAATAAAAGTTCAGTTCGTCAATGTCAACCGTTGTTTCATTATTAGGTTATGGGCCCAGATCCATATTTAAGTGCATTTTGGAAGTTTAAAGTTAATAATCTTTATCCATACTGCTATAATAATGTCGGTGAATTATATAGCCAACGTCCCAAAGTTGAAGGGTCGTGAAAATTATGACGACTGGTGTTTTGCGGCGCAAAATGTTTTGGTGCTAGAAGGCATGGCGGATAAAATCAAGACAAAGCTATCAGCATCGGCGTCTGCGAGTGATATTGAGAGTGACGCTAAAGCCAAGGCAAAATTGATATTAACAATCGATACATCTTTATATGTTCATATCAAGCAGGCAGCTACGGCATATGATTTATGGTCTACGCTTAAACATATGTATGATGATTCCGGCTACACGAGGAAGATTAGTCTACTGAGAAATCTTATTAACATTCGGTTAGAAAACTGTGAGTCAATGGCACAGTATGTTACTCAAATTGTAGAAACGGGCCAGCGACTTCGAGGAACAGGATTCAGTATAACTGATGAGTGGATTGGAGCATTAATGTTAGCGGGATTGACCGAAAAATATGCGCCTATGATAATGGCTATTGAGCATTCCGGAATTGAGGTTAGTGCAGATATTGTAAAAACAAAATTGATAGACATGTGTGCTGATGATTATGTTGGTACTACATCCGGTTCAGATATTGCATTTATTGCGAAAGGAAGACATAGATTGAAAAGTGGCAATACTAAAAGCGGCCATATTAATAGACAATCAGATACGACGAAACCTGTCAAAATTATAAAGTGCTACAAATGTAAACAAACCGGTCATTATAAAAATCAGTGTCCACAATCGGATAATACTAAACGAAAACAGACCAATGCCTTCAGTGCTGTTTTTCTGAGTGGAAATTTTAATCGGAACAGCTGGTATATCGATAGTGGCGCAAGTAAACACATGACTGCAAACAAAGATAACCTCACGAATGTATCGCAGCAGCAGGAAACCAAAGAAATTATTATCGCCAATCAGACTAGAGTTCCAGTGTTGTGTTCTGGCGATGTAAACATCGTTACAGTAGTCAATGGTGATGAATACGACGTTACAGTTGCTGATGTATTGTATGTTCCGAATTTAACCACTAACTTGCTTTCTGTGAGTCAGTTGATTAGAAATGGCAACAGTGTAATTTTCAAAGGAGATATTTGCTATGTTTATAATCAACAGAAAGAACTCGTTGGCCAAGCAGAATTAGTTGATGGTGTATATAAATTACAAACATTACAAGTCGAACAAATATTTGCAGCACCAGCAATAACATCATGTGAGACTTGGCACCGGCGATTAGGGCATATTAATAGTGATAGCCTGAATAAAATGAAAAATGGAGCTGTAGATGGAATCACATATCCAGAGGTGGCAAACATAGGCAAATATTCATGCACTATTTGTTGTGAAGGCAAACAAACTAGGTTGCCTTTTAAGAAAAGTTCATCGAAAACAGAGGATGTGCTGGAGATTATTCATGCAGATGTTGCAGGTCCTATGGAAAATCAATCAATCGGAGGATCAAAATACTATGTTTTGTTTGTGGATGACTATAGCAAAATGGCATTTGTTTATTTTATGAAAGCTAAGAATGAAGTGTTCCAGTATTTTCAAGAATTTCAGAGTATGGTAGAAAACCAAAAAGAAAAGAAAGTCAAAGTTCTTCGAACTGATAATGGAGGGGAGTTTTGTAATCGTGAATTTGGCAGGTATCTAAATAAGCAAGGCATAATTCACCAGAGAACTAATGCTTATACACCGGAACAGAATGGTCTCTGCGAGAGGATGAACAGGTCAGTAGTTGAAAAGGCCAGATGTTTGATCTACGATGCTGGATTAGAGAAGAAATTCTGGGCAGAAGCCGTCAACACATCAGTATATTTGAGAAATAGATCTGTTGTCACGGGGCTGAATAATAAGACTCCTTATGAAGTATGGACTGGTCAGAAACCAAACCTAAGTTATTTGCGTATATTTGGCAGTGTAGTCATGGTTCACATTCCCAAGGAAAGACGTTTGAAATGGGATAAGAAGGCCAGTAAGCTAATTTTTGTAGGTTATGCAGAAAATACTAAAGGTTATAGAGTATATGATCCTGTAACTAACATTGTCACAACCAGCAGAGATATAGTTGTCATGGAAAGTCCAAACCAGAATATGGTAGAAATACCATTGGTATGTAAGCATCCAGTGGAGGTAACTGAGCAAGAGAATGATCATGAAAAAATTGAGAGCTCTTCCTCTGAAGCTGATTGTGGGGATGAAACTTATGTTCCAGAATCTGAAGTTACAATAAATACTTCCAATGATAACTTTTTTGACACAGTCTCAGATCCAGGTATTGAACCAATTGAGCCAGAGAAATTACCCAAACGCACTAGAGAGAAACCAGATAGGTATGGTTACAATAATTTGTGTATGGTGGAGTGTGAAGACAGTAGTCAAGGAGAGACCACACTCGGAGAGGCATTAAATGGCCCAGAAAGTCAATTCTGGCGAGCCAGTATGAAAGAAGAACTAAAATCATTTGAAGAAAATGATGCATGGGTACTTGTTGATCATCCTAAGGACAGTTCAGTGATTCAGTGCCGATGGGTGTTTAAAAAGAAATATGACAGTGAAAATAATGTGAGATATCGTGCAAGATTAGTTGCAAAAGGTTTTTCCCAGCAAGCTGGTGTTGACTTTCATGAAACTTTTTCTCCTGTGCTTAGATATTCCACATTAAGGTTGTTATTTGCATTAGCTGCAAAGTTACAGTTAGCAATCAGTCATCTTGATGTAACTACAGCCTTTTTGAATGGTATTTTGAATGAAACTGTATATATGAAAAAACCTGTTACTTTTGAGTGTAATGATACAAATAATAATAAGGTATTAAAATTAAAACGAGCAATATATGGCTTGAAGCAGTCTTCTAGGGCTTGGTACCAAAGAGTTAATGATTATTTAATTAGTCTAGGTTATAAAAAATCTGAATATGAGCCTTGTTTGTTTACTAAATTTAAAGGTAATGTTAAATTAATTATTGCATTATTTGTTGATGATTTTTTTGTGTTCTCAAATTGTACTAAAGCTACTGAACAGCTAGTTCAAGAACTAGGTAGTCAATTTAAAATTAAGAACTTAGGTCAATTGAAGCAATGTTTAGGTCTAAGAGTTAATATGTGTAAAAATGTTATTACTATTGACCAGGAGCAATATGTTGATAGTTTATTAAAGAAATTTGATATGTCACACTGTAAAACTGCAAATACTCCTATGGAGGCAAATTTAAAACTAGAAAAATCATTAAGTGTATGTAGTGAATATCCATATCAACAGTTAATTGGTGGATTAATGTACTTGGCAGTCCTTACCAGGCCAGACATTGCATATAGTGTTAGCTATCTTAGCCAATTTAATAATTCACATAGTGAGACTCACTGGAGACATTTAAAAAGGGTATTAAAATATTTAAAGAAAACAAAAAATTATGGTCTTGTGTTTTGTAAAGATGATTCTATTATTGAAGGTTTTGTAGATGCAGATTGGGGTTCAGATATCACTGACAGAAAATCATATTCAGGGTTTTGTTTTAAATTGTCAAATACTGTAATTTCATTTGAATGTAGAAAGCAAAGCAGTGTCGCTTTGTCAAGTACTGAAGCAGAATACATTTCTATGTCAGAAGCCAGCAAAGAAGCAATTTATTTAAATAGATTATTATCTGAAATCTATGGAAAGTCGGATACTATTGTTTTATACAATGATTGTCAAAGTGCCCAAAAACTAGCATTAAATCCTATTTTCCATCGAAGGTCTAAACATATAGATATAAGATTTCATTTTGTGAGAGAAGCTGTCGCCAAGAAATTTATTAAAATTGCATATTTGGAAACAGCTGAAATGCCTGCAGATATTTTAACAAAAAGTTTAGGTTCTGTTAAACATAATTACTTTACTAAAAGGCTTGGTATTTCACCTGTTAATTAATTAGTTAATTACTAGATTATGTATTGCTTTTGTTAAGTGGAGGTGTTGTTTTTATTAGTATGGTAACAATATCAATACAACTAGCGCCATGTTTGCTCATTCCGATTCAGTGAATAAAAGTTCAGTTCGTCAATGTCAACCGTTGTTTCATTATTAAAAATAACAAGAACCGTAAATTTATAATAACTTTCGTAGGATTCTAAACGAGAGATAAATTGAATAATTTTACTTGCAAATTTTTCAATTTGCGACGTCTCGTGGTTTATAAATTAACGGATATCCATTCGTAAGATTCTAAACGGTACGACCAACCACAGAAGAGACGAACACAATGTTGACAGAGGCAAAACTTGTGTCTATAGACTTAGATACAATCAGAGTTGCCAACTATAAATTTATCAGGTTGAATTACCTACCTAACAGTATTTTTGCAGGAAATTTATAAACTTGCGGATCTTATTATCTTCCGGTGACATATATATTTTTGGAAACAATCTGACTTTTGTGAACTGAATTGTAATATTATCTGGATTGTTTTTTAAACAATTTTGTAAATCACTGCACCGAAAAAATTCTAGCGTTATTTAAGGGACGTGGCTCTGTACTTGATTGCTTACGTTGCGTCACCTACGTTCAGCTCTGTATCTTATTACATCGCTATGTTAAGCGCTCTAATTTTTAATACGATTTACCTTCATAAGTAAAAGGTCAGACTCAGACTTCAGACTCAAAACGAAAATGTCATTGGACTTTTGTACCCACCCCTCAATGTCCGTACGACATATTGGATGGGAAAGCGAGCATTATTGATATAATATAATAATTGTTTATTGAGGCAAAAATAATGTACAAAGTTAGATTACAAATGTATCATATAAAATATAAATAAAATACCAGTAAAAAACACATTTTAAGAACATTTTAACTATATTGTACTAAAACTACTTCCTATTTGGATCTCGATGTACTGAGATCCAATGCGTCATTATGGGGCTACATATGTCCTGACTGACTATCTGGAGGATGCTGTTACCAGAGTTACGCAACCTTTCCCAGAAGGAAGATATCCGCGCTCTGATAACAGCAAAGAAGTCGGGCATTGCCGCTTCGGCGAACATACTCGATGCGCTGCAGTATCGAGGTAACTTCATAAGGATGCGGTAGGCATCATTGTACTGCACCCTTATGGTATTGAAGGACACCCTCTTGTACCAGTTCCATAACTGACAGGTGTAGAAACACTGACAGTAAGCCCTGAAGAGAGTGCCCTTGACTTCTTTGCTTGTATTGGTTATATTTTTTTAAAAAGTAATATTTGTAAATGCAGGAGCCTGTCAACATCAGCCAGAACATCGGCGTCCATCCTGCTGCTGGACACGCCCGGTGCAGACAACCCCATGTGCGCGGGGCAGCAGAGCGGTGCGCCGCTGTCCAAGCTATTGTCCAACTATTTGCAGGTAACTTTTGAATAGCCATAGGTGAAAGTTTGTATAAGTGAATGGATGTTTGTTACTCTTTTACGCAATAACTGAATGGATTTTGATGAAACTTCTCAATAATATAGCTTACTTATCAGAATAGGACATGTGCCACATTTTATACCGAAATTGCCATTGATAGTGACATAAATAACTATTGTATTCTAGAATGTTTATCAGCTCTGGAATGTAACCTTTGCAATAGCACTTGTTTTGAAATTTCTTTGGCAAAATTTTGCATTGACTTATATTTATTTTGAAAGGAGAATATGTATAGGACTTTAACCCACTAATAAAAACATATTGTACAACAATGTTTAATACATCATTTTATTGCATTTTTTTTTACGATTTAATATAAATTACATTTAAAACCTCTACAACTTGGGGTATTTCACACGATCCTAACGTGGGTTATCGTTCATTTCCGTATTGTTGTAGCGACTTTGAGACAAGACACTAAAGATTAGACTTTAAATACATTTTAAACGGTCAAACCGACTATGGATGTAGCCTTTTAGAGCCCACTTCGGATGAAAATACAATAAAAATGATTTTAAAGGCTAGAACCCAGTGCAATAATAAAGATTTAAAAATGCCTTAAGAGTGTAAATTAAAAGGAAAAATAGTTTAATTAATTTTTTAACGGAATTTTATTGCGAAGTCCAACAGTAAAATGTCTTATTGTAAAACATTGATATAATAATAGGATATTTTTAGTATATTTACAATTTGTGTTTTTTCTGGGTTAGGATCTGGCATTCTCCTTTGTACGAAACCTTTATGCGAGTCCAACTCGCGGTTGATCTCCTTTTTGGGTATTAAAAGCGATTTCATTCGGTTGCTAATTAGCTTCGTTATATTGGCAGTTCAATTTGTTTATGTTACACTTTTGTACGCTGTTTTAGGAACGCCTCCAAGGCGTGTTCCACGAAGCAATGTTGGTGGCGCCGCGGGAGCGATACGCACAGGAGGGGATCACACTTGACGATGGGACTGAGGAGGGTAAGTTGTTATACATGAATTTTTTGTGCCTGGTACTTTCCTCCGGGGCGCAGTGGTATGCGGAATGCATTTTTAAGAAGGAGGTCCTGGGTTCCATTCCCGGATGAGTCAATAAAGATTTTTAAAATTGGTCCAAGTCTGGCTGGTGGGAGGTCCTGTCTAGGTACCACCCACCTGCAAAGACGTACCGCTAAGCTATCGTTTCGGTACGTTGTCGGGTAGAAGCGGTCTACATGTCACTCACCCTACTCCAAATAAGTTAGCTCGCTTCCATCTTAGATTGCATCATCACTTATCATCAGATGTGCATTGCAAATGCTAACTTGTAACACATGAGAATAATAAAATGGCGAAAAGGCTTGCAGTCAATTGGGTCAGCTTTCAATTTCACCTTGAGTAAAGCTTAATTTTTTTTTTTAATAATTTCATTATTTTTGTGTAAAATTTTAATATGTTTGTTATTTTTCCCTTGGTAAGTTTTCATTTTTGTTTTATTGTATGTTTTTATATTTAACTACATATTGTATGTGTAGTTGAACCTATGTATATATTTGACATACAGATTCACCTATTTAAAACCACCGGTTACCATAAGCTTGAAAATTTACGGACTTAGGACCTAATTCTTAACCGGTGTACGGATTGTCGTGAACAGTAAATTTCACGTTTAGCTTATGTTAACCGTTGTTTATCATAACCGAAATCTGGGTGCACAAAGTAACAAAGAAATTATTAATAAATATTTGTCATTTCTTAATTTGTAATTTTTATTTTTATGTAATAATATTAATTATAATTATTTATATTGTAAAGAATGATTATTTAAAATGAGCAACTTCTCGGCTCTTCTCAGCAGAACCTGGCATCTGAGCCGGTGGTAGAGTCGCAACTACAAATAGTCTAAAATGACCTTTCAAAAGTGCATTTTTTTTTATCGACTACAAGTTGGCCCTTGACTGCTATCACACCTGATGTTAAGTGATAATGCAGTCTGAGATGGAAGCGGGCTAATTTGTTAGGAGTGGGACGAAAATCCACACCCCTTTCGGTTTCTACACGACATCGTACCGGAACGCTTAATCGCTTGGCGATACGTCTTTATCGGTTGGGTGGTAACTAGCCACGGCGAAATGAAGAAAAATCTCAATCTGCCCCGCCGGGAATCGAACCCAGGACCTCCGTCTTATAAATCCACCGCGCATACCACTGCGCCACGGAGGTCGTCAAAACACAGGTCACAGGCATGTGAACTATGCCTACTTGAAATAAACTAATTTGAATATTGAATTTTAATATATTTACACACTGTGCGTATGTAGAGTCCATGTAGAAGACCTCACATCACACTGAAAGAACCCTAAAAATAACATTTTGTTAATTTGTAGACAAGAGACGTGTGTTTTTGATGCCAGTTAAAATCTTAACTAATATTATAAATGCGAAAGTAACTCTGTCTGTCTGTCTTGCTTTCACTCTACAACTACTGAACCGATTTAAATGAAATTTGGTACACAGTAAGTCTAGAGCCTGAAAAAGGACATAGACTACTTTTAATTGCGAAAAAGGGGTTGTAAGGGGTTAAAGGGGCGATTAAATGTTGTATGAAAGTATCGTAATTTTAGAAAAATTAGGCTGCCGTAATAACTAATTCCACGCGGACGAAGTCGCGGGCAAAAGCTAGTCATTTATATTCACAAAAACGTTAGGTACAAAAATGAGATAAGAAATTTTTAAATTGGCTGTTATAATATAAAGTAAAAAAGAAATAACTAAATTCCATGTTTCTTGATAGGTAAGTATAGATCTACTAGTAGTCATTTTACCTATTTTTGCTGCATAATTAATTTTAAGATATGGTCTGGAATAATCAAAATAAATGAGAAATATTAATTCAGTCAGTATTTTATGTAATTTATTAGATATGAAGTTATATTACGTTTTATAAAATTTATATAAGAGTTATAATGAATTATGTTTATTATGAAATATATAACATTAGACTTCATTTCAGATAAAAAAGAGACAGTTCATAATGTATTTAAGAATATGTCCTAAAATTTCTTATTTATCTTCATTTGCCCTAATTGAAATTGTTCAAAAATATATTTCAGTATCAAAAGTCACAGTAATGTTCTTCGTAGAAACATGTTTACGTTACGCGAACAAAAGCAACAGCGGTACTGACCACGACACTGATAAAAAATGCAAGGCACTCGTTTATAAATAGCGCCACACGTGCCGACTTTCCATTGCCGTCACCTGACGTCACCTGACGTCACGCCGGCGGACGCTCCCAGCCAATGGGAGCGCCGGGTCTACATCGCGCTAACGAAGTTTTTAACGTTTTGTGATATAAGTACAGAGCGTTCTGTTACTCTTGCGGAGAGTCCTTGCTACACGGTAAACCGGTAGCGGTGATGGGCCGGTCCAAGCCATCACCAATCTGTATGTAAGTCCGCTGTCTGTGGCTATATATGGGTATTATCAATAAATAAACTGAAAATGTAATAAAAATACACAACAATTCTATAAAATGAAAAATCGAGAACCTCTCTCACAAACACCGAAGTAGCAGCTTCGACTTTCCTTTTGTCTTTTTGGTCTTGTTTACCGATATTGAAAAAAAGTTACTGAACTTTTGAACTTTTTTTTTTTTTTAATACTGTCTCGTTGATTGCATTTAAAGTTGACTTTTGAATTTTAATAGGAAGTACATATTAAATGACCGCAAGTTTGTCCGCGTCTTATTTAAAATAATTTTCTCTATGTCTGATTTCTTACGAAACATAGCGTTGTTCTTAAACTAATACCTAACGTAAAAAATAAAAAAAACAATTAAAAGGATGCATTGCTCATTGTTTGTTCTCTATTGCTTACTGTAAATTACTCTATTGCCGATTTAAAAAGGAGGCTCTATTTTAAATCAGTATGTTTAATATTTATAAATATGTCCACTATATTCTAAAAACAACTGATCCAATTTTGATAGGATTATTGTATATTTTTCTAGGAACGGTTTTAGTATAAAATTTTAATTCGATTTTATAAATATAAAGATAAAAAGTTATTTTTATTTATTATTTTTTTTATTTTGCTAAGTCGCCTAGTTAGGCTATTATATACAAACTTTAAGACACACGACAGTGTTTGTTTCATTTCGAAACCGTTGTTTATAGGAGCTGAGTTTAAGAGTTGACTCTACAATGTTCAAATGCGGAGAATTGACTTCGCAGCTTTATTTATTTCATTATTGTTTTACAGACTGGCTGTCAGAAACAGTGAACCCCGGTCCGATGGTAGACTTGCTGGACAAGGCGCCACAGAACACCATCGTGCGTAGCTCACAAGCGGATCTGCGCGACTGTGATCGACGAGGATTACTATGGTGAGCAATAAATGAATTTTAACCCAAAACCTATTGTTATACCTACTTTTGCACAGCCTTTACGCCTTACTGGTTTTAAACGTGGTTGCTTTCATTTTTTAAAGAATATTTGCCATATAAATTTTTACAATATAAATACTAATCTTCTCTCTTGCGTTCGTCAATGAAATCCTGAGTCCAATCCCCACCCTTGTACAAATATTGTGGCAACTCTTAATAATGCTAACAGATTTAGAGGAAAAATTTACCATATTTAGGTTCAAATTATATAGCAAATAAACTCATTTTTCAAGGAAAATTTCAATGAAAAATTGAACCGTCCTTAAAAGCACTACATTTTTTTAATTTTCAGTGTTTTATCGACAGTGCTATGTTCGCTGTCTATAAGACACCTTAATCGTACTAAACTATAAGAGGACTGTTATACGGCAATTGTGGTCAAAAACTACCGACACTTTAAAAAATACCGAAATTGCTACAAGTGCCTGTAAAATTTAAAGTGTTCTTTCGATTTTCCCAGGATCTTATCAACTTATGCGAGGTCATACATAAAAAAATCTACGCAACGAATTGAGAACCTACTCTGTTTTTTGTCGGTTGATAATACGGACATACTTTCCATAAAGCTCCTGCAAATAAAATATAATGGTTTATTGTAGGTTACTGGACGAAGAGTCGATGTACCCCGGCTCGTCAGACGACACATTCCTGGAGCGAGTGATGGCGCACTACGGCGCGCCTCATCAGACGCACTACCTCATCAAGAAGGCGCCTCACAACAGGCAGTTCATACTGCAGCATCTACAGGTACATTAGGTTTATTGCAGGTTACTGGACGAAGAGTCGATGTACCCCGGCTCGTCAGACGACACATTCCTGGAGCGAGTGATGGCGCACTACGGCGCGCCTCATCAGACGCACTACCTCATCAAGAAGGCGCCTCACAACAGGCAGTTCATACTGCAGCATCTACAGGTACATTAGGTTTATTGCAGGTTACTGGACGAAGAGTCGATGTACCCCGGCTCGTCAGACGACACATTCCTGGAGCGAGTGATGGCGCACTACGGCGCGCCTCATCAGACGCACTACCTCATCAAGAAGGCGCCTCACAACAGGCAGTTCATACTGCAGCATCTACAGGTACATTAGGTTTATTGCAGGTTACTGGACGAAGAGTCGATGTACCCCGGCTCGTCAGACGACACATTCCTGGAGCGAGTGATGGCGCACTACGGCGCGCCTCATCAGACGCACTACCTCATCAAGAAGGCGCCTCACAACAGGCAGTTCATACTGCAGCATCTACAGGTACATTAGGTTTATTGCAGGTTACTGGACGAAGAGTCGATGTACCCCGGCTCGTCAGACGACACATTCCTGGAGCGAGTGATGGCGCACTACGGCGCGCCTCATCAGACGCACTACCTCATCAAGAAGGCGCCTCACAACAGGCAGTTCATACTGCAGCATCTACAGGTACATTAGGTTTATTGCAGGTTACTGGACGAAGAGTCGATGTACCCCGGCTCGTCAGACGACACATTCCTGGAGCGAGTGATGGCGCACTACGGCGCGCCTCATCAGACGCACTACCTCATCAAGAAGGCGCCTCACAACAGACAGTTCATACTGCAGCATCTACAGGTACATTAGGTTTATTGCAGGTTACTGGACGAAGAGTCGATGTACCCCGGCTCGTCAGACGACACATTCCTGGAGCGAGTGATGGCGCACTACGGCGCGCCTCATCAGACGCACTACCTCATCAAGAAGGCGCCTCACAACAGGCAGTTCATACTGCAGCATCTACAGGTACATTAGGTTTATTGCAGGTTACTGGACGAAGAGTCGATGTACCCCGGCTCGTCAGACGACACATTCCTGGAGCGAGTGATGGCGCACTACGGCGCGCCTCATCAGACGCACTACCTCATCAAGAAGGCGCCTCACAACAGACAGTTCATACTGCAGCATCTACAGGTACATTAGGTTTATTGCAGGTTACTGGACGAAGAGTCGATGTACCCCGGCTCGTCAGACGACACATTCCTGGAGCGAGTGATGGCGCACTACGGCGCGCCTCATCAGACGCACTACCTCATCAAGAAGGCGCCTCACAACAGACAGTTCATACTGCAGCATCTACAGGTACATTAGGTTTATTGCAGGTTACTGGACGAAGAGTCGATGTACCCCGGCTCGTCAGACGACACATTCCTGGAGCGAGTGATGGCGCACTACGGCGCGCCTCATCAGACGCACTACCTCATCAAGAAGGCGCCTCACAACAGACAGTTCATACTGCAGCATCTACAGGTACATTAGGTTTATTGCAGGTTACTGGACGAAGAGTCGATGTACCCCGGCTCGTCAGACGACACATTCCTGGAGCGAGTGATGGCGCACTACGGCGCGCCTCATCAGACGCACTACCTCATCAAGAAGGCGCCTCACAACAGACAGTTCATACTGCAGCATCTACAGGTACATTAGGTTTATTGTAGGTTACTGGACGAAGAGTCGATGTACCCCGGCTCGTCAGACGACACATTCCTGGAGCGAGTGATGGCGCACTACGGCGCGCCTCATCAGACGCACTACCTCATCAAGAAGGCGCCTCACAACAGACAGTTCATACTGCAGCATCTACAGGTACATTAGGTTTATTGTAGGTTACTGGACGAAGAGTCGATGTACCCCGGCTCGTCAGACGACACATTCCTGGAGCGAGTGATGGCGCACTACGGCGCGCCTCATCAGACGCACTACCTCATCAAGAAGGCGCCTCACAACAGACAGTTCATACTGCAGCATCTACAGGTACATTAGGTTTATTGTAGGTTACTGGACGAAGAGTCGATGTACCCCGGCTCGTCAGACGACACATTCCTGGAGCGAGTGATGGCGCACTACGGCGCGCCTCATCAGACGCACTACCTCATCAAGAAGGCGCCTCACAACAGACAGTTCATACTGCAGCATCTACAGGTACATTAGGTTTATTGTAGGTTACTGGACGAAGAGTCGATGTACCCCGGCTCGTCAGACGACACATTCCTGGAGCGAGTGATGGCGCACTACGGCGCGCTTCATCAGACGCACTACCTCATTTTTGGACCATGGTTTATAAAATGTCGAGTTTTTCATCGGATGTGCGTTTTTGCTATAGACTTTCCATAACTTAGGTACGGTTTTCTAAAATAGACTGACAGGCAAACAATTATTTGAAGAATTGGTTTAATGCGGCGTGTTAATCTTCTGTCAACTCATCTCAGTCTTTGGTAATTAGTGTGCACACTCGATCTCTTTTCACTTGTTATAGTAAATTAATTAGTTAATATTTTTCGACGAATCCAAGCGACAAAGTCACTCCGAGGTCCGAGAATACTCCCTACGTACGATTCATACCAAAACAGGAATGTCTCTAAAAATTACTTGTATTAAAAAAAAATATTAACTATTCCTGATGAACTTCCACAAGTAACGCCTTCTATCTAATATAGTAAAGGAAGACTAAATGAGTGTTTTATTTACAGGGCACTAACCCTGTATTGTATGACGTCAGCGGGTGGGTCAAAGCAAGCCGAGAGAACCCCGTAACGAAGAAGACCCATACGTTACTGCAGGAAAGTCAGAAGTACGTTAAGTTTGTTACTTAATTTTTATGTATTCAATTTCACCTTTCGAACTTGAATACAACAATGTAGTTTTCGAAAAATAATAATGCACTACAAAAAAATTACTGTTATATTTGTGATATTATTTATGGAAACATATACCTCTTCTGCTGTTAAGTTTGTGAATGTAAAATATACTAGACTTTTTGTGAAAAAGGTTCGTTACGCGTATGTTCTTTCCCGGTGTGGCTAGTTACTGTTATAATTTGTATCAGTGAAAATTAAATTAAATCCATATTCATATTTAATTAAATATAAACTTGAGCCTGTATAAATTTCATTATTAGAATCCAAAGTTTAATTTATGTTTTTTTTTTAAAATTTGTTTTATTTTTTGTGGGAACTTTTGTATATGTAAACATTGAGAAACGTCAAGTGAACGTCAGAATTCCACGGATCCGAAAATTTGAGTATACAATGTATTAAAAAGCTCTCGCCAACCCGAGGCATAGACGTTAAGCTTCCTGTGTACTTGTAATTTCACCGAAAATGATACATTTACTTTTACTGTAACTGATGATAATAATAATGACTGTCAACAGTGAAGACATAGGTCGCCTTTCGTCGTGGTCGCGCGGCGCGTGCGGCGTGGGCGCGTCGTGGTCGGCCGCCGTCGGTGACGCCTCCACTCTGCGCCGCGCCTCCTCCATACGCAGAACACTCACCACTGGTAAATAATCTATACTGCTCATTATTATCAAGGCGAAGTCTGTTTGCGAGTCAGTAATGACACCTACCAGTTATAAAGTAAGGCACTGAGAGGTCATCGTTTTTAAAATAAATAAAAAAAAATAATCCTCTATTGTACACAAACATATAACTCTCAAAGTATCAAAAACCATCTAAGTATTTTGACCAATCGGAACGAAAATGTATTGGGATATATCTAATTCCTCAACTTAATTTAATTTTTAATTTATTTGTTTAGTTGAAAATTTGTAAGCAAGTTTGAGGAATGATTTCTTTTCTTTGTTTAAGGCTTGAAAATGACCTCGCAGAGAGTGTCGAAACGTCGCCAAATCAAAAATTTAAAAAATGACACCTCTATGAATGTTTTGATATTTAATTAAATTAGATAAATCCCAATACATTTTCGTTCCGATTGGTCAAAATACCTAGATACTTCGAAATTAGTATCGCGGAACGCTTGGGTAACGCTTCATATATAATATAACTTTCAGACAGTAATCCAGGTATTTAATCCTAATTAAATATTAAATTAACTAGTTTTTATTTCTGACCGGTTTTTTCTTACAACTTATCCTTCAAAGGCCTCCTCTAAAACTTTCCATTTTGTCTTGTACTTGGCAACGCGTTTCCAGTCTGGACCCCCCATTTATTTTAATGTCATCTTCCTAGCGCTTAAATTGCTTTCCTTTACTTCTCTTCCCGTCTTGCGAGAAACATTCTGTTACTATTTTCGTGTGAAGAAAGAAAAAAGTTGAGAAGTGTCAAGGGACACCCGGATGGAACGAAGTTCCTTTCGATTAATTAGTGAAGGAATTGTAATAAAATTTTATTTTTCTTAAGTAATAATAATATTTTTTTTATTATTAACAAATATAATGTTATATAAACTTAAACACGTACCACACACGCGTTTGTTTTTGTACACCGAAACACCAGAGGGCGCCACGAGAGCGCGAGACAGCATACAGCGCGGGCGCCCCCGCCGCTCACGCGCACACACATCAAAGGCGGCGGCAAGATCCTTTGATCAAAAAGTGTCGTGACAACGTTTCGTACCAATTTTTTCCGTCTAGCCCCCTTTCACAACGCGCGATAAGGAACTTCGTTCCAAAAACGAAAATTAACTTATTTGAAACACGATAAATTGATAGTCAAGGAATTCGTTACAGACTAGGAAGAGAGCAGCAACTTTTTCACCTCAGTCTTTATATTATGCTGATATTAGTCGAAACCAAAATATATTGTTTTTTCGAAAATAAATGTTTCTGCGCTGAAAGAAATTAGTGTCAACTGAATTTTCAATTGTAGGCGATGCCTCTCCATTTTGCCGAGCCTCGATAATTCGGCGTTCTCTTAGTTCTGGTAAGAGGAAACGGATCCAATTATACCGTGAGCAACTGTTTGCAACCCCTGGCTAGTTGCTCATTTAATGTTCATTGTCATTTAGAAATGTTTAATAGATACTTTCCATACTTTATAGCAAAATTTTAAGACAAAAACTCGCTAAATCATTAAAGCTATATGTAGGTAAGTAAAAATAAAAATATCCTTTTTATATGTACAATAATCATTTTATCTAGATTTAAATTTACATAATATGTATTTAATGTGAAAAATATTTATTTATTATCGTAAACTAAAAATTAGCAATGTCATTAGTTTGTAACACTCATCTTATAAATATTTATATCTTTTTAGAAAAGACTATTTGTTTGTTTATTACACAAAATTTGTAGTCGGCATGTTTTGAAATTTCTTGTCTTGGAAAGAATTTCTTTTTGCTAGGAAATTTTTAGGGATTTTTCATACGTTCACGTTTCTAAAACATAGGGTCTAGAATCGTCACTAAGTTATGCCTTAATTGTTCATTGTAGAATTGTATCCAAATGTAATGCATTTTTTCTTATTCAATATCTAGATTATCGTTTTGGTTTTATAAACAATAATTCAAACCATCACATGATATAATAACAGACACACTTCTAATTACAATAGGTACAGCGGGCATGAAACGCCGCTCGACGGCGCTGCAGGCAAAGTTCGTGGCGGACGGGATCGTGGACACGCTGCGGCGCTGCGGCGCGGGCGGCGTGCAGTTCGTGTGCTGCCTCGTCACCAACCAGCTCAACGAGTCGCTGGATGACGTCAACATTCCGCTGCTGCGCTCACAGGTCAGTGGGGTTTTGGCAGTTCATGGCTGATAGGATATGTTAAACCTCATGTTCCTGAAATTTCACGAGGCTACTACTATACCCTTCAGATTGGAACTCGTCAAAATTACTTCGCGGAAAATAACGGCGGCGGAATGGTGAATATCACTCCCCAAAAATAAGGAAGGTGACAGTAGTTCTCTATAAGAAATCTATCACAAAGAGCTGTGCTAAGGCTATTATAATAATAATGACTATATTGCGTCGATCGATAGGATTATAGGTAGGTATAGGTATACATTATAGGAAATATAAGTATACTTATATTGGCATATAGCACAAGAATATTAAAGTGCCAAGCCACAGGATAGCAATTACCCAAAATAATGAGTGTATTCTTTTCAGTTCCGTGGTTTCCAATTGCTCGACGCGGCGCGGTTGTACAAACAAGGCTTCCCTGAACATATGCCGCTCTCTGAATTTGCTAGAAGGTGGGTCTTGTTTTATATTTGATCATTTTTATCGTATTTGACTGCAATTTTGCCTGATAGAAAGCTATGATGAGGGATACGTTTGGGCACGCTTGCCTAGATAATGCCTTATCACTTTAATGCTGAAATTTTTTAAATCATATAGAACACTATAACGGTTCGAAATAGAAGCCAGCAAAACGTTTGATACGGGTTCTTGAAGTTTTCTTATAAATAAATAGGAAAAAGCTTCGGTAAAATATCTTACCAAAAATATCATAGCTTAGTTTTGTTATATATAGTAATGTAATCAAAAAATCATTGTACCCTATTCTCCGTTATATTGAAATTAATAGATATATTTAAACTTTGAACCAATAGGCACACTAAAATAAAAGAAATATTTTTTATTTTTTTTTTATTTATTTTTATCGACTACAAGTTGGCCCTTGACTGCTATCACACCTGATGTTAGGTGATGATGCAGTCTAAGATGGAAGCGGGCTAACTTGTTAGGAGTGGGACGAAAATCCACACCCCTTTCGGTTTCTACACGACATCGTACCGGAACGCTAAATCGCTTTTGTAAGCAATATGTTCGATTCGTCGGTATTGACGTGATAAATGACGCAATGGTTTAAGATCATTAAACTGATAAAATATTGTAGATACCGTCTCCTGGCGACGTCTGAAATCGAGAACGCAGACACATCGCAAACAGCGTCCCTGTCTGACCGACAAGTTGTCGACGATATGTTGTTAGCGTTGGACTTGGACGTGACCAGCTACCGGCTTGGCCTCTCTCAGGTAAGTGATAGTTGGATGTAAAATTCTGCGTATCTTTTAGATATACCAACGAATTTATTTTGGAGGAAAGAAGACCTTTCAATTGGGCATTGGAAGGCAGTGCGCTTTTTGCGTGTTTATACGCTAACGACGTGCGAGTACGTACGAGTGCGCAATAGGTGCGCAAGCTTTATAATTAAAAAGGCTATACGGTTCGTCCATAAATTTGATGTCCATTATTATGACAAGGTGTGGGATTTTAAGTTTGACGACTTTAAATTTTCAAACACACCGTTTGAAAAATAATGGTTCAAGATAAATTAAAATTAATTCGGAACTGCGGTGTTGTTAAATGATTTCTTGATGTATAATTGCACTAAAACTACGGTTTTAAGTTGATTTAAATCTGCAAACGTAACGTTGCAAATGTAGCGATGTAATAAAATAATAGAAACAATTTTAAAAAGTAAAACAATTGCATTCTGTAAACTTTTTGTGATTGAAATGCTAAAAACTTTCTGAATTAATAAGTACACGTCTTTCTGCTTATGTTATAAGTAAATTCTATCAAATGCCTAATTCAAATTCTACCTATTTTTATTTTATTATATCTATATCTACCCCTAAGGGAATAATTCTCCTATTTTTTATGAAGGAATAATTCTATTTATATGTATGTAGACTAGTTTAAACTATTACAATTGATCTATATTTCGGAAAGTTAATTATAGACACTTGTTTACGTCTCAGGTTTTAAAAAATAACAGACCCGTTTCGATATTTTCGCTTAGTACAATCACTCGTTTTGTAGGCGTAACTTTCTTCACTACAATTCATTGCAAACCCGAATTATTAGCATGAAATTGCTACATTCTACTACAACGGAAAGTATCTTTTTATTTGCTGATTTCTAATTACTCGAATCGGACATAGTATTCATTGCAGGAATTTAAACTTCGTCTAATTAATTTTATGCTTATTTTTTCTAAATACAATACTTCAAATTACAATGATTTTAAATCGATTCTATTCTATTGTAGCCGATTGACGTTCGACGTTTTACCTTATTACGTTTTACGCAGAACTGTATTCATGTTTTTATCGTGGACTTATCGAAAGTTTTCGAATGAAAAGCATGTACACATATAGATACATCTATCTAACTGTTTAATTAGTTTACTTTTGTAACATTTAAATATTCAAAAAAGTCCTAAAGTTGCGATTGGTCTGTGTGGCTAGTGTGAGATTATACGGCGTCGATACCGAAAACAGTAAACGCAAATTTTATATGAAATTGGAGTAGCGCCATCTAGTTATAGTGAGAGTAAACGCTTTTTTTTCTATATGATTTGACGTTACGAGTGAGTATGTTTTTACGCAGTCGCTCGGTGAAAACTCGCACTTGCTCCACTGGGCTATTTATTTTTCGAAATCATAAATACCTGATGATTGATCATTGTTGAGAACATCTATATAATCAGTTGAAAGCTCAATTGACCTTTGTTCGCTCCTACGATGGATATATGCCATATCACCACCATATTTAGCATGTTTGAATCCTTAATATGACGCTAACAATTCGGCCACACGGGCCACAATTATTTCATATCGGCTTAAGTACTTCTTTTTATTATTTCCAAGATAAATGTACTAATGAAGTTCCGCTTAAGATTTACGATTCTCATTATATGCGGATAATAAACACATTTATGAATATTATAATAATTAAAATGTTACCAGTTTGGTCTGGAACAGCCACTTTGTAGCAATTTAAATATATGTGACTGCGTTGGAAAGATAAGGATGGAACGGACAAGGAGATTCTGCAATCAATGATGTAGTTTGTAATAGTTTTCTGAAAGCACCTAATGCTGGAAGAACTGATAATAGATAATTTCTAACAGTATACGTGTATGCAAAAATAAAATTACTAGCTTAAAGGTGCAAGTTCTTAGTGCAATCTAAAAGTATCTAATTCGAAAAAAAAATTGACCTTAGATAAGCTCTAACAATTTCTGTAATGTCTGCAAATTCTTAGTGGACTGCGGACGCCAGAAAAATACCTTTCGTGACTCATCTTTTCTATATAAATACATAGAAATCATCGAGTTGAGACACGTCGCCTGCCTTTGTTGTCTAACAGAAGCAGGTGACGTGACAGTCGGCTACGAATTTACACCCTATGCCTGCTAAAAGATCATGTTACAGTAATATCAACGTCAAAGTGATGAGAGAAGGTCTCTATAAACAAAACGCTCGTGAAATTCTCGTGAGAAACAATGCCAGTGACATTGTACGGAAAAATACCAGTAAACAATTATTTCCGCCGAAATGCACCAATCAAGTTGTTACGCTTGTTAGATAATAATCACAGTTCGAGTTCGGAAGACTTTCACAATGTTACCCGCTCGTACCATCATTGTTTTAAATTATAGGTCGTTTCTACTTCTGGAAATGGAATTGGGTAACAAGTGAACTTGGTACTGTCAATTCTTCGCAAAATTAATTGCTTGTTATTGCCTTGTTAATCTTGCTTTATTTCCACCTGCATAATATCCTGAGATCAGACTTGGAGTCCTGGATCTAGGTCTTTTAAATATGTTGGGTTTTGTTTCAAGAAATTCTTAATGTCAGCCTGAAGTTGGGAAATCGGCCATTTCTATACACTTTTGTGCCTCGAAAACTGCCTAAAGGCTTTCTGGCCCTTGATATACAGGTTTACCTAGCTACTAATTTAAAGGCTAGGCTACTGTCATAGTAAAAGCAAATGAGAAATTCTAAATAAATTTAGTAGCACTTTCAATTTTTGATTTGTTAGTTACTGACACTTTTGACGATGAAGATACGATGATGGTTCGTATCTTCTAGTCAAAATAAGGCCCTAACTGCATCATTGCTTTCCATCATTATTTTATCCAACTCTTATCCTAACAAAAAAGATTTCACCAGAAAGTAGCTGGTCTGCCATCAAAATCAATTATTCTAGGGTTGCAGTAATTAACCGAGTTTTCTCAAACTCTAATAATCTCTAAAAATCACATTAGGTTGAAGTTAATGTAAACAATCATGTTACGATGTTTTAGTTTTGTTATACACGGCTGTTAATGAAACAGTTGTGATGCAGCTGTAAATTAGCGGTACTAAAACTATGTAATAAACAAGCCATTGAGTTACAGTGAAAGTGCCTTTGACGTAACTTATCTCTTGCTTTATTACGAAAGCCACGTAGGTTTGCTACTTAGTGGAAATGTGAGTAATGCGGATAAAGTCATGCGGTCGCTTGCGTGCATCAAAAATAGATAATGACTGTGCGGAGCGAACCATTAACAATACGTTTTAAGAGCACTTACTGCTGCTTGAGCGCGCTAATCGCAGAAACTTGCTGTTCGATTTCTTGTTGTTCTTTTTGTTGATTAAGGCAGATGATAGGCATATATACTAGAGCTCCAACGCTAAAACCTTTCGATTCAAAATTGATTGCGATATTAGTAAAATGTTGAAGGAGCATTTTGTAGCTTATGGCAACATCATTAATAGTTGTAAGTAAAGTAAAGTAGTTGCTTTTTGTGACAGTATAATGCGTATTGGTTGCCGTTTATATTGCCAGCACATAAGGCTACCTATCACTCAATTTGACGGACGCAAGATAGCGTGCGTAGCAAGAAGACATTCTTGCGCATTGTGCATTAAGAAGTGGCGCATTTTTAAGATTAGCTATCAACACAAATTCCAAATTTCAAAACGTCCTACTAAAATATTGGGTTAGTTTCCATTATTTGCAGCATTATCAAGCATATACAGGTAATTTATCTTGTGCAAGTCATCTCAATAATACTCTTGAATGAGAGTTAAAAAGTTTTCACTGATTACTATTATATTATTCTATTATAGTATTCTGCAGACTCCTGTTGCACAAAATAAACAAATTCTGCAACAAACAAACTTATACATCAATGGTAATAAATAAATGAAATAAATATCAATCAATGAAATATCAATGACAGACAACTGTCCTTAACATTATGAAATACTAGTAACGGTAGACACCGCTAATTAAAATAGCAAACTGAATCTATGCAGCAAACATAAAGTAACCGTGACTATGCTAAACAAATAAACGACCGTCTAGTAACGTAGGCGGATTATATAACACAGTTAATGTAACCGAGTGGTATGTTACTCGTTAAATAGTTTAATTTCCTATACGTTGGAAGTTGTAAGTAGTAGAGCTTTTTGTGACTGTGCTTGTATGGGGACGTGCTACCACCATGAATATATCTACCTCGAAGCAACATTGCATACAACATACATTGAGTCTGAAGGGCATTAAATGTAGGCAACGCTGTAAATGTAGGCACACGAGTTTTAAAGGCTATGTCTCAAGGCCGTCGTATCCTTGAACCTGAAGGGTTGATTGACATACGGCGGCACCTTGTTGATTGTGTGTCTTACATACCCTAAGTGAATGAATGAATGAATGAAATACTCTTTATTGTACACCAAATAAAAAAATTGCAAACCGAAAATAACATGCCTACCATCGTCGTACAAATAATCTAAACGCTTCTTACGAGTCCAAGTGTACAGATTTAATGTGAAAGAGTGAAGGGCGATGGGTGTAATTGTTGCCATAAAAGAAATCTTGACAGTCAGGATCTACGTGCTTATAAATGCGTCCAAAAAATTTAAATATAGCTTCTTTTAGGTACTTAACTGGTTTCGTCTGTTTATTTCATTTGGTTAAGTCCAGAAAATTCTTAACTGTACGTAGTGAAAGTGAGGGTATACAATCTCTCCTTATAAGGATTCTCGATATTGCTGATACTTGTTATAATTATTTTTACGAGGGCAAATTAAAAATTTTAGTTGATCCAAACTGGTTTTAATTACCCCAAATTCTGTTTATACCTATAATAAAACAGTTGGAAGCATACAGTGGAATTAAAAATCAAAGGAAGGCGATTTTGACGGCCTTCGTCGCGCAGTGGTATGTGCAAATGACTTATAAAACGGAAATCCTGGGTTCCATTCCCAGCTGGGCCGATTAAGATTTTCTGAATTGGTTCAGGTCAGAGGCTTCAACCATGACTAGTTACCACCCTACCGACAAAGACCTATTACCAAGCAACTTAGCAGTACGATGTCGTGTAGAAACCGAAAGGGGTGTGAATTTTATCCTACTTCTAACAAGTTAGTCCGTTTCGATCTTGGATTGCATCATAACATACCATCGGATGTGATTGCAGTCAAGGGTTTGTAATATTATAAAATTTTTAACAAAAAATAGAACCGACTCAAAACGCACTAAAAAGTAAAAAATAACTGTGTCATTTAGTTGCTTTAAGTTACTTAAGCATATCTATGAAGTCGGTGCCAGCAAGTTTAAGGAACATTTATTTTACGTAGTAAAGCAGTTTGTGGGTACTAGGTAACGTCCTTAAAGTGGAAACCTTGGCTGGCACCGACTTCTAGATATGCTTAAGTAAATTAAAGCAACTAAATGACACAGTTATTTTTTACTTTTTAGTGCGTTTTGAATCGGTTCTATTTTTTGTTAAAAAATTTTATTTCTTACTTTTTAGTGATTTATCGCAACGGAACGTACTCGTACTATAATGTCATAGTATATTATACGGCACTAGTAGCCAAAAAGCTACCGATACCGAGACAAAAACCGAAATCGCTGTAAGCGAATTCGAAGCGAGCGAAGCGTACTCTTCAAATTTTGGAGGCATCCAAAATTTGAAGAGTTCCTTCAATTTCCCCTGGATATCATTATCGGATCCTATAACATGATGACAATGGGACCACCTTGAATGTATGCCCTTTCTAATAAAAAAGAATTATCAATATCGAACAACACTTTAAAAAGTTATGCGTGGTCATACATAAAAAAAATAAAATAAAAAAATATATGTGTCGAATTGAGAACCTCCTCCGTTTTTTTTCGTCGGTTAAAAAATAAGAAAAAAATAATAGAAGAGAAAAATAGAGTTGAAAATGGAGTAGAGTTGTTTGTTTGTCTAAGAGTTCGCAAGTAATAATCTTCAAGACTGCGAAACAGATTTTCATGCAAGCGCATAATTGCTTACTTCGGCAAAATCATAATTCAAGTTTTGCGAATTCAAGCATCAAACCATAATGACACATTAAGAGCCATTACGTCTCACCACAACATCGCTTGAGGTACAAGTTATTCAATCAACTCATTGAATGGAATGAGAGTGAGATTCTTTATACATTACGACATGTAAAGGCGACAAGTATATTACACGAGTTCTCAGTTGATCCGTAAAACATGTTATTATCTAGCAACTATTCAGTCAAAATTCGCTTCGGATGGTACGAGTATAATATAATGTTTGTCTTGACTTCTATAAAAATTACAATCAATAGTGACAACAGTACGTTCATTTTTAATCGTCAATATTTTTTACCGGACTGCGTCAGAAGGAGGGTAATGTTTTTGGAGCGTATGTATATATGTCCATTTCTTTGGCACGCGCTACAGTCTAAACGGCTGGACGGATTTTGACACGTGTAGTGTCGTTGAATTTGTCAGAATTAACATAGGCTATATAAATTTTCAAAATAGCGGCTTTAAGTGGAAAAGTGAGGGATGTGTAAATTTTTTTTCTTATCTTAACAATATTTATGACCATTTTAAAAATATATATATCATATCATGTTTATATTACTGTTTTAACAAAAAAATGTCAAAAAGTGCACCGTCCTATTTCTACACCACAAACTAAAACTAAAAAGTCTCAAAAAAAATTATTATTATAAAAACAAAAACCCGACTGCTTATATATAGATAAAGTGATACTTGTTTTTCTCTTTTCAGTTTATTACTTCTAAGCAGTCGGATTTTTATTTTTATAATAATTTTTTTGAGACTTTTTAGTTTATTATCTATACTAATATTATAAAGCTGAAGAGTTTGTATGTTTGATTATATGCGCTAATCTCAGGTAATACTGGTTCTAATTCAAAAATTATTCTTGTGTTGGATAGTCCATTTATCGAGGAAGACTTAAGGCTATATAACATCACGTTTCTACCAACAGGAACGTGGTGTGATGCTATTTATGTATGTATGTTTATTTGTATAACAAGAAAACAAAATGCACGGTTATATAATAAATAATTTAAAATGTTATTACGATTATGCAATAATAATAACTTAATTATTATAGTACTTAACATTTCTCGAGTAAATGTTGAGCATCAAATTGTAATCTCTTTGCCTTTCTAATCGCAAATAATGTAAACAACAACTTCCTACACACATTAATTAAATTTTGTAATAATGTTTAAATTAAATTAAATTTTGTGTTGAAAGTTGTTGCACGTAGACTTCTATCGCTGACTTGGAATTTTGGTATGAAGAATTAGCAGTAAGGACTATAAGACCGTTATAATAAAATGATTAAGGCGAATCTGGTGTTTTAGTTATGAACGGCAAACGCTGTGGGTTACTGTGAGAGAGGAGGAGCCTGCCTACCGCTGCTGTATGCGTGAGTGTAAGGGAAGCCAGACAGACTGGCGCCGTAACGCGTTACGTAACGAAACGGTTTACCCTTGAGAAGTTATCACTTCAAAAACTGGCGAAACCAATACTACATTACGGAAACAAATCAATCCATAGTAATAAATAAACTTGAAGTGTCTGTTTGTAATTTCAATTTAACAGCTTTTCACTAAATGCGGTAAATATATTCGGTACTTACTTCAAAAAATCAAAGTTAAAACTTTTTGTCTGTCTATTTGTTCCGGCTAAACTCGGAAACTACCAGCCCGATTGTTAAAAAAATTATTATGTAGGTATATGATAGCCAAACTCATATCGAGTGGCATAGGCTAAATAGTATCTTGAAATTCTTACGGGATCAGGAAGTACGCGAGTGAAACCGCGGGCGTCCGCTAGTATTACATATTACGAAGCGATAATCTTTATTTTTGAAGTCGGTTTAAAATGCATACGTACATCGAGTGTAGGTCATCTTTGTTTTCAATACAGCTCGCAACATCGCTTATGTAACGCATTATATCACCGTGTCATTTCCGAACTGGCTTTCACGACCCGCTTTATGAGTGTCTTCAATTGACTGACCCGTACGTGTACCTATAGCCTCGTTTTTTTTTAAAGATTGGATTAAATGTTGCGTGAACCCTTGTTGACATTTGTACAGCTGAATTTCAGGTAGAGATGGGTTTAAGTCATAGATTAAAGACTAATAGATGGAGTCATAACGCGGCTGTAGGTTCAAGAGACGTGACAGACTTATTTCATTCGGCCTTTATTAGAAAGTGATACAAGATTATTTTTTGTCCCTTTCAGCGTGTTCGTTTTTATTATTTGTCAAGAGTGGAATTTATGACAGACAAGGGACATATCTGAGCAATTATTAGCTTTTAATTAAATTTGCTGATAAATAATATAACTTTGCGGTTACTATATTAATTTAAACGTTATCGTGCTATGGTGGGTTGTAATATTTTCGGCTGCAACAGTCGCAGCGAACAGAAAATCGAACGAATTACGTTTCATACATAAGTAGGCATAAACTTCATTGATTGATGATTTAAAGCTTAGATATGTTATTTTTTAGCAAATTTCATGTATTATGCGTTTACTAAACTATATTATATAAAGTAATATTTCATATTTTACGATATTTTAAAACATAACGTTTTATGATGTACTTTAAATGTTGACATGTCATGTCAATAAGGCTGATTTGCTGTCTCACGAGTGGACACGCTATGGGCTCTATCTATTAGTCTTTAATCTATGGTTTAAGTAAATCAAACGGCTGACCAATCATTGCCTATGCATTCCCATTATCTAGATTGAAACCTTCCACTATTTAGTAATAAATAGGTGACGCCAGCTATTTCACCCGCAGTTTTCACTCCCGTAAGAATATCCGGATAAAAGTTGCCTTATGTTTTAATCCAGGATATAATCTATTATTTTATATATTTTCTATTATAACTTAATTAAGTTTATGTTTGCACCTTTCATGTATTTGTTATGTTTTATGTTATTTAAACAAATAAATAAAAAAAAAATAAATAAATTCGTCCAAATTTCAGTCAGATCGGGATAGTTTCGGCTTGAAGGAATAACAAAAATACACATTAAACTTTCGCTTTTATAATATTAGTGTTATGTATAAAATAATAGGCGCATTGAAGATTTAAAATTACCGATATTATTCTCACTGCATAAACATAATTTGACTTGCAACATTGGTATCAAACGTAAAGGGGAAAGTACGTTATACAAAATGTCCTTATACAGTCATACAAAATTTAATAGACGCCCAAAAATGGAGGACATTTATATTTATCACCATGTTAGTATCAAATGAAAGGATTTCCTCAGAATAAATAATAAATAAAAAGCTTGCTTTTATAAACATTTTATATTACTCAGATTGCCTCAAGTATTATAGATCGTAAAGGATAGAACTGGTGACAGCTTTTGGCTGGTGGGAGGCTTTTGCCGTGGCTACTTACCACTCTACCGACAAAGACGTATCGCCAAGCAATTTAGCGTTCCGGTACGATGTCGTGTAGAAACCGAAAGGAGTGTGGATTTTCGTCCCACTCGTAACAAGTTAGCCCGCTTCCATCTTAGACTGCATCATCACTTAACATCAGGTGTGATAGCAGTCAAGGGCCAACTTGTAGTCGATAAAAAAAATCATTTTATGATTACATTGTATCCCACACTGATAGTATTTTTTAAATCTTTTAGTCTGAATCGACCTCAAGTCTCCACTTCCTCTATAAGGTTTCAGTTAAAAATCTCATATTTTTCTAGGCAGAATATTACAACCAAAATGTCTGTTATTATATCCAGGGTCATAGCTTTCTTTCTATAATACAACCGTATATATTAGTGGCCCTGTGAAGCTCTTTATATGGCCCTTTTTATTCATGTTTTATTTAAATCAATCGCTACAAAGTTTCGTAACGTATGTCTCTACAGATTACAAATTGTTTTTAACGCATATAAATATGTCTAATCAACATACATGTATGTTATATAATATAAAGTCGGTTTGGTTAAGCGATTTAAAACTCTAGAAAGAACGGATCTTTATGAAGTTTTTTTTATCGACTACAAATTGGCCCTTGATTGCTATCACACCTGATGTTAGGTGATAATGCAATCTAAGATGGAAGCGGGCTAATTTATTAGGAGTAGTATGAACGACACGACTTCGTACCGGAACGCTAAATCGCTTGGCGGTACGTATTTGTCGGTAGGGTGGTAACTAGCCACGGCGAAAGCCTCCCACTAGCCAGACCAAGAAAAATTAACAAAAATCACAATCTGCCCCGCCGGGAATCGAACCCAGGACCTCCGTCCTAGTTTGGCATAGAGATAGAGTATAGTCTGGAATAGAACTTAGGCTTTTTATCTCGATATTCTAAGTCATTTTCGCAGGTGAAACCGCGGTGGAAAATGTGGTAAAAGGAAAATAAAAACTGCTACAGGCGTAACATTGTAGTCTGAGGACTGGATTAACTGGTACGGGAGATTAGAAATTTAATGAAGAACAAGTTGAGAACAGGATGCGACGCAATAAAAGTGTATACCTAGTAGGCTTCACATCGTCTTATATCGCGTTAAGCATTATTAGGGTTTAGAGCACAGTAAATATAGCTTTATGATGTCAGTTGATTGATTATTATAATAAATAATATGAATATACTTTGGACAGCTTTACTAGCAGCATTAATAAGCTTATAATGACTATTATATTATTTAACAGTATAAGTTTAATTAACTATTTTTAACCGACGAAAAAAACGGAGGAGATTCTCAATTCGACACGTATATATTTTTTTTATATATGACCACGCATAACTTTTAATAGAGTTGTCCGATTTTGATAATTCTTTTTTATTAGGTGGTCCCATTATATTTTTAATAATATTGTAAAGTTAGCTTTAGTGTAAATCCCTACTACTATTTTAAATGAAGGTTAAAATTTGAGATTATTTACATATTATTTGTCTCTACTACTTTTATACTTAAAAATAAATAGAGCTAAGCAAATAATTTACACTCAATACTGACCCATAAACAGCTGCTGATTTAAATAATTTTACGTTTCTATAAGCTGTTACTACTTAGTATTTTACCTAGAATGAATTCTGTAATTTCTGTACTCTGAGTCTTCTTATGAAATTACATAGATTCAGAGTCACTCAGCGGGCGATCGTCCACCGGCTGTTAATGATGATGATGATGATAAATTCTGTACTTCTCTTTAGATTATCTTAGAATTTGTGTGATATTGATGCTTCATTCGAAATGGATGTCAGTTCAATATAATGCACGGATAAAATCCAAGATCGTCGACCGCAGTGAAGGTTCAAAGATAGAACTGTTTAAGCCAAAACATACCCATAATACCATAGATGGTACATTATTGTATTAAGAATTTATCACATTTCACTCTGCTGCCTGAGTGAATTATGATTAACTGCAAATTCTAAAGGTGAAGGGGAAATAGGACTGACTACGTCACAAGGGTGCTCCTCGAGTTCTACGCTAATTGATATATCGTTTACCTACTCGTCAGTATCTTAATTAAATTAAACAATATAAAAAGTTTCAAGATCTGCATTCCTTTGCGCCAAAATTGTAGAACGCGCGGAATTCCATCTCACATTTTCTGACTGAATTGAAAGAACATTCCGACCGCGATAACCACTGAGATGTGGATTCAAATCTCACCGGTTCTACGGATCGAAATCGAAATTATATTTAAAAGCGGAAGGAAGATAATACATAGATAGATAGATAAATAGGCAATAACCCTTCTTAACAATCGGGTGAAAACAGATAAGGCAAATTTCCTATAGCCAAGACCATTACCAGGCCAGCCTTACAGAGTATTCGGAGGCTAGATCACAATGTTTTTTTTTATCTACTACAAGTTGTCCCTTGACTGCTATCACACCTGATGTTAAGTGGTGATGCAATCTATGATGGAAGCGGGCTAACTTGTTAGGAGTAGGATGAAATCCACACCCTTTTCGATTTCTACACGACATCGTACCGGAACGCTGAAATGCTTGGCGGTATGTCTTTGTCAGTAGGGTGTTAACTAGCCACGGCGAAAGCCACCCACCAGCCAGACCAAGACAAATTAAGAAAAAATCTCAATTTGCCCTGCCGGGAATCGAACCCGGGACCTCCGTCGTATAAATTCACCGCGCATACCACTGCACCACGGAGGCCAAAATGTGATCTCTTACGTAAGGTCTTGGTGTATATTTCAGGAAAGAGCATTTAAATCGATATATATAATACTAGTATATGCCTACCCGCGAGAATCTCGTGAGTCCCTCCATTAAAGATGTAAAGAAATATGTTAGTAGGTAATATTGTGTTTGTAGGTGACTGTAACGATCACGGGGGTGTAACACCGCTAACTTCCCAATTAGCATATACAGTCAGTTAACATTTATCATTAATCACCCATTCAGTTAACGATTAGTTTGTAACTTTACTAATGGCCAGCAATGACTCACAAGTTAGTGTAGGGATCAGATATCCACTCAGTGTGGCTAGTGTGAGATTTTACCGCATCGATAACGAAAACAGTAAACGCAATTTTTTTATCGAATTGGAGTAGCGCCATCTAGTTATAGTGAGAGTAAACGTTTTTTTTTCTATATAATTTGACGTTTCGAGTGAGTACGTTTTTACGCCGTCGCTCGGTGGAAAACTCGCACTTGCCCCACTGAACATTCATCATACGAGTACAGCTACTTGCTTCAAGTGGCTACGCTATAATTAATTATTATTTACGTTAAGCTATAATGAATAGTAATTATTTTCTTTTAATAGGCTAAAATATGCGCAAGGGCCACGCTCTCACAATCCTTTTGTGCGTTTCTTTCAAATCAAGCACAGTTTGACAGTTTGATGCATAATACTTCTTGTATGGGCTTCGTTTTTTTCGCTTAGTAATTTATCGACTAATGATACTGAAGAATCTGTTCTATAATATCTCCGTCTCTTATACCCTTGGGTACTTACCATGGTGTTTTTATTCCATTGATTGTGATCAGATATTTGATCGAGAATAACAGTGAAAGTGATATTTCATTTCGATTTGTTCCGCACAATATAGGGCGTACGCATTAAGATGTTATTGTTTGGTAACGTTTTGATGATAATAAAAATAACAGTAGTGTTTTTTATGCTTTTCTTATGTATGTTGATTACTATACTGTAGAAGAACTATAGAACTAGAAGTTAAAACTGTCGTAGAAAATTATAATTAGAAACTTTAAATCATCATCATCATCATCATCTTAATCATTATCAGCCAATAAACGTCCACTGCAGAACATAGGCCGTTATAGGGACTTCCAAACACAACGATCCTGGGCCTCCTGCGGCCATCGGCTCCCTGCGACACGTTTACTGTCATTAGTCCACTTGTGGGACCAACAGGGTGTTTTACGGTGCGGTGTCACCATTCTAGCACCTTGAGCCCCCAAAGTCTATCATTTTAAAATCTTAAGTGTGATTAAATCATCTAAACTGGTAAAACGTCTACTATTATTGCCGAGTAGAACAATTCATCATTTTCCTCTCCTTAAGCTTAATTGATAAAAGCATACCTAATGTTAAGTTCTTAAAGATTGAAGAGACGGAGAGGAGTTGTCCAGGTCTTGTACATTAACAAAATCTTTAATTGGTAAGATTGAGTTAAAAGCTATTGCAGAGAAACGGTTCCTATACAACACATCGTACAAGGATTGTCAATAACGTTAAACTAAAACCTACAGTTTGCAGAGAAGCTCCTGCCCCTTTATTCTGTAACTATGTTTTTATTAGTTGACATTGTGAGTTTCGAATTTGTCTCTACAACTTTATCCATAATATCGCGTTAGTTGTAGAAACATAGAGACGAATTCATTAATCACACAGTCAAGTTTTAAAAACATCTATACAGTATAGCCCTTCAGATAGTGTACTTAATGTTTCGTAGCTTTTCGTTTATCGGAATTCGAGAACTATGGCAATCCAAGTAAATTAAATTGCGTTTAAAAACAATTTGACATGATTTAAACGTAAACCGTAAACTGGAATTTTCCATAAGCAATTGCTGAGGGCACACACATTCACAATCAGAATTCCTACTTGCAGGTAGGTGTCGCTGCTAGTAGAAATGATAACTATAGGCTCAAAACACGCACTTCCGCAATCAGTACGAAAAGTTTCCAAACAACTTCATTTATTATAACAACGTTTATATGGAGGTGTAACTGCCATTTCCATTTCGAGAGTCGTCCCTGTTTTCGTTAATTTTTAGGCTGTAGACGTGAAAATATATTTTAAAATTTTGTAGGTTCCATAATGATTTGTACTAGACGTTAATATACTTTGTATTTAATGTAAAATTGAATTATAAAATGAAGTATGTACCAGAATGAAATAAAAAACAAATACATGGAAAGTGGAAAGAGCAAAAATTTTAAGTCTTAATTATTTTACCTTTGCAATATATTTTGCGTTGTTTTTGACGGCCTCCGTGGCGCCGTGGTATGCGCGGTGGATTTATTAGACGGAGGTCCTGGGTTCGATTCCCGGCAGGGCAGATTGAGATTTTTCTTAATTTGTCTTGTCTGTCTAGTGGAACGTGGCTAGTTACCACCCTACCGACAAAGGCGTACCGCTAAGCGATTTAGCGTTCCGGTACGATGTCGTGTAGAAACCGGAAGGGGTGTGGATTTCATCCTACCCCTAACAAGTTAGCCCGCTTCCATCTTAGATTGCATCATCACTTAACATCAGGTGTGATAGCAGTCAAGGCCCAACTTGTAGTAGATAAAAAAAAGTTTAGTTAATTTGTACATTCGAAATAATTTTGTTAGCAGACTGCAGGGGTTAGTCCAAAGGATGACGAGGAAAAAAAATTACATTCTTATATTATTCTAACTCGGTGACTAAACAATAGGAAATCAGGTTGTTCGATTCATTATTCACTAATTACTTGCATGATAAGCAACATTGAACTAATTGAGCCAAACAATCGACGATATTGTAGAACATCTCCAATTTGAAAACAGACAATAGATTAATAAGAATATCTCCTATAATAATAGAACTATAGAGGGTATAATAGAACAGAACCAGTATGTGATGGAATTCTTAATTAATCTGGTGTTAGCTTAATTGTACTACCAAGTTCAATTCATGTTTGTGTTAGTCGAGTTATGTAAAAAGAGCACTGTTTTGTAATTAATCTATACCTTCAAAATCTAACTTGGCAATGATTTAAATCTTAACGTAAAATTAGTGTTGATCTTCGTAAAATGATGTGAGTCTGCTATTCAAAATTTAATATATATAAGTGTTTAATAAAAAATATATATGTTTGTTATAATAAAAAATTGCTGTCTCGACTGAGCCTGATAGTTAAATGGTCTTCATAGCAGTCAGCGCTCCTTTTGCTTTGCTGGACTTAATATTTGGTATCATGTTATAATTTTTTTTTCAAACTGCCATAGTATCGAAATTTCAGAGTTGTTTCACATTTTTTATTTATTTTCATACGTCTGCAGCAGGAAATTAACAATTTGTTTCTGTGAAATGTTTTGTGGGCAAGCCCGTTTGTTTTGACTACACGTCCTAACAAAAAATGGTGTCAAAATTGTTTTATGAATAAGAATTGGAAATGTAGATAAGACATCAATATTTAAAAGTAAAGTACTCAAGTATATTCGCTCAAGATTACGAATTAGTTTTATTTAAGAGACGGAAAATGTAATTAAGACAAAAACTAAGTAGGTATAGTTTAGATAAGGTATTAAAATAACTACACAACGCCCTCTCTCAACAGAGGGGAGACGAATATCTTAGCATTCCATGGATTCACCGTGCGGGTGCCGGGTCCATCGCGTGGCTGAGAGAAAAACTCCGAACAGAGCCCGAGACTTGTGACACGGGTGTAGGTTTAAAAGAGTACTTTTAGTGACGCGCGTCAACACTCAACTCCTCTGTTCAAGTTATTCTCCCTGCTCAGCCAAATTCGGAAGGACCCTACTAGAGCAGCTTTGGACACTCGTTCCAATATGGAGTTTACTGCACTTGTAGTAAGGCCAAGGTTTTTTAGCAGGTTATAGGGAGACTTCGCTAGTATACCCCTCGCACCCACTTCTACCGCTTATAAACTAACCACATAGCCATTTTTGGTTAGTTCATAATATTTATTTATTTTATTATAAACGCAAAAGTAACACTTAATCATGCCGAAAATACTGAACTGATTTAAATGAAATTTGGTACAGAGAGAGCTTAGAGCCTGAGAAAGGACATAGGCTACTTTTTGTGCCTCTGTTGAACTACCACCTAACAGAATTTCTCGCGGATGGATTCACGGGCTTCCACTAGATATTTATATTTATTTTACAGACTCCATGTTTACTGCTCAGATGTTAAAACGTACAGACTTTCAGTTTCTACAGATTTATTATCTGTATAGATTTACACATTCACCAATACAGTAGCCATGGGCGGCAGAAACTATTTTACATACATGTTAACTCGCCCATAAATTGTCGTTGAAACTTAACATTAGAAAGATATTAAAGTTCGAAATCATTATTTCCACGTACCTCTCGTATTTTCTAGTGCCAACAATATAAGCGACTAGTTTCGAGTATGCAAACAAAATTATTACCAGTTTAGGTAATAAATAAACTTTCACAGTACCAGCCCACCAACGCCACGAGTCTGTTATGATAATATGTAAATGTATTCGATGAGCATGATATACAACCCGCGTGGTAGATTTATGGTCTTTAATTACGGCAATAATCAATCGAGAGTTACTATGTTATGATCCATACATATACTTCAGATGTAAAACACGTTTTCTACTATGTAACCTCTAAGACTTCAATTCGTATATTACTAAACTAAATAATCTAGGTGCTAAAAGCCCAGTCACATCGTAAACAGATTTACGGTTGTTTTCTAATTTTTGACGTGACAACGTCTTATAATTCGATAGAGCCGGCTGCACGCACGAAAACGCTTTGAGGCGTTCCATGTAAGGCTTGAAGTGCAAGCGAGAGCGCGGAACGAGCGACAAAGAAGCACAATCGGCCTTTGCGTTCGGCAGCGTTCGACATCCGTCTATTAAATATAATTATTAAATATATTAATTTTAAATTAAAAATTAATATATTTATAAATTCATATATTTATTATAAATTTAAAATATAAATTTTCTAAATTTAAAATATAAGGTTTTGATATTATAAATTTAAAATATAAATTTATAAAATCAAAATCAATTATTTTATTAATTTAAATTAATATTTATAAAAATATACTTAAATTAAAAATTTTAATAACCAATTAAATGCTACCATTCCATTAGTATTTTCTTCAGACATTGTCACGTTCAACTATCGTCAGTAAACCGACTTTACAGACAACCAATTTTTTTTATCTTATATGTATATTCGCATCAAGCGTTTGTTTCATCTTTACATTTGATAGATACCAGCATCTGTCATATGTTGACAATGACAGTTCAATTCGTATATTAATGATAAAAAAATTAACAAAATAGGTGCTAAAAGCCCAGTTAGTTGGTGAACAGGTCATGTACAGTTTTATCTAATTAACTCTCCATGTATATTTGCATCAGGCGCATGTTTGACAGACGCTGGTTTGCTAATCTGATCACTGTACGCAGCTGATAATAATTTTGACACCGAGTGATTGACAACTAACCAATTAAAACCGACCTAGTAGCTCTTGAAAGAGAATGCTCAGCCAATAATCACATCATCGTGAAACCGATAGATTCTGTAGACGCTTTATAGTTGTTCTATTGATCAAATTTCGGCCAAGGCCCCAAATCTTATTAGAAACTGCGCAGGACATATCAGTGCACAAGTCTGTGGTCAAACAAAAGTGCACTTTCTATCTCCTAGCTTCCATAATCCGCTAAATCGAATCTGAGAAAGCTTACTTAGTATCTTAATACTAAGTGAGCTTTTTTAGATTCGACGCCACTTATGCCAATTGAAGATTTAGTAGCAGTTTAGCGGGTCTAAGCGATAGGGGGTTGGAGGAGCATTGTGTAAAAATTCCTAAAAGTGCTAGTTTTAACACGTTTCAATTCAAATTCATTTATTCCAAAGAGGCTCATCACAAACTCGGGGTCAATCTTGAAATAAATCACATGTTAAAACGACAAGTCTGTCTGTAGTTTTGATTTTAAATAAAAAGGCTTGGAAGTTGCATAGCTAGTATACTATATATACCAAAAACAGTATCGAATAGAGAAGAGTAGTAGAGTTGACAAGTCTAAAAAATTTTTAACAAAAAATAGAACCGACTCAAAACGCACTAAAAAGTAAAAAATAACTGCGTCATTTAGTTGCTTTAATTTACTTATATTCTCATAGTTCTCTCTATTTACTCATAGATATGCTTAAGTAAATTACTCGTACTATACTCTCATAGCATATTATACACTAGTAGCCAAAAAGCTTTCGATACTTACAAAAAACCGAAATCGCTGCAAGTGTACCTTTAAAATTTGAAGGGTTCCTTCAAGTTTCCCAGGATATCATCATCAGATCCTAACATGATGACTATGGGACCATATTGGAAGTGTGCCCTTTCTAATAAAAAAAAGAATGATCAAAATCGGACAACTCTGTAAAAAGTAATGCGTGGTCATACATAAAAAAATATACGTGTTGAATTGATAACCTTCTCCATTTTTTTTGTCGGTTAAAAAAGGTTATAGACTGTCAAAGGAATTTAGTAAAATGATAATGAAGATACTTTAAAATCATCAAGTCGTCATTGATATAAAAAAGAAAAGGTGTTAATGAAATTATCGATCTGTTATCTCAAAGGAACAGAAAGCGATTGGCAAATAAATAAATTCAAAAATAAAGCTATACGTTATTAAGTTGTCGAAACTTGGGACGTGCAGTGACTTGTGTGCAGCAATCAGCGACACAAATCTCAAAATTCGGAGCTATCCGTCGACTCTGTAGCTTGTAAGGACTTTCTCCTTTTAATTTGAGAACATTTTGTAACATAAACCAGAGCAAAATTTTACAGTAACACTTTAAAATTAACAAAAAAAAGTTTTTCTTTGTCTCACGTAGGTACTTATGCAGCGAAATACATTTAAATTTGTAAAAATATTATCACGGACTACATTTGCATATTAAACTTTTTAGTTTCATTAAAGCGGTTCTTTTGTATATTACACAGTGTCATTGCACGGATATATTGTCTCTTGCTGATAAAAACAAATTGGTTGTCTGTAAAGTCGGTTTACTGACGATAGTTGAACGTGACAACGTCTGAAGAAAATACTGATGGAATGGTAGCATTTAATTGGTAATTCAAATTTTTAATTTAAGTATATTTTTATAAATATTAATTTAAATTAATAAAATAATTGATTTTGATTTTATATATTTATAATAAATATATTAATTTATAAATACATTAATTTTTAATTTAAAATTAATATTTTTAATAATTATATTTAATAGACGGATGTCGAACGCTGCCGAACGCAAAGGCCGATTGTGCTTCTTTGTCGCTCGTTCCGCGCTCTCGCTTGCACTTCAAGCCTTACATGGAACGCCTCAAAGCGCGGTAACGCCGCATGAGTCATGTTTTTTCGTGCGTGCAGCCAGCTCTATCGAATTATAAGACGTAGTCACGTCAAAAAAGAAATGTTTACTATCTTTACACAAGACTTACCTTTGGACAAGATAAACCATGTAATCAACGGCAATAAATAATAATTATTTATCGACACTCATTTCCAATGTCTGGTAATAGCCATGCCTCCGACCATTTGTTTTAATGCCGACGTCAAAACTAAATGGTAAATTCAATGGTAGAAACTGTAATTTACATATATTTTCATACTCGCACAAACCACGTTCCACCTTAGACCACATCTACACTTACCATCAGGTGAGATAGTGGTCAAGCGCGAGCTTATTTTTAAAAAAAAAACCATTTCTTGTTTATTAGTTTACAGATTTTATTATCATTATCATTTCAAATTATACTGAAACTTTTTAAAAGTACTAGCGAAAGCCAGCGACTTCGTCCGCGTAAAATTAAATAAATATGATTACTAAAATAAGAATAGTCTAAATTACTCAAACATCAATAATTTTGCCCGTTTTACCACATTTTCTATAAACTCTTCGCTCCTATTGGTTGCGGAATGTTATATAGTAGCCTTCCTCGATAAATGGACAAACCAACACAAAAAGTTTTTTTCAATTCGAACCATTAGTTCCTGAGATTAGCGCGTTTAAACACCACACAACCACTATTTTTACCCGACTGCGTCAGAAGGAGGAATTATTATTATAAAAACGAAAAACGTAGTTTTGGGAGATCTTTCTTTCCCCGCAGGTTAAAGTATTTTGTCCCTGTTTGCAGCACCATAAAGTATTTAGAATTTTATACAGATATAGTGATCCTTGTTTTTTAAACGACTTCAAAAAAAAAAGGCGTTTCTCAATTCGACCGTATATATTTTTTTTTTTTTTTTTTTTTTTTTTTTTTTTTTTTTATGTGTGTTCGCGCATAACTTCGTCGTTTATGAACCGATTTTGATAATTTTTTTTTTGGTGGAAAGTAGATAGTCCGGTGGTGGTACCATGATAAGGAAACCAGAATCTGATGATGGAATCCTGGAGAAACCGAGGGGAACTTTCAAAAATTGAAGGGACAACAAGTACGTTTGTTAATTTTTCCGGTAAGTATTTAAAAGCACTACAATTTGATGAAGGTCTGGAGTCGATCTGATGATGGAGCCGATCTACATGTAAGAGAACTCCTTGACGATTTACTGCAGTTACCTTGTGTTTGGGCTCGATTAATTTGTCTTGATGAGAACTTTACATTTAGATGGGCTGTGACTGTCATTGAGGGTCTGGTGATGAAGACGAAGTACAGTTAAGGGAGCTCCGTAACGGTTTACAGTAGCTACCTTGTGTTTGGGCTTGATTAATTTGTCTCGATGAGAAATTTACATTTAGATGGACTGTGACTGTCATTGAGGGTCTGGTGATGAAGACGAAGTACAGTTAAGGGAGCTCCGTAACGGTTTACAGTAGCTACCTTGTGTTTGGGCTTGATTAATTTGTCTCGATGAGAAATTTACATTTAGATGGACTGTGACTGTCATTGAGGGTCTGGTGATGAAGACGAAGGACAGCTGAGGGAGCTCTTTAACGGTTTACAGTAGCTACCTTGTGATTGGGCTCGATTAATATGTCTCAATGAGAAGTTTGTAAGGTTATAGATTCCAGTTGGTTTAATGTTAACTAAGTCATGATCTGATGATGAAATCTACGAAAACTCGAGGAAACTCTTCAAACTTTATAGGCACATTTGTAGGGATGTTGGAATGTTATAACTAGCTAGTGAATATTGGTACTTATGGTTTAGTTCGAGTAGGTTCTTTAGTATTTTCGTTGTTGATAAATCACTAAAAAGTATGAAATAAAAAAATTTTAACAAAAAATAAAAACGCCTTCAAAACGCACTAAAAAGTAAAAAATAACTACGTCATTTACTTACTTTAATTTACTTAATAACATCTATGAAGTCGGTGCCACCCGAGCTTTCTACTTTAAAGACTTTACCTAAACTTGGATGGCACCGACTACATAGATGTTATTAAGTAAATTAAAGTAAGTAAATGACGTAGTTATTTTTTACTTTTTAGTGCGTTTTGAAGGCGTTTTTATTTTTTGTTAAAATTTTTTTATCTCTTTTCAGTTCATAACTTCTAAGCAGTCGGGTTTTTTGTTTTTATAATAATAATTTTATTTTAAATCAGGTATTATCTAAAAATGCCTTTCCAGTAGGTATCCACTTTTTCAGCCACATGTATTTAGGACATCGTTAAGGTAAATGAATAGACAAGCGTTCTCCAACTTGGACTTTATCATTGCTTTCCATCGGGTATTTCAGTCATGCATGAAACAATTTTGATTCACGACATAACCGCAGGTGCATTGGCGTAGTCTTTGGCCTTTGGGCCGCCCTTGACCTTTGTCCAAACACGTTTACAATGTTAACAACTTTATACAAATTGCAAATAAACATTTTTTGCTAATCTCCAACCAAATATTGACGGCACAACCATATAATGTCTGTATCAGAATTGGCGTGCACAGAGTTTATAACTAGGGTAGCCACTTTACGAAATGGAAAATTCTTTCCCCAATACAGGTACGTAATGTGTCCTCGGTCCTCATTTATGAAGTAACGCCACTGGGTACGGTGGTGTATCGCCACCTATTCTCAACTCCGGTCTGATATTTTAGGGAGAAGGAGGAAGTGAAGACTCAATATTTTATAGCTCAACCCAAGTGTTGAACCTAAGATTTCGTGATCCGAAACCACATAGGTTAACCACTGGAGCAAAAATCTATCATCATCATCATCATTATTATCCGCCTATTAACGGCCAGGACTCCATCCTTGTAGGAGAAGGGATATGGAGCGTAGACCCACCACGTTGCTCTAATGCGGGTTGGCGGGTAGGGTGGTAATGATTTGTTCATTAACGATCACTATCAGTGAGTTGATGATAATGACCTTGTCCGACGGCTTAACGTGCTCTCCGAGGCACGGGGCTGTATCACCAGCTTCTCGACTCTAGGCTTGGAATGTACTAAAAATTTCAAAAACTCAGAATTTTATTCCGGTTATCCGACCCAGTATTGGAACCCATAGATAGTCTCGTAGTCAAAGCACGTTTGCTAACTACTAAACTTACAAGGTCTTTGAACAGTGCGTGTTGCCAGTGATGACATACGGATCCGAGACTTGGTCGCTAACTGCGGGCTTCATAAGAAGGCTCAGAGTCACTCAGCGGGCGATGGAAAGAGCAATGCTCGGAGTATCTCTGCGTGATCGAATCAGAAATGAGGAAATCCGCAGAAGAAGCAAAATAACTGACAAAGCTCAGCGAGTCGCAGAACTGGAGTGGCAATGGGCGGGGCACATGGTTCGAACAGCTGATGGACGTTGGGTGCTGAAGGTACTAGAATGACGACCCCGCACCGGAAAGCGCAGTGTTGTTCGATCCCCCACCAGGTGGACTGATGACATCAAACGGGTCGCAGGGAGCCGCTGGGCACATGCGGCTCAGGATCGTTGTGTTTGGAAGTCCCTAAAAAAGGCCTATGTTCAACAGTGGACGTCCATTGGCTGATAATGATGATGATGATGATGATGAAACTTACTAGGCAGTCATTCATCTGAACTACATAGGCTAAGCACTAGCGAGAGGCAGTCATCAATCAATGCATAATTTTAATTAGCAAATGTTGTGTTTATATTGTTTTCAGTTGTATTCTTCTGAGCTAAAAGGTTATCTCAGGAAGTTTGTGGTTTATCTTTATCGGATAAATCTCTACGGATGCGGATAGAATTTACGGTTTGTTTTGTGAAAGCTATCAGATAGCGGATTTCGTTTGCAATTATGCACTGGACACCCCCGATTTTTATCTGTAGCCTTTAAATCTTTTGTCCGATAAGATTTATTATCTTTGCTATATATATCTCTTGCAGCGTATCAAACATTCGTATAATGAGTTAGTAATTAATATAAGAATACTGTATCTGTTATTACGGTTTTGTTATTGCGTCTATTGAGATCACGATATACAATCAATACCAACAATGCCGCTAATTAATCTGCAAATGTTTTATTGCTTGGAATTAATATAACACCGATTTATATTTTTATTTCTAATCGACTTTCAAAAAGGAGAAGGTACTTAATGGGGCGCATTTATTTTTATTTGTGTGCAACGTACGATGTGTCTATCTTAGATATATTTTTATTATTCAACATGAATATGTCAGCCCCAATGTTAGGTATATTACTGTAGATAGTGGAAATGGTTTTATAAAAGTAATAAAGAAACGAAAAATATATAGTTGGTTTTACTAACAGCGGCAGTTATATTTTTAAATATTATTTTCGTGAAATTTTTTTTTTAGAAATCAAACATTTCCCGGCTTCCGTAGCGCAGTAGTACGCTTGGAAGATATTTATAAGATGGAGGTCCTGGATTCGATTCCCGGTGGGAATTCTGTCTGTCCGATTAAGATTTTCTTAATTGGTCCAGATGTGGCTGGTGGGAACCTTCGGCCGTTACCACCCAACCGACAGAGACGTACCGCCAAGCGATTCAGTGTTTCGGTGAAATTTCGTGTAGAAACCAAAAGGAGTGTGGATTGCATCATCACTTAGCATCAGGTGTGATAGCAGTCAAGGGCCTACTTGTATTATATAAAATTTACTAAAAACTTTTATCTACAAAAAACAAAAAAGCCCAAGATAGTTCCTTAAAAAATGAAGTACTTTACACACACCATCTCTTTTGAAGATGTAATATAAGAGAGAGGAGTTTTCTTTTTTTTATGTTCGCTCATATCTCGCATTCACTCGAATAATAAATGTTTTAATTGTTCTTTTAACGTACCCAAATATATTCGCAGAAATGTTAATGGACAAGCGCGGGACCATTAACTGTGAAACGAACGTTTTAAACTGTTACTTAAGTGTCAAAATATTTAAATTGGATGCTCTTGAAATATTTTTGTACAATTAAGAATGGCTAGCGCTTAAATGTTTAGACGAATATTATAGCAGCGGAAAATTAATATCAATATATTCAATCTATTCGCAGAAACCTTAAAATTACAACAAAATATGTGAAACCAGCTATGCAAAAGATTTTTTATTGTCATAACACGAACTCTATTTTACTAGTGGTATCTTATAAACTTATTTGCTATTTACAAAGACAATATCCTCAATATTTTAAAGAGAACATATTAATTTTTAAGAGACGAATATCTTAGCATTCCATGGATTCATGGAATGCTAAGATGCGGGTGCTTGGTCTATCGCGTGGCTGAGAGAAAAACTCCGAACAGAGCCCGAGATTTGTGACACGAGTGTAGGTTTAAGGGTACCCTTAGTAACAGCCGCCAACACTCACCTCCTCTGTTCAAGTTATTCTCCCTGCCCAGCCAAATTCGGAAGGACCCTACTAGAGCAAATTTAGACACTCATTCCAATATGGAGCTTACTGCACTTCTAGTAAGGCCAAGGTCTTTTAGCAGGTTGTAGAGAGACTTCGCTGGTATACATCTCGCACCCACTTCTACCGCGTATAAACTAACCACATAGCCATTTTTGGTTAGTTCATTAGTAAGGTCATAATATTTATTCACTTTGAATACATGGTCTTTAGGGATGTTTGTTTCCCACGGCAATGTAAGCTCAACAAGTACTATACGGTTGATTTGTTTGGAAAAAAGAAATATATCCGGTCTAGATGTCGAAATAGCTAAGTCTTCCGGGATTTTATAGTGCTTCTCATAAAGTAACTTCAAGATACGTGTGAAGTATGTTGCAGTAATTTTTCAATTGTGGTTACTGAGTTACTCGTTTAAGTTCATCAATCAATAGTTTCACGGTTCACACGGCCAAGGCTGTACCCACTGCAGCTTAGAGATTGAATAGATTTATTAAAAAAAATATGGATCCATCTTCGAGAAAAAGACGATCTTCAAGAAATTAATTTTTTTACCCGTCTGCGTCAGAAGGAGGGTAATGTTTTTCGAGGGTATGCATGTCCGTGTGCCCATTTCTTCGACACTCGCTACAGCTTAAACGGCTAAACGGACATTTGAGGTATCGTTGAATTCGTCAAAGTAGTGGTAGTGACATAGGCTATATAAATTTTCAAAATGGCGGCAAACAATACTTTGCTACCTGCGGGCAAAGAAAGATCTACCAGTATTTAGAATTTTATATAGATATAGTGATCCTTGTTTTTGTCTTTTCAGCAGTTTTTTGTTTTTGCAGATCTCGGTGAAATAAAATAAATAATTAAATTATGAAAACAATCACATGATTTTCGCCCCTTTTTAATGTGAAAAGTGTATTTTTATTATACCTACCGATTGCTATTATTAGATATCCTTTTTGTAGCGATTAATTACTGTTTATTTCACGGTCTGTTAAAAATATGTAAATCAAAACAATATTTACTTGGTTATTAATTATTACATGATCATGCAACTGCAAGGTTGTGGTGTAGGTACACGTATCTATGTACTATAATATTAGGATTTATCAATGAATCAATTATCAAATAATAAATAAAATAAATAAATAAATACTATAAATAAATACTATAGGACAGTTACACACATCGCTATATAGCCCCAAAGTAAGCGTAGGTAGCTTGTGTTATGGGTACTATGATAACTGATGAATATTTTTATATATATTATACATAAATACTTATAATATATAGATAAACACCCAGACACTGGAAAACATCCATGCTCATCACACAAACATTTGTCCAGATGTGGGAATCGAACCCACAGCCTAGGACGCAGAAGCAGGGTCACTACCCACTGCGCCACTCGGCCGTCATCAAATAGATAAATTATGATTGAATAAATAAGTTATGTGTATTTATATTGAATTTTCTCTATTTCTCTAAAAATATGTAGTTCTAACTGTAGTAGCCAGAAGTGTAAATCGAAATTAAAGAGTCAAAATTAGTTTGTTAAAAACAGTTGGCTCACTTTACAATCATTTTTGAAACGTAACATTTCATCTGTTTTTAACTGATGAAAAAAAACGGAGGAGGTTCTCAATTCGACACGTATATATTTTTTTTATGTATGACCACGCATAACTTTTTACAGAGTTGTCCGATTTTGATAATTCTGTTTTTAATAAGAAAGGGCATACTTCCAAGGTGGTCCCATTGTCATCATGTTAGGATCTGATGATGATATCCAGGGGAAATTGAAGGAACTCTTCAAATTTTGGAGGCACGCTTACGGCATTTCGGTTTTTGTCTCGGTATCAGTAGCTTTTTGGCTACTAGTGCCGTATAATATACTATGACAGTATAGTACGAGTACGATACTTGGCGATAAAAATCACTAAAAAGTAAAAAATAAAAATTTTTAAATAAAAATAGAACCGACTCAAAACGCACTAAAAAGTAAAAACTAACTGTGTTATTTAGTTGCTTTAATTTAGTTAAGGATATCTATGAAGTCGGTGCCAGCCAGTTTAAGGAACCTTTATTTTACGTAGTAAAGCAGTTTGTGGGTTCTAGGTAACGTCCTTAAAGTAGAAACCTTGGCTGGCACCGACTGCTAGATATGCTTAACTAAATTAAAGCAACTAAATGACACAGTTTAGAGTCGGTTCTATTTTTATTTAAACATTTTTTAGTGACTCTACTACCAGCTCGGACGGCAGTCTTAGGACTAATGCCACTTCTATTATCTATATTTAAGAATGCTTCCCCAATGTTTTCTTCATCTAAATAGCAACAGTATAGTATAATAGTACGTTTGTAACTTTTTTTTTATTTTTAAAAATGTTTTTAATACATTAGGTACTCGTATATTCTCAAAAGTAAACAGTATTCAATTCAATTAAAACAACGGCTATAGTGAGGTCATTTAATTTTTCATTGTATTCAAATCGCAAACGAACCTTGCAAGTTAACTCAAAGATTGTAACAAGGTTTAATACTTCAAGTTTAGGAGGAATATTTATTTTGCTCTTAATTTATTTCCTCTTTCTTTGCTGTTACATTGCTCCGATCATCTAGTGGTTAGTGCATGTGGCTTCGATCACGCGCTCCTGGGTTTGAATAATGGATTGCGAATAATTCTGACTTTCTTTTCTTTTATTTACCCGACTGCGTCAGAAGGAGGGTTATGTTTTTCGAGCGTATGTATATATGTCCATTTCTTCGGCACGCGCTACAGCCTAAACGGCTGAACGGATTTTGACATGTGAGGTATCGTTGAATTTGTCAAAATTGTGGTAGTGACATAGGCTATATAAATTTTCAAAATGGCGGCTGTAAATGGGGGATGTGTGTATTTTTTTCTCTTATCTTAGCAATATGGCTACCAATTGAAAGGTCGTAAAAAGACCATTTCAAAAATATAAATATCATATCATGTTCATATTACTTTTTAACAAAAAAATGGCAAAAAGTGTACCAAGTGTACCGTCTCATATCTATACCATAAACTAAAACTAAAAAGTCTCAAATAAAATTATATTAGTATCTAGAATTTAGTATTTAGAATTTTATACAGATATAGTGATCCTTGTTTTTCTCTTTTCAGTTCATAACTTCTAAGCAGTCGGGTTTTTTGTTTTTATAATAATAATTTTATTCGTAAAAATTTTCAGTAAATGCTGAGCCCGAGGTAAGTTTTTGGTGTTACAGCCCCGTGCCTCAGATAACACGTTTAAGGGTTGGTCTCGGCTTCTACTACCAATATCTACGAGTAAGTACGCTCCACATGCCCTTTACAAGAAGGGAGGTCTGGACCTGTAGTGAGCGTTTAATAGGCTTACAATATTGATATTAAATTCATATACATAAAAAAGCTTTGTCGCTATATATCAGTGTTCATGGCGAAATACTGGTTTAAAATGTGCATAAGATTGTTAAAAATTTAGGAGGTCAATGTGATCTACCCGTATGCAGATTAAATAAGCCAGTTACGTGAGCGGGTGGCCCGGCTGCCGCCAGTCTCGGATCGTAACGCGACTCGCGCGCACTTTCGCTATCGAACGCCGCACTTCCGCACAACCCCAGCTTAGCGCTGCGATCGTATTTATTTACGACAAACTTTCCGGAGCATTCGATTTTTATTTTCCGGAATTATTGTATTATTTTTGTTATTCCGGAATTATTGGATTATTTATGTAAATTTCTCAAGTTTTATATTTATTTAACTTCTATTTCTTTATTTTAAATGTTTACTATGACGAGTCCGATTTAAGTATTGTTTATTTGAAATTAAGAAATAGTGCAAATATTGAATATCTATAAATAGTTTTTTTACAACCAGTTTTCTTTTGATACAATTTCGAAATATTTAGATAATTTATAAGTCAAATGATGACAGATCATACTTATATATGTTTGTTTAAATTAAAACCTGTTTATTTGTAATTAATGATCAATTGTATCATTTTAATTACATAAACACTAAACATTTCAAGTGCTTAGAACGTGTTTTTGTTTTGGTTATATATAGTGTTTGTTTAATTACTCAAGTTCATTATCAATTAATTTTGAATGAACATTAACGATCTTCATACTGACATTTAAATTTAATTCGTGAGGAACTTATCTTTCATCTACGAATGCTGAATTGAAATCTAGATTCAGATATCGTTTATTAAAAAATATTTCGATTTATTACGAATCATATCAAACAAATGCACATCGACAGTCGTTGTTTGAATTCGATTTTTGTATCTAGATTAAATTGATTGGAATCCTGCCTCAAAAAGTGAACGTCGTTTTATAAACTCGTTAAAACAGAATCTGGTTGTTAATTCTGTTGGGATATCGGACAGTGACGGTGGATTTTTTACAATTTATAATAAGTATTTTCTCATAAATTGAAAATAATGCATCAGTTTGATATATAGTGCGAGGTTGAATCGGGAAAAATAATTTTTTGACATCAAACGAAATAAGGTGTCACCGGACAAAGTGTTGAGTTATTTATTGACAAACGAAATTAAAGTAGCGTCATTCAAAAGAGAATAAATTCTGAACTATAATTAATTATCCTATATTGATAACAACAGCGTATCAGTGCAAAAATTGTGCCAGTTTGAATCCAATGTGTAAAAAATAAATAAAGTCTTGTCATCAAAATAACTTAAGTTTCACCGGACAAAGTGTTGGCAAACAAAATAAAGTTTGAAGGACAATAGATTCAGAACAATAGATTAAGGTGTCACCGAACAAAGTGTTCAGTTATTTATTGACAAACAAAATTAAAGTAGCGTCATTCAAAAAATAATAAATTCAGAACTATAATTATTTTATCGTAAATTGAAAATAGTTCGAAGATAGTGAGAGGTTGAATCCAATTTATGAAGAAAAAAAAATAAAGTTTTGTCATTGATCTAACTAAAAACATCGGACAAAGTGTTGAGTAATTTATTGACAAACAAAATAACAGTTGAGTTGTTTAAAAGCGAAATAACGAGAACTGTGCAGTGTTTTTGGTGCAGTGTCGAGTGTGGTGACAGGCCAGTAACATGATAGTGATCCTGGCGTTCATCGGAGTGCGATTCGCTCTATATGTGTCCCGGCAAAGCGGCCGCGCACTCGCTGACGAATGTTATACGAGAAAGTAAATATCCTCTTATCTATATTAATCTATCTAATTTTTGGATGACGGTTTGCTTTTGGATGCAGTGAAGTGACACTACTAGGTTTATGTGTGTAAACTGTAAACAATAGGAACATCAGCGCAGCCAAAACGAATTGTCAATTTAGTGGGGGAGGCATGTGACATCAAAACCTGTTTACCAAAAATTTGCTCTCTCTGTTAGAGATTTATGATAAATTTTAAACGTGCTTTATTAACGTTCGTTCAGTGTCACACACAAACTGTCTTTACGTCTTACTATTACTACCAAAAACATATCGTTTTCCAAAAGTAGAATATCTATATATTGCCATTGATACAAAAACCTGCAAGATTGCACAGAACAATTTTATTATTTTTTACGTGAGTCTTCAACACATTTACACTTATTACTTACATGCTTGTGTAAAATGTAATTTCAACCCATTTTTAGTGTGTCGCAATGACCTTTACCTTATTGGCAGCATATAAATGTATTTGGAGGCCATCTATAAATTATAATTTTCATAAATACCTGAATGCCACAACCATTTAAATATTTTCGAGATTATGATTATGAGATACTTTTATTTTATTATTAAAATGTTTTTATGACAATGACATACATAGTAGGTATTCATTAACGTTACAATAATATCAGGTACAGCTAGAAGCTATAAAATTAAAAATTGAATTGAGCAATAACATCTCGAACTCGACTATATCTTGGTTGAGCTGACATTAGATAGATGTGATTTCAGAATCACCTGAAGGACCACAACAAATTTGTTTACTAAATAAATAAAATTATGATTAAAGTTTTAATTATTACAAATTATTTAATAAGACAGCGATTGGTTGGACATGTGGTTAGAATATATTACGCACATGCACAACTTGGCGCCCTTTAGAGGCGTAGGCTTCACGTGTCAAAATACAATTCAACGTTCTTAACACGAATGTGGGCTACAATTAAATTTTGATAGGTCATTTGTTTATTTTATCAAATTAACATGTTTTAATTTTATTCTTACTAGAAACTTGCAGTAAATTAGCAGTGCACTATTTGTACAATGTTAAAATTTATATCCCAAAATTAAAAAAGAGCTTCTGAAATAAAATGCTCATCTATTGTGGCATCTTAACTTCTAATCTGATTTACCAATCGCATTACTTATTGTCTATTGTGGTTTGAATAATAAAATTGGTTTAGCCGGGATATTTATTTACTTTTGGTAAACTTTTAATAATAAGATTATTATATCATACATACAGTTAAATATTATTAGTCTCTTAATTTTGTGTTAGTGTCTCATATTTCGAGGTTAACTTAATTTAATATAGGTGCTGAAATCTTTGAGGTTTTTGTATCAGTGGTATTTACCTTTTACTGTTGCGTCACATGTGGTTGTTACATATTTTATTGCACAACTTTTTGTCTGTAACTTTTACATATTACGGTAAGAGTGTTATCGGTTTCGTCGCTTCAAGTCTTTGTGTAACGAGTTCATAACTGCACAATACTTATTAAAAATGTTATTGTTTATTTATTTTAAGCGCCGTGTTTTCGCTTTCGTGAAAACATTCACTTTTGGAAATGTTAGGACCACATATCTAACTATTATAATCGACGTGTAATTATTGACAGATTCTGGGTTCAAATCCTATTTTGGGTTATCAGCTTTAAGTCTATATAGTTGAAAAGTAGGTGGTGTGCCAACTAACAACCCCGATTCTCAAAGGGTACGTTAGGCCCACGGCACTGATCATTATGTTATCATATACATAGTTACAAAGACAAACATGATCACCGTAAGCTGATAAACCAGCATCAGTGCAAACTATTTGGTTTAATATGGTCAAACCTGATTTCCTATAAAGAGGAGAACCTTTGGGTCCGTGAGCCGTTCAAATAATCAATTGTTATTTTATTGTTAAAGTATTAATCTTATTTTTTGTTCATCACGTTAGTCCTTGGCCTTGACTGCAATAACACCTGATGGTAAGTTCATCACTTACCATCAGGTGTGCAATCAAAGTTGAAAGCGGACTAATTTCTTAGGAGTAGGATAATATCCACACCCCTACGGTTTTTACACGACGACGGCGGTTGGCAAAAAAATTGGCGGTACGTCTTTGTCGGCAGTGTGGTAACTAACCATGACCGAGGGCTCCCACCAGCCAGACTAATCCAGATAATCTTAATTAGCGCTGCCGGGAAACGAACCCAGCACCTCCTTTTTATAAATCCACTACGACACTGAGGCCAGGTTGACATTGTATATTGTTGACTCTCCTGTTTAAACGCCGGTAATATCAATACTTGTTTAATTACAAATGAACTACAGGTCCCTTACAGCTGTCCTCTCCCACGGTCAATGTTCCAAGACTGCTTGTACCTACCCATAATTTATTTGTTGATAGACTGTATCAACTCGTCAGACTGTAACGTCGTTTAAACGTCAGGCCGCAGTCAAGCGGAGAATGAAACTTTCGAGCTACATAACATTATGTACATACGAATACGCATCACGTAATCGCGATCTTTTTTGTCTTCTCGTTTATTATACTATGTCGTATTAGATGATATCATTGTTCTAGTTTGTGTACGATAAATGTAACTGGTTATTTGGCTATCGCAGAATCTCGTCAATAACTTATTTCACTCTCATTTTTAATACCTAATCGAATTTACAAAATAACTAACTGACCAGACAAACGTTGTTTTGCATTAAAAATTTAAAAAAAAATTTAGATGAAAATTAGATAGCAGCCGATTCTCAGACCTGCTGAATACGCATACAAAATTTGGTAAAAATCGGTAAAGCCGTTTCGGAGGAGTACGGTTACTAACATTGTGACAGGGAATTTTTATATATTAGATAAATCCTGTCGTATTAATTATTATTATTAATTGCTTTTTACATGTCGAATGTTTAAGTTGGTTTAAGTCACTTGTTGACATTCACTTAGTGTGTACAATAAGTGATTATAATAAACAAATGAAGTAAATAAAGTAGAAAAAATTATAATAAATGAGAGTAGAGTAGTAAATCTCCCTATGTCACAAAAAAAAGTACTGTCCATGAAAATTTTATTGCTGGCTTTAGTGATTTTGACTTTTCGTCATTCAGTTATTTTGAAATGAAAAAATGACAATAGTTCTTATATATTTTTGATACGTTTTTTTTATTCGTGACAAATTAGCTCTTGATTGCAATTACACCTGATTTTTTTTTTATCGACTACAAGTTGGCCCTTGACTGCTATCACACCTGATGTTAAGTGGTGATGAAATCTAAGATGGAAGCAGGTTAACTTGTTAGGAGTAGAATGAAATCCACACCCCTTTCGGTTTCTACACGACATCGTACCGTAACGCTAAATCGCTTGGCGGTACGTCTTTGTCGGTAGGGTGGTAACTAGCCACGGCGAAAGCCTCCCACCAGCCAGACCAAGACAAATTGAGAAAAATCTCAAACTGCCCCGCCGGGACTCGAACCCAGGACCTCCGTCTTATAAATCCACCGCGCATACCACTGCGCCACGGAGGTCGTCTATTGTAAGTCATGATGCAATATCAGATGAAAGCCGGCGTACTATTATAGAATACACATCCCTTTCGGTTTCTACACATCATACTGGTATGCTAAATCGCTTGGCGGTAAGTACGTCTTTGTCGGTAGAATGGTGGTGGCTTTCAAAAATCTGAAACGAAAACGGCTCAAAATTTTGAGTCATCGTGATAACTCTACTATACGAGTCCATTAGTTTCTGTTTTTACATCGATACATTAAATATGAATTTAAAAATGGTATTGAATACAATGGGTAGATTAGTATAATGAACAAACTGTTGTGCGCCGGGCCTGCGTGTCGGCGGGGCCTTCACCCTACCGCGAAGCGAGGTGATGGCGATTACGTGCAGTGTCAGAGTCAAAACTAAATGCATCGTCACTTCGTTTTCAATATTTTTGCATTTAACTTATATCTACTATCAAGCGGAGGAAATTGAGCTTCTTTGGACACCTGCAGAGGGCTCAGCTTGCCTTTTCAAGAGTAATCTTGGAACGGAAGATACTGGGCAAGAGCTGGTCGTCAAAGGAGGAAATGGCTAGACGCTATAAGAGAGTGGATCGGACTCCTTACAAACAATTAAAACGAATTGTGTATAATAGAAAAGCTTTTCACATATTGACCTCTAAACTTTGTTCGGAAGATGACACCAAGTGAAGATAATGATATTTATGTCAATTTGCTCTCTTAGTAGGTATGTGTGAGTCAGATATTGGAAACTAAATGTATAAAAGTTACTTCTTACTATTAACTGGAAAGCAATTTGGTTTACTTTATGGTATTAATGAGTTGAGTTGATTCAGAATAACTTGAACCTTTGGCAATTTTTTTTAGCCAACACATATTTGACAAGGAATAGCGCAGTGCATTTGTTTCAAAATAATGTTTTTTTAATCTTAATGTTATCAAGGAATGGGTTAATGATGAAGTCGGCAGGTGAACATTAGAATTATTGTTGACTAAACAAATAATGAGTTTATATTAATTTTTGGTTCCTGGCACATTTCTCGTCACGAACACAATTATATTTTATATAAATATCTATACTACTAATTACTTAACCATTATAATCCCTGACTTAGTTTGTAAACATTTTCCCCTAATTAAATTTCTGCTACGGCACTAAATAGATGTCATATAGAGATCAAGCCATTACGTACAAAATTTACCGAAACTGTTTAGGTTTAGACATCCTAAAAACCTAAATATATTAGCATGGATGTCACATTCATCTCCAACTCTCAAATGGCCTTTGCCGAAATGTGGGTTATCTGTACTTTGTAAATCTTTAATCTCTGATCACGAGCTCGAAATACTAATAAATTTGAATGAGATTTATTATTTATGGCTTCGAGAATCTCTGCATTATTACCTTACCTACTCTTCTTTCTTTTACAATTTTTAAGGTTAAAAGTTATTTTTCGTTTAGCATTATGGATCATATTAGTAGACCTACATATTTTATAAGCAATATTTTATTTTTAAATGCTAGCCTTTACAATTATTTCTCAATATTAAACTTTTTAATTTATAGATTTAAACGATTTGAGAAATCAATTTATTCTCACGTTGCCTCTTTTAATTTTTGTATAATAAAGATTTGTTATTTAAAAAGGAAACACTTATTACTTTATTGTAAGTAATTTAATTTAAATAATATATTTAATATAATTATTTCTTCAATGTCAGATTAAGATAAGTGTTGTGTGGACATACCTAGAGAGTCTTAACGATTCAATTCTGACCAAAAATCTAAAGTGAACGTAAAAGGATGAAATTAAAGACAATCAGGGCAAGGCTATAAAATAACGAATATATAACGTATCGTTTACTAGAAGGTTTTAAAGGTACCGAAATTACGGAATGCAACAGACCTTGGTCGGATTGGGGCCGACATCTTGGCGTAGAGGTCAATAAAATATCGAATATTATTTTTGTCTATTGCACACGCGACTTTGATATCCGTCTTGCGTAACTAAGATAAGATTTATTTTGAGAGGCTCATGTTTAGGGTTCCGTACATAACAAGACCTTTATAGTATCGTTATAGAGAACCGATTGTCAAAGGTTTAAAGTGACGGCTATTGGCTGTTTTTTAACTAAACCCAAATAATATAGAAATTGCATTTTATTCTCCAAGCTCTATTCTACATTTACGATTCAGCGTCCGCGGTGCGTAGTATTAAAACGACCGCCGGGGTTTCTATCGATTATCGATATCTATCACTTTACGTCACTTAATGTGTGTGGACACTCCCTTAATGTAATAAGATTTGCGTTATGCGCAGCCATCGTAATACTGCCAAGACGAAGAAAATGTGATAAAGAATATATTAAATTAACTTTATATTTAATGTAATTAGCCGTATTAGTATAGCCTTAGTAGCTGTTGAACACGAATCCTTACCAACCTGTTCGAGAGGCTACAAAACTATACTCGATTTAACAACAATGCGACCCCATTTGTTTGTACGACTTATCAGTTATTCAATAAAACTTGGACGATACCATAAACGCAAAATTGAATTTGTAACATAACTATTTCCTAATTAAGCTCTGAAGTAATCTTGAAGTGAATGAATGACCTCCGATGTAGCTGTAGATTTGATTTGTCACTAAGTATTGAAAAATATTTAATAATAAACATAATATCAAATATTGCGTAACCGACGGGATTCGAACTCGCGACTCTCTGGCAATCCGGCCACTTAGAGCGCCTTACCACTAGACCACGATCCTGATGACGTAACATGTTCAGTCCATACTGTAAATGGTATAACAGGCTGTATACCTGGATTTCAAAAACATAATATCAAAATCACAATTTCGGCAGCGACGTCATCGGGATCGTGGCCTAGCGGTGAGGCGCTCTAAGTGTCCAGATTGCCAGAGAGACGCGGGTTCGAATCCTGTCGGTTCCGCAATTTTTGATATTACGTTTATTCTTAAATATAAATAATCCCTTAAGTGTAAGTAACACTTTTAATAAAAACTAAAAAAGAATATTGAAAAATAGTTGTGTGATGCACATGTGATAGTTTATCTATAAGTAGTTTTAGTTTCATAAATAAGTATTTATGTAGGTGAATTCATCATTTATCTTCATCATAACCAAGCGATGAACAGCACATTACAGGACCGCTGCTCCATTGCGGGTTGGCGGGCTTAGGATCATCATGTTTAGTTTATTAAAGCTCACTGTCAGATGTTGATGACAGTGACCGGGACCGACGACCTCAGGTGCCCTCCCAGGCACGAGTATGTACCATCTCCTAATTTTTGACGACCTCGGTGGCGCAGTGGTATGCGCGGTGGATTTATAAGACGGAGATCCTGGGTTCGATTCCCGGCGGGGCAGATTGAGATTTGTCTTCGTCAGGCTGGTGGGAGACGTTCACCGTGACTAGTTACCACCCTACCGACAAAGGCGTTCCGCCAAGCGATTTAGCGTAACGATGTCGTGTAGAAACCGAAAGGGGTGTGGATTTCATCCTGCTCCTAACAAATTATCCCGCTTCCATCTTAGATTGCATCATCACTTAACATCAGGTGTGATAGCAGTCAAGGGCCAACTTGTAATCGATAAAAAAGAATAAAAAAAGTTGATGTTGACTGTTTATTAAAAAACAAATTTAAATTAAATGAAAGTACCTTAGAACAGCTTAGAATTTACTGAAAATTTCTTATAAACTTCGAATTATTCCATGACCCGACTCAGGATTCGAACTGAGAACCTCGTGATCAAAGCCACACTGGCTAACCATTAGACCGACGAGGCAGCTACTTATCTTAGTACCCATAATACATGCTGCGATTACTTTGGGCTGCGTATTACTAAACAATTCTCACGGTGTGAATACTACAGTTGATGTGTTGCAGTTATTACTGAAGGCCAACCAGAGGTCATAACGTTTAGAATACGTTCACATCGGTAAACTGATCGTAAATATTAATTATATATGGGACTTCGTTAGTTTTAAATCGCAGTTATTATATGTTGGGACAGATTAATGAGTCAAATTTAAATTTTAGTCAATTTGTGTAACCGGTGTCATTGGGCGATGTGTAATTTTACAATGTTTTTGTTAGAGGAATGTAAAATCGAGGTTAAAATTAACTAAATGGGCAAAATATTAATAACTGTTCTTTTATTACAATACCTCATAAGCTTATGGCGTGAGGAATTTCAACCAATTTAAAAATATAAATTAAACTGTTCCGTGTGCGACTTTCGACTTTTATGTGTAACTTGAAAAAAGTATTTATTGTATAAGAATTACCACTTAAATGTTATAGTTGATTGAAACATTTGCATATTATCAAAAGAAGAATTACTATTACTGTACTAACGATATCAAATCATAAAACACCAAACTATACTAAAGCCAAACTCGATTGAGAATGCTTGTCAACAAACAAATTAAAAATGAAGATAGAAAATGCAACACATTTTATGCCTAATAAAATTAAAATTATGTTTTGTTATTTTATAAAATCTTATTTAAAGGATCCTATTACTATTATAAAGGCGAAAGTTTGTATGGATGTATGGATGTTTGTTACTCTTTCACGTAAAAACTACTGAATGGATTTGAATGAAACTTTACCACAATATAGCTTATACATCAGAATAACACATAGGCTACATTTTATACCGAAATTCCCACGGGAACGAGAACTACGCGGGTGAAACCGCGGGCGTCCTCTGGTATTGAATATATTAATTACTTTTAAGCTTAGTAATCTAATTTATCGTCATCAATTCGTCATTAACTAGTTAATTTTTAAAAAAAAGGTGTAAAATGACTAGTGATTTCTACCTTCATTTTTAATTTATTTGTTGACAAGCATTCTCAATCGAGTTTGGCTTTATTATAGAAACAGTTGATTGTTGTAATTCTTACGTTCGTTCGTTCAGGAATATTTCTTTCAGGTGCATGTCACTAATTGGGTTATAGGCAATAAATAATCATAGGAAATACTTGCATTATAGAAAATGTATACTTTTGATTCGAAGTTTTATTTTGAGATTAATTATACAGAAAAATAAAGTAACTGAAATTAATAGATTAAAAGAAAATTAAGAAGCGAAATTACAAAATTGTCCGCATTACTGAAGATGCAGGGCAATTGACCGTGACTATGGAACAATTTGTGAAAATGCTTTTCTATACATTGCGTGGATGCACGCAGACGCCGTCGTAAGTACGTACGTACCTAGTTCGCGTAACAGGACTTTCATATGTTAATACGTTGCGCATTGTTCTAAACTGACGATTATCGCATAGAAAAAGTCCTTACTTAGAAATAGTAAATAATTTATTTCGCAATTTAACATATAGTTTGTAGACACACACACAACCTCTTCTTAAGATACTCCGGTTTCGAAGTGATAAGTACGTAAATTTTTATCAGATTTGGTTAAGCTCACCAATTTCGTCGGTTTGGTCTGTGTGAGAATATTGCAAAATTTGTTCTTAATCAGCGTCCACATCTTTGTTTGAGAGCGTCTACGTTGGCCATTTTTAAAATTCTTCATTCGAAAAATATAATTATTTTGGCAGGTTTCACCACAGAGTTAACATCTAGGTGCTACGAGTATACCTATAGATATAATTTAGTCTGCATAATCTTTACTGCTCAATGTAACGATTCACTGACTCGTTATAAATTGTTTTTGGTGTGACTTTTGATCTACTATGTGTAGTGGTGTTTATCATTTCAGAGAAACTAAATCAATTTAATTTGTCCCGTTATATTTTCACTTTGTTTGAGCTTCCATTTATGATCAATTTACATCCATCGACCACCGGCAAATATTGTCTGGGCGTTCAGTGACAGTTAGAACAATAGTTTCCTTTCGAATACTTGTTTGTATCTGGTTTTATTAATCGACGAAAAAAAAACGGAGGAGGTTCTCAATTCGACACGTATATTTTTTTTATGTATGACCACGCGTAACTTTTTACAGAGTTGTCCGATTCTGATAATTCTTTTTTTATTAGAAAGGGCGCACTTCCAAGATGGACCATGTTAGAATCTGATGATGATATCCTGGGAAAATTGAAGGAACTCTTCAAATCTTCGGTTTTTGTGCAAGTATCGGTAGCTTTTTGGCTACAAGTGCCGTATTAGTTTTAGTAGCCAAGCTTTCTACTTTAAGGACATTACCTGCTACTTGCTGCTTTACTTAAATAAATGTTCCTTAAACTTGCTGGCACCGACATCATAGATATGCTTAAGTAAATTAAAGCTACTAAATGACACAGTTATTATTTACTTTTTAGTGCGTTTTGAGTCGGTTCTATTTTTTGTTAAAATTTTTATTCATAAATATGGTATTTTGTACAGGAAAATGCAAGGTGATCTATACAGATCTTTATCTCTTCACTACCTCCAAATTTTATTTTAGCGACTATGTCTATAGCTACACCACTATATAGAATACAGGGTATTGTTGTACCACATTAATATTACAATATTATTTCTTTAGGGTATTTTAGGTACGTAATCTTACCGCCCATTATTGACAATAGGTACTGTTGTAGGTATTGTGGTTGTGGGGGTTAATCCCTGTGTTATTTAATTTTAACACCTAGTTGCATCGATATATGTGTCTATTAAATGTGACTAGCATGAAAATTAGATTGTTTTTAAATTTAATATAAATAAAACACTCCAGAGTTTTGGATACTCTTAAAAGAAGACGTAGTTTTATTTTTAGTAGATTGACAATATTTTATCGAATATTCTAAATTATAAAGCATTGCCACAGTTAGGCAAATAGAGAATTGGCAAACAATTTTTAACGACCTTCGTGGCGCAGTGATATGCGCGGTGGATTTATAAGACGGAGGTCCTGGGTTCGATTCCCGGCGGGGCAGATTGAAAATTTGTCTTGGTCTGTGGGAGCTTTCGCTGGTAGATTACCACCCTACCGACAAAGACGTATCGCCAAGCGATTTAGCGTTCCGGTACGATGTCGTGTAGAAACCGAAAGGTGGATTTTACTCCTAACAAGTTAGCCCGCTTCCACCTTAGACTGCATCATCAGTTAACATCAGTGTGATAGAAAATTGGCAAACAATAAGATATTATTGATATATTTGCTTGTAGTTTGTTGTCGTTCAAAAATCACGTGTTAGCTCAATGATGTATCATGTAATTGATGATTAATTTATATTTCACAGTAATGATCTATCATAATCATTTATTTACTCTGTAAAGAATATCATGCTGCCAAAATTATAATGGTCACTATCGATCTTAGTTAGAGTTGATGGACTGGTTTAATCTGGGACTTCTACTTTTCGCCGGTTTGTTGTTTAACTTTTCTTATCGATGACAGATTATGAATATTTATGCATTTTATCAAAACTGCGGATATAAAGAAAGCGTACAGAAAGCGAAGCTAATTTACATACATTTAACTAAATACTGTGTTACTTTAAACTAGATTCTAACTCATACCTAAAATATTTTCAGCACACTTTAAATGTAAGCACAATGAATAACGGTTTTCAACATCTGCATAGACAATTAGTTTTTATATAGAATTAATTACGCATATATTAGAACCGTTTACAGTAAATCATATAGGTACCAACAAACCATGAAATGATCTTTTATTTAATCAACGTCTCCATTCCTTTCCGATGGCTGCTATTCTGAAGACTTTTCTTTTCTTGTATTGTAAAAGACCGGTATCCGAAAGCGGACGAGTATTATCTTTGTCCTTTTTTTATTGACTACAAGTTGGCCCTTGACTGCTATCACACCTGATGTTAAGTGATGATGCAATCTAAGATGGAAGCGGACTAACTTGTTAGGAGTGGGACGAAAATCCACACCTGTTTCGGTTTTTACACGACATCGTACCGGAACGCTGAATCGCTTGGCGATACGTCTTTGTCGGTAGGGTGGTAATTACTAACGGCGAAAGCCTCCCACCAGCCAGACCAAGACAAATGAAGAAAAATCTCAATCTGTCCCGCCGGGAATCGAACCCAGGACCTCCGTCTTATAAATCCACCGCGCATACCACTGCGCCACGGAGGTCGTCGAAAGTCGTTCTTATCTGTAAGCAAAATGTTGTTAGTTTTATTGTTATTTATATTTATTGTTATTATGGCTCAACGATAGGCATTTAATAAAAACGTTGACATTACGTCTTAGTAGATATTCACACGTCACCATTTTACAGAATCATTTCAACTTTTATGAACGTGACAAGGTCAGAGATTCTAAATGGTTTCTAACCTATTAGTATCTAGCACCTAGCAGTGAATTTTTAATCTGTTTGACTGAATTGTGACTATACAAATCCAAACTGAACAGACAAAATAAATAACTTTTAGAAATTCTTATATAATATAAGAATTTCTAAAAGTTATTTATTTTGGTAAAATTTTACGATCTCTCGATTTTAGGTTAGCTGTTGTAGAAATTATACTACCCAGTTAATAGACCTGTCTTTGATTTTAACCGCCTGAATGGATATTATAATTGCTCCTGCGCTTTCATATCTTTAGAAGTCTCCATTGAGCAACGGACGATGTGTATCGAATGATAATGTTGGTTTTGGTAATTGAGTATCTAACGATCAAGAAACAGACACGTCTACTGATTAGAAATTTTCAAAATTTGTTTAGGGTTTAAGAAAAATATTAACTAGGTAATTGGAAAAAAATTCGTACGAAAAGTTGTCACGACACTTTTTGATCAAAGGATCTTGCCGCCGCCTTTGATATGTGTGCGCGTGAAAACAAATATTATTATTACTTAAAAAAAATAAAATTTTATTTCAATTCCTTCACTAACGAAGGAATTATTTTTATAACAAGGTAATTATTTTTTGACGACCTCCGTAGCGCAGTGGTATGCGCGGTGAATTTATAAGACGGAGGTCCGATTTTCGATTCCCGGCGGGACAAATTGAGATTTTTCTTAGTTTGTCTTGGTCTGGCTGGTGGGTGGCTTTCGCCGTGGCTAGTTACCACCCTACCGACAAAGACGTATCGCCAAGCGATTTAGCGTTCCGGTACGATGTCGTGTAGAAACCGAAAGGGGTGTGGATTTTCGTCCCACTCCTAACAAGTTAGCCCGCTTCCATCTTAGACTGCATCATCACTTAACATCAGGTGTGATAGCCATCAAGGGCCAACTTGTAGTCGATAAAAAAAAATACCTAACCCTTAGGCAGTAAATGGTATTATCAACATCGATGTATTTTTATATTAGATTTCCGACAAGCGCTTTAAAAACGACAAAAACGACGCCATGAAATAGAATCTACCTCTTTTTATTTCAATTTAGTGTTTAAGAACTACCAAATCCACTTAAAAATCAATCAAATCAAAAAATCAATCATCATGGATCAGATCAATCAGAATGGATTTTGATAAAACTATACAATAGTGTTATAACAATTTACATATCAGAATAACACAGGCTACATTTTATCCCTAAATTCCCGCAGGTACGAGAAATTACGCGGGTGAAACCGCAAGCGTCCTCTAGTGGTGAATAAAGGAGGTGTTTTTGTGTATTTGTATATTGATATTCATTTTGCTTTAATTGGATAAAATATTAAATGGAATTCCTCAGTGCCGCCTTAATTAGTAGACTTATTAGAGGCGTTTTCGACTTATTTGAATAATATATTCGTAATGTAATTGCGATGTAGGTAAATGTCCTCGTAAAAACCTTGTTAACCCAATTACAATAATTAAATGAACTTCAATAGTTTTACAACAGCATTTATTCCATGAAGTATAAGTACTGAATTACTTCAGACTAAAAAAAACCCAAGAAGTAGGAGATTTAAATCATTTTTGTATTTTAGTATATTTTTAACCGACGAAAAAAATCGGAGGAGGTCAATTCGACACACACACTTACTTACAGCAATTTCTGTTTTTGTCTCGGTATCGGTAGCTTTTTGGCTACTAGTGCCGTATAATATACTATGATAGTATAGCACGAGTACGTTACGTGGCGATAAATCACTAAAAAGTAGGAAATAAAAATTTATAACAAAAAATAGAACCGACTCAAAACGCACTAAAACGTATTATACGTAACAGTTCTATTATTTGTTAAAAATTTTTACTTTTATGTGCCCTTGTAAGTAGGGGGTTAGGGTTAGTTAACTAAAACAAATAGGCAGATTTACGACTGCTTGGAATAATAAGAGTACTATATCCCAAATTTAAGCAAATTATTTAAAGCATTTTTCTGCGAACATTATACTTATAGAGCGGATACTGGCCGATTTCGACGTTAAAAATGTAAACTTTAAGGACGTCCCGCGAAGGGTTGGTTAACTTGAAGCTAACTAAATTGCGTCTGAGGACACGATATTTTTTCACATTATCACGCAGTAATATAAAAATATGCTATTACTTGAGGTGTTATTGTATTTAGGTAAATACTTCTCGTTGTTATCTAATACTTCCCATAATCCCTTAGATCAAACTCCATAACTGCCTACATACTACCGAAGGTATTTCCTTCGGTAGTAGATATGTAGGAACATGGGCTAAAACATTCTGATTTTCTGGCTAAATAGAGAGCACCCATTCTTGTCAAAGAATGGGTGCTCTCTATCTATTGTTGCATTTACGTTTCGCTGCGAATCCGAATATTATAGCTTTTGTATTATGTTGAAAAATAAAATGAAAAAGAAAATGAATTGTATGTTGGTAGTAAAGGAGAAATTTGGGTCCTTTTTTCTTTAGAAAAAAACAAAATAGGCCGTAAATTCTAACAAAAATTTAAAGAATAAATTCTTCTTTTTTCTTTCTTTTTTCTCTTGAAAAATTTTTAACATTTATTACCTTATAGTAAAGTCTGCTAGAGGTGTGTACAACAATAGTGGCAGCGAATATCAAACCGTTTATGTTTATCCAAAATTAGTATCCTGTAGGCCTATGTCGAAAGACAACCTGACTAACGTAGTAGTTGCTGAAGATTTAAATTTTAACTTTTTACTTTAATTTAAATGAAAAAAAATAGGTAAATAACTATTATAAATAATAAATAAAAATTGTATTAGTATATAAGATGAAATTTTGTAGGGTCAGAGAATAAAGGCTTTAAATTACACTCATTTATTTATTTACAATTATTTTAAAAAATTTTAACAATGCTTATAAAATTATAAAAAAGGCTTTTATTATTATATTATTAGTATCCTGTAGGCTATTTCTGTGTAGATAAATCATCATTCTTAGTCAAGCTACACAAACAATACAATGTAAACAACAATCGTATTTTTAAATCAGTCCACTAATGTACAGTGAAAAAGTGTCTGCGGTCTGCTGGGTCGGCCATTGGACCGTATTGGTAAAATTTTCCATTGCAAACATTTTTACTTCATCTCACGCGAACAATTTCTATTTCACTTCAACTTTCGATCGGCGAATAAGGGAAACATTTGGAACGTTGTAAAAATTCACGCTCACGTACTCGATTGAAATGATTCTATTAACGACGTTGAGGAGTTAAACCAGAGGTTCCCAAACTCTTTCAAAATTTTGCTGGATCCGGTCGACCCCCTGCTACATTATTACCAATTTCGAAATCTCGAAAAAAAAGTTTATGCAAGATTGCAAGTACATACACCACAAGCTGTATTAATTGGCACCTCTGAACAAGTGTTAGGAGCGGACGAAGCGGCGCAACGCGGCGGCGTCGCGGTAACGACAAGTCTCGACGCGTTGTACTGAATGTGGAATATACAAGTAACAGTAACGCTAAATTTCTTAAAATATTATTAAGCATATACATAGCTTCTATCGCGGGCCTTGAGTGTGGAGACCGAATCCAAAAGTTCTGTAACAAAAAAACCTAACACCCCCCACTCCGACCGGCACAGCGGTGATACTTTTTAGTTTTTTCAGATTGTCTTATTCGCGTTTTTGTTCGCCAACGTCCATACCATGTTGGATACACCGGTTCGATAACTTCTATGCAATAGCTTTACCGCGGCAGTCTCCGATTGCCACACGTCTTCTTTCTATCTATATTGATAGGAGAATTCAAGCCAACATTTTAGTTCTTCACTAACAAAATCAAAGTAATTTTGATAGACCCCTGCTTACAATTGTGGACCCCCATTTTTTATCACGCTTAACGTAGATCACCGTCGAGTTTCCCGTGGAACCGTCAGGGTCCACCTGGACCACTTTGGGAATTACTGAGTTAAACAAACAAAACTATATAAACAACTTTGTTTATGTTTGTGTGTATACGGGTGTCGTAAAGAGTAACAAAACCGCACAAACACTCTTTGTCTGTGTGTGACTGTTATTGTGGTGTCGTAAAAAGTAATAGACGAATTTTCATTCACCGAAATGTAATTGATTTTGCATAAACTACTTTCTCGGGTTGATTTTCTATGAGTATGAAAGAGGGTGGATGTTTATTTTAGAGACTTGATTTTATAGGTTACATCGTCTAAACTTTTTTTGTAACACCTTTTTTTAAAGCTTTTACTAGGGTTTTGTCCTATTGAATGTTCCTGGACCAAGTTCAGCACATTTTAAAGTATGACCACATTAGGAGTGGGTACCCTAAATCGACGTACATGTATGAAAAGATACATGAGAGTGAAGGAAGGTATGCAAGGATCGTAGCAAATGGCAGGTTATAATTTCTGCCTACCCCTGTAGAAATAAGGCGTGATGTTATTTATGTATGTAAAACACTCTAGCGCACATAAGAGCATTCTGACGGCCTCCTTGGTGCAGTGGTATGTGCATTAGATTTATAAGACGAAGGTCCTGGGATCGATTTCTTACCTGGTCCTGGTCTGTCTGGTGCGAGGTTTTGGCCGAAGCTAGTTACCACCCTGCCGGCGAAGACGTAGCACCAAACGATTTAGCGTTCCGGTATAATGTCAGTCAGATGTGCAGAAACCGAAAGGGGCGTGGATTTCATTCTACCCCTAACAAGATAGCCCGCTTCCATCTTAGATTGCATCATCACTTAACATCAGGTGTGATTGTAGAGATTGACTCAAGGGCTAATTTGTAATGAATAAAAAAAAGCTAAGGTAGGTTCGTTAAGTTAACGATCGATCATTAACGATAATAGATCGAAGTTATTCATTATAACACACGCCGACGAATTATTTACGATACTGTCCAATCAATACTTTATTTTGTATCCAAAATCGACTTTACCTACTCAATTTACTATATTTGTTCGATTTCTCAATTTTAGCCTAATGAGATGGCGGTTGAAAAGTGCGATGTCATATAGGTAAGTTGATGATGGTATACCGCATACAAGAATCTGTACATATATATATAAAAGATTACTGACTGATCTATCTACGCACAGCTCAAACTACTAAATGAATGGCGCTGATTTTTATAAATATTAATTTAAATTAATAAAATAATTGATTTTGATTTTATAAATATATATTTTAAAATTATAATAAATATATTAATTTTTAATTTAAAATTAATATATTTAATAATTATATTTAATCTAGCAAACACATGATGTCGTAGGCGTGTGCTAAGAAAAAAATATTCCAAAACCCAACCCCTAAAAGCTTGTGACGTTTTAGTGTATTGTGTGACGGTACACCGTATGTTACGAGAATCTGTATATACAAAAGGAAACTGTTGGGAGAAGAAAAAAATGATTTTTATTTGGTCAGTATACAAAAAATAAAATATACATACGAATATAAACTAATTGAATAATAAAGCAATAGAGACTAACATAATAAAGGTCACACTCAGAGTAATGCTACAGAAAGTTACGAAGCTGATTTTCAGTGCGAGCCTTTGATGTTACTGTCTGATCTACTCGTATCCACACACAGCTCAATCTTAAACCACTGAACGGATTGCGCTGAAAGGCCCTCGTATCTATTACGGGTGCATCCCAGTAGTACCCCCTAATTTTAGTTCTATAGAACTGTTGACATACCATATTAGAGTTTAGTTCTATATAGAACTAATGGAACAAAATTAAAGAAATGTCGATATCAACATCTTGTTTGTACGTTACATATAAATTACCTAGTTTTTATAAGTATAATATGAAATCTCTTTTGATTGCAATAATGAATGTCCACTTAAATTTAACAGTATCTACATAAACTGAAATGCATTATGGTGAAGTATCTGAACATACTATATCGAATACAGCTTTGCTTAAATTTCACAAAACGTCAGCATCAATAAAAAGCTTTTGACGACATGCTAAATATAATAAAAATAATATTGAGATTTCTAATATCATTTTTTTCTAAGCTGAATAATTTGCGCGAAAGACACTTCCAAAGTGGCCCCTGTAACTTCTAAAATAAGAGACATTTAGACACGACGAATATTTTTTAGACACGACAACTACTTGGTTTTGAAAACTTACCTTTTGTCGCAAGAGACATTTTTTTGTTAAAAACAAAATGAAATACCAATTAAAATAATATAAAGTTTATAACTTATATGCTATAAGCAAAGTCAAGAGCAAAAACTATACTACAGTTCTATATAAAACTATTGGGATATAATTTGACAGCCCGGAAAGTATCCCAACAGTTCTATAGAACTACGGTATGGGGTACTACTGGGATGCACCCGCTATTACGATATAGGCGTGCGCTAACAAAGAATTTTCCAAAACACAACTAACGAAACGAGAGTTCACTATATACACTATATATACACTAATTTTCACGCGAACGAAGTCGCAGGCGTTCGCGAGTGTACTAAAAAAAGCAAAACCTTGTAGGCTGTGTTCCATCAGTTTTGAGCTTCATAATAAACGACTTTCTACCCACGTGTAGCGTACTCTCCAAAGCGCGTTACAATGCTTTGAACTTGATTTTTTCGTCCATTGTCAACCGCGTGGGTTGTTTGTGAACTAGTTTGAACGTAACACCGCGCCGAGTTATTTATTGTTTGTTTGTTTAAGTAACGTTAATTAACTGTAATGTATTTTAGCAACTACATCGTCTCCGCCTATGTTACTGTTAATACATACATAATAAATGCCTGCCGGAGATTCTTGACACCCCTTACCCCGCCGTTACCATGCCAGAGCCAGGAATAGCGGGGCTGCCGGGGACTTGGGGCTGTTTCTTTGGACCGTCTCCCATAAAAGAAATGCCCTATAGTGACCACGCTGGGCAGGCGGGTTGGTCACCACAGGACTACACTATTTGTACCAGTGTCACTGCTGCCTGACACTGGCCTCATTTTATAGCCTGGCCTATTCAGAATGGTTATACCGCCATTCATCGGTGGCCAGAGCCTCGTCGGTCCATCTGCAGGGTGCCCCGCGAGCAGGTGAGGTTGACAGTTGGAGAGGCTGACTGGTACTAGCCTCCCCCTTACACCCCGACCCCCAACCAGGTGGACCGGGATCGTTGTGTTTGGAAGTCCTTAAAAAAGGTCTATGTCCAACAGTGGAGTGGACGTCTACAGGCTGGTAATGATGATGATGATGTTAAAATGCCTGTACGTACTATGGGACTGGGTATACGGGTAAACACATGTTTACCCAGTGCCTCAGCATGGGGCACTCGCATATCACCAATCACCCTCAGCAAGATGTTCATCGGGGACGCAATTCGTTTGCGTATGATGGTAGATAAACTGTCAGTGAACACCCCTCTCCATCAAATATAGCAAATATTATTTGTGAAATCTGAAGCACTGTTACTGATAGACTTATTTCAAGCCACTTTTTATGTGGGGAAATCCTCATGGACACCCATTTTCCATGGGGAGGCGAGCAAGTCAAGTGGAATTTTCACCGACTAAAACCTCACAATTTTCCAACTCGTAGCTTGAAAGCATCGCCACGGGAAAGATTTACTTGTGAGCCAGGCAGCAAGTGTCTGCAAAATTAGGCTTTCCTTTAGGATCCTGAAGTAATAATCATAACAGTACCGGGAAGGTTGGTCGGTGAATGTAGTTTTTTTTTTTATCAACTACAAGTTGGCCCTTGACTGCTATCACACCTGATGTTAAGTGATGATGCAATCTAAGATGGAAGCGGGCTAACTTGTTAGGAGTAGGGTGAAATCCACACTCTTTTCGGTTTCTACACGACATCGTACCGGAACGCTAAATCGCTTGGCGGTATGTCTTTGTCGGTAGGGTGGTAACTAGCCACGGCGAAAGCCTCCCACCAGCCAGACCAAGACAAATTAAGAAAAATCTCAATCTGCCCCGCCGGGAATCGAACCCAGGACCTCGATCTTATAAAACCACCGCGCATAACACTGCGCCACGGAGGTCGTCAAAATACTTTTATGATTTTATTACGATACATGTAATGTAAAGTGCTTTTACCGCTCACGTTATATAAACTGAAAGGTCGACATGTTTAGATGGCAAAAAAACAATCCATTTTAATGCTAAAAGCGCCCTGTACTGTACTTTTTGTACTGTTTAATGATACTAATCTTAAGCAAGAGCACTTAACGAGAGGAAAAAAATTTTTGGTCTTAAAAGAAAGTGTTAGCGTTGTCTTTTTCAATTGAAAACTGAATGCACTTAACATTGATATACTTAAAAATTAATATAGTAAAGAACTATCTGTCTGACGTAGACTTTTAGACATTTGAAAAAGGGGTCCAAAGTTTTCTCTACATTATACGTATATATGCGTAGGTAAATAACTATACTTCTTTACTGAACGTTACCCAAGCTTTAAACATATAGGCACTTGGTCTACTTGACGTGTGGCACTCCAAATTTTTATTTGCTCACACCATAACAGCCCATATTTGCTGCTACAAACGCATAAGACCAACTCTACATTATTTCTTTAGTTCGTTTAATTGCTTGATGGCAACATTTAAATTCAAGATTTTTTTATTTACCTTAAACCTGAAAGGTCACTGAAGTATCAAATGTTTTTTACGGTATTATGATAGATATATACAATTAAAATTTAAAATAAAATTTTGTTTAAAACTAAAGCTATTGAGCGACTTTTCAATGCGACACCTCTTTCAACTCTTCATAAAAATAAACAAGGAGGTTTTGTTATCCTGTAATAAATATAGTGATAAGGCCGCCGTTACGTCACAGATTCCTTTTACATTCGGGGCTGGTTAAGGTTGTGGTATTAAACCTAATAAGAAATAATTAAAATAACCGACCTAACTGAACGCAGTCGTAACGCATTAGTGTGGCCCAGCCTTAACACTTAATGAGATCGTTTGTAAATACTACAACATACTTACTCGTACATGTACCTGTTCCGAGTCTTGGCACTGATATCTGTCACGTCAACTTTTCGACTGTACTAGGTATAATGGATGCATAAAAATTTGCCTAATTGGATTTTTGTATTTTTCTCTTAAAAAAGTATTTCTTTTTTTATAGTTTTCATATCAATATTGCGAACAGTCCTCACAACATACCTTGGGATATCTTACCTATACTAAAGCCAAACTCGATTGAGAATGCTTGTCAACAAACAAATTAAAAATGGTGGTAAAAATCACTAGTCATTTTACACCTATTTTTTTTAGTTAGCTTATTAATGACGAGTTCATGACAATAAATTAGATTAGTAAGCTTAAAACTAATTAACATTTTCAATATCTTTTAAATAAGATTTTATAAAAAAACAAAACATAATTTTAAATTTATTAGATATAACATGCGTTGCATTCTCTACCTTCATATTGAATTTATTTGTTGACAAGCATTCTCAATCGAGTTTGGCTTTAGTATAGTTTTCTTAATTCATCCAGTTAAAAGAGAACACAAAAATCAGAAACGTTTAATCAAATTCAAGAATATGCCTAGGAATTGTACACAATGACGAAATACATACGTTTTTGTTAACTACTTATTACTAAAAAGCTCCATATTAGAACGAGTCTAAAGCTGCTCTAATAGGATCTTTCCTATCGCTGGTCAGGAAGAATAACACGAGCAGCAGAGGCGAGTGTTGACGCACGTCACTAAGGGATCTCTTTTAGACCTATAATTTGTCACAAGTCTCGGGTTCTGTTCGGAAATTTTCTCTCAGCGGTGGACCCGGCACCCGCGCAGTAGTGACCCCATGTTCGTCTCTAAGATGCCCCGCATTTTAACATGATGCTATTTAAATTTATAAAGAACCTTGCAAATAAAAGATTTATTATATTATTATTATTAAATAATTTTATTAATTAGTTTTTTAATAAATAAATTAAGGTACACGTACATTGAATGAAATGAACCGATTCTGGTCTTCTTAGATTGTAAAGTTAATATGAATGCAAAGAAAATATTCTTAAATTGAAAGTTGTTTATACGAAATATCTTCTTAAATGCTTTAATTAATTATTATTGGGCATGTCATATATCATATCAATGATGTTTATTGAGTTAACATGCAGAATAAACAGGTGTCGATTGCAAGCGATCCGACGTTATGAAACAGGTTTCTTAATGAATTAGTTATTGTGAATTTCAATAGATTTTACTCGGTTCATTGTGATTGATTAATTTTAAACTGATTATGAATCTATAAATAATTATTATAGTTGATGTTTTTAGTTAAATTGTAGACGCTGCGACTTCCTGCCCATTTTGACTATGTTACGGGATTAAAAATTCGAGATCGCCGTGTAAAATATGTTTCATGGTGCTACTCGTTAGTGCGACATCTGCACTTTTTTTTACTCAAGATCAGTGTCAGATACACTTTTTAATTAGACTTAGTTAGTTACACCTTTTGAAACGTCATGTTTAAAACAGCCAGTTATCCATTCTCAGTCCACATCATACCGTCCGCGAGGAATTCTGTTTTGTTATAGTTCGACAATAAGTATATCCTTTTTCAGACTCTACACTGTCTCTGAACCAAATTTCATTTAAATCGGTTCAGTAGTTTAGGCGTGATTGAGTAACAATCAGACTGAGTTATTTTCGCATTTATAATCTAATATTTTTTTTTATCGACTACAAGTTGGCCCTTGACTACTATCACACCTGATGTTAAGTGATGATGAAGTCTAAGATGGAAGCAAGCTAACTTGTTGGGAGTAGGATGAAATCCACACTCCTTTCGGTTTCTACACGACATCGTACCGGAACGCTAAATCGGTTGGCGGTACGTCTTTGTCGGTAGGGTGGTAACTGGCCTCGGCGAAAGCCTCCCACCAGCCAGACCAAGACAAATTAAGAAAAATCTCTATCTGCCCCGCCGGGAATCGAACCCAGGACCTCCGCCTTATAAATCCACCGCGCATACCACTGCGCCACGGAGGTCGTCAAAATTTAAAACAACTTTACAATGACGTTACAAATGAGATGAAACCTTATATTGTACTGAGAAATTCTCACATACATATTTTAAAGGTTTATTGTGAAGGTATGTTAAGTCATATTACAATCAAATAAGTTGGTCCTCCTAAAAGTAAAAGTCATTTGGCATGGTAGTGCTACATCTGACAACTATAGGCTCTAATTTGTTGCTCGTGCTCGTCTATTGACGGACATTTTCTTGACAAAAATTAATAAAAGAGCCGTCACAGATAAATAATTCACACTTTTTTTTTATACGTTTTCCCTCGCGTGACATCACGATCGTCGTAAAATTGTTTGAACCGGTCAAACCGTATCTTCCATGCAATCGAAATTTTTACTGTTCATACGGTCCATCATATTGAATTAATCTCTGTCCAACATCTCTACAACATTTATTTATTTATTCCTATTAACAAAACCCGGAGAGACATTACAGTTTCCCAATTCGTCTCTCCAGATTACAAAAAAAAACATAACACAAATTTATATAACAGACATAAAAAAAAGAAACACAATAAAAATAAAAATGAATAAAAAAAAGAAAAATATATCAAATTAAAAAATCTCTATATCTTACGAAACAAAAGAATATCTAATTGTTTTGCTCTAGTAAACACTTAAGCTTTTTTACAAGGACCGGCGGTGAACAGTGGAAGAGGTCTAATTCTCCGTCATAACCTGTGAAATCATTGAGCAGGCGCAGCTTGCCTTGCTTTTGTTTTAGCATGCGCTATGAGAAACAAATGGCGGCGTCGTGCCGTTACATAATTGAAAGAACATTAACATGAAAGCTACCAGTATTTTCTTCGTGTGGATTATCTTTATATTTCAACGACTCACTACTGGAATCCTCGTATCAGGAGAGAAGGAGATATTAAGCTTAAAGTCACCATTTTGCTCTCATGCGCGTTGAGAAAAAACTCGAAGGCTAGAAGTTAGTAGTATTGACTAGAGGCTAGAAGGTTTTAAACTAACTCTTGTAATTGTCCGAACGCCAAAGTATTACAATAAAATTCCTACTCGGAATTGAGAATTTCATGGAAGAAAGAATAGCTCAACATTTAAGAGCATTACCCAAGTGAAACCTCCTCCATCCACATTGGATATATAGATCGCGTCTTTTCTAATTTTAAAAGATCGAAGTTGCTGAGCCGGTAAAGTAATTACTGCTTACAATCTTAAAGGTTGGAGGGATTAAGCAGCTTGTAGCCAAGTATAGCCAAGAGTGCACTATAATTTATCATAAGACATGAATACAATTGAGCAATACTCGTCAACCAAAATGCGTACCAAATTATTATATTTATTTTAGTTAAAAATTTTTTTGGTAACAAAAGTCAAAAGTCAAAATATCTTTATTCAATAAAATCTTTGTGATTATTCTGAATCGTCAATATGTAATTTCTAGCAGTCGCCCGCGACTTCGTCCACGTGAAAACCACTTCTATTTTTCTATGAAAGATTTTCATACAAATTTTCTTACTTATTGCACTCTCTATGCCTGCTTCTGACAACACTGGATTAACTCAATGTTTCCGGCAAGACGTTTCGATTGACACATGATGTTTGATAGGTTAATTGGCGAGGCGTATCTAAGATGGCGACTGCAGTTTGTTTGGATAGCAACTACGGTTTGTTTGTCAGTATCATTAGAATTTAACGAAATTCTCCTTAATCCGAATATTACGGATATATGCTGTCGACTCGTAATCGATATTTTTTTTATGTTTTATTAGTCATCTAAGGTTTCGATCGAGTATACCGTACCCCTTGAAAAAATTATTAATATAGATATAAAGAAACAGAAATGGTGATAATTGAGGTCGAAAACTTATAAATTGAATGGGTTCCAAACGTGCCCTGCGAACATTTGCGATAGTGTCGCGTGTTCATTGTCAAAACGAATTGTGTGTTTATTAGATCCTAATTAACACTTCCTGCATATAGACAGGTGTTAATTCTCAAAGCAGACACACAAGTACTTTCTTCAATTATCGATTAACCCTAAATAGGGCTACTTCGCGGTCGGAATGTTTGCGTAACAATCGTTACAAGCAGTGAAAGCGGTTACATTTCGCATTTTTTTTTTCGTATGAGTTGTAAAATGAACGCTTAATATTTTTAAAGCGGTATCTAATTTACCTCTAACGAATGAAAAGCGGCAAAAATAAGATGATAGTTCTTAATTAGTAAAGGTTATGATATGGCAATTTTTTTATTATTGCGTGGGTGTAGAATTAATTAACATTATTAATTCAAATTCAAATTCAAAATCATTTATTTCAAGTAGGCCAATTATAAGCACTTTTGAAACGTCAAATTAGACTATTTGTAGTGACTCTACCGGCTCGGCAGGCAGGTCCTGTTGAGAAGAGCCGGCAAGAAACTCAACAGTTGCTCTTTTAAAATTATTAATTTTTACAATATTAACTGTATTGTTACATAAAATTATTGAAAGCTGATCCAATTGCCTCTCAACCTCTTTGTCATTTAAAAATTCATCTATAGTATAATAACCTTGACTCAGTAAGTGAGTTTTAATACATTGCTTAAACTTATGCAATGGCAGATCTAAAACTGAATTGGGTATCTTGTTGTAGAAGAGTACACCCAGTCCAACGAATGACTTTTGAACTTTTCGGAGGCGATACGCTGATAAAACTAATTTATGTCGATTCCTAAGAAAACGATCGTTTAAGTCCTTTTTCTGTTTATACATATTAATATTTTGTTTTACAAAGACTAGGTTATTATATTAATATAAAGGCACTGAAGCCTCATCAGCGGGAGTATTCATGGTGGGGCGTGAGGTTATAGGCCAAAGAAGTTAATTAAACACCTTATTTCTCAATCACTAAGTATAATTGTACTTTGTTTAAACAAATCACTTAATTATAGTTCACACTTAAATCACAATTTAAGATGACCTAGCCACGTTTCACCGAGCACGTAGTTGTGCGCGTATCCGAATCTACCGACGTGTTTGCGCCTGAGCAGTTACCGGTCGACTGACTTTGTTCTTCCAAAAGTCACCCACAGCCACCTCACTAGCGCTCGGTGCTACGTTTTTGGTACTAAAACTAAGTTAAAGGCTAGATACTAGATGGCGCTACGGGTGCGCCGTCACGGCCAACCCTGACTCTCGCACGACCTCGTGCGTTAGGCGTTTTCATCGGTGGGACCTGTAACAATCAACTTCTCGTAAGCTCGTCCATTCCTGACAACTAGTACAGTGCCCAATATCATCTGCGCATAACCCCTTAAACCATCGGGAGGTTTGCAGCGTACAGCTATAAACTCTAACAGCGTGGACCGGGCGTACAAGACCCTTTCGAACCAGCTGTGACACAACCTGATCTGGGCCGGGCATACTAGGCCCCTTCGAACCAGATTTAAACTCAAAGTAAACTGGACCGGGCATACGAGGCCCCTTCGAACCAGATTTAAACTCAAAGTAAACTGGACCGGGCATACGAGGCCCCTTCGAACCAGATTTAAACTCAAAGTAAACTGGACCGGGCATACGAGGCCCCTTCGAACCAGATACGAAGACCAATGACGTGGACCGGGCATCCGAGGCCCTTTCGACCAGCCATGCTCTGATAAAACCCAATTAGGCGCAGCTCGGGCGTTCTAGGCCCCTTCAACTGGCCAATGACGTGGACCGGGCATCCGAGGCCCTTTCGACCAGCCATGCTCTGATAAAACCCAATTAGGCGCAGCTCGGGCGTTCTAGGCCCCTTCAACTGGCCCAGCCAACTGTAATTACCTATGACGTTGTTTTAGCTACTTACCATCATGTATTTCGGTCACATGTTCGATAAAAACGTGATCTTGACTGACTGACGAAGCGATCAGAGTCAGCAGATATGGTACTTTCACTTGAGACAGAGAGTGTATCACTATCATCATCAATCGGAATTTCCCGTGCTACTCCATCTCTGTCATCCACCGTCTCGGCCTCCTCGTCAGTCATCAAGTTAGTGCTCATCTCAACTAGACCCTCATATCCCCTGGATACTGCACGCAAGCTTTCATGAGAGTACTTATAAAGCCGATTCGACCTACTAACACTTTTTTTAATTCGTAACGATCATGATCCAGGACATTAACGACTATAAACGGGCCCTTAAATTTAGGGGACAGCTTTGTTTGATTACGCTCGCTGCGTTTTAAGAAAACGTAATCACCCTTCGAATACCGTTTAACTTCGGCTTTACCTTGATCAAAACGAGCTTTATCTACTTCCGCGTTTTTATCTATATTCAACGAAGCGTCTCACCTTATAGAATCTAAATTGGCGCGAGTAGATTCATCAATAGTTAGAGAAATTTTAGACAAACCGAGAGATTGTGCTCGTATGCCAAACATAAGCTCGGTAGGTGTGTATCCAGTAACCCATGATCGCGTGCTGTTTAATGCTAATTGTACGTTACCCAGCTCATCACGCCATACTTTACTACTGTCATTTTCGATGATAGTTAAAAGAAAATGAAATTCAATATGACGTTCTTTACAAAAAAAAATCCTTAAAGTCTGCGCTGATGTAACACCTACCCTGATCTGCTATTATTCTCTTAGGAGCTTTAAATAGAGAAACAGCCTTTTTGAAAGCTTTTACTGCGCACGCTGAACCGCTGTCAAAAAGAAATGGAATAGTCTCACCCGATGATGTGGATAGTGTACCCCGCGGCAGTTTACATTCGCAGAAATGAATCTCTTTCCTCGATGACTGCTCTGCTCCACTCGGACGGCTTCTATCTGGGCAAGTAGTGCTGAGGTGGCCCAGTTTCCCACACGTGAAGCAAACCTTCTCCTTTTCGAGTGGCTTCGATCTAGCTACAGAGTTCTCACGGCGTTTGCGACAGTCTTCGTTTTTATGTCCTCGGTTTCCACAGAAGTGACAAGATCCAGCGAATGATCCAGTTCGTAATCGTTTAGTATCCATATTATCATTACTTTCGCTTTCGTCTAGTTTCCTCTTGAGGGATATTCCTCCAAGTACACGGCAAAGTTGGGCACGTGTTGTGATCACGTTGGAGTTAAGTTCACGGCGTATCAGGGCGTCTCTTTGACAAAGAATTGAGATAGCAAAACCCGTGATAACCTCTTCTGTCATATCGACTTTAGGTATACGCTCAATTAGATTCCAAAGACGTATAGCGGCCTCCGAAGCAGTTTCTTTGTTGCTTATTTGAAATTTTATGATTTCATCAAAATAATCTTGCATGAGCTTTGGTTTACAAAATCTGGCAGTTAGCAATTCTTTTACAGCAGGCCACTTTATCTCCGTAGTATTCACTCTAGTTAAACACGACGCTGGGCGGCCTTTTAGTGCCCGCGTTAGAGCTAGTAACAAATCAGGGCCTTCTAACTTTCGACTATTTACAATTATTTCGGTCAATCTGCACCAACCTTCTATGTCCGTTTCAGGATCATCCGGATCAAAATTAATAAGTTGAGTATTAGAGTTAACTGCACTCGCCGCGGATGTAACGGACGCACTTTGAACCGCGGCAGTGTTCACCAACAGTAGCTTCGTCAAAAACTCTTCCATTCCGCTCCACAGGTTCTCGGGTGGATTTTCTTTTGACGTCCCTGGTTGTTCCACTGATTTTTGCTGTGTTCAATGTGAATATCTTCCATCAAAGTAGGCCCATTCTATCCCACTTCTGATAAAGGCACTGAAGCCTCATCAGCGGGAGTATTCATGGTGGGGCGTGAGGTTATAGGCCAAAGAAGTTAATTAAACACCTTATTTCTCAATCACTAAGTATAATTGTACTTTGTTTAAACAAATCACTTAATTATAGTTCACACTTAAATCACAATTTAAGATGACCTAGCCACGTTTCACCGAGCACGTAGTTGTGCGCGTATCCGAATCTACCGACGTGTTTGCGCCTGAGCAGTTACCGGTCGACTGACTTTGTTCTTCCAAAAGTCACCCACAGCCACCTCACTAGCGCTCGGTGCTACGTTTTTGGTACTAAAACTAAGTTAAAGGCTAGATACTAGATGGCGCTACGGGTGCGCCGTCAAATAGTTAATAATTGATTTATTTTGATATTTTCCGCAAAAGCGTTATTTCTAACATTTACTTCGATCCTCAGGAGATGTTAACCCTACAATGTTCAATTGCGAATTAAAATTTTATCAATATCTTTTTACTAGACGCTAAAAGGATATTTGGAGCTGTTGCTTCAGCGCCAGTTGCCTGGGTTAGGTTGACAGTGCTTGACTCCATAACATTTACTAACATAAATGGACCGAAGAAGGATATAATAAGCTCTTAAAACGTGATCAATGTCCCAAAAAAACTTGTATGAAAAAATTACACAGTTATTTTTTACTTCTTAGTGCGTTTTGAGTCGGTTCTATTTTTTGTTAAAAAATTTTACTTCTTACTTTTTAGTGATTCATCGTCACGTAGCGTACTTGTACTATACTGTCATAGTATATTATACGGCAGTAGTAGCCAAAAAGCTACCGATACCGAGACAAAAACCGAAATCGCTATAAGCGTGCCTCTAAAATTTGAAGAGTTCCTTCAATTTCCCCAGGATATCATCATCCGATCCTAAAATAATGACAATGGGACCATCTTGGAAGTATTCCCTTTCTAATAAAAAAGAATTATCAAAATCGGACAACTCGGTAAAAAGTTATGCGTGGTCATACATAAAAAAAAAATATACGTGTCGAATTGAGAACCTCCTCCGTTTTTTTTCGTCGGTTAAAAAAATTAACTTTTAGATTCGACTATTTTACCGTTAAGCTTACAACTTAACCGTTCTCAATATTACTCAAAAACTAATAATATTTCCCACACAAAACAACTTTCATATCCACGCGAATTTATGACGCTTATAAAAAAAACGGCACACACGCTCGTCGTGACGAGAAACTGGTCCTAAATGATAGCATCTGTCTTTTCTTTGGGAAATCTCACCGCGCTTTTATTGTAGTAGGTCTTGATTGTACTTTAAGTAAGTAGAGACTTTTTTCAGTTCACTAAACTGTTGTTTATTTTAAGGTTTTTTGCGTGCTGGATTTGAGCAAAATTATTTTATTTTACGCGTGATGATGCGTACTTCACGTTGAACCTTGATCGCTATGATGTACTCGTAGGATAATCTACTATCCCACATTCTATCATCGTTACCACACTACTTGTGGATGCTTGATGATTCTCGCCCCATCGACCAACGAGATATTTCTTCCTGTCGGCTATAAGCATTACTTTTTTTTTTATCGACTACAAGTTGGCCCTTGACTGCTATCACACCTGATGTTAAGTGATGATGCATTCTAAGATGAAAACGGGCTAACATGTTAGGAGTGGGAAGAAAATCCACACCCATTTCGGTTTCTACACGACATCGTACCGAAATGCTAAATCGCTTGGCGGTACGTCTTGTCGGTAGGGTGGTAACTAGCCACGGCGAAAGCCTCCCACCAGCCAGACCAAGGCAAATTAAGAAAAATCTCAATCTGCCCCGCCGGGAATCGAACCCAGGACCTCCGTCTTATAAACTTCTACAGTCTTAACAGTATTGTTGTCGCTAAAATTATAGGCACGTTAAATTTACACCTATGGTTTAGAGTTGTCAAACATGGGAATTTCTATGCAAGATCCTGTGATAGAACTGTATTTTTTAGGACCATTTCATTATTTACAATTAAGATCCAAATACTATAAAAAAGTTTCGGAGCTAAAAGACAATTTTTGATATCGAATATTACTTATAGAGTTGCAGAACAAACTTAGGTATGACAATGTTTGGATTGTTACGAGTAAGTGTTGATTAAATATTTTTCTAGCTTTCAGTGTATAATTTTAGCTGTTTATTGTTTGAATAATTTCTGTGCACATCCAAAAATACAAAGAAATGCTTTTAGAAAGTTGAAATAGTAAAGAGATTGAAGTGAGCAAGATGACAATATTGACTTTACGAGAGCAAATAAAAATCTAGTCGAAAATGTGCGTACAGTGGTACGCGTCTGCGGGTTTACTTAGTTTTCTCGTTCACAGCCAATTTGGAAGGTCACCCACCGAAATGTTTTGTGCTTTGTCATGATACCTACTTACTAGAGCTATCTGTGGGCGTGCATAGGGTTTTTAAGAAGGTTAAGTAGTAAGAAAACTGAACATAAAAAATAGTAAAATTCTATTTTAAACACAATACATGAATGATATGTGTAGGTAACTAATTATACCTACGGATTCTTATTTTTAACCGACTTCAAAAAAAGGAGGTTATCAATTGGACCCGTATGTATGTAATATTTCCAGAACTGCCCAGTTTTCGCATATGTTAGTCTATATCAGCGTCAGAACAAATGTGCCAAATTTCAAAAGTGTCTGTATGTATGTATCTATGTATGTATGTATTTATGTTTGTGGAGGCATATCTCCGGAACTGCAAGTCCAATTTAAGTAATTCTTTTTTTGTTGTACTAGGTATTGTTCAACTTAGGGTACACTACAAGTTTTATTAAAATCAGTTGAGTAGTTTTTGAGATAGGGAATTTTCATGATTTTATATTTCTGTTCGAATATCTCAGGAACTACAAGTCCGATTTAAGTAATTCTTTTTTTGTTGTACTAGGTGTCGTTCAACTTAAGGAATACTATAAGTTTCATTAAAATCGGTTCAGTAGTTTTTGAGATAGGGATGTTTTTATGCATGACCACGCATAACTTTTCACAAAATAGTCCGATTTTGAAAATTCTTTTTTATTATCGTACTTATAGGTAACAGCAGATAACCCGTTACCAAAATTACAATTCACTGACTTTCTTTCTACCATTAACATATTGGACTATCGTTTAAGAATATTATAAAGATTGCCTAAACTTAGAGTTAAAAATTAGTACTTATTTAAAAAATATAAAAATAATTGCTTTAGTGAGATAAATAAAGATACCCGTAACGGTGTCTACGCCACATCTCCGCAACCTATTCCCCTGTAAACCGCGCCTAAACTCACTATGTACATAATGTTTAGCTTGATAGCGTTGAATTTCGTTGTTTGGAGAGATTACTTGTTAGTACAACTTTGATGTGTGAATGTCGCGTGGACAAAAGTCCACATTTGTCTTACTTACAGTATGTAGCTTTGGAGCAAAATATCCTTGTGTCTTGGAGCAGTCTTTGAAATTTTTTTAGTAAAGATCAGTCTGGACAATTAGGCCTGTGTGCACCAAGATTTCGGTTATCATAACCAACGGTTAAAATAAGCTAAACGTAAAATTTACTGTTCACGACAACCCGTACGCCGATTAAGAACGTAAGCTTGGTTAAGATAAACGCCCGGTTTACGTCTTTAACCAGCGTACGGGTTGTTGTAAACAGTAAATTTATAGTAAAATTATGTTAGCCGTTGGTTATGATAACTGAAATCTTGGTGCACACAGGCCTTAGTGGTTTTAAACCAGAGATCTCGGTCACTACAAACTTTACTTGGCAGGCAACTAAGCACAATACACAATATAGTCAAATATGTATAAATGAACGGTAAATCTCAGATTGCAGAATGAATGAACTTCCACTCCTATAGATGCCGTTTTTCTTATCATCTACAATCATCAGTTGTTATCTTTAAGTCAGTAATGAAAGAAAATACTTTTTACGCAAGTACATTGCATGCAACCGTAACCAAACATAATAAATAGCCTTATCTGGTGGAAAAACTGCAATATAGTATAACATATTTAAACCGAAATTACTAAAATAGGGCTTTGAACCTACCACGTTGCACTACTCAGATACGTGTATACAGTATGTATGTACAATGGTATGCGGGGTGGATTTATAAGACGAAGGTCCGGGGTTCGATTCCCGGCGGGGCAGATTGAGATTTTTCCTAATTTGTCTTGGTCTGGCTGGTGGGAGACATTCGCCGGGGTTAGTTACCACTCTGCCGACAAAGACGTACCGCCAAGCTATTAAGCGTTCCGGTACGATGTCGTGTAGAAACCGATAGGGGTGTAGATTTCATCCTACTCCTAACAAGTTAGCCCGCTTCCATCTTAGATTGCATAATCACTTAGCATTAGGTGTGATAGCAGTCAAGGGCCAACTTGTAGTCTATAAAAAGAAAAATATACATTTTATTTCTACTCATATTGTTATTCGCTAATAGACTTCGTATACAAACAAATAGTTTTATTGAAATCTCTTTAACAAAACGGCAAGGAACAACCCGGCGTTTCAATAAATGTGCCGTAGTCAAGTAGGAAAAGGAAGCACTGAGCGGTAGACAAGCGTAGAACATCTGTACTTATGTTTACCGGAAGAAGTAGTTATGTAACGGCGATCGTTACCCCGCGCGGCAGAATGTTGTTGCCGTTAATCGACACAGGATGTTGTTTTATTCACCTGTTTATGTACTTTGATATAATGCAACCGATTCAAAATATTATGAACTTATTTGCTTATATTATTTTATTTATTCTTTATTTGTACACAAAGAACAGAAATTTGTACACAAAAAATAAAATAAAAGATAAGAGAAATAAAATTATGAAACAAGTAGAGGTACAAAAGGCGGCCTTATCGCTTAGTAGCGATTTCTTCCAGGCAACCTTGGGCTTAGGAAAATATCAGGACAAAACTGTAGGTTGTTGTGAACTTAGTGCTATCCTTTAGATTTCAATTATTACTAAAAAACACTAGTGATAAGTAACCGTACTTACTTACTTACTTAGGTGTTTGAATAATAAAAAAACGTATTTGATGACCTAATAATTAAATATTTCGTTCACGATTTTTGAAGCATTCGAAACCTCTTTGCGGAAAATCTTTTTACAGAACATTTTATAAATAACATTTTATAAATAATTGTAAATATTATACAAAACAACCACATGTGACGTGCGTAAAGTGTAGCCCAGGTTAGCTGCACGTCCCCAATATACGCACTTGCACAGATGCACAACCGCCGCGGTGGACCTCTCCGTACCGGAATGGATGCACTACTTCGCCGCGGCGCTGTTCCTACTGTGGGTCGTGTTCGGACGTCGACGGAGCAACGTCCAAACCACCAACGTTTCGACATGATTGTGTATGTAAATTTTGATATTTTAAACTTACCATTAAAATTGTAAATATGATAAATAATAATAATTAAAATCTCATTGTAAATATAAAAATGAAAAGCGTACGCGCTACTATATTTTTATATTTATTTAAATTATTGCATACAAAATAACAAGAAGGTACAATACACTAAGAGCTATGAAAAAAAAGCAACGGGCAACTTTATCACTAAAAGTGATCTATATTATGTAATAAATAAATTAAATCTGTTTTAAAATGTGGTTATTATAAAAAAGTGAATATATAGGGGGATAATTTTGACGACCTCCGTGGCGCAGTGGTATGCGCGGTGGATTCATAAGACGGAGGTCCTGCGTTCGATTCCCGGTGGGGCAGATTAGGATTTTTCTTAATTTGCCTTGGTCTGGCTGGTGGGAGGCTTCCGCCGTGGCTAGTTACCACCCTACCGACAAAGACGTACCGCCAAGCGACTTAGCGTTCCGGTACGATGTCGTGTAGAAACCGATAGGAGTGTGGATTTCATCATACTCCTAACAAGTTAGCCCGCTTCCGTATTAGATTGCATCATCACTTGACATCAGGTGTGATAGCAGTCAAGGGCTAACTTGTAGTCAATAAAAAAAAAAAATTATTAGTATTTTTTATTCTACCGCATTAAAAAAGCAGTATGATTATTTTTGTATAAACATATATTTCCTAATTATCGTTTATAATATCGTATTTTGGTCGCATATCAGTGAACACTACAAAAAGATACTTTTGAATTCGGTCGCATTATATCGTTTGTAAAACAAACATGCTGTATACGCCTTGACTGACAAGGCGGCCACTGCAATCGGCCGTTGGAACGTTTACGTCACACTTTGTTGTTTTAAAAACACAGTCGTGTTGCGACCGCCGCGACTGCAGCACGTTTATAGTAAAAGAGAATGTTGTTTCACGGATTGCGGCAGTCGAGATCGTACCTTTCGTTTTCAGTACATGTTCTGATAGTATAGTTAACTTTCTGACTTAATAGCTTTATAGCTAAAGAGACAAGGCTTAAATCAGAATTTTGCTCGAATACTGAAACGTCACTAAAATATTAAGAATCTCTTATGTTACTGAGCCTTACTTAATTTAAATCCGTGTACCCAATCTTACTTCTATTAATCATCAAATTTGAGCCATTTTTAGGAGAGCTTCAAGTGAATGGCAGGTTTGAGTGTTGTTTCAGTATTCGCGCATCAGGGCAGTGTCAGCGGTGCCCAGGCACAGGGCGCTTTTTTTTCCAGTTACAAGTCTGTAGGGCGCAGTTACGCATGCTGGCATAGGGCGCATAAATTGCTAATTACGCCTCTGCATCGGGCTCCATCTCCGCAGTTGCATTATTGCCTTACAATTCTCCTAGAGTAGACTATTCGCTAGACTGAAGAAGCGTGGCGGAATATTTTTAATTTTAACATAAAAAGTATGTTGTAACCGACAGGTAAAAGCGAAGGGCGTAACTGACATTAAATACTTTAGGAAGCAATATATATATAAACTTAAATATTTTAAAAAATGTTTTACTACTAAAAAACTTCTTTTATTTCGCTGAGCAAAAGCATGTCCCTCTTTTTTTTAAGAAAGTATGGGTCAGAAAAGCCGTCACTTATTATTCAGATAACTATTTTAGTTTTCTAATGGCATTTTTTTGGTTGCAGTATTTAATTTTTTCATGCTATTTAAAAATACTAGTAGCGCCATCTATATACGTGTGCGGACAAGATGATCTAACCAACGCACAAGCTTAAGAAACTTTTGAAAGGTGGCGCTAGTAGTAAGATTGATTATTTATTTTGTTTACGTTACCATAGATGGCGGTATAGTGTCTTTAAAACTTAAGTCAAAGGCTGAGACTAAATGATGCGCAAGCGCCTTCATCTTAAATTAAAAAAAAATAATGTTAGTTTAATATATTAATTTTCGAATATCCAAAATAAATAAAATCATTTATCAATTAATCATCGAACTGAAAACGTCTTATTTCGAATTCTGTTTCATTTATTAGGAAATTGGACTAAATGTACAGGAATTTTAAATAAAAACCCTAAGTTGCACTTGAATGATATCATTTTTTTCCTAATTTAATGTTACGAAGCAGGGCTCTTTAGAGTCGATTTAGTTCGTACCATTCGATGAGACAATACATACCTACCTACCTGGAGTACCTAACACCTAAAGATAAGGTATATATAGATAGATACAACCTAAGATGCATGTACGTTTAATGCGAAACCTTTAGATTGTAATCAGTTCTAACAACTCATACAAATGGAAAACCCAACGGTCAATGCACAAGTTGAAAACTGTGGATTGGTGTGAAAGTGCATGAATAATCGGGATGGCGTTACTTTTACCTTCGATAGAGGTACCTAGGGCTACCATATCTCAGGATTTGTCCCGAGACTTTAGGATTTTTGGCCTCTTCTCAAGTTTTGGGCTGGATTTTGCAAAATCTTTTTTTTTTTATCGACTACAAGTTGGCCCTTGACTGCTATCACACCTGATGTTAAGTGATGATGCAGTCTAAGATGGAAGCGGGCTATTTCGGTTTCTACACGACATCGTACCGGAACGCTAAATCGCTTGGCGGTACGTCTTTGTCGGTAGGGTGGTAACTAGCCACGGCGAAAGCCTCCCACCAGCCAGACCAAGACAAATTTAGAAAAATCTCAATCTGCGCCGCCGGGAATCGAACCCAGAACCTCCGTCTTATAAATCCACCGCGCATACCACTGCGCCACGGAGGTCGTCTTATGAAATCGCAGGATTTTTATAATGTTCAATAAAACAGTTAATTAATTAATTTAAAAAAAATTGGACATTAAAATCAATCCGCAGTAGACAAAATTGTTAAATGAATGCGTTTGAAAGTAAATTCTCCGACTGTAAACAATTTAGTGATTTTTCAAAATGTGAAATCAGACCTTTTTTCTGGACTTTTGATTTTTTCAACTGGTAACCCTACGTAGGCAGGTTGCTAGGCAGGCAGGCTAGATGTGCCTATTGCATTAGGCATAGGTCCAATTTCGCAATAATACTGTTCATATACATTTGATCGTACACGGCGTTTGACCACTCCTATCGTGTACATCTAAATTTTACAAGTCTCTTAGAAAGTTTCATTATGGAAATGTTGCGGTCAGATGCGGTTATGTACCTGCTAGCGGAGACTAATCGACCAGTTTATGGAAATTTCTTGATTATTACTAACTTAATACTTACATTTCTTAATCTTGCTAATTTCTACTCGTTTGTTGACTTTTATTTGTATGTTACGTACCTATCGTGTTGATAAATCTCTGTTAAGTCACACAGAAGCTTGTTAAGTCTCAAGTCACATTATAGCTATAATGTACGTGTACTATAGTTGTACAAAATAAGTATTCAAGACGTACTGAATTTGTTTTATCTACTACAAGTTGGCCCTTGACTGCTATCACACCTGATGTTAAGTGATGATGCAATCTAAGATGGAAGCGGGCTAACTTATTAGGAGTATGATGAATTCCACACCCATTTCGGTTTCTACACGATATCGTACCGGAACGCAAAATCGCTTGGCGGTACGTCTTTATCGGTACTACCTACTACCTATGTTTGAGTACACATATCGCGATAAACCGAAAATTCGCATTACCGCGATATGCTCAGCTAGTTAGGGCATTAAGAAGAATCAAAGGGGGCGGAATGTCTTCTTGAAGAAACTTATGTATTAATGTGTGTCTTATAGAAGGGATGAAGTGTTTGTAGCTACAACTAGCAATGTCTCTCTTGTGTGATCTGACGTACTTACACTTACGCACTTAGGGAGTTAAAAAAATCGACTGATACGAAATCAGCGCTGTTAGCCTACTACGCGTACGCAAATGCCTATCTCAGCTACGGAGTCATCCTGTGGGGAAATAGCACAGATGCACACGAATTGTTTATATGACAAAAAAAATGTATTAGAATTTTATAAAACATAAAAAGTTCGGAGAGCTGTGCCCCCCACTTCAAATCGTTGAAAATCTTAACCCTACCATGTATTTACATACTTGAGACGTGCAAATTTGACAGAAAATATCCAGATTATTTTAATAAATTGGCCGATATGCCACGGCAAAACACACTGCGGCGGGCGCGTATTCATAATTTAATGCTACCAAAATCGAATTTGAAAATACATAGCACCGGCCCACACAATGTGCATAAAAATATATAATAAGCTACCAGACTATATTAAAGAAAAAGAAAAATTTAATGACTTTATATCATCGTTAAAAAATTTTTTATTTGAAAAAGAATATTATAAAATAAATGACTTTGTAAATGATAAAAAATAAGTCCGCCTCTCTACAAGTTAAGACACCCTCACAGGGTTCCATTATAAATTATTTATATATAAGTCTAATTGTAATGAAAATGTAACTTAAAATAAATAAATACTAATACTGGAACTGCACTCAATATTTAAAAACTTCTATAAAACTGAGCATCTCCTAAATTTCAAATTCGTATACTCAACCTTCATATTTGAGCAGCACTGGAATTCAAAACAGCTTCGCAAGTGGTAGTTTTGAGCGATGTTTCAGTATTCAGACATCAGTATCAAAATAATGCACACATCATAGTACCTAACTGTTGACCAATAATCTCACGGGAAAGAGCAATGCAAGTCGCCGCGGTGAAAACGGGCGTGCAACTCGAGTGGAAGGCTCTCTCCGGGAATCGAACCTCGCATAAATCATACGGCTGTCACGTTGAACTTACAAATTGCAATTGCGCCTCTGTGAGGTTAATCTAACTTGTTAGAATCAACGCTGCTAGATAACCGTAGTTTTATGTCGAGTTGCATTACGCACTGCAAGAGTACAGTATCTACTGAAATGTTTAAATGTTAGTTACATTTTAGTCGTACCTTTATACGTATAATGATTTGTGTTTTACGTCAAATGCAACTAGTATAGTAACCATTAGATGCATGACTAATAGTTACTATACAAACTACATGTATCTATATTAAGGAATAAAGTATAGTAATCTTATTTTTAATTTTCCCGCCAGCCTGCATTGAAGCAGTATGATGGGTCTAAGCTCAATATCCCCCTCTCCTATCAGGCGGGAGACCTGGCCCTGAAATGGACCGTTAAAATAGGTTTTAAATATGATTAATTCATATTGTCATTTTTCTGCTACTTTTTTTTTTAATGACTACAATTTGGCCCTTGACTGCTATCACACCTGATGTTAAGTGATGATGCAATCTGAGATGGAAGCGGGCTAACTTGTTAGGAGAAGGATGAAAATCCACACCCCTATCGGTTTCTACGCGACATCGTACCGGAACGCTAAATCGCTTGACGGTACGTCTTTGTCGGTAGGGTGGTAACTAACCACGGTGAAAGCCTCCCACCAGCCAGACCAAGACAAATTAAGAAAAATCTCAATCTGCCCCGCCGGGAATCGAAGGACCAGGACCTCCGTCTTATAAATCCGCGCATACCCCTGCGCCACACGTCAAAAACGTGTGATAACTCATACAAGTGCTAAGTATGTGCTGGTGCCAGGAGCATAATTGCGAGTTATAGCTAATGAATGGTGAGTGGCGTCCCGGTCAACGCTCTGCCCACAACTTATTAACATGCAAAGAGCAGACGCTGTCATCTGTCTATACTGCGATTCCTTATTCATTGTCCCAGCTCATAATATTTACTAAAGGATCTTTAACTCACTCTTCATTGGATTATGCAAATTTAGAATCAGCTTAAATTTAAGTTAACAAACACTGGCCGCTTAGAGTCACTAGTCAAGGCTCTTGGTTGGCATAGAGCGTGCGTTCTTAAAACGTTAAACGTAAACAAACAAGATCTTTTGACATGGCATTTGTTTAAATTTCTGTAGATACTTTACAATCTGTGGGGCAAGTGTGAGTTTGTCACCGAGCGACTGCGTAAAAACGTACTCACTCGTAACGTCAAATTATAAAAAAAATAAAGCGTTTACTCTCACTGTAACTAGATGGCGCTACTCCAATTCCGTATAAAATTTGCGTTTACTCTTCTCGATATCGACTGTGTGACTAGTGTAAAATCTTACGCTAGGCACACAGTTCCGATGACAGGTATTCCTATTGAGAAGAGCCGGCAAGAAACTCAACAGATGCTCTTCTAAAACAATAATCATTTGTAATATTGATTAAAATATAATTAAAATAACTACTTATTATTTCTATTTCCCTTGTCCTTGTCAAAATAAAATTCCGTGGTTGAGATATTTTAAAAAAAATATACTTATCATTTTATTCTTTATTATGAATAATCTGAGTCACCAGGCCACTTATTTCATTATCAGAAGCATTTCAGAGCAATTTAATGGCGCCTTTGTCGTTTGAACTGTCCAGTACAGTTTTACATGAGTCAACTGTAACCCACTAATGCTGGAATGCTCATCTTAAACGACTCATTCCGTTCTTAAGTACCTTCTTATAATCTTATTTACTTCGATCGAGTCAGAGCTTTTATACATACATTTACCTTTATCTAAACTCCTACGTAACAGTTTGTCACTTTGTCAAAAAATATTACTAATTTAATAAAGGAAAAAAAGTATATTTTAAAACGTACGTAGGGTAACCTAAGTAAAACGGTTTAAAGTTCCTCGTCCGTTTCAAGAATATAATCAGTTACATATCTGGTTTTTTTATCCTAAGCACCATTGTTGTAACCCCGTTTGTAGAGATCGTTGCTGGTGTTATTATTAGACGTGACGTGAGGCTGCACCAAGAGTTCAATTTACGGACACAGGCTAGTGGTTTATATGAAGTGTTTTAACATGGCCTGCGAACTTCTACTCTGTTAGGCTATGGTCTTCCACTCAGTCAAATAGTTTTAAGCTATTGCATAGCTTCTACCGCGGGCCTTGAGCGTGGAGACCGAATCCAGAAATTCCGTAACGAAAAAACCTAACACCCCCCACCCTTTTTAGTTTTTTCTGATTGTTTTATTCGCGTCTGTGTTCGTCAACGTCCATACGATGTTGAATACACCGGTTTTCGTCCGATCACCAAAGTTAAGCAACATCGCGGTCAGTACTTGGTTGGGTGACCGCCTGCGTGATGCTGTTTTTTTTTTAATCTTTTTTGTTTTTTTTTATTTTTTTAGTTTGTTTTTTTTTCTTTTTATTTTGTTTTTTATATTTATTTATTTTTTACTTAACTTCTATGCAATAGCTTTACCGCGCCAGTCTCCAAATGCCACACGTCTTTTTTCTATCTACGTGTTCATTAAGTTACCACTTATGAAAAATTAGTAAAAATAATTATGAACACCAATAAAGAAAATAAATAATTACTAAGTCCAAGTGAAGTAAGTGCGTTACGTTACCTTTCTGATATAATGTTACATTTTGCGTGTGCGTAACAAATAACAGCTCATTTGAAAGACGTAATGTATGTGAAAAGTATGCGTACGTTCGGAATGTATTCAAATAACGCTTACGTGGTCTGTTTAAAACATACAACACACGTAATATATTTTGACGCTCACATATTGTGATTTTCACTTGCCAGTAGGAACTTATTCCAACCACACACACAATTACATTGTTCCTAAATTGTAGCTAAATAACGGTACGGTTCAAAAGACAAAACAGTTCTACAACAATCGTTTAGAAACTCACTCGTAAGACTAATTTTGATGGTTAGAGAGTTATGTGGATCACGAATATTCATGCTTTGGTTGCGTATGTTAATCATATAAAAATTAAAATTTATGGTAAACTAAGTTAAAAATTATTTTTCTGTTAGCATTTTAGTTCTACGAAGATATATTAGAATTTTAACTATCGAGTGTATTTTCTATATTATTAAAATATAAACGGCTAAAACTCGGGCTATCGGGGTATTCCGGACTATACTAAAGCCAAACCCGATTGAGAATGCTTGTCAACAAACAAATTAAAAATGCAGGTAGAAATCAATAGTCATTTTACACCTATTTTTTAAATAACTTGTTAATGACGAATTCATGACAATATATTAGATTAGTAAGCTTAAAACTAATTAATATATTCAATATCTTTTGAATAAGATTTTATAAAAAAACAAAACATAATTTTAAATTGATTAGACACAAAATGTGTTGCATTTTCTACCCTCATTTTAAATTTGTTTGTTGACAAGTATTCTCAATCGAGTTTGGCTTTAGTATACTTTCGAACCTATACGGGGTCCTTAGTCATAATCTTGCTTGTTCATGTAACGCGGCTTGAAGCAAACTGAATAACGCAATCATCTATTTGCCACGGTCCTTGTATACTTCCTTAGCTTCTTCCACTCTCATCAATCCTTTCATACAAGATGGTTGGTTTAGGATACTTTTGGACCTGACTATTCTTTAAAATGTCCTGAATTTGGTCCAAGAACGTTCGCCTTCCCCCTTCCGACATTTCCATTCATCCTCACCTCATAAATCTCTTGTTAGTCTATTTTCATCCATTCTCTATACATGCCCAAACCATCTAAGCATCTCTTTCTCAATTTTAGCAACTGGATATATGTACATGAATAAGTATATACTATTATTCTATAACAAATGCAGCTGCCTAATATCGTATACAGGAGCACGACACTACAGTCTATGAAAATATATTTCTGTGTTGAAAGCGGCGCGACGTTGGGTCGGCCGGTGCGCCACGCGTGCGTCGAATAAATCTTCGTCAGACAAACGTATGCCAAATGCTCTTCCTGTTACACTTCGGAATTAGAGGACGCTTCCAATTAAGATTATTTTTTTTTCTTTAAACTGTATATCCGCATTCGAAACAGTGAACTGTCGAAATTTTATTATTGTTTATGGGTTTTATTTATTACCTCGAAATATTTGTTTTTGTAATTTTACAGACAGTTATTGCTCAATAATAGGACGGCAAAGTGGCGCAGTGGGTAGTGAACCTCCTTCTGCGTTCTAGGCAGTGGGTTCGATTCCCAATCTGGATAATATTTGTGTGATGAGCATAGATGTTTTCCAGTGTCTGGGTGTTTATCTATATATTATAAGTATTTATGTATAATATATATTCATCTTTTATCATAGCACCCATAACACAAGCTACTTACGAGTACGCTTACTTTGGGGCTATATAGCGGTGTGTGTAATTGTCCTATAATAATTATTTATATAAAAAAATACTAATTGGAATGTTCTTTCACGTCTAGCTTAGATGTGAATGAACAATGATTAACATTGGATAGTTAGGCCTATGTGCACCAAGACTTCGGTTATCATAACCAACGGTTAACATAAGCTAACTGTAAATTTACTGTTCACGACAACCCGTACGCCGGTTAAGGGCGTAAGCTCGGTTAAGATAACTGCTCGGTTTAGGTCCTTAACCGGTGTACGGGTTGTCGTGAACAGTAAATTTTACATTTAGTTTACGCACACAGGCCTTAGTTAAATTGTAATTTTAATTAAAGTTTTAATGGTCGAGAGCTTTTAACTGTTTATTATTCCAATTAAACACAACATTGATGTTAGTTATCGTTAATGTTTTTAGCTATTATAAAAATTACTCTTTATGATTTAAACTACATCTCTATCACATTGACGGCCAATTGGCGCAGTGGGCAGTGACCCTGCTTCTGCGTCCTAGGTCGTGGGTTCGATTCCCACATCTGGAAAATGTTTGTGTGATGAGCATGGATCTTTCCAATGCCTGGGTGTTTATCTATATAATATAAGTATTTATGTATAATATATATCAAAATATTCGTCAGTTATCATAGTACCCATAACACAAGCTACTTACGAGTACGCTTTCTTTGGGGCTATATAGCGATGTGTGTAATTGTCCTATAATATTTATTTACCACATTAATACGGTATTTGTTTATTTAAACGGCCTAGTAAAAAGGCACACCACTTATCTTTTAACAGAGGGTATTTGGTATGGCCGACCACTCTGTTTTCAATGCTAGATGACGAGCTTAGGATGATAATCTTTGTCTCTATAACGATCACTATCAGATGTTGTTCATAATGACACAATTGTATCACCAATTTAATTTACCAACACCGGAACTCAAGACCAACAAGGCCAACAAGGCATTTTTTTTAGTAATGGATCCTAACGTATAATAGAAAATACCTGTTCCATCACTAACAAAAGCACCTGACAGCTTTTTGATGTCGCTCTATAAGACATAACAAAGACTTGCTAACAAGATTAAAAAAGTGCACGTAGGCGGAAGCAAGCACCAAATGATTTCTCACTTTCACGCGTCCCCCGAGCATCTTAATTCGCTCATATCAAATACCTACTTGTTTGCGGATCTCGAGTGTAACCCCGATTTGGATAGACTGGGCTATAAATCGCCCACGCGCGTTACTTGTTACATTATTATTGATATTTAAAGTTTATTTTAGTAGTAGTAGCTATTATATTAAGCTATTTGACTTCAATAGAGAAAGAAATATATTTTATTCATACCTTATGCCACACATCACAATTCAGTTGAGTATATTTACAATACCCTGCGATGTGTGGCATAACCTAGGAAAAGGACCCAGCTCAGCATTTTTGCTGCAAGATCTCCTAAAAGATCATGCAGCGCTGATTTTCAGCTGGATCCCGAGTCCAGGTACCGCCACGAACGCAGCCTAAAACAACCTTATGATCTACAATAAAACTAGTCTAAAAATTAGCAATTATATCTAAGACCTAACTCAATTTAAACTATAAAAAATAAAACAATTAAAAAGAAAATAATAATAAAAAACAAGTTTATAAATTAAGTAGAAAATAAATAAAAATTAATTTAAATCTAACACTGCAATATTTTAAAAATTAAAATTATCTTTACTTTATAATGGCACATATTTTCATAAATATACGCACATAAACCTGTAATATACATATTAATATAAGTAGGGATTATAAAAAGAAGAACATTGGCTTACAGAAAATTCCGCCACGTGATGCTGGAATTCAATTTGTTTTTGTAGAAGAAATCGCTTCAATGGTTTTTTAAAAGTAAATTTTGATTTACAGCTCGTCATCGAGCTATTAAGTGTTTCATAAACGTAAAGACTGAACTTCTTACCTGTTAAACACATCTTAAAAATTGATTGAATACCAACCTAAAAAAGCAGATTTATATTTTTTTATTATTTAAAGTTTATTTTAGTAGTAGTAGCGATATTGGATTTGATGGAGCTCATTTTCAAAGTATTATTAAAATGTATCTAAGTTTATCGACCTGTAAAATTGCTCGAAAATTGATTTATTATACATATTTTAATTTATTTTCATATTTCGAAATCGATAAAAACTACAGTTAATAGAGAATTAAGTATATAAATTAATATTTTTTTCTATAAATAAATAATAGTAAAATATAATAAACATTATAAGACAATTACACACAGCCCCAGAGTAAGTGTAAGTAGCTTGTGTTATGGGTGCTATGATAACTGATGAATATTTTATATATATTATACATAAATACTAATAATATATAGATAAACACCCAGACACTGGAAAGCATCCATACTCATCACACAAACATTTTCCAGATGTGGGAATCGAACTCATAGCCTAGGAAGCAGAAGCAGGGTCACTACCCACTGCGTCACTCGGCCGTCTTAAATAATAATCTGTTGATATTTAATGATAATGAATTTGTTTAGTATCATCGTGTTATTAGAATTTATTTTCAAATTGGATGCAATTATAAATAACCCGTAGTTGTCGTTGTTGACTTTTTATAATCAAAGCGAGAAACGTTTTTATAATGAAACTAAAACCGGTCAGGTTTACGGACAAGTCGCAAAGTTTTATGGCCAACGTCTGCACTGGGAACGCATGTCCGTTGGAATAGTCTAAGCCTATAAAGTTGCATGTAAAATCGCTGGGAAAAGCTGCAGATAATAAAACTGGTTAGAGACATTATTGGAAATGAAGTACCACATAAACATGGGACTTAACGGCTTATTCGCCGGCAGAATAGTAATACCGTCTGTAGTAAGTTTAATCTAACCAGTTAGGTGTAACCGCTACAGGAAATTTTAGGGCCACCGCTGAGTCGAAGTATATTTTTAACTATCATTAACCTTCTATATCACTGCCTGGTGGGTCTGTGTGGCTTCGATCACGAGGTCCTGGGTTCGATCCCTGGGCCGGATCATGTAATAATTCTGAGCTTTTTCATTCTTCTATGAAATGTTCAGTACATTCCAAGCCGGAAGTAGGCGGTGTTACGTTAAACACCCGTTAAACAACCGTAAACGTTTATATTTATGCGTACGGTTAGTTTATACGCGGTAGAAGTGGGTGCGAGAGGTATACCAGCGAAGTCTCTCTATAACCTGCTAAAAGACCTTGGCCTTACTAGAACTGCAGTAAGCTCCATATTGGAACGAGTGTCCAAAGCTGCTCTAGTAGGGTCCTTCCAAATTTGGCTGGGCAGGGAGAATAACTTGAACAGAGGAGGTGAGTGTTGACGCGCGTCACTAAGAGTACTCTTTTAAACCTACACCCGTGTCACAAGTCTCGGGCTCTGTTCGGAGTTTTTCTCACAGCCACGCGATGGACCCGGCACCCGCATGGTGAATCCATGGAATGAAAAATGAAAATGAGATATTCGTCTCTTAAATAAAAATTTTATTTTTTAAATAAAAAATATCTTTTTAACGTGAACGCGATAATAGAGGATTAATCCCAAAACCGTTCCTTAAGTTAGGTCTCAGTAGTTATTGGAATCCTAAAAATGTACTGATTAACGTTTGAATTTCACCCGCTAGACGGGCAGTAATTACAAAAGCCTTGCGCAAGTGTACGATATTCCCTTTAGGAATGTAAACTGAGTGACACACAATCAGAATGGCCGCTCTATTATGTGAACGCACCAGTTATTTATATTCAAAATGTAATCGCTGCCCATAAAGTGCGACGCACGTTGAATGCGCAACGACGAGAGGCTAACTTTCTGCGACATGCTCTTTTCTTTTATGATCATACTTACTGTTATATACTTGATATAGGGATGGTATGTATTGAGTGTGTGTGTCATATTCCCTTCAAAGTATGACTTTTAAGCTATCTCCTACCTACGAGTAAAAGTAAGTTATATATGTATTTGTGTTTGTATTAGTATATTTGTATTGTTTATGAAAACTAGCAATATTTTCAGAGATAATTCAAAATCGATAACAACCTTAACCTATTTTAATTTTAAGATTTTTTAATTTTTGACGGCCTCCGTGGCGCAGTGGTATGCGCGGTGGAATTATAACACGGAGGTCCTGGGTTCGATTCCCGGCGGAGCCGATTGAGATTTTTCTTAATTTGTCTTGGTCTGGCTGGTGGGAGGCTTTTGCCGTGGCTAGTTACCACCCTGCCTACAAAGCCGTACCGCCAAGCAATTTAGCGTTCCGGTACGATGTCGTGTAGAAGCGAAAGGGGTTAGGATTTCATCCTAATCCTAACAAGTTAGTCCGCTTACATCTTAGATTGCATCTTCACTTAACATCAGTGATAGCAGTCAAGGGCCAACTTATAGTAGATAAAAAAAAATTTGAGGTACACACGTTATATTTATATTGCAATACCTTGCCTTCTCTGCGAATTATTCTTCTTGCCCAACTAAATCTAGTAGGATCCTGCTAGTAGCTTTGGATAGTCGTTCTAGAATAATTTCCTTTTTTAATTGATAATATTATGCAGGTAGCGTTTTTCATGCGGACGATGTCTCGGGCGTTCGCTAATTAATCATAATTTCTCTAGTAAGTAGTACACATAATAAATGTAAAGTGTTAAGTGTTGCGTACACACGACTACAATTACTACACGCACATGAAACTGACGCTCTTAATGGGTGCATCCCAGTAGTACCCCATACCGTAGTTCTATAGAACTGTTGGGATACTTTCCGGGCTGTCAAATTATATCCCAATAGTTCTATATAGAACTGTAGCATAGTTTTTGCTCTTGACTTTGCTTATAGCATATCAGTTATAAACTTTATATTATTTTGATTGATATTTCATCTTGTTTTTAACAAAAAAATGTCCCTTGCGACAAAAGCTAAGTTGTAAAACCAAGTAGTAGTTGTGTCTGAAAAAAATATTCTCTTATTTTAGAAGTTACAGGGGGAGACACATTTTACCACTTTGGAAGTATCTTTCACGCAACCTATTCAGCTTAGAAAAAAATGATATTAGAAATCTCAATATCATTTTTATTATATTTGTCATGTCGCCAAAAGCTTTTTAGATAGCTTATTTTCATCTTTCGTCATTCCCAAAGTAATCAGCAATTAAAGAAATAAATTTGCTGATGTTTTGTGGAATTTAAACGAAGCTGTATTCGATATAATGTGTTTAGATACTTCACCATAATGCATTTCAGTTTATGTAGATACTGTCAAATTTAAGTGGACATTTATTATTGCAATCAAAAGAGATTTCATATTATACTTATAAAAACTAGGTAATTTATATGTAACGTACAAACAAGATGTTGATATCGATATTTCTTTAATTTTGTCCCATTAGTTCTATATAGAACTAATAGGACACTAAACTCTAATATGGTGTGTCAACAGTTCTACAGAACTAAAATTAGGGGGTACTACTGGGATGCAACCCTCTTAATAAAATACATATTTTGAAAATAAATTCAACATCTAATATATATACTGTCACTAGTTTCAATTAAATAAGTCAGAAGAGATATTTTTGTAGTGCTCGATATATTCTGAACTCTATACCTACGTCAAAAACTACTGAACTGATTTTGATGTTTAACACTATTACCAAGTACAACTAGTTCAACTAAAAAATCTTTATATTCTTTAAGATAGGCGTGGAATAAGATACAGACATATAGATATACAAACATATACTTATGAAATTAGGTATACATATTCAAAAGCTGATCTAGCTTACATACATACATAAATGCGGTTCTAATTGATAAATATTTTTTGATAGATTAAAAACAGTGTAAATTATTTCAGAGAGTCTCTATTTTGTCTGTGTGCTCTGAATAGGTTTTCCAGTCACTGTGTTCACTTTCGTTCGGAGAAATGCGTGGGATCCCCTTTGTGTGGCAATTAATAAGAAGCGTGACAAGTATGACACTCTAGCCCGCTAACAATACGTCAATTACTGTAAATATTCGGTTTTTATTATTATTGAAAAATAAATTATGAGTGAGCTGACAATTTAAAACTTTCTACAGTGATGTTTTATGTGTAGCTTGGCCTTGTCATTTTATTGTTATCTGTGGTCTACATTATCTCTGCACTCAATAATATTTGAATACAGATCTGTCAGATGTCACTTCTGCAACGTTTTTGTTTTTGAAGCAATGCCTGTCAGCATACCTACCATCAACTATAATAGCGACTCAACTGTAGATCTAAACTGAATTGCAGTTTAGGTTATTACGCCATAACGTCAGCCTGGTCGGTTTTGGTCTACAGTTGAGTCGCTATTATAGTTGATAGATATTATAGATATGGTAGGTAACCTGTAGGTCTTCTACAGAATATATTTAGAACTTTTCTAGTTTACCCCTCACCTTTCTACCACAGGACAGCTAGCCGTCGCAGTAGTCGTTATACCATGGACACGTACAAAACGTTTTGGTTCCTTGTTCCTGGAAATTATGGAATGCCCTTCCAGCTATCGTTTTCCCTGCCACTTACAATGGGTATCTTCATGACAAAAGTAAATAGGCACGTTTTAGACAAGTACGTTTCACCGTAGGCTGTATCTTCGCCTACGATCATGCGTGACGCAGCCAAGGGTTGGCCTATACAGAATAATAAAAGAAAAAAAAAACATGAAGGAAGGAAGTCTATGTATAGAAACATTAACATACTATACTAAAATATAATTTAAATTGGGTAATTTCATAAAATTTTAATTATTTCACAGGTGCTAAATTGCCCATTAGTACTGAATGAATACACCATTAGACATACCTAAATTTTATTGGCAAAGCTTCCTTTATAATAAATATATATATTTGTATTCGATAATATCCGTAGCTTTATTAGTTACGAATAATTGTACAAATTGTCGGAGCAAATTCGCTCGGCGCACGCGTCGTTTGAATTTATCCAATTAAGCCATCGGTCGGACAATTTGTGTCATTAGTCGTAAAAGTGGTCGCATACACACACACTGTAAAAATTGTCATTTACCTCCTCAATTAAGGCTTTTTAATTTGCATAAAATATTATCAAATCTATTTTTAGATACTGCATTCGTGTAGGTTTATATCATCAAAATGAATAGTAAAACACAAATACTTTTCCTTCGACTGGTAGATTATTATGCTAGGAGCTATAATTATAATTCAAGTTATAATATACTAAAGCCAAACTCGATTGAGAATGCTTGTCAACAAACAAATTAGAAATGAAGGTAGAAATCATCAAATCACTAATCATTTTACACCTATTTTTTTTAATTAACTAGTTAATGACGAATTTATGACAATAAATTAGATTAATAAGCTTTAAAGTAATTAATATATTCAATATCATTTAAATAAGATTTTTTAAAATAACAAAACAGAATTTTAAATTTATTAGGCATAAAATGTGTTGCATTTTCTACCTTCATTTTAATCTTGTTTGTTGACAAGTATTCTCAATCTAGTTTGGCTTTAGTATAGTTAGGGTGTTCGTACCTACATCACATCCCTTACGCACGGGAGGAGACGGGGGCGGCGGACGGACCGAGCGGGGACGAACGGCGCGACGGCGCAGGAGCGTAATTCGCCGCGGCCCACGCACTTCTATGTTTACCTACTTCTTGTACATATTATTAGTTACTAGTTTCATTGTAAATACAATTTATAAACTAGTGTCCAGTTTTTTTTCTTCATAAATCCAGCCTAATCAACATGTCCAGAAGCTCACGGCTGAACATAGGGTTATTATTATTATTATTATTATAATGGTAAGGCCCGCCATAGCGGATGCACTTCGACCCTATTGGATCTTTTGTACTCGCCCCACCCTCACCTCCCCTATATCAGTTCAAACACCCACTCTAAGAGTTGGGTGGTCGCTTTCAGGTTGGAGGCACAGTAATCCTCTGGTAGTGGATATGCCACCCCCAGGAGATCCATTCGCTTTCTAGCCAATCCGTCACATTCACATAAAATATGAACATAGGGTTACTTGTAAGATTGTGAGAAAAGATGTTTCCTAACTCACAGAATCCGACAAACATCCTTACAAATATTATAAAGGCAAAAGCGATAAATGATGGATGTTTGTTACTCTTTTACGCAAAAAGTACTGAATGGATTTTGATGAAATTTCACAATAACATAGCTTACATATCAGATTATAAAATAGGTCACATTTTATTCCGAAATTCGGACGGGCGTCCTCTAGTGGACATTTAAATATAGGGACGTGGACGTTTACAAGTTGGGAGGCTCCCATTAGTTTTAAGAAAATAAAATTATTAGTTAAAAATGTAATAAATTCACATTCTTTCACTTCAAAATTGCTAAATTTTAGCATTTGTTATGTCATAATCCCCTGTAATAGGACGAGTTCTGACCGCTGTTAATACAAAAGTGAGTTTTCGTGTTGCAAAATGCAAATGGGCGTCGAGCTCAAGTAAGTTTTACGATAAAATAATAAAATGACATTAAACCAAATTATAATTGAGGTGAGAGTGAGCAATTTAAATGATGCAACATTTATTAAGTAATACCATTTTCATAATGATCACTTGTCACTTGTTAATGGTGTTAGCAAACAGCCAGAAGGGAATACAACTTAAAACACCAAAAGACAAACTTAATAACAATTTATTTATAAAGACATCAAATATGATCAAAATGAAACATTATTACAGTAATTACTTAATTAAACATTACAAGCACAGATTCTAGCAACAGTCAAACATTATGACTTCACAAGACTTGGACACTAACGTGAATGATAACAATTATCCATAGTGGCATATTTTATAGCCTAACGCCCGACGAGTACCGCCCCTAGTCTATTATCTATAGTTTACCCGCGGTACCACAATACAGCAGATGAGGCCACTATATTGTCTATAGTCTACAATGCTGCCAACACGGCCCTCCTGATATTGGGTCGCCCTCGACCCAGGCATCTCCGGAGACGTGACTGGGACCAGCGACACCAGTCACTGACGACTGCACCTGGAGCCGCACCATTAGCCTCTACTATAGAGGCCTGTAGAGCTCGTAGTGTCTGACACCTGCATTGAGGAAGTACAATTCATCATCGTCACCGTCATCTGTGAAGAACAATATATTAGAAGGCAAATTCAACATTCTAAATTTTATCTTCCAACTCTTGCATCCTGTCATCACAGCAGTTCCTTCAATTAACTCTTACATCAGACAACTGAATCATTTTAAATGCATTATTACAGGTTTTATCTGCGAGGGGTCTCTAAATAATAAAAACAATTTGATACAGTCCAATAGTTGTCCGTAGAGATAAAAGACTAAAAGAGCACGATAGAGGTCCATAAAGTCTAATAGAGACCAACAGAATCTAGTATCGCCCTATAACGAATAGAGCATACTTGATATTTTAATAAGGATAACAAAAATAGTAAAAGTAATCAATAGTTTTGAAAATAAGTGGTTAACCAAGCCACCACATGCATGAAGACAATCGTTCAAGGAGCGTGGTGCACGCGGCTAGAGGTGCGCCAACACCGCGGATGCAAACAGCTGTCAGCAACGCAGTGTTGCCAACACGGCCATGCTGCACGGTGCCTGCCCTGGGCACCCCACGAGTCGAGATAAAGTCACTGTTTAGAAACAATACAGATTACAACACACATATACACAGATATATACAGATTAGACGCTCCTGAGTCATGTTTTGTAAATTTTGCGTAGTTTTTAGAGGAATATTCGACAATCGACTTTATTTATTTACTTGATATTTACTTTACTTGATATTTTTATACTCTAAACTTTAGACTTAATACTTTAACCATCAGAGACTCTTAAAATATCAGATTATTTATTGCTACAAAGTTGTCAACGGAATATTGTCCTTTCGTTTTTACTCTCTTACGACAATCTCTTACATGATCTCAAACTCGACTCCTACAACATGACCACCCGACACCTAAAGGGAACATAGCCACACTTAGGATTCCAGATTCGCCATTATTGTAGACCATTTTCACTTAAATTCTTTACGACAAAGAAGCTCTTACAACATGACCACCCTTCCCTAAAGGGTCATAGCCACACTTAGGATTCCAGATTCGCCATAGTTGTAAACCACTCTCACTTAAAGAGCATGTATCTCACTTAAGCTGACCAAGTTGGTGAAGACATCTTGTACTTAAAGAGCATGTATCTCACTTAATCATACTAAGATGCCTTCAAGCTTAAATGTCGTTTTTTGTTTCTGCAAATTACTCGTATATTCTTAGACCAATATTCCGTTTCAACTAACATTCTATTATTTTATTACAGCTCGCTACATCTACATAATTATGGTTTACTACTAGGTTTATACCAGAAAATACAAAGATAATTACTTTTCACTTATTTACTTCCGATTCCGAAAAATAAAGATAGAAACTTTTTTTTTTAACACAGGTGGGTACTTTCAAAATTAATAACTTAGATCGTTATAGCTCGGTCAGCCCTGACCTCAACTTAACGTTTTATTTTACTTTGCAACTTATAATAGATACTTTTACTAATAACTTTTTACTTTTCGTTTAATAATAAAACTATTTTTCTTACTCCTTATCCTGGTCAACTTTACCGAATTTCTTTTCTCACAATATTCTCACACAGCCAGCCAACTGATGTCCACAGCTCATCATTTTGTCATCAGCTCATCATCATTTCGTCACGTAGTATCATCAACAGCATGCGACAAAGCCACCATTCTGTAACCTTTAAAAATCTATGTTAGAAAACATCACACAAACGCCACATTATAGAGCAATAGGTACTTCTTAACCGATACATTTTAATTTTAGATTTCTTAATTAGACATTGAACACTAATTTATTCTAAAAATGGTACTACTCATAAGCGAGACAAAGACTTTCATTTGATAAGTACACAAACTTTTCTTTTTCTTTTTTTTTTTTCAAACAAACCAGCATAGCAACAAAGGTATTCGTAATTGTGTCGAAACAAATTCTCGTAATTTCGTTATGACCGTTTATTGTTAACTCGTTCTTTGTTCTTCAACTACCCTCATTCGTAAATAGTTTCACGTAATAATCTTTTCTTATTGCAATAACTCAAACAGGTTACTCTTAATAGCAAATCGGCTAGTAATAAAACAAAATATGCAACTTCACACAATAATACCGTCAAACACAATGTCTTTCTTTTTCTTACCAACCATCGTAGCCACTGTCTTACTCACAACTTTCTCCGATTATCTTCCGTTACTCACAACTCCTCGTTACTTTCCGCCACATGAGCACTCAGCTGCAGTAAACCACGTTTGCGGCAACGTGTGTCAGAGGCTCGCCCATAAGAACCCAGACGTACGCAAAATTACACTTCAATCCCGAATCACTACTTTTATAAGATTTCATTTTGATAATCATTTTAATTTCTGTTTAAACAAAAATTTTTTTTTTTTTTTTTTTTAATTTCTGTTACCTTTTTGTGGGCATTAAGATCCATACCACTTCTGATGTTAGCAAACAGCCAGAAGGGAATACAACTTAAAACACCAAAAGACAAACTTAATAACAATTTATTTATAAAGACATCAAATATGATCAAAATGAAACATTATTACAGTAATTACTTAATTAAACATTACAAGCACAGATTCTAGCAACAGTCAAACATTATGACTTCACAAGACTTGGACACTAACGTGAATGATAACAATTATCCATAGTGGCATATTTTATAGCCTAACGCCCGACGAGTACCGCCCCTAGTCTATTATCTATAGTTTACCCGCGGTACCACAATACAGCAGATGAGGCCACTATATTGTCTATAGTCTACAATGCTGCCAACAATGGTATGGAGGAATTTACTTTATATTCACGCTTTTTAATGCTGGCGGAATAATTTTCTGCTTTATCTGATAAAAACTATAGATTTACATATAATGTCACTAGTTTTTGCCGACGAAAAAAATCGGAGGAAGTTCTCAATTCGACACGCATATTTTTTTATGTATGACCAGCCAAGGTTTCTACTTTAAGAACATAGAATCCACAAACTGCTTTACTACGTTAAATAAATGTTCCTTAAACTCGCTGGCACCGACTTCATAGATATACTTAAGTAAATGACACAGTTATTTTTTACTTTTTAGTGCGTTTTGAGTCGGTTCTATTTTTTCTTAAAAAATTTAATTTCGAATAAAATTTGAAATTGTAATACAACTAAATTATAACAAATATTTTTTTATAATTTATGTTTAAAAAAGCAAATGCTGAATTTTTAGCTGACTCTGCTCGAAACCTGCTTTACACAGTTTTTTTTATTCATAACACATTAGGCCTTGACTGCAGTGACACGCGATGGTAAGTGATGATGCAATCTAAGATGGAAGCGGGCTAGCATGTTAGGAGTAAGAAAACGTGCACACGCCTTCGGTTTTTATACGACATCGTACCAGAATGTTAAGTCGTTTGGCAGTAACGTGGCCGAGGCCTCCCACCAGCCAGAGCTAGACCGATTCAGAAAATCTCAATCCTGTAGATAATCGAACCCAGGACCTTTGTCTTCAATCCGCCGGGTACAACACTGCGCCATAAAGGCTGTCAAAAATCGCATCGCACCTATCTGATAAACTTGAGTAAAAATGCTCCAATGCCTTCTCTTCTATGACTAGCGGCGAAGTGCAAATTATAGTAGACTCGTAGGAGTCAAATCAATTCGACATCTGTAAAAAATACAATATGACGCGTGTAGTCGGTAGCAAAGGCTAGCTAAATAAAACATCGTGTTAATCGTTTAATTGACATGATTTCACGCCTCCAAAGTGACTAAGAGTCGCCGTAATATTGTCAACTGTAACCGTAACCCCTTAATTGGTGCTCTTCCTTCAATTTGAATATTCTTTTAGTGTATAGAAGCATGCGTTACTTTGCAGAAGTCTAATTTATGTAATAATTAAGAAGTTTAATTTGTTATTTGCCGGAAAATAATTTATCCAGTTCAGTGTTGTGCAATGGTGTATTTATTATAAGTAGGTACATCAAGAATGTTGTATGATTAACATGGTCTGAGAATATTTGGCCCTCGCCGTAGAAATACAAAGACGTACAGTAATTAAGCGTACCGGTACGATGACGTTTAAAACCGAAAGGGATGTGCCTGTGTATGTGGTGTGGATTTTATACAACTACTAACAAGTTTGGCCGCTTTCATCTTAGATTGCACCGCACTTAGCATCAGGTGTTATTGCAATCAAGGGCTAACTTGTAACGAATAAAAAAATAAGTTACATACACTCGTAGCAATGTGGTAATCGACCGATTTTCATGTGGTTTACTTTAAATTTCAAAACTCGATCAAAGAGATCGAGATAGTTCTAAGCTTATATTTTACCGTTTTTCTTCTATGATAAAAAGAATTGCTGACGCAAAAATTTTAGCTAAATTCATGACAGCTAACTTGTATACAATTTCAAAATATCATCATCATCATCATTATCAGCCTACGGCCAACCACAGGGCCAGGCCTACCTCCTTATAGGAGAGGGGATATAGAGCGTATACCCACCACGCTGCTCCAATGCGGGTTGGCGGGCTTAGGGTGATAATGTTTCATTTTTAACAATCACCATCAGATGTTGATGACAGTGACCGGGACCGACGGCTTAACGTGCTCTCCGAGGCACGGGGGTGTATAACCACCAACTTCCCGACTCGTGACTTGAAATGTACTGAGAATTTCAAAGAAGAATGAAAAACTCAGAAATATTCCGTGACCCGACCCAGGATTTGAATCCAGGACCTCGTGATCGAAGCCAGATAGGCTAACCACTAGACCAACGAGGCAGTCAATTTCAAAATATAGTGTGTTTTAATAGAATACGTGTACGTGATAATATCGGAATGTGTCCGACTAATTTAAATCATCCCAAGGTTCTTATTCATGAGCTCCTTTTTGCAACGCTGAACGTATTTTGAAGCTAACTGCTCAAACTACTTCCGGTACGGTTGCATTAAGACCACTTATTTCATTATGATAATCAGTGGCGTACATAAGTTCTAATTAGTTGTACTCTTAGGCATATACTCGTACCTATCCAGTGCTTGCTACTTTTGACCATGTTTCATTGTCGGAGCGAGTTGTACAATGTTTTTTTTTTCTTATCGACTACAAGATGGCCTTTGACTGCTATCACGCCTGATGTTAAGTGATGATGCAATCTGAGATGAAAGCGGGCTAACTTGTTGGGAGTAGGGTGAAGTCCGAACCCCTATCGGTTTCTACACGATATCGTACCGGAACGCTATATCGCTTGGCGGTACGTCTTTGTCGGTAGGGTGGTACCTAGCCACGGCGAAAGCCTCCCACCAGCCAGACCAAGGCAAATTAAGAAAAATCTTATAAATCCACCGCGCATACCTCTGCGCCACGGAGGTCGTCAAATATGTGGATTTCTTGTGGGAACTCTGGTTCATATATCAAGCCATATTTGAATGTATTTATTTGTAAGTACATTTTAATTTTCATTTAAGTACATATGCATTTCACTGACTCCATCCTCGGTTACACATTGGCATAGAAAACCAACCGAGCGCATTGAAGAGCGCTTAATATGAAATGTTTTGAAAATTACACAATACGTGCATTCCTCATCTCGAATATTTGTTAGTTTCCCGGCGGAGTGTGTTTATTGTTATGTTTTTGGTGAAAAGAAAATGTTTACGTTCGTCAACTGACTTGAACTTGAAGAAAATCTTTAAGCAAGGAACTGTTTGTAACAAGAGTCAATTAGAGGATAATGCAATGAATAATTAACTTGTTACATTGAGTGAATTCGAAGACGAGGTCGGTGTTTCGAAAGCAAAAGAATATCCTTAAGGAAGTTGATCTCGACAGGTGGGTGATCTTTTAATTTGAATTAACCAAACTCGTCTTCATTTTGGTTTATATATTTTATTTTTATTAACCGACGAAAAAAAACGGAGGAGGTTCTCAATTCGACACGTATATATATATTTTTTTTTATGTATGACCACGCATAACTTTTTACAGTGTTGTCCGATTTTGATAATTCTTTTTTTATTAGAAAGGGCATACATCCAAGGTGGTCCCATTGTCCTCATGTTAGGATCTGATGATGATATCCTGGGGAAATCGAAGGAACTGTTCAAATTTTGGAGGCACGCTTACAGCGATTTCGGTTTTTGACTCGGTATCGGTAGCTTTTTGGCTACTAGTGCCATATAATATACTATGTCAGTATAGTACGAGTACGCTTCGTGGCGATAAATCACTAAAAAGTAAGAAATAAAAATTTTTAACAAAAAATAGAATTTACAAAAAATGCTTTAATTTACTTAAGCATATCTAGGAGTCGGTGCCAGCCAAGGTTTCTACTTTAAGGACGTTACCTAGAACCCACAAACTGCTTTACTACGTAAAATAAATGTTCCTTAAACTTGGCTGGCACCGACTTCATAGATATGCTTAAGTAAATTAAAGCAACTAAATGACACAATTATTTTTTACTTTTTAGTGCGTTTTGAGTCGGTTCTATTTTTTGTTAAAAATTTTTATTAAAAATATTGACTATACTTGGTGATGTAGTCTATAATATACTGCGAAAATACGGGTGGTAGCGTCTACTTCGAAGAATTTAAAGTTTGTGATTTGAAATAACTGTAATTATTCAGCCCTTATGGTTTTAAAATATTCTGTTTAACATCAAAATTGTATAAGTTAGATATGGCTACACTACAGGGCTAGGCATCTCTCATTAAAGAAAAGGGAGTAGATGTGTTTTATTATTACTGTAATACAATACCCAAGTATGTAGGTAAACTACTAAAAAAAATGTGTGCGTGTACTAGCGTACACTCGTAAGAAGTGAAACTAACTAACTAACTTATCAACATTCAAGTATTAGAAAAAATTGATACCATAATTACACCCACGTGTATTGAAAAATACAATCAAAAACTGAGGTTAATTTTAAATAACGTGGAAAAATAAATACCATAATTACACCTAAGTATTAGAAAAAGAGATGTAATTACTTACTTTTTTTAGAAATTCACTGGAATTAGAATTAAAATAAACCCTTAGATTTTGCTGATCACTTCAATATAACATATATATATATATTTATAATGTAAATATACATAATTTATCAAAGATGGCGCGTAACGGAAAAATGTTACACTAAATTTTTTTCCAACCCCGATAAAGAAGTTTCACTTCAATTAAATTCTTAACTTAATCTTTGATTACGGCAAATTATTAAAGGGGGTAGTGGATAGGCGTGTTTTATTATACTGTGGGACAATATCTAAGTACGTATGTACTTCTAAAAATAGAAATTCTTAACTTCACCCTTGATTACCTACGACAACTTAAAAATATATACTTTAAATTATTTTCTTGTACGTATTCGTACATCTGCTACGCGATTTGAATCATCTGAAATAACAAGTATCGTGTTACGAACATGCTAAACTGACAGCGTCCCTCAGTACGCACGCGTTACGTCAGCCAGTGACAGGATAACCGGGATTCCGATATAAACCGGGATTTTAGGTTGATATGGCGTTTTAATACTTTCTTGGTAACGTTTAATTGTTTATGTAACCTTATTTTGTATTCCTATTTTGCCTATCGTAACCGTATTCCTATTTTATTGGAATCACGTTATAGCTCAAGGCTTAGACTGTTTATGTATAAAACAGATACACAGTAGCGTGTTCGAATAATTATCTCTTTTATTAGGAAAAAAGAACGATTTCAAGTTTAATAAACCTTTGAAAAATATTTAATTAACAAAAAATCATTTTCAATCGGAGCATTTGTTTTTGTGAAAATCGTCTACTTGTTAATATATACGCACAAACATAATAATTTAAATCAGTTAAAACTTTACTGCAAGAGTATAACTTTGATTGCATTTTTTCACTTTTAAGTATAAACTGACGACTGCAAATGGAATTTTATACAAGTACATTAATTTTATTGATACGTTTAAGGTGGTATTCTAATAAATTCGTAAATAATTCGTGAAATCACACTTAGATTCAACAATGGCTTTCTACAATTAATAGTTGTAACAGTGACATCAATATATCATACAAGAAGCGCTAGGAAAACTGCTGCGTGAGCGCCGAAGGTTGTGTAGTGTATTGTCGCATCTATTGCGGCTCGCGGTGACATTGACTTTCTTGTTGTGTCGGTCTGATAGCGGGCGGCGCTCGTAGCGTCGCGGCCGCACATGCACGCCGCACGCCGTCACGCGCGCGCGCATCCACGCTCCGCGCTCGTCGCCCGCCCGCCGGGCCCGCGATATGCCCGCAGTGAAAGTATTCAGCATATTCGGTGGGCAGAAGCCGACCGAGAAGCAACCGCCACCCCCCGCTCAAGGGGCGATGCAAAAGTTCTACAGGACTTTTTCAGTCGGTCCCGACACCTCGACGGAGCACAAAGGCGGCAAAGTGACCGCGATTGCTGCCTGCCTCGAAAAAAGGATCAGTGAACCAACAAAACTTAACAGTGATAACGTGCAAAAGTTATTGAATAAAGTTTGCGATTCCGTGATCGAGAAACCGGACGTTAGTAAAGGACCGAACCCCACGTACGAGAATATAAACATAGTGCCTCTAGATACGTTGAATGTTAAAAAGAAGTTATCGGGGGAATCTAAAGGATATTCATCAATTTATGAAAATATCACCATAGTAGGTACCGCTTCGACGGCTAATAGCAAAACAAATAAATTAAATAAAGCCTTAGAATCATTCGATAAAATTCTGTGTGAATTTTCAACGAATTTATCGCTGTCTCCTATTATCAATTCAAGTAATTCTAATTTTGTGGTACCAAAATTACAAAAGTCTAAAACTTGTAGCATAATAGAGTCACGTTGCATTTTGAAAAAAACAATTTCAGACCCCGAGACTGAAAGAAAAACTCGTAATCAACTTAAGCGTAATAACTCTATAGACAAAACGACGAGTTTGTGGAATCTTGACGACATGAAAGAAAAAGAGCTAAGTGGACCTCTGAAACCGCTCACTTGTTTACCTAACGACAAAATGAACCCTGACAAGTACGCCACCTATAAAATTTCTTCGAAAACCCCACCTCGTGTTAATTGCATCAAGACTGAGGATTTAAAAAAGATGGACGTGAAAACGAGAATATTGAAAAAAACTTTATCTAATCCACCGTCCACACCAGTACCGGTTGTGACTAAAACAAAACTGTCACCGAAAAAAGTTGAAAGAAAGGTCAGTGACCCTAAAAAAACTAAACCAAACCTCTCAAGGAATATAATGGAGAATGCTCCCAAATCACAAATGCAGAAAGCTAAAAGTGTATGGGAATTAGGAAATGAATCGATGATTTCACCCAACTTGGAAAGGACTAAATCTAGTACTTCTATCGCGGGATCTCCAAGCAAGATTCCGGTGATCAGAAGTCAAATGTCACAAAATAAGTTTAGCAGTACACGAGCACTTTTTTCGCCCACTCCGGTTGATCTAAATAATGTAGACCAGGCCAGAGAGTGTGCTCAGAAAAAGAAGCTTACTGCCTCTCGAAAAACTACGGAGAAATTCGAACAAATGAAACAAATAAGACAAAAATCCCAACTCAATTTAAAGTCTGAACCAAAGCGTCAATTTGACAAAACCAAGAAAGAAACTGTCGATAAAAAAGCATCGTTATCTCCCAAAACATCACTGAGAGACTACTCGGATGAAATAAACGCCGTCCGCGCTAAGCTTCAACAGAGAAAAATCAACAACAAAAGAGAAGGCGTGGAATTACCCGAACCCAAACAAATGGATTCGCAGGGCATCAACTCCATGTTGTCTCCTGTCAAGTACATCGTGAAAAAATTGGAATTCCAAACGGCTATGGAATCCAAGGCCGATCATGCTAATTTCATTAATTGCAAAGTAATACCACCTGTTCACAAAGAGCTATGCGTGGCCAACACAACGTTCCACAATCACTTGAGCACACTCGTGGGCCGCCAAATAAAATGCATCGAGCCGAGGGACGATATAAAAACTTGTTCCCAAACTGTAAAACATAAACATTCAGAAGAGAAGATCTCTGACACGCACTCGGATTGCAGCGACGACTCTGGTCACGTTTCCAATGACGCGTCGAACGACAACGATGCCGTGTTCGATAACGTACACGAGAGCAGCCCGGGGCGCAGCAGCGTGGACGAGCTCGACTGCAAAATATTCAGCGAACCTAAACAGTTCAGGATAAATCTGCCCGAGAATGTGAAAAACGTTTGCCCCGTGCGGCCGGCCAGGCGCGGCGAGCGCGCCAACGAGGTCGATAGCGGTACCCTAGCCATCGGCACTGGCACTCCCAAAGTGGAAGAGCAGGTGAGCTATACTTAACATATTGATAACAGCATATTACAGGCCGCATTAGCTGCAGTGCTCCGAAATTGTCTTATCATCGTTTCTTCTTAATACATTTTGATATTTTTACGTATAACTCTATCTAGCATTAGGAAACCCGGTATTTCGATGAGTATTATATTTATATTGTATGTGTATACTGGTTATCAATGTTTATTTTAAATAATTATTTATTTATAGAGTGCATAGTGAAAGGTTTAAGATTTTCTTAAGTAACCATTTTCTCATATGTAACTTTTCCATATAAGTACTATTCCATATATTATCGAAAGTAGAATGCAATCAACGACCTAAAAAATTAAGTAATTCCATATAATCAACGTAATATGTTATTTATATTTTGGTTTCGACCCTAATAATTCACGTTTATTACGACACACCTAATCGGCATGACTTGCTTCCGATTACCGGTTGTCGTCTATTAAGTTTCCGAGAAATGCCAATACCATAATGTCGTATTACGCAACTTCCTATTAACATTCTTTGTATCATAAATGTTTGATTTACAGGAGACTTTTTTTTATAAATTATGTAATAACTCATATAAAATGCTTTGGTGAATTCCTTCTATACCGCGAACCGTACGTAATCTTTCACTTGCATAATACGCGCTGACCACTTGACCAATGTAGAGACAGTTATGCGCACCCATTACTTGCATCTCCGATATACGTTAACAGTACACACAGTATTAACATTTTTAGTACAAATATTTTATCATCATCATCAGGCGATGGTCGCCTTCTGCTGGACATAGGGATCTTGTAAGGACTTCCAAACACCACCAGCTTTAAACTCGCTTGATGTCATAACAACATTTAATAGGAGATTAAACAATAATACTAAAAATAACAACGTACGTTTAATAATTTTCTCAATCGATAAAATATAAGATCTTAATTCTACGCAGATCTACCGATGGAATTTAAGCAGGCAGAAAATTATATTATCTTCTTAGTTTATTAATTTACTGATTCAGAAAATCTGCCTACTGAGAATGTAGATAATATAATATAAATAATATAATATATAAAGCTCACGAGCTTTTCCAGACCTTGTGCCAAATTTCATCCAATATATACGAGTAGTAATGTCAGAAGTTAGATAAATATTTAAATAAATATTTATCTTCTTATAAACTTTTAAATTGTCAATGAGATTGCGCAAATAAAATTTCACTACGCAGACTGCATAAATAACGAAGAACAAATGTACAAAAAATAAAAATAGAAGTTGTGGTCTCAAGATTTGTCCCAATTGCCTAGTTTACAAATTCATTCATTGTAAAAGAGTTTTCAATCAGATAATGTGGAAAAAATAATCTATTGCATTAAATCTAGTTTAGTCATATCAGTTTCATTATTTGTCATAATCTAGCTTTTAGGGATTTTGCAAAAGTTGAACAATGCTTAAAAAGATTGCTAATTTTTTTACACATTGCTCAACTTTTTGTTTCCAATCCTAGTAAAGTTGAACTATTTCAGATGTAAGTTATTACGAAAATGGTCGTTTTTACATTAAAAAATACTAAATTTTAATTTTTAATTTATTAGGGTATAATCGACTACGCGCTTGCGACTTGCTTAATCAAATTATATAAGCCTGTATATGCCCTCTATGGTAGAATATATATAGGGCTTAGACCTTCCACGCTCTCTAATGTAGATTGGCGGCCTTAGCGTGATAATGTTTGATTATTTTTAAAGATCATAATCAGATGTTGATGATATTAGCGATCGACGCGTTAACGTGCTCTTTTAGACACGGGTAAAACGTCACCAACTTCCCAATTCCCGATTATTTTTATTGAATTAAAAAAAAGAATAAACTCAGTACTTTTCCGTTGCCCGGCCAAGCCTGAACTCGACACCAGGACCTCGTGACTGTCCACATAGATGCACTACTGGACCAACGAGGCGATTTAATGAAAGAATCCAATGTTTACAGTTAGATACGATTCATAACGAACCTAATATGTAAAGTGTATAATAAATTATGAAAATTAGCTTTCCCAACGTTACCACACGTAAGACATTATCACGCTTTTCAGACAAGTAATATTTCTCGGCGAGTGCACCGCGGGGGTCACAAGTGGAAACTGATTTATATACGCTCTTACTTTCACTAACTGTTATCCACCAAGCTCTCGAGGTACCTGTTCTTTTGCGTCCTCTGACGTATTCTGACGTAAACTTTAAAGCTCTTGTCTGTGTAAGGCGCAATCTGTACATCTTTGTTTACAAATCATACAACTACTTGTAGATGGGTTGCTAATGCGTTGAATGGATATTATAGTTGAGAATACAGTCTTGGTTTTGTAACATTAGAATATAGAACCGTTTTGCGTCTTCATAATATTTCCTTATGCGTATGACTCAGGTATGACATTTTTTATTTTAATTTGGTCCCGATTACACTTCTGAGGTCATTTTCAAGCGTTAAACAAAGAAAAGAAAGCATTCCTCACCATCAAATTAATAGTGGTAAACAGTAAAATAAAAAGTAAATTAAGAATTATAATTAAAAGCGCACGTTAGATGCATGACATCGCCTCTATCAAATTAAAAATTAGAGAAAATGTCACCTCTATGAGTGTTTTGATATTTAACTAGACTCCAAAATTCTCGGCGACGGAATACGGGTTTTTGCCATTGCATTAAAATATGCAACTCGGTTTACGTCTTCATAATGTGAATTATTATTAGCGGGTATGCAAATTAGTGTGATAATTAAAGTCTGGCTCTACAACCATATCTGATTATGACCATGACCGTCTCAGGACTACTTCCTTGGTGAGTAAATATTACATAGAATATATTATATAAATAAGAAAATATTATATAAAGTTATTTCATAGCGCGACCCAGGCCCAAAACTAGCACCTTATAACACAAAGAGACTCATAAATTAGCCATAAAAGACGTGAAATAATTACATACCAACTTGTAAGTGAAACTCGTCAAAACATTTCTGTAGCAAGTGTGATTATTCCCACTGAGGATTCACACTTAACAATCTCGACGCCCATAGAGTTGCACAATTGTAAAAGCGGCAATTTCTATTTCAATGTCGTGTGCATGCCAATAAACCCTGACTCTCGACTCCCTGAGCACATTTTTGCAAGCGAAACTAGTTGCTTTCTTTCTTCAACTTTCCTTATTGATACGTGCTGCACATCGAAATCGCTGTAAAATGTTCTCTTCTTTGAACACGCATTGTTTGCTCTGCTGGAATATTGATATGTGCATGAACAAACAAACATTACGCAACTTATGAGTTGTGTACAGCGGAAGTATGGAAAGAATGTATAAACAACGATCGGATAATCGGATCGATGAAACAGTCGAATCTTTAAAAGACGTGTATTCTTCGCTGTTTGTTTGGAAATGAGCAATCGATATTTTCAAATTTGGTTCGGAGCTATTAACCGACTTAAAAAAAGGAGGTTATTAATTCGACCCGTATGTATATTCGTATAATATTTGAAGTTGCCCAGTTTTACCGCATATGTTAGTCTATATCAGCGTCTGAATAAATGTGCCAAATTTCAGAAGTGTGTGTATGTATGTATTTATGTTTGTGGAGACATATCTCCGGAACTACAAGTCCGATTTAAGTAATTCATTTTTTGTTGTGCTAGGTATTGTTCAACTTGGGGTACACTGCAAATTTCATCAAAATCGATTCGATCGATTCAAAAAAATAATTTACTTAACCATATCTATGAAGTCGGTGCCATCTGTAAGCTTTCTACTTTAAAGACGATAAGTACTTAATTCAAAGTGCTTTGCTATTTTGTTGAATAAACTTTCCTTAAAGTTAAGTAAATTAAAATAACTAAATGACGCGCATTTATTTTTTACTTTTCAGTGCGTTTTGAAGTCGGTTTAATTATTTATTAATTTTTTTTTATAAACTACTTAGAAATAGGTACGGTACCTACTTCAATCGTTTTTGAAATATTTGGAAATAGTGTCAAAGTTGCGTTGACTGTGAAATAACTGACGGAATGCGGATACCTATAATTAATTTGTTATGTATTCTATGGAAGTAATACCCTCTAAAAATGCATGTTTTTAGGGAAATCTTAGAAAAAGGGACATAATTTTACAGAGAAATCTATAATTTGCTTAAACCGTTATTTAAAAAAATAATTTATCAAATTTTAGTGTACATAGCAAAGAAGATATTATTAAAGAAATTTCAGCATTGAAGATATATACAAATTATTTATCTCTATTTATGTCTATCTCCTGAAGATTATGTGTCTTTTTACGATTTAGATTCCGGTCCTAATATCGTCGTAAAACGGCAATTTATGTTCATAATTTCTTCACAATCTCATATACTTAAGAGGCTTTGTTGTTCGCTTGTAAACGAACGTGTTCCTGACAACAATGTCCGATTTGCCTAAACAGAGAAGAGTTGAGGTTAGGTTATCCGATTTCAAAAACTTGCTCCAAATTGCGTGAAAGTGGTTGAAAACCATTAGTTTGCTACAATTCATACGAAACTTTCTACTCGGCAAATTAAGTTAGCTAGTTTTTGTGAATAATAAACACCGTCTTCGTTTTAATTAACTTACGGATATATTGTGTGTATTGTATGTATAAATTATTTCAAAATGCCTACAAGACGAATATCTTATTGATTAGGTACCTTTTAGTTTCTCGTAAAGACGTCCCACTAAGCCAAGGGTCACTAGAGTGGATCACAGTGAATCGGTTCCCACTCGTTTCAGTAGGCCCTCGCGATCTTTTCTAGCAAAGCTTTAGAGCTCGCTCATACCCTCCGGTCACACCGCAGTGGTCTCAAGACTGTTATTTGCCAGCAAATACGCAGTCAATATCTAGTCGATTTCTTCATTAATGAGGGTCGTGACCACCTCCATCTTTGATAATATTCTATATATAACAATTATCTCTATCTTCTGCTACCCGGAGAGCATCGTAGATTCGAGAATAGTATGAAAAAATCACAAATAGAATAAAACTTCCTGTCCCTCCTAAGCTCTTCTAAGTTTACCATTCCACATAAGAGCAACATGGTGGAGTCTTTGTTGCAAATCTCTTCAATCCTCTTCTATTGGTGGCTTCAGCTGTAGTGACTTATTAATATACGCTAGCTTTTTTATATAAACATAGCGAGCAAACAAGCAAGCGGATCACCTGATGTTAAGTTCTTACTGCCGCCCATGAACATCTTTAAGATGTTTATTTATTCGCATTTTGGATGGATGAAGTAATTATAACATAGGTATTATATTTTAAGTGAGTGTAGAGCAGTAATAACTTAGTAAATTTAATCAATATCATAGCCATTATATTGTAATTTCAATTTCGATTGAAACCAATTATTATGTTAGAGAAAACTATTATAGCCATATTTTGTAACGCTGCAATTCAATTGATAGACAATAGAAATTCCCCTAAGATTTTGCTCTCGCAATTTCCTCAGTCACGTATACTGTTTCGTATAGCTTCGGACATCGTAATGAAGACTTGGACGCATGCTGATCACGTGCAACTTTCTTTACGTTTATTATTCTTTTTTTTTTACTGACGCAACAATTGTGAATAAATGTTTGCGCGCCACTGAATGATGTTTAACTTAGCCTGGAAAAGGCCTGGCCTGAAGTTTATAATCTATACTGTAAATGTTTGAGGTTTGCGTAGCTATTATCCTTTTTACGGATGTAAGAAGCAACGTTTAACGCAATGGGGTATTTGATAAGATTTATTTACTACTTTATTAGAGGACGCCCGAGGTTCCACCCGCGTAGTTCCCGTGGGAATTCGGGATAAAATGTGGCCTATGTGTTATTCTGATATGTAAGCTATATTATTGTGAAGTTTCATTAAAATCCATTCAATATTTTTTGCGTGAAGAAGTAAAAAACATACACACTCACACACACTCGCAAACTTTTACCTTTATAATAAATATATATTTTTATCGACTACAAGTTGGCCCTAGACTGCTATCAAACATCTGATGTTAGGCGATGATGCATTCTAAGATGGAAGCGGGCTGACTTGTTAGGAATGGGACGAAAATCCACAGTCTTTGTCGATAGGGTGGTAACTAGCCACGGCGAAAGCCTCCCACCGGCCAGACCAAGACAAATTAAGAAAAATCTCAATCTCCCCCGCCGGGAATCGAACCCAGGATCTCCGTCTTGTAAATCCACCGCGCATACCACTGCGCCACGGAGGTCGTCAATATAAGTATGACTAGGATAAAAATATTCAAGTAAAATGAAAATCTGCCAAAGAACGGCAAAGTTACAGGCGGCGGCAGGACTCAGGAGCCTTACTTCAGTAAGTACACTACGTTGCACTCTAAGGCACACGTTGGATTCAATGAAATCTTCCAACAATTGTCCGTTTTGTAAATACTCATTCATATTACGAAAACATAAATTAATTATCAATGTTAAAGAAGATTTACATTTACGTACATTTCGCATTTTCCTCCTCACCGATTTCAACTCGTAACAACTCTTTATACGGGCTTTTGTGATTCGCGCCGTTTCACTTTTCCATAGTAATTATTAAAAAAAAACTCGTCACTTTGTATGCGTCGATACGTCCGCAAAATAGTTTGTACGGACGGCCTCTATTACCTTTCATGCTCTCATATTCTGGTCTTAAACTGTTAAGATTTAAAGACTGTTTTGGTATGTTACGTGTGTGATTTTGTAATTTTATTTCTTCGGTAAGTATCTGTAATTAATCTGCCGCGTACTACAGCCGCCATATATTTTGTCGTATTGTCCGTACGTCTATGGGGTGAAAGTATTGATACAATACTCCGTCGTAACGATGATTGACTTGTCTTATTTTCCCCATGGCTATATTGTGTTACGTTATATAACTAACTGCATTAGGTTTAGACACGCCTATGGAAAGTGTTAATACCGTCAAATTAGGCAGTTCTAGTTGCCTTTCAAGTTAAATTTGTATCTGTTATTTATTCATATAAATGAGAAACAGGATATAAAATGTTATCTTTTTCAATTAATTTAACTTAAGGCAATAAAACGCCCGAAAACAATTAAATAATCTCACAATAAAATCATTTGATATAGTTGTCACCTTCATTAATATACTCGGTGTTTAGATTCCAAAGACGTTGTGTTTCTATAATGTTGTATTGTTGATATAATGGGTATTCCTCTTGCCCTGGGAGCGGTGAACCCACGCGTGGCCGCAGCAGCCGGTGACTAATATTAAGAAAATAAATAACTACGCCAAACAAAAGATAAAACAGGTTTTAATTTTCACATGGTCTTACTAACAATGAAATTTTCATACTTAAAAATAATGCAGTGATTATAGACGTTACACTGTGTGTACGCTAAGAGATTGTGAACTAATTGTGTGTAGAGTTTTATAACGATACATAATATTACCATTAATAGTATGGCCGGAAATAAATCAGCTTAAATTGAATTATATTAGAAACTACTTAACTTTTAATGTTTTCTTACTACTGACATTTTAACGTACCCACAAATATAGCATTTAGCATTTCGCGGCTAAAACTTGCTAGAGGATTATTTTTCTATTGTAATCTATATGTATAAGATTCGCTCTAGTTTTAATGGGAGCAGATAACTCAATTTCGCATTGTATACGCTGTTATGTCAAATACTTTTCTGAATTCAGATATGGCGTATGATTGGTAAAATATTACCAAATGGTATATTTCTTAGAAATTCAATATGACTTGTTGTATGTAAATTATATTTACTTGGACTTTTTTGTGTACCTGTGCTAGTATCTATGATGTATCTTCAAAGCGAAAGACTTGACGTCGCACTGAAAAATGACTTGAACTTACTAGCACAATACTGTGGGAATATGTTGAGGTGGCACTTTAAAACATTTAAATTGTACAAATTATAAATGCCGAAGTTCTCAACGATAACTTGTTGACCAGCTCTTAAACATTCTACGAATATTTCACGCTTGGCAGAGACGACCGTGAGTGGCATAGTACGTACGAATACTTCGTGCGAAATTACTATACGCTAATACCCGCTTAGAATTATTAGATAAAGCGACTATGTCCGTAACCGTACATAACGCATTCCTCTTTGTCGCTATTGTAGAATAATAAACGTAATAGCTAATGGGAAGTAACAGTTGCTTTCGGAAAACAGCGGTACCAAGTCGTGTATTTAACTTCATTGTTTACACTTGTACTTAGCTTGAGTAACTGTCGTAGCTGGATAATTTGTGGGTTCTTAAACAGAGGCATTTGTAGAATCTCATAGTTATATGTTTTTACTAGCGGTCGCCCGCGGTTTCACCCGATAGTTCCTGTTCCCGTGGGAATATCTGGATACCAATTACCTATGTCACCACTCATAAGTCTGGCTATCATATTATTTGTACAATCCGACTGGTAGCTTCAGAGATTAGCCGGAACAAAACAGACAGACATGCATGGATGTAGTAGGAAACGGTTATTTCAATATTACAAACAGACACTCCAATTTTATTTTTATGTATAGAAGATAAAACAAGAGTTATATTGGCAGTACTTCGCTAAAACTTTGTGAATAGAAAGGAGTTTTGAATTTGAAGTTAGGGCCTAATATCTTATTGATGATTGATTTATCCAATAATCTAATTAGGCCCTAACTTCAATTTAAACATTAAACACTTAACATTAAACATCTTAACATTAAACACTTTTGAACTATTAAGACTCTTGTTAAAATTTACATTTACATGCAAAATAGTTTTTCGAGTTACTTAACATAATGAGCAAAATTCAGGCAAGTTAAGTAACATCTTTTATGCTACCATTTCGTAAGAACAACTGTTTTCTAGAACATACCATCAATAAGTCAAACCTACCATCCATAAAGATCAAACCTCAAAATACATAGTACCGGCCGTAATCCAATGTGTGCAAAGCTATATAATAAAATCCCACAAAGAATAAAAAAAATTGAAAACGATGAAACATTTATTGAAACTGCCAAAGACTACTTGCTAAATAAAGCATATTACACAGTTGACGAATTCCTAAATGATACCATGGCGCCGTCTCCCTTCTAAGCCATTTGCTGTGCCCCTGACGGGGTTCCAATTTGACATACTATTTATAATACTAATTTGACATATGTATAAATTGGAATGCAAATAAATGAATAAATAAATAAATAAGTCGAACAGGAAGCTATTGGATCTGCCTGTACAAAACATAAAGCATCTAAACTTACCTAATAATCTCAATTTTATAAAAAGTGCATTACTAAAAGTGCGCGCCACAAAAACTTAATAGGCCGATAATAAGTACTTCAGAAGACGAAGTACTTTAGAAGACCAAAAAAACCAAAACATGACGAATCGAACCATTGTTTTCAATACACACGGCTTTGCTTTAATTACACGTGCAAAAATCTCAAATAATCAGAAGTTGGTTGTGTTTTTGCGCGCCATTGTCTCACAACGCCGCAGTGGTTGTTGACATAATGGCGGATGTTTCGACTTGCCGTAATAGCGGACATGGAGATGTAATCTTTGCGCAAATTCATTTCAAATCTGACTTTTAATAATGACCTTTAAATTGCTTTTGTCTCGTCGTTATCATTTTGCTTATATTCCGCTCTCTTAAGTAGCGTTATTTTAAGCGGGGCACGTGGTTCGAACAGTTTTTTTTTTATCAACTACAAGTTGGCCCTTGACTGCTATCACACCTGATGTTAAGTGATAATGCAGTCTAAGATGGAAGCGGGCTAACAAGTTAGGAATGGGACGAAAATCCACACCCCTTTCGGTTTTTACACGACATCGTACCGGAACGCTAAATCGCTTGGCGATACATCTTTGTCGGCAGGGTGGTAACTAGCCACGGCGATAGCCTCCCACCAGCCAGACCAAGACAAATTAAGAAAAATTTCAATCTACCCCGCCGGGAATCTAACCCAGGACCTCCGTCATATAAATCCACCGCGCTTACCACTGCGCCACGGAGGTCGTCAGAAACAAAAACAGATAGACTTTGGGGGCCCAAGGTGCTAGAATGGCGACCCCGCACCAGATAGCGCAGTGTTGGTCGACCCCCCACCAGGTGGACTGACGACATCAAACGGGTCGCAGGGAGCCGCTGGCCACAGGCTGCTCAGGATCGTTGTGTTTGGAAGTCCCTAAAAAAGGCCTGTGTCCAACAGTGGACGTCCACCGGCTGGTAATGATGATGATGATAAAGTAACGTTATTTATTATAATTTGATGTCGTTTTGTTATGTTTCTTGCAAAACAAACTAACTGAATATGTATAAAATTGCTTGTCAAGGATATCTTTAGATTTTTATTGCGTACCATAGATTCAACGCTTTGGGCAGAACAACATTTTATTGGTTGTGTTTCTGTTCGCCGTTGTTTCACGACGACGTAGTGTTTCTTGTCATAATAGCGGGTTTTTCTACTTGCCTTGCCTAATTGCCTTGTTATCTGCAATACATATATTTCTATTTTGTTGACGATGGGAAAATCGCCTAGAAATACCCAACCTCTTATGGGAAAGGCAACCGATTATGTGGATTTTTACCCACTAAAACCCCCTCGGTGGCATTCTTCAGTGCATTTTCAGAGACATAAATACTGGTGTATCCCTTACCCTGCCAGTATAAGGCTCAACTTAGCTAGTGCCTCTACAACTCTTTCCTCCCTAACTCGCTCTTGAGCTGCAATACTAAATATATTGCATATAGTTTCTATAGACATCAACAGTATCACCCACCCTGACAATAGCTCTACTTAACAAGCTGAGGAAAGTGGAGTAGCTCGAGCACAAAAAGCGCAAGCACGGAGCTAAGAGCCGATGAGCGCAATAAGGCCGCAGCCACCGTGCGGCGTGCGGTTATTGCATCCCATTAGCAGCAACTGGAGCGCGCTGCCATTACTCTGTATGCGACCCGGCGCCGTTATGTGTACCTGCTGCTTAGGCGCCGATACCTAGTTGCATTCCTTAAATAGCAATATTACCACTACTCAATTTATTTTGAGTAGACGGTAGTAGAGTAATAGAGGATAGAACTAATCCGGTAGTAAAGCGTATTTCATCCACTATCAAATCGGAAGTTTCAGTCACAAAACCACTAAGTTAGTCTTAAATCACCGATGATTTAACTTTTAAATTAGCCACATCATCATGATTGTCAGCCTATCAAAGGCCTACTACAGAGCCAGGCCTCCTCCTTATAGGAGGGGGAAAGCCACATGCTTAAAACATAATGTACTAATAACCATGTTTAAATTTAACTTAAGCGTAACCGTGCATTGTACCTACTTACAAGATCATCATGTTGTATAGTATGTCCTCCATTGGCCCTGTAAAGGTCACCAAATGAGGTGGATTATTTGCTTGACGCAATAAGGACGCCATCTACCGGACCGGATTCAATTATATTTTCATAGTATCTAAGAGACCCAGCCAAGAATTCATCCAAATTGATTCAGCTCTTCAGAAAGAGTTAGGTGACAACCACACACACTTACACAAGATTATGTGACAGAGCATACAAATCATTAATGATTCGATGACATAATTATGTTATGACTAGTTTTTATCAACCGTCCAGCAATAGCTTAGGTACGTATAGCAATGATTTATTGTTTACGATTGATTATAATATTTACAGTGATCTATATTAAGTGGCGCTACGTTAATTTATATTATGCCGTGTTTATATTTGGAATTGTTTATTTTTGTTTACAACAATAAACAGAATGAATGTCTGCAATTGTTTGCATTCTATATTCTGTAGATATTACTGTCTCAACATGAAAATGAATACACCGCCTGACTTCCTGCTTCGAACTGCGAATTTATGGAATGCCCTTCCAGCTCTCGTCCAGGCAAGCGCGTTCCACCGTAGGCTGCATCTTCACTCACCATTAAGCGTGATCGTAGCCAAGCTAGCCTGCAAAATTAAAAAAAACTACATCGACAAATTAATGAATATATGCTTAATTTCTATTTAATCAAGTAGGTAAATGGCTTTATAGATTTCGCGATGAGTCAATAGGTCAGTCATATTTTCACATAGATACAAGTCGTATTGTAGTCGATGGCAACGTCGCAGTCAATGATACTGCATTTTGCAAATGCAGGCCATACCGTTATGTATCTACAACAGATCGAAGATAATAAGAAACTGATAAGCTTGTCGACTATACAGTGTGTTTTATTTTACCGAGTACAGGATGATTTTTGAACTAATAGTTTTTAGAAGGCTCAATTGGTTTAAAATGGACCATCGCAAGTAACAAGTCGTTATAAACATGCCAGAAATACTTTTAATTGTAGGTAACTGAAAGATACCGATATCTTGTTTCGCTTATCCGATCTTCATCTTACATAGATAAGATTACCTCTAAAGTTATTTGGCTTTTGTGCCAAAGTACAACGTAGAACAAACTGTTTTACAAATTTATATTTTTAACTTGCTCAATATCGATAGGAACTTTTTAACTTTTTGTATAAGGTTTCCACAAATATTGAGCGCTATAGGAATTTATTTGTGTCTATATATGTCAAGTAAAAGAAATTGTTATAAATGTTTTTTTATTGAAACTATGTCACCTAAATCTCGTTGGCAAAAAAGATTGAAAGCAGGACTCCTCGGCCTTGTATATGTCCATTTAACCGCGGAGCTATTAAGGCTTGTTGATTATAATTTATTAAGCAAACGGTAATAAAACGAGGCACCGTAATGAGAGTATCGCAGATGGGCTCTATTAGCGTAATATACGACCGCTCTAATAGCAATAATAAACAATCATCTCGGTGTCGGCTCGGCGGCTCGTCGGTCGGTCAGGTGCTATTATACTCCTGATGCTAAGTAGGCGAACTAGGCCAACTATCTATTGAGAGGCCGTTCATACAACGTCGATTTGACTTTGACTCGAGATGTTTATGCTTTTTTTATTACCCGACTGCGTCAGAAGTAGGGTTATGTTTTTCGAGCGTATGTATGTATGTATGTATGTATGTATGTATGTCTATTTCATCGGCACGCGCTACAGCCTAAACGGCTGAACGGATTTTGACATGTGAGGTGTCGTTGAATTTATAAAAATTGTGACAGTGACATAGGCTATATAAATTTTCAAAATGGCGTTTGTAAATGGGGGGGAAAAGGGGGGACGTGTGTATTTCTTTCTCTTATCTTAGCAATATGGATGTCAAATGAAAGGTCGTAAAAAAACCATTTCAAAAATATAAATATCATATCATATTTATATTGCCTTTTTAACCCTTGGCATGCCTGGTGGGCATAAGTTACACGCTATGCCTGGTGGGTCTCTCAGACCCCGATTTCAAAATAGCATTTTTTCCTATAAATGTTATGATGTAAGGTGATTTAATGATTCAAGACGCATGCTTAAAGGGCAAAAAAGAGATAGTAAAAAAAAACACATTAGAAATTAATCAACTTTATTAAAATATTTGAAATTAAACTTTAACTCACATTTTTAAGCAACATTTCGTGACTATAACTTTGTTAACATATAATTAGTATCAAAAGTAAAGAGATCATAATCAGACTTTAATCCAGTGTAAGGCACTATCATATACTTAATCTAAATCACAAAATAATTAGTCTTCATCACTTGCATTTACACTTTGTAAATCTTTGGATTGGTAACACTTTGCGCATTGAAAAATCGAGTGGTCAAGACAAATGTGACAACTACATGTCTCACAAATGTACTGGGTTTTCCGATCTTTTTTCACAGGACAAACGTGGCATCTTCGCTTTATTCCAGGAGTTGATTTTTTCAACGGTGGGCAACCTTGATCACCTGTGCGTTCGGCTATTCTTTTACGAAGATCAGTGGAAAGGCGAATATTCGATTGTCTTGATTTCAAATGTGGTTCAAGAAGCGCTAAAGCCAAACCCTTTATAAAACTTCTTCGATTGCTCTTATCTTCTGGAATGTTAAGTATTTGGATAATTTTGGCATTGATTCCAGCAGTATTTAGCATCCAAAAAAACAAAGTCAGTGGCCATCTTCTTGAGTTGCGCGACACATCATAAGAACGTATGAGTTTATCGACATTGTCTACGCCGCTCTTTGTCCGATTGTAGAAACTTATGATCTCAGGTTTCTGTTTTGCGCCAGTAGCTTCGTCAATTTCCATTTGATGATGGAGAGATGACAGCAGAAAAACATTTTTTCTGGGTTTCGGAACATAAGATACTAAAGTCAAATCTTGTTGAAATCCGAACATTGACGAATTCTCTTCGCGCTTCCCGGCTTTGAACTTTTCAGGTATACAGGTTTTGTTGGATTTCATTGTACCAACTGCCGTAAGTTTATGATGATTTAGCAAATGTTGATAAGTGGGATAACTTGTGAACCAATTATCCATTGTCACATTGCGTCCTGATCGGGAAATCGGTGTCAGAAGACGATCAACTACATCATGTGGCTTGTTACTGACTTTATAGTCTCCTTGGGGCTGATCTCCTGCGTAAATTTCTAAATTCAAGGAGTAAAATGTAGCAGCATCTACAAGCGCAAATATTTTAATGCCATATTTGGCAGGTTTACTCGGTAAGTATTGACGGAATTTGCAACGTCCTCGAAATGCCACCAGTTCTTCGTCAATCGTTAGATTCTCAAAAGGCGTATAATGCAATTGGCAATTAGCAACAAAATCTACAAACAGTTTACGAAATGGTGCCAATCTATCTTGTGCTAATCTTTCTTCACGAGAATTGGCATCGTCGAATCTCAGATGATTGACAATGAAAGAAAATCTTCTTAGACTCATTGTCATGGGAAAAAGAGCAATGCCTGTGCCATCATTGGACCACAGATCTTGTAAGTTTTGTCTAGCCGATTTAAAAAGCCCTGCCAAAAAAAGAAGACCAATTGTGGCACGTAGTTCTATCATAGAAACATCACAATATGAATATTCATTAGAAGCATTTGAATTCTCTCTAGTTTTTTTTATCCTTGTATTGGTATGACACAAAATATATGACAACATTGACTCATTTATAAAGAGTTCAAAACATTCTAATGGAGTCTTTGCATTTTTTGCTTGACCATTTACTCCCGGAGTGCCCGTCAATATATTTTCACTACGTGTTCGTACATTAGGTCTACGTGGATTTTTAAACCATATTGTTCCATCTTTACCTCTGTTAGTTTCTTCTGTGGGCACAGTCGCAAGGATGGACAGAGGCACCTCCATTTCAGAATCCGAAGAGGTGGAGCCTGCATCATTTTCTTCCTCCTCAGTATCAGCTTCTTCACCCTCTAGAGCAACGTCAAACTCTTCTCCACTTGAATCAAATGCAACTAAGTCTTCCTCATCCAACTCTTGGAATAATAAACTAGCTATATCCTTGTCTGTTAGTTGTTCATTCATGATTAAACTGAAACAAAAAATAGAATAGGATAATGTAATGTACAAACTAATATTATTTAACGGACAGATGCCAATATTTGTAAGAAAAAAGAAAAATAAATACTTACAAAATAAAGTCACGCCGTATGCCTGGTGGGGTCTGTGGGACCCGCACGCACTTTACGCACGTCCTTTTACGCTCGTAGCTCGCCGCGGACTGGGTAAGCGGGCGGAGGGCATTCCGCGGTTAGTAACGGCCAGCTACTAAAAACGGTGAGGCTCGAAATTCAAATTTAAACGAACTACAACGGTTCGCGCGTTGGTGTGGGTCTGACAGACCCTACCAGGCATGCCAAGGGTTAACAAAAAATGGCAAAAAGTGTACCAAGTGTACAGTCTCATTTCTATATCATAAGCTAAAACTAAAAAGTCTCAAATAAAATTATTATTATAAAAACAAAAACCTGACTGCTTTGAAGTTATGAACTGAAAAGAGAAAAACAAGGATCACTATATCTATATAAAATTCTAAATATTTTATGGTGCTGCAGGCGGGGACAAACGTAGTTTTAGTAGATCTTTCTTTCCCCGCAGAAATAAAGTATTTTGTCCCCGCTTGCATCTCCATAAAGTATTTAGAATTTTATATGGATATAGTGATCCTTGTTTTTCTCTTTCCAGTTCATAACTTCTAAGCAGTCAGGTTTTTTGTTTTTATAATAATAATTTTATTTGATTATAAGATAACGTTTCATTGCGATCTCACTCGAATGAGATACCTACTTCAAAGATACCTACCGACATTATAGTTATTATTGTTAGTATAAATATGGAGATTGAACAAATTAGCAATTTCAAGTGAGAAAGAATACAATAAGGAAGTTAAGCTAACTTATCCTAATAACTATTTATTATATTTTGACGGCCGGTCCTGGGTTCGACTCCCGGCGGGGCATATTGAGATTATTCTTAATTTGTCTTGGTCTGGCTGGTGGGAGGCTTTCGCCGTGGCTAGTTACCACCCTACCGACAAAGACGTACCGCCAAGCTATTTAGCGTTCCGGTACGATGTCGTGTAGAAATCGATAAGGGTGTGGATTTTCATCCTACTCCTAACAAGTTAGCCCACTTCCATCTTCAACTGCATCTTTACTTAACATCAGGTGTGATAGCAGTCAAGGGCCAACTTGTAGTCGATAAAAAAAACCCACTTACCTCCCTACATTAATCTAAACGTAAAGTTATCATGTCGTTTTTAAAAACGTAGTTGTCAGATATTCCTTTCTTTTTTGAATATCTAACTTATTTTACGTTTCTTAAGAACATTAATAGTTTTACCCGACTGCGTCAGAAGGAGGGTAATGTTTTTCGAGCGTATGTATGTGGGTATGTGGTTCTGTATGTCCATTTCTTTGGCACGCGCTACAGCCTAAACGGCTGGACGAATTTTTTCACATGAGGTATCTTTGAATTCGTCGAAATTGTGGTAGTGATATAGGCTTTATAAATTTTAAAAATGGCGGCTTTAAGTGGGGAAAAAAGAGGGGGATGTGTATATTTTTTTTATATAACAATATGGGTATTTCCATTTCAAATATATAGTGTCTATATATATATATATATATATATATATATATATACGTTGCGCGTCTTTGTAAGTAGGGTGGTAACTAGCCCACAATCGTTCCAGCCGAGTATTACATCCACGCCGTCTTGTAAATCTACCGCCGCATGCCACTGTGCCAGGGAGGCCGTCGAAAGTACGGTGTTCTTATTAAAAAAAACAGCAATAAATTAAAGTACTACACTAAAGTAGAACACAGTTGTTATTAGACTAGACTATAAAATACTTACACTACGTTGAGGTAACATTGCATGGCATGAATCATCAGTAATGCGTCGGCTAAAATATTTATGTTGACAATTTCATAGTCGATAACATTGTTACCTAGAAAAAAATTTCTTTCCCATGCGAGAAACTCACTACTGTAACCATTATTGTACCCGACATCTTAGTCGATGCGACATCATGTAAACGCCGCCTCGGACGATAATAGAGATGCGAGCTACTGCAGTAGGTACCCTAATATTATCTGTGCAATATTCTAACATCATACAAGCGGCCGAAACGCGCCTCGATTTCGGTATGCGCTCGACATGCAAGACAGCCTCGGCTGTGCCGCAGTGACGAAACTAAATGGAAACACAAAGTAGGCAAATGTAATTAAAATGCTGGAAGCGACAGCCCTAGCATGTTTACATACCGTGCTACGGTAGGCATTTAAATTCAAAGATAGGCCGAGTTAAACTACTGTATACCTACATACTATTACCGTGGTACTGTGAAAATAGAGTGGGTCACTATCGTTAATGTTTACATTGCGCGTGACAACAGTAAAAGTAAAAAGTAAACGAGCTTCATCTAGGCATCGCCGCGTGACGATTACGCGGTATACTTATCGCCAACGCTCCTGGCACGTGCGCGTCACACTGACCATAGCGCGTGTTTGCTTGCTCGAGCTATCTTTGAGTATCGTCTTATGATTATTTAAATAAAAGTGATGATTTGTTTTATTTATAACAAGTTAGCCCTTGACCGCAATCACACCTGATGGCAAGTAGATAATCATGTAATCTAAAATAGAAGCTGGCTGATTTGATAGAAATAGGATGAAATCCACACCCCTTTCGGTTTCTATACGGCATCGTACCGGAACGCTAAATCGCACGTCTATGTCAAATTATATGTTTTCGATCTTAACAATATCGACTAATGACAACTTTAAAATTAATTTGATTTAACATCTATTTTTATAAAAATACGTACAATGGGATAGGTTCTATGGTACTATAAACCATGACTTTTGTATTTTTTTTGCGATGTTACCATGTAGCTACTATAGTTAAGTAGGTACCATGATAACAAATTACCTTTTCATTCAACATTAAAATCTTATAAAAATGTGGAGTAAACATTAATGAAAGGCAAGGTTAAAGAAATGTAAGACATTACGAATCATCACAATGTGGATCTAATTTTCAATAGAAAGTGTTTTTAATCATGGTTATACTGTGCTTATCACTGTACTATGCGGCAATAGTCACGTAGAGTAGAACAAAACGAAACGTAATCGCTACCCGCTATTGGTCAGTAAAATAGTACGCCGCGTACAGACTGGGAAATGCAATTGAAGACACGCTTACTGTGAATCTTATTTTACGCCTAGGCTTGCCACAAGCCTGGACAATCCGGGCATTCTCCTGTTTCCCGTGACTTGTGTTTCTGAGATATCAGGTAATCTGGGACAACGATTTTTTTAAGATATACATAGATGTATAAATATTATAGCTTATAATTTAAAGCGCAAGGCTTCTACTAAAAGCTATTAGATACTAAACCTTTTGAATTCTATCCCGCAAAAGCTTTTAATATCAACAAAAAAAGAAACCTTGTACCTTCGTGGTCAGTCTTAGATCCAAAAACGAATAGAGTAGATATTTCCCAAAACATATACACGGCGTAACAAAGATTATGTCTTGCATATTACACTGTCCATAATTGTTACTAATTAGAATAAAACCCACTAAAAAGTCGTATTGAGACATTATGGATGCCTTGGTTGGTAGTCTTTTACGAAAACTTACATGTGTAACACAGAATAGAATGGAAACATTTGTTTGATATTATACACATGAGAACTTACGTAGCCCTAACACTTCCCGGGTTCCACCATGTCATTGTTCCCCGCGGTTCCACCCGCATAGATCCGGATGCCAAAGGAACTGCCTTCCAAACCAGTGGCAGTCGCTACAAATAGTCGAACTTGACGTTTTAAACGTGCTTGTAAACTAAACAAGCCCATTTAAAATAAACGAATCTAAGTTTGTATTGAATCGTTGTCTAATGAAGTGTGTCTGTTTGTTACAGATCATGTTCCGCGGCGGCGTGGTGGGCGAACTGGACGCGCGCCGCGACGCCGCGCTGGCCCGCGTACTTGTACGCTTGCAGGCGAGGGCGCGCGGCCTGCTCGCACGGCGTCGTGCGCAGCGCCTGCGCACGCAACACACTGCTGCCAGGTACGTGCAAAAAACCTTCGACAAATATAATATCTTTAGGGGAATCTCCATCCTCCTCAAGCCCTTTCTCTCATTTATGAGGTTTGTAATTTCTCAATTTTTGACCTTATCTGTTATTATGTCATGCTTATTTCCGGCTACCCGAAGAACATAGACTGTGGACTCTAGTGTGGCGCGGTTCTGATCAGACTTAAAACTTTAACCTTTGCTTTAACGTATAAAAAGTGTTAGATGAAAGCATTCCTTCCGTCTTCCGGGCACAAAAATAAGCTTCGTTATCCTCATGGTAAAAATGGAATTAAGTTTCACAGCGATTTGTTCGGCTTCGACTTGGAACTCAGCTATGCTGCTTGCCGAGCCCTGACATAAAAGACTCTAATACTAACTCGTAGTATACCTAGGAAAAAATTAGAAAAGGAAAAGCTGACGTATAACTGAGTAACCTCGCAGGACATGCAAGCGTGCAACGTTATCTACAATCTGGGTACTACCCTCTTTCACCAAACCATAGCGTGTTAAACCATCAAAACAATAGCTGCAGTAGTAAAATAAAAGAATGAGAGATCCGTTGTAAAACCTCCCGAATAGAACAGCCGGGGTTCGATGTCCATTTATAGCAGTCCGAAAGCCAGCTAGGGTGTTAGTTTACCAGGCGACTGCCTACAGTGCTACCAATCTGCTTAGCGGTAAATATAAGTGTTATGATAGTACTTCCTCAGACAATCTGGTAGTAATAGAGGGTGTGGTTGCAGATGCGTGCAGCGCAATGTGCGCGCCTTCCTGGCAGTGCGCGACTGGCCGTGGTGGAGGCTGCTGGTGCGCGTCACGCCGCTGCTGGCCGTCCACCGCACCGAGCACCGGCTCAAGCAAGCACAGGTAACCATACACTTCATTGATTTTATCGTAACATAGCATTGGAATCACGCACAACGGCCAACATCATGGCCAAATGCGGAAGAAATCCGCAACGAAGAAGAAGAAGCATAGCATAGATTGGTCTGGTTACGGCTGATTTTCCGGTACCGATATCGAAGGATCTGAAGACTGGAAGACCTTATGTGAAAAACCATAGCCTACGACATAAAAACCTCTTGTATATAGCACTCTAGGAACACGATATTACTAAAATACGCTAACTAGTGTTGGTTGACTGGGTTATTTTACATTAAAACTTAAAACGTATTAAGTTACGAGACATTGAAATCTAAACAAGGGTTGGAAAGATATCTCATTGATATTTAAGACATATAAGAAAAATTGAGAGCAACTCTTTGGCTTATCACCTTATGCTATACAACTTCCAAATGTTATACATCGCACAGAAAATATTTAAATGAAAACTTGCCAGAAAATCAGGGTAATGTTTCATTGACACTGACTATTTATGTCAAATACTTATGTGTCATCGTATAAACTCATTACACTCTACTTTTCCGTCGGGAGTTTAAAAATTAAGCGTAAATATAATTGGAGTTACAACACCGCACCGCCGCGCCGCACAAGCTCCCAATAACACTGGTAATTACGCTTGCACTTTCTCCGCGGGTTTTTTCTTTGGTGTTGAACGGGTCGGTGCGACTCGTAGACGGAATGTCGTCGGCTTGGACGGTGCACTGCAGATAAGTATCGAAGAGGTATTATGTAAGCATGTAAAGTTCATTTTATATGATATCGTCGATTAAAAGTAGGACATTTTGTAAGTGTAGTCATTTTCGTCAATATGACGAACCTATTTTTAGCGGCTCACTACGGGGCCAGGCCGCTATCCTTGTCATCCTGATGATTATCTATTACTTATACTATTTATTATGACCGGGACCAAGGTAATGGATTGTATTGTAGTACAACCGATTTCCCAACTCCAGGTTCAGGGAAGGAATTGTTGCGGAGAATTTTTCGGGAATGAAATAAAAACAGAATAATTCATAGTCCTGTGCTGATTCATAATTACATACTTAGGCTTGTGTGCACCAAGATTTCGGTTATCCTAACCAACGGTTAACATAACTTTACTATAAATTTATTGTTCACGACAACGTAAAAGTTGTTAAGAACGTACACCGGGCGATTATCTTAACCGAGCTTACATCCTTAACCGGCGTACGGGTTGTCGTGAAGAGTAAATTTTACGTTTATGTTATGTTAACCGTTTGTTATGATAACCGAAATCTTGGTGCACACAGGCCTTAGTGCACACCACTGGACGATCTATATAATTATAATCTAAGTAGGTATATAAACAGAGCCGTCATAAACATCTTCATTATATTATCGGGATATCTATTGCTAAGCAATGAGAACATGAAGTACCTAAAGAATATTCGCCATGTTGCTTCGATAAATCGATGTATCGGAATAAGAATCGATAATTCCGCCCAACCACATCCAAAAGGTTATCGCTCGACCGAGATTCGTTCATCTGCTAGGTACGTGTAGGTACATGCACACTTCCTGCTTCTGCTAGAGAATTTAAAGCAGGGGTCAATGAACCGAGATCAAAGTGCATAATCAACGTGATCACGTACGTGTAATAGGAAGAGTGATCCGATCGCTGCTTCGTAACGAGTCATTGTTGGAAGCTATTGCAGTTTTTTTACAGGAAATTGCTTTTGTCTTCAGGAAATTGGTATTAGGTACTGTTTATAGCTTTAAGTCAGTGTCTATACTAAAGCCAAACTCGATTGAGAATCCTTGTCAACATACAAATTTAAAATGAAGGTAGGAAATGCAACACATTTTATGCCTAATAAATTTAAAATTATGTTTTTTTTATTTTAAAAAATCTTATTTAAAAGATATTGAATATATTAATTAGTGTTATGCTTACTAATCTAATTTATTGTCATGAATTCGTCATTAACTAGTTAATTAAAAAAAATTTGGTGTAAAATGACTAGTGATTTCTACCTTCATTTTTAATTTGTTTGTTGACAAGCATTCTCGATCGAGTTTGGCTTTAGTATAGGTTAGGTAGTCTCGTATATATCTGATAATTAAAATATCTCGTCCAATGATTTTTAAGTCCATTCTCATATGCTTTCGCATTTACATACATAGTTGGAAGTTTTGTAGAAATTTGCGGTATTACCTCTGTGTGGAGGGCACGGTAAGCCGTCGGTGCCAATCATTATTATTGAACCTGGGCGGCTATTCTATAACTCAACAGTGTCACTTGTGAATAACGGTCCTATATCTCACTATCTAAAACGATATTATATAGAGAGAGAGACAAATTTGAAACGCACTGTTAAGAGTCATGACGAAATACTGTACTAATATTGATCCTGACAAAATTAACCATCAATAGCCCAAGCTCGCCAACTCGTATAGAATCTGAGCTCCGTATGCCCTCTGCTATAAAAAGGGATGCTTGACTTTATAGTGGACAGCGAAAATAGCCTTATAACATTGATTTTGTGTGATAATTCATTTCCTTGCTTTAGTTTTTGTTAAGAAAATGAATTATGATGTTCTTTCATTCTTTTATAAGAACTTTAGATCTGTTTGTGAACGTGTCTTGAAAAATGCTCTCAAGTTTTTATACACTCGGTATTCTGACGATCAAATTAAAAACCGTAGCCCAGTTTCTATGTACTCTCGTAGTCGTTTCCAGTTCGATCGATCTCTCAAGCGCCGCTAGACGTTCCAACACGTGCAATTTATTATATGAAACATGTTAACTCCGGACCTCACACCAGCTAATCAACGCAACTGGTTTATTATAGACAGTTTATCTAGCTAACATCTTAATGCGCTGTTTCCGGCCCCGATCGCGGCAGCTAAGTGGCCCTACACGTAAGAAACTAATAAATAACGGAGTAGGTTTTAATATCGTTTACGTTTTTTCGATATTTTTAACCGACGAAAAAAAACGGAGGAGGTTCTCAATTCGACACGTATATATTTTTTTTTTTTTTATATGTATGACCACGCATAACTTTTTACAGTGTTGTTCGATTTTGATAATTCTTTTTTTATTAGAAAGGGCATACATCCAAGGTGGTCCCGTTGTCCTCATGTTAGGATCTGCTGATGATATCCTGGAGAAATTGAAGGAACTCTTCAAATTTCGGAGGCACGCTTACGGCGATTTCGGTTTTTGACTCGGTATCGGTAGCTTTTTGGCTATTAGTGCCATATAATATACTATGACAGTATAGTACGAGTACGCTACGTGGCGATAAATCACTAAAAAGTAAGAAATAAAAATTTTTAACAAAAAATAGAACCGACTCACTCCAAAACGCACTAAAAAGTAAAAAATAACTGTGTCATTTAGTTGATTTTTTGAATTTTTTATTTTTTTTACTTAAGCATATCTAGGAGTCGGTGCCAGCCAAGGTTTCTACTTTAAGGACGTTACCTAGAACCCACAAACTGCTTTACTACGTAAAATAAATGTTCCTTAAACTTGGCTGGCACCGACTTCATAGATATGCTTAAGTAAATTAAAGCAACTAAATGACACAGTTATTTTTTACTTTTTAGTGCGTTTTGAGTCGGTTCTATTTTTTGTTAAAATTTTTTTGTTATATTTATTCGTAATATTGTGCAATGTCTAAGTAGAGCCGTTGGTGTTATAAATGTTTATGGTGATTACATCAGAAGGAGCGCATGCGCGTTCGTTAAAGCATTAAAAACATAAAAGATAAATCTTCGGTTGGCTGTACTAAATGTGAGAGAGACATTATAGGTCTCTATCAACCTTAACCACATCCTGCCGATTCAGCAACCGTAGGACGCTTTAACTGCAATCTCCCCACTTGTTTCCTGTTGTCGTAATCTTGTGAGACCATTTCGATCTATATGTACTCGTAATAAGATTGACTAAGGCCTTGTTCACACGTTGAACTTTTTTTATAGTAGTAGTGTTTGCCGGTGGGAGGCTTCAGCCGTAGCTACTACCCTACCAACATTTTTTTTTTAATTACAAGTTAACCCTTGAAAGCATTTACACCTGATGGTAAGTGGTGATGCAAACTAAGATGCAAGCGAGCTTTCTTGTAAGGGCTTTCCCCTTTCGGTTTCTACACACATCGTACCAGAATGCTATATCACTTGGCGGTACGCCTTTGTCAGTAGGGTGCTAGCTAGCCACGGCCAAAGCCTCCGTCAGACCTGGAACAATGACCACGTTATTAACGTATCCACTATACATGCGGAGGCCGTCAGATCAAATAATCCAAAAATACTTACTGATGTTTCACATTGTGTTAAAGATTAGGCAAACAGTGTTTGAGAAGTACCTTTATGATTGGTCGGTAGAGAACATATTTATGAGTTGTTAAAGCCAGAAGTTGTATCAATTGTGATAATATTACACTCCAATAAACGTCTAACTCAACAGTTACTAAAGCTTTCAAGCTTAAAAGCAGGCGCTATTTTAAAAAATTCATTATAAAATTAATAATAATTTATTTACTTTGCTATTTTCTACGTTTGCGATTTCTGGATTAAACATTGTACGAAACGTACGTTAAGGAATTTCAGTCGTATTACAGTGACTTTGTCGCTTGAGTTCGTTGATTTTAGGAAATTTTAGTCGCAGGAAATATACCAATACTAGCAGTCGCCCGCGACTTCGTTCGCGTGAAAACCTCTTAGGTACCCTTCTAATTTTAAAGACAGACTTTCATATAAAGTGTGCTGATTCCCCGCTCCCCCTCTCAATATCATTTTTTATAGTTTCCCGTCAATCAATATCCTTCGTCCTGTCCCGTGTACTAAAGATCTACATTTTTGTTAAATATTGTACGATATTATAGTATATATTATTACGTTGATACAACTCTCTTCTCACATTTTCCATTATTTCTTCGCTCCTAATAGTTGCAGCATGATGTTATATAGCCTAAAGACTTCCTCGATAAATGGTCTATTCAACACAAAAATAATTTTTCAATTCGAACCATTAGCTCCTGAGATTAGCGTGTTCAAACAAACAAACTCTTCAGCTTTATAATATTAGTATAGATTATATAGGCGAAAGTTTGTGAGTTTGTATGTTTGTTACGTCTTCACGACTAAACGGCGAATTTAGTAAAATTTGGTATGGAGTTAACTGACACCCTGGATTGACACCTAGCCCACATTTTATCCCGGAATTCCCACGGGAAAAAGAACTACACGGGTAAAACCGCAGGCGTCCTTAAGTAGGAAAATCAATAAACTATTAACTAGTTTCTAAAGCCAATAAATACGTTGGCTAATAACTCTACTTATATTACTGTTTTGTGTTTTTTTCCGAGTAAGTAAAGTGAGAGACAAATCCGACACTAATATTGATGTTTGACCAATTAATCCGATAAGCAGTCCCCGCCGCGGGCGTGAGCCTGTCCGTGACATAATCACCTATCATCTGTCACTCTGTCATACATAATTTGCATATGGGGTCGCTTCATGTATTGATAAGTAGGATAAACTTGATCAATGATATCAATAACCTGTAACAAACACCTGACTATCCTAATTGTTTATTTTAAAAGTATGCCAATTAAATTATTTGACTTTGAAATGACAAATTAGTTTTTTTTTAATTATTCACAAAGTAAGACCTGCTTTCTTACTTGTACGTTGTATTCAACTTCCGGCGACCTTAGTTAAAATTCTTTTAATAAAAGTTAATTAATATGACTCTGTATGTTACACGAACAAGCTGGTAGAGAATTAATAAATAATTATTATAATATAAATAAATAAATAATTATTATAAATAATTATAATAAATAAATAACGGGTATATTTAGTCTAAGGCCATAAATGTGAACTAGATATATTGTCAATCGAAGATGGATGCATCGCGCGCAGGATTGTTTATTTATATGTAACGAAGACGTCATATTCATCATTATTATCAGGCTATTAACGGCCCACTACAGGGCTAGACGAGGGGATATGGAGCGTACACCCACCACGCTGTTTTGGCGGGTTGGCGGGCTTAGGGTGATAATGTTTCATTTATTAACGATCACTATCAGATGTTGACGACAGTGACCGGGAGCGACGGCTTAACGTGCTCTCCGAGGCACGGGGGTTGTAACACCACCAACTTCCCGACTACGGGCTTGGAATGTACTGAGAATTTCATAGAAGAATGAAAAAACTCAGAATTATTCTGTGACCCGACCCAGGATTTGAACCCAGGACCTCGTGATCGAAGCCAGATAGGCTAACCACTAGACCAACGAAGCAGAGGCGACTTCATATCATATTATCCTATTCAGAGTGTTCATATTATATGGTTCCATCAGGCGCAAAACACCTATTTAGAATTTTTATACAAGTTGTTTAAGACATCCAGATCGTGAGATTCAGGAAACTCTAACCTATACTAAAGCCAAACTCGATTGAGAATGCTTGTCAACAATCAAATTAAAAATGAAGGTAGAAATCACTAGTCATTTTACACCTATTTCTTTTAATTAACTAGTTAATGACGAATTCATGACAATAAATTAGATTGGTAAGCTTAAAACTAATTAATATGTTCAGTATCTTTTATATAAGATTTTTTAAAATAACAAAACATAATTTTAAATATATTAGGCATAAAATGTGTGGCATTTTCTACCTTCATTTTAAATTTGTTTGTTGACAAGCATTCTTAATCGAGTTTGGCTTTAGTATAGTGAGGGTATTCCAACCTTCATAGAGTGCATGAGAAAAGGTTTAAGTACGAAAAGGTAAAAGTACTAAACGAAGAGGATATTAAATGCATGCTCGATTTGTATAATAGTACGTCGTGCGTCTAGGAATCGGGTTTCCGCATGATTGGGCGTCTTACGTAGCGAAATGCTTTTACGTAGACATCGGATATTTTCTATATTTCCATGAATTATGCGATATGTGACGTACTTTATACAAAACGTATCAGAATGTTACTTTAAGTGTAAATATTTATAGGTACCTATAGTATGTTAAGGAATAGACTATTATCAAATTTAAACTAGATTGGGAAGTCGCATACCCATAGGTACCCCACGAATTACGTCACACTTTAAGGGAGAGTGAGGGGTTCGCGATAAGGGGGACCCACTTATCGCGAACCCCTTTTCACGAAAAATTTCGTGACGACACTTTTTTTTTATGCCTACAAGTTGGCCCTTGCTATCACACCTAATGTTAAGTGATGATGCTATCCAAGATGGAAACGGGCTAACTTGTTAGGAGTAGGATGAAAATCCACACCCCTATCGGTTTCTACACGACATCGTACCGGAACGCTAAATCGGTTGGCGGTACGTCTTTGTCAGTCACATTTTAAAATCTGCATGTTAAACTACAAAACTTTGAAAAAAACCCAAAAATATTTGCTTGTCTATTAGTATAAACATAAGATTAAAATTGTTTTGTTAGCTACTAGCTCTATGAGCAAAATATGTGACATCACACTTAGGAGGAAGAGGGCTCACAAATGTGACCAACTGTGTCAAAAATCATGCAACTGGGGTCAAAAAAAGGTGTGATGTAATTTATAGATAGTCCTTTAAGTTTATTTAAATATCAAGAAAAAGTAATGTATGAAAAATTTATAACTAATTAGCATACTTTAATTACGTGAAAACTATGATAAGTATAACAGTTTAATCAAACCAAATTTTAGTTCTGCAACTCCGGAATTTACTTCCGGAAAGCTCTCTCAGTGCTTCCGGGATTCAGATATTTCGTTTAAATGTTCGTTATTTATAAAAGGAAATAGTGATAACAATTTGTAATAAAATTAACATTATATTAAGCAATAAATTACTAAAAATGCATACACAGAACAAAGGTCATCTCCGCCCTATCTCGAAAGTGATAACCACATGTCGGCATTTAAAGACATAGATAAAAAGTCGAAGTTCATTAAAAATGTCGTAAAACATTTGAATGGAAAAGATAAATCTTTCTACGCGGGAGGGGTAGTGTTGTGCGAACGACTTGTCATTATAAAAATAGGTTAAATAAGCAGCTCATGTGAAAACATCGTGAAGTTCTTACTGGATTATAGCCAGGAATATTAAAAAACTATACTAAAGCCAAACTCGATTGAGAATGCTTGTCAACAAACAAATTAAAAATGAAGGTAGAAATCACTAGTCATTTTACACCTAATTTTTTTAGTTAACTTGTTAATGACGAATTCATGACAATAAATTATATTAGTAAGCTTAAAAGTAATAAATATATTCAATATCTTTCAAATAACATTTTATAAAAAAAAAAACATTATTTTAAATTTATCAGGCATAAAATGTGTTGCATTTTCTACCTTCATTTTAAATTTATTTGTTGACAAGCATTCTCAATCGAGTTTGGCTTTAGTTTAAATTGGTACACCATAAGTACTTTTTGACTGTGCATAGTAGTTTATAAGGATGAATTCGTTCCTTATGGCCTCTAAGATACCGGCTTACCTAGTTTAGGGGCCAGGGATTCATTGTATAAGCTAATATTTAACTTTTCGAATAAAAAATATTATTTATATTATTTTCTTTTTTAATCAACAATATGGCGAGGTTTTATTTACCTGACCAGGCTATATTTTATAATTGATACAATAATACCTAATAGTGGATTCTAGAAAAAAATACATTGTACGGACATCTCGTAGATTATCTCACCTGTAATATGACTGTCAGTCCAATACGACAAAATGTCATTGAAGAATTCCGATTTATGTTACATCCGTTGTGCATCGGCTTCAATACTAACGTTTTTTCAAGAATCGACATAATGTTTCAACATTCGACAGATGTTTTATTGATATTCTATAAAAGCCGATGTCAATTTATCCGTCAATGTCAGAGTGTAGCAATCATGGTCTTGCTCTTCTATTGATAGGTTTTATCAGTAGGCTCAGTAGGCTTTGCTTTACAACCTACTAGCGGAGTGGATTATGATTATGATTCTTTGTAGAAAAATCTAATATTAGTAATGTACCAAAGGGGTATTTGTGATCTCTAAACTGCACTTTTACTCTACCCCTTCTTGTATTAGTAGAGCCTTTATATGTCTAGTAAAGCTCCAGTATTGGGCATTGCAACCAGTATAATAGTGGCATACCACAGATGAATTATAATTTTGCTTTTAACCTAACTCAACGTCAGTTATGTACGGTGTCTATTGGTGGTCTCTAAACTTTACTTTGACTTTACCCCTCTGGTAGTAGTACTAGAGCTTTTATAGAGTAAAGCTCTATGTGCCACAGCTCATCCAGGGATTCCGCCATGCTTATTTCTGCCAGGTAGCATAGGTCTTGCACTCTGCACGATATATGTGCCGGTGTGCCTATTTACAGAAAATTTAAGTTTATCACCTCTATTTCAATTTCTCAGCGGAAAATGTAAATTCCAAAGCGCAATTTAACAACTACGAGTACTACTGTTCTTGTGTTGTTGAACATGTCCTGCGAAGTTTTGTTTCTGGTTCTTTACTTTACAACCAGATCAATCTGCTTGTTCCGTCATTTAAAAAATCTAGGTATAAGTTTAAAATTATTTTAACCGTAATTGCTATTTGTTTTTACATAACCAAATATGTATGCAAATAGTGATTGTTCTAATTACTCGCAGCTAAGAATATGTTATATAATTTCCCGCTACAATTTCACCGCAACACAGATACGAAATTAATTCGAACGATCACCGATTGGACACGCCGCGAAATATAATTACGAGCATAGAGAGCTGAATGTAATTGGGTGTTAACTTTAACAAATATTATCAAACTTTCGATGGTAAAAATTAATAAAAAGCTTTTAATATGTAAATGAATGGGAATTCCTAAATTCTTGAAGATGCCAAGCAAATTACAAGGATAAGTTTGTTTATGAGTCTGAAGTCAGAACTCGAAAGGCACTCTGGTTTAATTTTCAATTTCATTTCACCCACGCCTGCTGCTGAGGGACAATAATAATATTACATGCTAAGTACTCAAACTTACTGTACGGAACATTTTTTTTACTTAGTAACTAAAAATTAATTTAAAAAAAACCAACAGTTCGATGTTGGGTTTTTTTATTAATTTTTACCGAAAATAATTTTAATACTCCTTGTTGAGAAATGAAACTCTCACTCGTATTTGACGTTTTTTCCACTTGTATTTAACTTGAATAATATTCGTAATTTTAGTGTTTTACAATGGTTTACACGAAAGAAAAACATGTAGCACGTTTTATTCAAAATGACGCTAGCAGAGAGGGCTGTCAAAGGGACTTGGTTGGAGTCGGGCGGAAAGTGCGACTCACAGTGCCATCTATTGGTGTATACTTCTGTACACTCCTATTGCATGGCGAAAAACAAGTTTTTTAAAAGCCCATTAAACTACCATTTCCTTCATTCCGCAAAAATTGATAACAGAAAGTAAACATAGCACTCGTCGTTTCTAAACTCGGTTAATAAAACAACATATTTTATGAGTATCACCATACATGGCTATGCTAAGGCAGATTACAGAGTAGAGAAGGACGGTTGGAAAGCTCCACCATAGTTTCCCCATAATTGTGTTGACCCGGTTCTGACTTCTAATCTAGACTGCTATCTACATTAGTGTGGAATGGCGGCGATACTATCATCACCTCTTATTATATTGCGAACTGTTTAATTAATTCGAAATTGATTTTCAATAAGGTTAATTAACTATTAAATCGATGGGTATATTTTGTTAAGCGATCTCACGTGTACTATACTATTAAAATACATTTGGCGATGTACTTTTTTGACTCCATGACGCGGTTATCTAAATTTTGATAAAAATTAGCTTGAATCACCTTTCTTAGTCGTGCCCTCTTGTCAGCGTGCTTGTGGCTGCTACGATGCTTCTCTACCTCTGACGGATAGTTGCGTTGCGTTAACACTGGGCTATCTGTCTGTCAATGGAGTTGGAGACCTCCCACTGGATCTTTTTCCTTCCACCTGGCCCTGTACTACCAAACGCTCAGTTGAACCCTCATTTCTTAAGATGAGGCCAAAGAAAAAAAAGTTCGTAAGAATACTGTTGACGAAAGTCTTTCTTCAATATTTAGTTCTTGAAGAATAGAATTGTAATTTAGCTAAATATTATTTTAAAAAAAACTTAAAGACGACTGCATTCTCAGGACGTTCAATTTTATTAATGCTAGTCTAAACATGATTTATTTCTCATCAGGTCGAGATGTTAGTAGCCCAGTTAGGAGATACAATGAGTTTATAAATACAACCGCAATTAAAATACTAGCAACTGCAACAATATACAACAACTTGCAATATGGACGTGTGGAGTGAACTTGTACATTCAACTTGTATGAAAAAACTTACCGTTGAGCTGAACGCAGCTGCATATGCCATAACGAGCGAGAATCGAATCAGTTAATTAGATCGGGGTTGGAAATAACTGTTTTACTGTACAAAAACATAATGCATTCTATATTTATAGTTCGTAACGGGCAAGGGTTCCCACGATGAAGATCTTCCCAGAATAAGGACGCCGCGCAAAAAAGTTATTGTCAAGACAAATATGGCGCTCGTCTAGCGTGGAGCATGATCGTGTTCTACTGTTTGCTTTTTGTTTTTTTTTTAATTGTTCTACGTACTACAATAGGTAAACTAGACAACTAAGAGATGAGCAATAATGGAAATAAATCTTTATTTCAATAACTTTTTATAAACTAAACTTGAATTGAAGCTATTTTTGAATTTTAACAATAAAGCTTTTTTTTCTATTTTGCAAATTCTATTTTGCACTCTACATTCAAGAATATACTTAAAATGAAAAAAATAAGAAGAAATTCTAGTACAGTTTATTGTAGTTCAACGTTTAAGTAATAATCGACTCAATTCCGAGAGGTCATGGATTCGATTCCTGCCCGTTGGACAACTGTCGTTTCAACTCCTTTCACAGTCTGTAGGTACGGCTAACTCGGACGGAAAGATTTTTTGCTACGTTTATTTTAAAAAATTGCCATACCTTTAAAACATGTCCAAAATAAATAAGGTAAATAAACGTTGCAACAGGACAACTTCTTGGGAACTTTGTCATAATAATGAACGTCCGGTATTTATGCGTAATACTCGTTTAGTATATTACAGTTTTGGAGTGAAACACGTTTGTCAAGGATCTAAATGGTGTTGCCTCTTGCATATGTGGCAGTTTTTCGCGAAGAATCACTAAATGAATTTATTATTGTTGTACATTATGATTTTCCCCAAAGCTTGTTCCTGTTCTTTTTATGTAAGATTTTTGACGACCTCCGTGGCGCAGTGGTATGCACGGTGGATATAAGACGGAGGTCCTGGGTTCGATTCCCAGCGGGGCAGATTGATATTTTTCTTAATTTGTCTTGGTCTGGCTGGTGGGAGGCTTTCGCCGTGGCTAGTTACCGACAAAGACGTATCGTCAAGCGATTCAGCGTTCCGGTACAATGTCGTGTAGAAACCGAAACGGGTGTGGATTTTCGTCACACTCCTATCAAGTTAGCCCGCTTCCATCTTGGACCGCATCATCACTTAGCATCAGGTGTGATAGCAGTTAACTTGTAGTCAATAAAAAAAAAGATAACTACGTTAATAATTTGCAAAAGCACAAATACATTGATTTGCCTTCTCCAAATATGTCGATTCTGGCCGCAAAAGCCTCGTGAGCAGAGCGCAGTGTCATCGCTTGCATAACACCGTTTACTGTACCGGTGTCAACTTACTAAGCGAGAATCGAATAGGAAATAGCTCTTGGTCAGGTTTCTCTTTAATGGTCTACACGCGACAATTAAGCGTAGAATTTAAGAGCGCTTTCCACAAGATTTTCTCTTCCCGGAAAGGAGTGTTTTACTTATTTACACAATGTTTAACCTATATTATGAAGGAAATCGTTGTTTTAATAATCTTGTTTTTTTGTACAGTCATATATCAAAGAGAAAATGTACGTGAGTAATAATTATTAATACGGATAAGAAATTAATAAGATATGCTTAAGTAAATTAAAGCAACTTTATGACACAGTTATTTTTTACTTTTTAGTGCGTTTTGAGTCGGTTGTATTTTTTGTTAAAAATGTTTATTTCTTACTTTTTAGTGATTTATCGCCACGTAACGCACATGTACTATACTCTTATGGTATTATATTATACGGCACTAGTAGCCAAAAAGCTACCGATACTAACACAAAAAGCGAAATCGCTGCAAGTGTGCCTATAAAATTTAAAGAGTTCTTTCAATTTTTCCTGGATATCATAATCAGATCCTAACATGATAACTGTGGGACCATATTGGAAGTGTGCCCTTTCCAATAAAATAAGAATTATCAAAATCGGACAACTCTGTATAAATGCGTGGTCATACATAAAACAAAAAAAAAATATACGTGTCGAATTGAGAACCTCCACCGTTTTTTTTACGTCGGTTAAAAATAGTCTTGAGATTATCAAAAATCTGTTAGTGACTCAACGTGCGATGAAACAGTTTATGTTCGGAGTAATAGAATATCTGCATGATAAGAGACGGGGAGATATACAACATCGACGATCAGAAGAGGAGATTACAACTCGATGTGGAATGTTAAGTCGACGATTATTGTTCCTAGAATCGTTGCATTCTATGGTATTATCACGAAAATCTTCGACCAACACCTTAAGAATCTTTTGCTTGGCTATAGGATCAAGGGCCGGATACAGAAGGCGGTAATTCTTGAAACGGCGCGAATTTTTAAAACGGTCCTCCTCTCGAGCCTTGACCACCAGTTGCTTGGGCCTGCTAAAGTGCCACAAGCGGAGGCGAGGGTGAATGGAAATGTTGGAAGGGGATATTTTAAAGAACGTCAAAGTCAAGACTACCCTAAACCGACGAATTAAACAGGATTAGTGAGAGTGCAAGAAGCTAAAGAAGTATGCTAGGATTGTGGCAAATGGAAGAGATAGTCTATGCCTATCCCTAAGGGACGTGATTATCTATACATATACCTATGCAGAAGAAGCACGAAAGTAAAATAAATGCGGTAGAGATGAGAGCATTGAGGAGTATGTGCGGGTTAAAACTGTGTGACAGAGTTAAAAATAGTGTGATAAGAGAAAAGTGTGGGGTAAAAGAAGATGTAGTGACTAAAATTGAGAAAGGGATTCTTAGATGGTTTGGACATGTAGAGAGAATGGATGAAAGAAGATTAACAAAAGAGATTTACAAGGCGAGGGTGAATGGAAATGTTGGAAGGGGAAGGCCTAGGCGAATGTTCCTGGACCAAATTCAGGACATTTTAAATAATGGCCAGGTCAAGAGTACCCTAAAACGACGAACTTGTATGAAAGGATTAATGAGAGTGGAAGAAGCTAAGGAGGTATGCAAGGACCGTGGCAAATGGAGGGATGTGGTCTCTGCCTACCCCTATGGGAACAAGGCGTGATATTTATGTATGTATGTATATCTATGTATGTAGTTGTACCTACAACTGTAAATGAGTGACAGTAAACACTTAACAAAAACTTGTTTTTGGAATCTTGTTTTATGCAAAGAAATCTTCGTCCTGAATGTCGTCTATCGACTGAAACTAATGATGCTTATCCTTCGGATCAATCAATAAGCGTCTTCAGTCTGTATAGCTTAATATGAGGCTTAACCTCTTTTTTTTTTTGAGAAATCTGTGAGTTCGTTTTGTTACGGCGATGGTTTGACATCAGGTGAACATGCTGCTGGTACCATCAACTGGTATTATCTGATTGAATATAAAAGTTCGTACGCATGAACACATAGCGCATATTATGAAGACCGGTGATCGCTATTCAATCAGCTGTTACGCTCTACTTCGTCCGCGTTTCACCCATTTGCATTAAAGTCGGAGGCGCAGCACTTCATACTCGTGACTCCTTCCATGTTGCATTTCCCCGTTATTAGACATCTATTTTATTTTTAACCGACCAAAAAACGGAGGATATGAATTCGGTGCCAGTCAAGGTTTCCTAGAACCCACCCTCAAAGTGCTTTGCTACTTAGTTAAATATACGTTCTTTAAACTTGGATGGCACCGACTTTATACTCGTAGACATGCTTATGTAAATTAACGCAGTTATTTTTTACTTTTTAGTGCGTTTTGAAGTCGATTAAATTTATTTTATATCTTGTATTGAAGAGCTATTCCTGTTTGTTAAAATATATCTTTGTCTAACTACAAAGTTTATCGTTACGTACGTTTGGTCTACGTATAGCATCTTCAAATTCCATCATCATATTTTATTCTATAACGTTGCCACAAGTAAGAAAATATGCAAAGATACCAAATTAAGTCCAAGTGGAATATGGGAAGTGTCCTATTGTTATTATGTCAAAGTTTTAATATAGCTTCCAAGATTTGATCCATATTGTCTACTAAGAGTATATGTTAGTTATAAGCTTTTTAAATAATTGTACGTACACTTTTTCTTCATAAATTATTATGATCGCTTTCATACAAACTATGGTCGTTTAGATATCGATCTTCCATTTTACAGTTGAGCTATCAAGTATCAAATTACTAATGCTCCGATTAAAGTACCTACAGCTCAGATATACTCGTAAGAGCAAGTGAAGCACGCGACTCGCCTCGCTCCAGCGACCGTCTCGATCGACATCGTCCACATTACGCTGTCTGTGGCTTTCTTTAACAATCATTTCGTATATGTAATCTTTGAATAACATCGACGGTGGATTTGGAACCTGTTTGTGAGTTATAATAGAATATGTTATTTCGAATGAGCTGTTATGTTCTCCTCTAGAAACAACAATATTTAATAAACACTCAATTATTATATATATTTTAGTTATTAGAAAAATCAGATACGCTGTCCTAATTCTTTCATTAACTAAGATCTAGCTTTCGGTGAACACTACTAAGGTAATATATTAAGTAGATGAATCATATCTTTTAACTCCTCCGTAAGTTAAAAGTTAAGAGGACCAAACTAAAATCCGAGATTTATTGTACTTATTTCTAGCACAACCTTTTCACTTAGTTGAAAATATTGATCGGCACGTTCAAAGACATATGTATAAAAACATATTTGTTATAATCTAGTTGTATTACAATTTCAAATTTTATTCGAAAAAATAAAATATAAATAGAACTATTGTTAAACTAGAGTAAGTAAAAAATTATATTAAAGAATGCCTTTTCTTTTTTACAGGAAGAACTGGAGGCACTGCGTTCGAAGTTGGATAAAGTTGAAAGCGAACGAACACATTACAAGAACGAGACTGAAAAACTCGAAACTAAGGTATGTACATACAGCGAAAGATTGTGTTAAGGTCATAACACTTGTTGGGTCTTGAACTAATAAATCCACAGGTTTCCAGGTAAAAACGGCTTATTGTCGGGAAAGTAGCTGGTGACGCTTCGGCGGTTGGCTTCGAAGTCGCTTTTTTTTTAAAATGTATCAATTGAGTTTGACATTTACTAAAGTTGTCATCAGCTACGTTCCGTTTTTGGACCTTTATTAGCATAAGTAAATATACATTACAATTTTAACGTTCGCGTTGCGTACATTGCAAATTTTTGCAACGATAGTATTATACCTCCAAAATGGGCTCGAATTTGACTCTATCTCTTACTGTCCATCATATTAAAAATAGATGGTCTCTCCATCTATTTTTTAGATAAAGACAAAATTTAAGAAACTTACACTGTGCAGTTATAAAAACATCGTTGTTTTTATAACTCGACCAAAGTAGACTTCATCATCATCATCATCATTATCAGCCTATTAGCGGCCCACTACAGGGCCAGGCCTCCCTCTTTATAGGAAAGGGGATATGGAGCGTACACCCACCACGCTGCTCCAATGCGGCTTGGCGGACTTAGGGTGATAATGTTTCATTTATTAACGATCACTATCAGATGTTGATGACAGTGACCGGGACCGACGGCTTAACGTGCTCTCCGAGGCACGGGGGTGTATCACCACTAACTTCCCGACTCCGGGCTTGGAATTTACTGAAAATTTCATAGAAGAATAAAAAACTCAGAATTATTCCGTGACCCGACCCAGGATTCGAACCCAGGACCTCGTGATCGAAGCCGGATAGGCTAACCACTAGACCAACGAGGCAGTCACTAGACTTGGATTCAAGAAATTTTCTTAAAGAACATGGCTGAGCTTTTGCGCTCGCTCATTCCCAACTTCCAAATACAGCAAATGGGTACTCAGAAAAGAGATTGGGGGCGTCTCTCTTCACCGAGATCCAAGTCACGAAGTCACCTATAAAGGACCCTTCAGCCCTTCAGCCGACTCTGACAGAGCTTCTCCGCGTGCCCAAACCCTCCGATGACACTGTTGCGATCCACTAATAGAGCCTACAATAAAAAGAGATGAAGACATCTCTCTAGACATTAATCTGAGCCTCACAGAGACTCCCTTAGAGAGACGTTTAGTCCTTATTCTTTATCTAAGCTATAACTATTGTCATAGCTTGCGCTCGCTCAAGCTGCTCCAGTAGACGCTACTGCGGTCACATTACGGACGCTAAAGCAAATACTCAAATAAAATAAATGCTTATTGGTTGTAAATACCTCGTACAGAATCACGTGCTCTCTGTGAAGTATACGAGAATCCGCTATTAATCTTATTACCTGTTAGTGTTAACGGTTAAGTACAAGTAACTCGTAACGTTAATTAGCGCGGATAAATCTCCGCCGCTGCCACTGCTGGTGAACGAGTGGATGCTTAACTATAATTACTTAATAGCAGTTGTTAGTTGAGTTGTCTGCATTTTATGAGATAATTGCATCGATTCATTGATAAATTAATAAAATAAGGTTATCGTTTTCATAATGATCTCAGTTTAAAAAATGCTGAAAACAGTTTTAAATTTTAAAATGTTGTAAATGCTGGATCTATGATTGAGAAATCTTGTCTGTCCTCCACAATAATCCAGCCAAGTTACGAACCAAATAGATTGATTGTTCAGAAGTGAGATTTTTGAGCGATGGTGTTTCTCAACCCGGGCTAAGTTTGCTGTGGTCCTCTTTAGAGTAAGTTAATTTTGGAATCTAATTTTCAAGTGTACGACTTTTAGTTTATATATCGTTTGACAATAATGTAAAAAAGTATATATGGATATATAAGACGGAGGTCCTGGGTTCGATTCCTGGCGGGGCAGATTGAGGTTTTTCTTAATTTGTCTAGGTCTGGCTGGTGGGATGCTTTAGCCGTGGATAGTTACCACCCTAACGACAAAGACGTACCGCCAAGCGATTTAGCGTTCCGGTACGATGTCGTGTAGAAACCGATAGGGGTGTGGATTTCATCCTACTCCTAACAAATTAGCCCGCTTCCATCTTAGATTGCATAACATCAGGTGTGATAGCAGTCAAGGGCCAACTTGTAGTCGACAAAAAAAAATTATTGACGAAGCAAAACAAACATTTATTGTTCTCTCTGAATATAATTCGAGTTTAAAAAATGCAGTGCAATAAACTTTATCGTCTTTATACAAAACCGGTAAGCCTTGACGGAGGTCAATAACGCCTATAATCCAAATGTTTTGAAAACAGGATACAGGCGTCTCACCTGCTTAGGTAATCTTAAAGAACTCCTTACCCTTAGCAACTAAAACTTGCCTGTTGTAATGAAATAAATGTGAATATTGTTTGTTCCCGTCCTTGAATAAAGAGCTTGGCCATCTCTCTAGTACCAATATTTCAACGTAGAAGCAAGCAAGCGTCTCACTTGTTGAGGTAACAAGTGAGCTTAAGAATGATCTTATCAAGAAACAAAAGCCCTTTAAAACAAGCTAAACCGGTAGAATTTATAACATTCGTCTGGATTCCTGTTCTTGAACTCAAAAACTTGCCTATCAATCATGCAACAATACTTCAGCATTAATCAAGCAAGATACACAGGTGCTAACTACTGGTTAAAAAACTTACCAACGAAAACCTTAAAAACAAGCGCAAAGCCTGTTCTGGAAATTAAATACATATAAATGATGTTTGTCTCGATGCCTGTCCTTGAACTCAGAAACTTGCCTATCAATCATGCAATAATACTTGGACATCACCCAAGTGGGATTCACAGGTGTTTCACCTGCTTCGGCAAGTGAACTACCTTATCTTACCTGTAGGAACAATAACTTTAAAAACAAGCTAAGACTGTTTTCAAAAATAAATAGATATGAATAATGTCCATCTCGATACCCGTCCTTGAACACAAAAGCTCCCATCACTGCACCAATGCTTGGAAGTGAATCGAGCAGCTGCTATAGACCCGTCAATCAAGCGCGCACGGCTACTTAGCGTGGTTAAGGTAAGCGCATACGGGCAGTGGTCATGTAATGGTGACGAGATGAAAACTGTCAATCTACAGTAGTTGTTGAACCAGTGCTCAGTGCGTATGGCAATGGAATTAATAAATAATTCGTTCATTTTGTACATCATTTGTCGAGTTAACACTTTTAGTTTTAAATTTTCGTTTGTTCAAGATAGGTTGCAAATGTATTTGCTTGGAATATTTGCGAAATAATCTTTAGCGATCTCATGGGAATATATACAAATATTCGCCTTTATAATATGATTAAGGATAACTGGAAATTGTTAACTGTTAATTAAAATAATGTTACCTATTATTAATTACATATAATAAAACAGTAAACGAGTAAAATAAATTATAGCGAAGATTAAAACGTCTTATAACTTAATCTGCAATTTCTAGTCAGTAACGTATTTTTTTGTTTTTTTCTGCTTCTGGCAAGCGTGTGAAAATCCCGAAAATTATTGGATCAAATTAATATGAAGCAATATTTTCGAGTTGTATTTTAATATAATAATTCGGTATTTGAAACAATTTAATTTATTGGTTTATTATAAACTAGGATAAAAATAATGACGTACGCTGCAAAAATATTAAAAATCTGATAAAGATCTGCAAAGTTACAGCCACTTAAATGTTTGGAGTAGGGGGTCTTCTGTCCTTTTCTCGCAAAACGAATATTTGTACTAAGCCACTATGGCGATACTGTGGTGTGACGTCACAAGACAGTATGGCTGTCTCTGTCTAATCAGACATATTCAAATGTTTATAACTTTTTATTTATTTGATCATTTTAATTAGTTTTATCATATATTGTTTGTTTATAGAATCAAGGTTCAAAAAATAAATTTAAACTGTAATATTTTGATTAGTGTCAAATAGCCAATTCTGTCATACAAATCATATTATAAAAACGTATTTCGTTATATGTTCATAAAAAAAATTTTTTACTTCTTAAATAGTTATGAAAGTCGAACTGAGCTGTATAAATATATAACCTGTATCATTTCCGAGGCAGGTTTTATGTTGGCATCACAATAAACATGAAGTTACTAATGAAGGTAGTGATAGTGCGTATCCGGCGACACTGGATTTAGCTTTCATTGGTACAATAAACATATCTCCAATGCAGATGTACCTTGTGATATAAGAGAGAACACACTTCAATTTTATTTATTTATATAGACTTATACATAAACCAATGGGCTTTATTATCAAAACAATTTGAAAAAATAATAGCGACGATCTGTCGACAACGCCATCTATCTGTAGGGTAGTGAATCAGTATACCCGCGTTCGAAAAATTATTTCCAGCTGCAACTAGATGTCTCTGATCAAAACTAAATGTCAATAATATCAAGTACTTCAAAAATTTTTTTTAATTAAATTGTACAGGTTGGTTCCGCTTGGCTAATAAAAAAGTAAATACCCCCGATGTTATAACCTAGACCATCTTAACTTCATTCTTCATTTAACATCAGCTTTATTATCCGCTGACTTTGTCGCTTTCAGAAAATGAATTCGTTTGACTGTCACTGGATTTTCATAAGAGATATTCTACAGGATATTATTTGTAGAAAAGACGAGTTCGGAGTCAAGTCAATGGCTATTTGTGTAATTGCATTTAAAAACTGAATCAGTTTCTCAATAGATTTTAACATCAGGCGAGATCGCAGTCTTTGATATAGAATGGATAAAAATGGGTCGTAATCACCGAGAAAACTGACATTTCAATAAAATCCGTTATACACATGATAAGCCCTTGAAGTTTTTTCATGGGAGATAGGCTTGCGCTTAATTACGCCTGATGGAAAGCAATGATGAGGTCTAAGACCTAGATCTACCTAGACAATGCCTATTCACTCTTGCCTTGATGATTTTCAGATTGTAGGTAGTAGCATTCCGCACTTTTGCTGTGCACAAAACGTCAATTTAATTCAGTTACCTATGGAATCTATCTTAGGCTATAGAGGTCGCTATCAAGGGCTAATTTGTCATTGACTAAAACTGAATCAATAAACTAGATGGCTGACATGTCAATAAATCCAGTTAGCTATTATTGTAGTGTGTATTCGATGTCAATGTAAAATCAATCCTCTATGGAAATATCACTGAGTACTTATCGACTATTACAATGGAAAACAATGGGCTTGATTATTAACCTCCGTTCAGTGATGCGCATCGCATTAAGACGTATACTGAGCTGCGAATATCTCCTAAAAGAGTTGTTATTGTTTTTTTTTTTAATTTAAGAAAATAATTGACCTCTTCTTGTTTTAATGATTTATCTTTTCGCGTGTTAGATTATTTTAGCGGTTTCACCCGTGTGATTCCCGTTCTTGTGAGAATAGTGGGATAAAATCTAGCCTGTTTCAATCCATGGTATAATCTTCCCCGATTCCAAATTTTTACTACATTAAGTCAAAGGTTGCGACGTGAAGAAGTAACAAACATACGCGCACACACACGTAAACTTTCACTTTTGATTTATTTGTGTGTTTAATATTAGTGTTTGACTGCGATTTCGCCTTATACAACCTAAAAATTGCAACTAATTAAGTTGAAAAATGTACAGTTTATTTTTAAATTAATTAATTTATTACAGGAGGAGAAACTCTCATGTTTAATGTAAATATCTACTACAACAATTACAAGCTGACTATAAATTGTAATACTGACTCCTCACGTACAGTCAGAGTTCACAATTCCAAGTTCGTAAACTACCTTGAGACCTTTTGATGTTTATTGTAATAAATGATAACTTACTTAATAATACATTATTTTACAAGGTGCTCTTAAAATTAAAACAATTTTTATAGGACTTTACACTTTTCAATAATTGACAATATTGTAAAGAATTACAATATTGGTCATCCTCGAAATATGGTTTAATTTGTGCATACTAGTTTTGCAGCTGACTGTACAAACCAGCTCTCCTTGAGCCGAAGGATTAATATGCTTGTACGCGGAGAAATGACATCTTGTGTAGGAGATTGACGGGTTGAGGGTGCATTTCGTAGCACCATTTTTTTCAACTACCCGCAGTTTTTAGTATCGATATTACATTCAGTGAAGTATACGTGGTATTAATATTAAACGCGAAGTGCAAATAAAATAAATTATTAGAAGTGGGTTCTGGTGACATTAAGATATTCTAAAATACGGACTTTTATTAAATAAGAGTGACTTTAATGGACACAAATGCGTGTAAGTAAAAAGCTACATCATTTGTAACTAAGTAGGTAACAAAAAAAACTGTGTAATAACGAAAACCGATAATTAATTATAGATTACATTGAAATATAATAATAATAATAATAATAATATCATTTGTTTCTCACCGCAAACCAGTATAAATAGTACATTTTCATTTAAATCCATTATACATTGGTTTGTGGTTCGCTGGTGCCTGTTATTGGTATAAACCCTTCGTACAGGTCACCACTCCGACATTAAATAATTAACATTGTACCATAATTTACATATTACATAAATTTGTGTGTGTGTGCATGTGTGTATGTGTACGTGATTTCGTGCGTAAGAGAGAGAGAGTTTAGAGAAATTAAATTAAATAAATAAAAACGCATAAAATAGAAGTATGGGTTCTGAGTTATTGCATAATCTCCAATATGTAAATACGCGAAGTTTATTTCGATAAAATTTCCGCAAATCTAATTTCCCTACAAACCTTTACAGTCGGATTTTTTCAACGGTTCTATTTGAAATCAATTCAGTATTGTGTTGATAGCGATATTGTATTTTATTCAAAGTGAATACAGTTATTTGGCAAGCGTTTATCATATAGAATTTTCTTTGTAGGAATGTGGACACGAATGTTTCATATATTCGTCATTCGTTTTTTATATCTTACACACGGGAGTGTTTCCTTGACCGAGAGTTAAAAATATCCAGTTAAGAAAGAAATAGACGTCCGTCAATGAAACCAATTATATAACTACTTTTAGTAGATACAGAGACTACTACTGTATTACGAGTGTCTATACCAATATATGTATAAGTGTAGTTATCTTCTATATATAGATATAAAATTATATATTAACATTCTTTGAAAAAGTTTTTAACAAAAAATAGAACCGACTCAAAACGCACTAAAAAGTAAAAAATAACTGTGTCATTTAGTTGCTTTAATTTACTTAAGCATATCTATGAAGTCGGTGCCAGCCAAGGTTTCTACTTTAAGGACGTTACCTAGAACCCACAAACTGCTTTACTACGTAAAATAAATGTTCCTTAAACTTGGCTGGTTTAATGCGTTTTGAGTCGGTTCTATTTTTTGTTAAAAATTTTTATTTCTTACTTTTTAGTGATTTATCGCCACGTAACGTACTCGTACTATACTGTCATAGTATATTATTCGGCACTAGTAGCCAAAAAGCTACCGATACCGAGACAAAAACCGAAATGGCTGCAAGTGTGCCTATAACATTTAAGGAGTTCCTTCAATTTCATCAGATCCTAACATGATGACGATGGGACCAGCCCTTTCTTATAAAAAAAGAATTATCAAAATCGGACAACACTGTAAAAAGTTATGCGTGGTCATACGTAAAAAATATATATACGTGTCGAATTGAGAACCTCCTCCGTTTTTTTTCGTCGGTTAAAAATAGTGAAAATCTCTGAAAGTGAAAACCCTATTTCTACCGATCGATATCAGTAGGATACTTTAAGAAAATTGCGGACTTAATATAAAATACGTGGCGTCAGTTATAAAGACTGGAAATTCATCCGCATAGATCTGTTGATAAAATCCACATCTTTGTAGTTATATAGATCTAAGCATACATTTGTCGACAGAAAGCTACTTTGTTGTATATGTACTAAAAGATCATAATCCCGTTATAAACAAGTACAAAGTGGAATATGAAATAATCTGAGGATTTTTATAATTAGATAATGGCAAAAAACGCAGACATCCCATCCGCAAAAACTAAACAAAAGTACATCGCGATTCGCGCTGCGCAGTTGAGTTCAACGGATGAATGCAAAAACAAATGCAAGCAAAAACCGAAGCAGATAAATTATTGATAAAAAATTACCACGTGGGATAGATTGAGTCAATGTTGTAAACAGTTTGCGATATACCACAATAATCTACATCCATGCACTTACCTACAATTGAAGTGTCTGTTTGTAATTTAAAAATAATAACCTTTCACTATATATATGTATAAAAGTAGTTACATTAAAAAATCGATTTCCATAATTTTTGTCTGTCTGTCTGTCTGTTTGTTCTCTAAAACTGTCAAATGGATTATTCCTATACTCCCATGCAGGAATAAGATTTTCTTTCAAAGGAGACTGACCATTTTGGACCCAACACGTTACAATAATAAAATATATTTTCAAAAATTCTTTATTTTTTTATAAATCAAAATTACTAAAAATAATTAGTATTTACAATTGCAGACACATTTTAAAACATGTTGTAGATTTTAGGTTTTTGTTTTACAAATAATGACATAATAGTGGGTCCGGCATAATTGAAACTGGCAACACTGGTAATCGTTCCATTTCTTGATGTCAATATCATGTCATCAATTTAATTGAAAGATTATTGCTTTCAATTGAATTGAATCAATTCAATTTGACTAATAAATTATCTTTAAATATCTATTCTGAGATTAAATTATAATGAAAACGTATTGAAATTCAATTATCTATTCGTCAGATTCTGACTAGAAAAATAGGTTGATAATTGCAAAGTCGTACATATATGTCAAACACAACCTAAATCGTGTATTTGTGCTCATATCTTGATTATGCAATTGTTTATTAAACTGAAATTAAACATGCTTAAAATTGATATTATTATTTACCGAATGATACTTATTTGGACATTGTAACGTTTATCAAATTTTAGGCCCAGCGATGTATGAAAAATGGTCAGTGTCCTTTCCATATTAGTTTGACTATTTTTAGTTTGAGCAACATCAATATTTTACAGGCTATACAGAAATAGATATTTTAAAAAAATGGATGTCTATAAAGTCGGCTTACGAGTTACGGATAACAATTTTACATTAACATAGACTTAAGAAAACATTGATGTAAAATTGCAAGCGTCACACGCCGAAAGTTAAGGTTGATTCTTGGCTCTCTATCGCTTGTTTTACGTTCTCGCTTGCACGCTCGGGCGAAAACGTGACAATGAGTTATGCTTTTTTACATGCAGTCGGCGTTCATCGATTTATAAGACACACAGAAACAAAGTAGCGGGCACTCGCTAGTTTCACAATAACATACGTTAGTCCTTCGGTCAAAAGTTTGTAGACCCCGCTACAATGTATGAAAATTGTGTTTATTGTAAGAAGAACGAAAAAAACATGAAAATAATCAAACGACGTCCTGCTTTCAAACGAATTTACGAGGAATTATGTACAACGATTTCCACTTTAATGCTTGGTATTTAATTTTATGATCATGCTGTCTTTAAATAACATAATTTAAAATATCACTCGTTCGTTGTTGTTTCAAAAACAAAATTTGAGTTTTACTAACATTTATAACACAGTACTACTTTGAGCTACGAATATATTATGTCGTGCCGCAACGTGGCGGAGTGCAGTGTAAAAATCTGTTAAAACCGCTTGCATGTACTTTAAGGGTGCAGCTGGTCGGATTACTGCGCGGTGGATTTAGGTTTTATTGCCTACAAGTTGGCCCTTGACTGCTATCACACCTGATGTTAAGTGACGATGCAGTCTAAGATGGAAGCGGGCTAACTTGTTAGGAGTAGCATGAAATTCTCACCCCTTTCGGTTTCTACACGACATCTTACCGGAACGCTTAATCGCTTGGCAGTACGTCTTTGTCGTTTGGTAACCAGCCACGGCGAAAGCCTCCTACCAGCCAGACCAAGACAAATTAAGAAAAATCTCAATCTGACCCGCCGGGAATCGAACCCAGGACCTCCGTCTTATAAAAGCTCGGCCTGTAACTAACGTGCTTGGAACGCATTTTGTCCTGCAATGCCGCCCGCCCCGACACGTTGCGACCCGGCATCATATGACTGTCCTTGATCGTTGGAACAGAAACAATGCTAGGAACACATCGTACTCTGCGCTTCTCAACCTAAAACATACATGTTAGCCTCATGTGCCTGTATTACATTAACAACCATAGCTTTCAGACTGAAAGACAGAAAATATGGCGGCAATAGTTCTGCGAATAAACTGTATCAAAAATAGCTCTACCACTATTAAAATATCTTTAACTTCGTGGATACATAGGAATAAGTCTAAAAATGATACATTAACAGGTCACTGTCCCGTACATTAATTCATAACAACATAGGCGCTAACACATTTAGTCTTCGTTCTCGCCATTTTTCAAACGGCGCAGTAAATTTTGTGATGTAGGTCATACGCGACATGTATGAAACAACATCGTTTTGCAATTTTCAGTCAAATTATAATCTTTTTTAGTTGAGAAAATCTTGTGCCCCTTCACAGTAGCTTCTGCACGCGCGACGTTAAAATTTACGAGTTTAACCCATCAAAAGCTTTGCCGACATACCGTAGCAAGACTGTACAACCAAAATAATTAATTAATATAAATAATGCTTGTATTACCTACACTTATTTATTTTTTATGTTATATTTTTACAAGTTTGTGTGTTTAAATTTCAATCATATACGAACGATTTAAAGATATTCATGAATTTCAATTTCTGCGTAATAGCCAGCTTCTTCACTTAATTGGAAAAACATCATTCTGAAAATTTCTCAATAGTTCCAGTGCTCGACTCGACACTGACAGGACTTGAGTGGCATCTCCACGCGCTGGACTAATATCGTGCCTACTCGAGAGGCCTGTGGTTGAAGGCGAGATTTAAATGAATATTTCTCAGCGCAGGATTATATTTGTTAGCTAGTTTTTTCAGAGAAACCTACAGTAGATTATAGTTTGTTCATTTTATTAAAAAATTAAACTTAAACAATGTACTATATCTGTCCTTAACTCTGGTAAGCAAAAATGTTGTCGAATTTTCAAGAATGACTCATTTGTTTTTGTCGTTTCGATGGCTCGCACGCCGATGGAAACGCCGTCAGTATGGTAGGGGCGTAACATCTACAAGACAAGAGAAGCGAGCCGCTGCGTCCCATTTAGAGATTGATTTACTCCTCCCGAAATATTCCGCTGGAGAATTAAACGCTTTGACTTTGTTAATTAGATCCCAGCGAACAAATACACTTTGAAGTTCGGAAATGGATATTGATATTAATGCCAAAATTAATTAAGTGAGCTACGAGTTACTTAATTTATTAGTTGGGTTAAACAACTGTTGTTATATACGCGCTAACACTCTTAAATTACCTCCCAAAACAGCAATATAAGCCGCATATTTAACTCGCAACTACTCGCAAGAGAATCAAAACCTAAAGGGTACTTCCAGTCAACCTAGAATCTTGGAATTTGTCATAAACCAATCTTTTATAGCATATATAAAGGAAAAATTCCGAAAACTTTAAATTTTGCGAAACCCTCGGTGCGTGAGTCCGATTCGCACTTGGCTGGTTTTATTATTATATTTTGTCGCAATTAGCTTTCGCTTTTACCATATATTTGTGTATAATATATGGGTCAAATCTTGGATTCTGAATCAGAACCACTTTTACCTTCTAACGGACCTTATTTCGGTATACTTTTGAGTCTTTGAAGGAGAAATTTCAGATCATCAGTGAGCCAATAATATGGCACCACGAAGCTGGTGGTGGTGGATGAAGTTAAAAGATCATAGGATTTTGTAAACTAAATTAGATAACCCAACCGAGTTTGTTATTTTCCTTGGCAATCAGATACTCTGGTTTTACATATAAAGCACCAAGATTAATATTTGTTATTTTTTTAATCACAAAAAATATATTGTTCTAACAACAATATATGACAATTTTATCTAATTTAAAAGAAAAAGACTACCTTTTAGCAAATTACTCTTCTGGATAGTTTAGAATTATAATAATTATATAGTTATATGTAAGGTTAGAATTTTTAAAATATAAGAATTAGTTTATGTATCACTTTATACTATTTATACTATATTCGCTATAATTAAAATTGGTTTTTGTCTTAGTTATAATTATAATTGTGTTTGCTTTTTGTTTGTCTTTCTACTGTAGTATTTTTAATTAGCATGTTGTGTTTACTAATAAGTAGGTTTACAATTAAACATTTAGTTTTTAAGATCTTACTATTGTTATATATTGCCAATTGTAACCTGTTGGTAACCTTAATAAATAAATAAATATTTTTTAAGTATATCTACTAAAATAACTATGAATAAATACATCATTGCTGCACTCAATCGTATTTACAACAAAATATATTTCGGCCTACTGATTTCAGTTAATTGCGCGTAACATTCGTCAAAATAACTCAAGGATTTGCACGTTCAAATATAACTAGTACAAACTAACTTGTGGGTAAACTACAGTTCATGTTGTCATACTCTTAAAACTATATCGATAGGTCGTGTCAAACATCGAGTGCCATCTGATGTTGCAAAAGGCTGGACTGCGTAGATTCATGGCGGCGCTGAGTACTGTTTCGTTCTACAGAATCAATTTGTATAATGTTCCTCGTATTCAGAGCGGACTCGAAGACATCCACCGAAATCTTGAGACTTATACAATTGTATAATTTACAGTGAAAAAATCTATGGAACGTGCTGAATATTTCAATCTTTAAAAAGTTAGTAAGTGTGCACATTCCAACATTTTTCTTCAAACTATTTTACAATACGTATCGCCCTGTATATGCGTAGAAAGTAGAGTTAAAAACGGACAGATTTTTAACCGACGAAAAAAAACGGAGGAGGTTCTCAATTCGACACGTATATTTGTTTTTTTTTTTTTTTTTATGTATGACCACGCATAACTTTTTACAGTGTTGTCCGATTTTGATAATTCTTTTTTTATTAGAAAGGGCTTACATCCAAGGTGGTCCCATTGTCCTTATGTAAGGATCTGCTGATGATATCCTGGGGAAATTGAAGGAACTCTTCAAATTTTGGAGGCACGCTTCCAGCGATTTCGGTTTTTGACTCGGTATCGGTAGCTTTTTGGCTACTAGTGCCATATAATATACTATGACAGTATAGTACAAGTACGGTACGTGGCGATAAATCACTAAAAAGTAAGAAATAAAAATTTTTAACAAAAAATAGAACCGACTCAAAACGCACTAAAAAGTAAAAAAAAACTGTGTCATTTAGTTGCTTTAATTTACTTAAGCATATCTAGGAGTCGGTGCCAGCCAAGGTTTCTACTTTCAAGGACGTTACCTAGAACCCACAAACTGCTTTACTACGTAAAATAAATGTTCCTTAAACTTGGCTGGCACCGACTTCATAGATATGCTTAAGTAAATTAAAGCAACTAAATGACACAGTTATTTTTTACTTTTTAGTGCGTTTTGAGTCGGTTCTATTTTTTGTTAAAAATTTTTATTCCAATTTAACAACACAACTATAAAACGAAAAAGGTGTTTATAAAAAACAGACGAAATAACAACACGACGTTCACTTTTTAATCAAATTAATAAAAAAGTAAAAGACGAGACGAATTACGTGATGTTACTAATACTACTTTGTCAACATAATTATTTAAGCACGAATATTGGTTTAATAAAATCCATTGTAAAACAACGAACACTTTAATAAGTTTTTTCATAGTGTTAAAAATTAAGTGGTTCTTACTCTACTTTACTTTGCGCTACTAATATATAACAATACAAAAAGGTTAACACTATATATGTAATATAGTTTATTTGGAGCTTAGGCCCACCATGCTGCTCCAACGCCGAGTTCTGCACAAATGACTTTATACAATGGGATAACACATGTTTGCCAAGCATTCATCAATAATGCCACTATATCATCGTCAGCTTAATTTTAACCGCCATCAACAGGGCCAGATCACCTTATAGAAGCTGAAATATGTAGATATGATCCTAGGACTCGAAACCAGGGTCTCACTCTCAACTACTGGACCAACGAGGCATGGCGCTATAGATTGTTCTTATTGCGGAATTGCGTAATTCGTACAAATCCGTGACGGATGTGAGATCGTTCGGTTCGGGCGTAGGAACCGCGTACGAGCTACTGGCTTGCAGCGCGCATTGGCAGCCGTCACTGTGTTATTTATTTCTTATTGGGTTTATCTGACAATACCGGCTGGCTCGAATTTAAACCCATTCAACTGTTAATGGATTTATTTTCTTATTTTTATAACGGCTCAATAAACTCCTAAAAGTACAAACTATTGTGATGATTACAGTTCTATAACATTACGACAGATATCAAGTCTGTTACTACATATTTATTTTTTAGTTTTATTGAAAAGTGTTTACACACATTTTTGGGATTATTTATATTTAAGAATAAACATAATATTAAAAATTGCGGAACCGACGGGATGCGAACCCGAGTCTCTCTGGCAATCCGGGCACTTAGACGCAGGTTCGAATCCCGTCGGTTCCGCAATTTTTGATATTGCGTATATTCTTAAATATACATATTTATTATTGATGGCCTCCGTGACGCAGTGAATTTATAAGGCGAAGGTCCTGGGTTCGATTCCCGGCAGGGCCGATTGAGATTTTCTGAATCGGCCGTGGCTAGTTACCATTCTATCGGCAAAGACGTACCGATTTAGCGTTCCGGTACGATGTCGTATAGAAACCGAAGGAGCGTAGATATTATCCTACTCCTACCAAGTTACCCGTTTCAATCTTGGATAATCTTGGATCACTTACCATCAAGTGTGATTGCAGTCAAGGGGTAGCTTGAATAATGAATAAAAAAAATTATCATGTGCTCACATGGTGATAGTTAGACGTTTAGGACATGATCGTTAACGGTTGTGAGACATACAAAAGGAGAATGCCAGATCCTAACCCATAAAGAACACAAATTGTAAATATACTAAAAATATCCTATTATTATATAAATTTGACGACCTCCGTGGCGCAGTGGTATGCGCGGTGGATTTATAAGACGGAGGTCCTGGGTTCGATTCCCGGCTGGGCAGATTGAGATTTTTCTTAATTTGTCTTGGTCTGGCTGGTGGGAGGCTTTCGCCGTGGCCAGTTACCACCCTATCGACAAAGACGTATCGCCAAGCGATTTAGCGTTCCGGTACGATGTCGTGTAGAAACCAAAAGGGGTTGGATTTTCGTCCCACTCCTAACAAGTTAAGTAGCTCGCTTCCATCTTAGACTGCATCATCACTTTACATCAGGTGTGATAGCAGTCAAGGGCCAACTTGTAGTCAATAAAAAAAAATGTTTTACATATAGCCATTTTTACTGTTGGACATCGAAATAAAATTTTGTTAAAAAGTAATTAAACTATGTTCTTTTAATTTACACTCTTCACGCATTTTTAAATCTTTATTATTGCACTAGGTTCTAGCTTTTAAATCGTTTTTATTGTATTTTTATCAAAAGTGGGCTCTAAAAGAGTAGTTAGTATACAGACTCGTTAAGTCTGTTTAAATTTAAAAATGTATTTAATGAAGCTTTGCGACTGTCATGTCATTGTGACAACTATACGGAATAACGATACGGAAATGGACGATCACCAATGTTAGGCTCGTGTCGCATAATCCGAGTTCTAGAAGTTTTAAACGTAATTTATATTAAATAGTAAAAAAATGCAACAAAATACATTGTTGTACAACATGTTTTTATTCGTGGGTTAAAGTCGTTTACATTGTCTGGCATTCTCCTTTCAATCAGTAAGCGATAGCTATACAATATAATTTCCTCATGTCGTCAAACTGCAAATAGTCTCGGTCTTTATATGTCAAACGAACAAACGACGAATCTATATCGGATATAGTCGGTTGTTTAGGTTTGTATTTTTGGAGTAATAAACTCCAAATGCTTGTCTGGCCTTATTTTACAAACGATTTGTTTTAAAAAGTCGCAATGAATGGTCCATGTAAAACAACGATCAATTGTCAGTTTTTGCGTAGTAGTACTACCTAGTAAATCAAAAAATAACCCTACAAATAGCCGAATATACAACCTCCACAATTTGTTTTTTGTATGTTTGAAGAAAATCAAATTAGTGAAATCAAATAATACAAGCAACCTTCGTTCACCTTAGCTTTGCGTTCGAACGTGCGATCTCTTTATTTTTGCACGAAATAATAAGCAGTCATTTTGCAATTTTTAATTTTCCTTCTTTAAAATCGGTTAAAATTAAAAATAGTCTGAAGACGCTTTGCCTGTAGTGACTCACGAAAGCTCACATCCGAATTTTCCGGTCCACGTTTTCCCAATAACAGTTTACTTCAGCAATTTTTCGGAAAATTTTGGAGTGTTATTACGTACCATTGATATTATTATGTGTGCGATAAATCCGAACAACAACATTAACCCTACAATAAATTAGACGAAAACTACTTGGAACAGTTTACGTCGTTATGTACTGACGGCTATACTGCAATTTCTTGGCAAAACAGACACTGTTTTTGCCAACATCCTCTGTATTAAGTGGTCAAAACTCTTTTCAGTATGAACACCAAAAAGATTGCTATGTTACGATTACTCGTATTGTAACTGCAAGAAAAGTTTGAGGCTATAGGGACTGTCAACCGTACTGGACGTATTTTTTAATTAATACGTAATTATTGAAAAGCAGGTTGTGTCATGGATCGTAAAAAAAGTGTGCACTTTTTTATTGCGAGATGCAGGTAAAATAAACAAAGAAAATTTTGGTTAAGAATATTCGATTTATTACTATTATGAACGCCGAAGGGAACTATTTTCATCGAAAATATGAAGCTTTCTTTTTCTCGAAATTTGGAAATAAACTTTTACATACGTTCCAAGCTTCTTGTTTGATAAATTTGTTTTTATAATATTCATTACTAGTGTCTCAAAGAACGGGGCACTCCTCAATCAGCGAAATAAAAAAATCGACGTCGTACTCTGTCCTTTTTTTACAATAAAGTAAACTTGAGACGTCTCAGAGCGACTAAAAAGTGTTGTTAACAAGTGTGACGTAACATCGCATAAATGTGCGATGCGATTCAATTCACAAGTTCTTGCAATGAGACTTGCGAGCTCGCAGGTTTTTGCGATGGGACGTCGCATCGCAGTTTTGTGTACAAGCCCTTATTTATTAAGGGCTTGTACAGGTTAGCAGTGGTTAAATTGAGTAACGATTCATATATAGCTTAACTTTTTAACCCTGACTGTTTCTGATATATTATTGGCAATAATAATATTATTATTTCATTAAAGTTTTAGCACGAGAACGTAGCTGATTTGGCGTGGGTTTTACGTAAACATCCTAGCTTAAATGTAATCGGTGCGGTTTTATTATTACTGTAGTTTAATATTCTTGGATATTTCTTCACAAGCTTCATATATTTTCATCGTCATTAGGTGATGGATATCTAATGCTGAACATTGGCGTCTTGTAAGGATTGCTTTTGCATCCACCAGCTCACTGCAACCGTTTAACTAGTAGGGGTCGAGTAACTCTGTGTTTTGGAGAGCGGGCTCGTTGTTCCAGTACATTGCGACCTTACAATTACTCGGAATGTACCTATATTTTTCGATTTTTAATTAATTTTACTACCTATTTATCAGTAGGGGGCAGAATTAATTTTTTCCTTTATTTTCTTACTAGAATAACATTGGCAAGTTTTGGTTGCTTTCGATAATGCGTTCACGCAACTAAAAATATAATGCGTAATGCGTATATTAATTGTTTATAATATAGTGAAGGACGGTGAGTGTATTTTGAAGGTTCAATTCGGAGTTGCACTTCGACATCTACGTAAACTAAAATAGTCGAGCGGCCACGAGTGCCCGGCGACCGAGTTAGCCGGCGCAGTGCGTCCGCGGAGCCCTCTCGCGCCGGTGCTATTTCCAACCGATGTCCCGACGCATCGGCCCGCGAAACTGATACAGCACGGAGCGGTGAAATGGCACTGGACTTTCACCAAGGAAAACACTTCCGCTTGTGCAGGAAACGCAAGCGCGTCACCGCCTAGACAAAATGCCGCACGCAAGTTCACCAACAGCCAGAGGCATGAACAACAGTAAGCTCAACATTCAGATACCGGAACACGATGCTAATGGCTCCAATGGCGCTCTCTCTCCGAACTCCAATGGGGCTCTATCACCGCCTATTATATTGGACGCGACACCCAAGAAACCTCCTAAAGCACCACTCGGACGAACTATATTACCCGTCAAGAAAGCTAAAACTTTACCTATTAACTTTGAAGACACTGTACCGCCGAAAGTACCTACGGGATTATTGAATGGTAAAAAGTTATTTGTCACTAAACCTTTAAAAGAGATCGTCACGATCCCTCAAAGTACAGCTGAAAATGGAAAATATCTGACGACACGTTCACCGAGTCCATCATACAAAAGGAGTATGTCGCTATCAGTGGAAACCGGTTCAATTGCGGAACTTGCTAAACGGCATGTTCCTAACAATAACCTACTAGTTTCACGGTCACCGAGCCCTTCGTCCTACAGTAGTGTGAAAAGTTCAGCAAGTCAATACTCCACCTGCAGCAGTAACGGCACTTTCGTTCCGTTGACCCGGTCCTCTAGCATGAACTCCACACTCTACAACAGAACTCCGACGCCTCGAAGATTGTATCCGCAAACTTCTGATAGCTCAAATGCTGTCAACTTAAATGAACTGCGATCTAAAGAACAAGCACCAGTGGTATTCGATGCTAATTTGTCCTTCGTCCTCGGTTGCAAAAAACAGCCAGTGAGGCAAAAATTTAAACCCATAGCGGCACATTTGGAAGAAGGAACGTCTTCGAACTATCTAAGTAATAAAATTGACAACTTTCTGAAAAGAACAGACCATGTTATGGATGAATGGAAAAGATTAGGGCACAAGAATGATTTAGATATTTACTGTGATGGAAAAAGGAGAGTCGGAAGGTCTAAGTCAGCAACTAACATCATGATTAAGGGGTTCACTCTATTCAGCCGAACAGGAAGCAGGGCCAGCAGCGTCTGCCGATCGTCCAGAGGAATTTCTGAAGATAGAACAACAGTTTCGGAAATGGACGAGGTGAATCATATCTATGTATAAAAGTCTTATTTCTAGAATTCACATTCTTTCTTGAGCTGGAATAATATAAAAAAAAAATAAAACAAACATACTATAATAAATTATCACTGGCTGTTCGATAGTTTCACGCATTAGCCATGGCGCTTGAGACTCGGATCATTATTACCGCATCAGCGCGTCGCTTGCCAAAAGCTTTTTTTTTTCTTATTGTCGAATTACAATTGCGTAAATTTTTGGCTGCCATTATTTTAAAGTTATCAATTGCAACAAACTAGTATAGTCAAAACATTAATGAAATTACATTTTAATTTCATAAGTATTTGAAACTGCTATGTGCTTGGCAAACGTTGATGCATTGTGTATAATGTAGATCTATCAAATCGTTGTTAAGGCTGGACCTCCCACTCAGAAACGATGCGTTCCAATTTTAGCATATTCTTTGAGTTATTATCATCTCCATTCATTATCATTTTATTCTTATAACAATATAATACGACAGATGGCCTTTTGTTTGTCTTCATATTTGATTTGTAGATTTGTTTGATCTAATTTCTTTCTCGTTTTGTACCATATCGACACGTGATATCTCATAGATATTTACCACTTCATAGGCTAAATCGTAGGTGATATACTAGTGGTTTAGCAAGAACGACACTCAGCACTATATGACCTTTATTCGGGTTCCGTTTTCCTCATTACTTACAATTTAATACTTACCTCATAAGCAAGATGGCCACGAGGTCCTGGGTTGAAATCTTGGGTCAGAGTGTGGAATAATTCTGAATAGGTATTTCTTTCTTTTAAGAAATTTTCAGTAAGTTCTAAGCCTGGCCTCGATAAGCTAGTGGTGTTGAACCCCCTACCTCGAGCTATCATCAACATCTGATAGTGATCGTTAATAAATTAAACATTTTGATTTTGTGTGAAAATAAATAAAATTATAACCCGCCGGCCGGCATTGGAGCAGTGTGATGGGTCTACGTATCATATCCTGTCTTCTGCAAAGAAGGAAGTCTGGCCCAGTAGAAGACCGTTAATAGGCTGACAATGATGAATATAAGCAAACGACATCATAGATCATCAGATTTATGATATCGCGAGTCGTGTTGTATAATCGTATACAAAGGAAACGTTGGAAAAATTTCATGCTATTAAATAATATAGTCGTATTTTTATTTGTTTTAAACTTTATTATGTATAAGATTCAGTGATTCGAGTGTAGGTAGATTTAACTTTTGGGTTAAAAATGACGTGAGCTTGCCTTGCTCTATATTCTTTATGCCACGTTTAACGTCTTTACCCAGATTCCCAATGTCATAAAGCGTTTATTTTGATTTATTTAGCGCATTTTACGTTGTTGTAGTAATTAAAACCGTTTAATGTTTTTTCTTGTAAAAATAACTACGACATTATGTTAAGATATGTTAAATTTTATATTATTGGCAGTTTCATCTGTGAAATCAAATTGAATGTGTTTTATTTAGCGGCATTAACTGTCAATTACAGCCATTGATATAAACAATTATTACAGATAATTGTGTTGCAATTAATTGTAACTAATGTTGATATAAATAAATGTATTTACCAGACAAAATCTGTCAACATGACAACCAAAAGACACGTCTGGCATCCAATGGCATCGCATTTTATAAATGATTTACCAAGACAGAATTCCAAACTATTTATTTACTCGGCCTGCGCCAAGTAATTTCTATTTAAACGATTTATTTGACCAATGAAAGATTACTTGTAATGCTTTTGAATTAGTTACAACATTCTTCTAAATCATTTTCCCGACTTGAGCACTCTCAATTTGTTAGCGGGCTTGCTGGGAAACACTAATAATTAATTAGTGTTTTAATTCTGCTAGTGAGATGCTGTTTGTCTCCTGTTCAGTGCGTATTTCACATCTGTCATCTTCTGATTCAACCGGTTTTACTATTGATATTCCTGTGTATATTTTGTTGGAGAAAATTATCCCGCTTCTGATACGAAAAATAATAAATGTTTGTTCCTAAAGTAGCACGAAAAGTTACCGAGGTATGACGTACGAGTATTTTACCGTTTTTCTTATGAACGTCTCACCAATACTACAATTAATTCTAAAAGTATAGGTTATGGAACAAGCAAATTTTTCGCCTATTTAAATGAATAAACCATCTCGTATACAGATGAGAGAGCGCAAAGTACAGTGCATAGAAAGACCATATACAAAAACGTGTTAACATCCTCTCGTCATCCTTAGAGGTAGATGTTAAGACTCTTATGCCAGAAATTCATTCAAAACTATATTATTAAAGACCATATCATTTGTTGCAGCTATCCGAAGTGGGCGGTGAGTTAGCGGAGGAGCGCGCTGCAGCGGCGCTGGCGGCGGAAAGAGCGGACGCCGAGGCGGCCGAACGGCTGCGCGTCGAGAGAGACAACAGGGAGTTCCTCGCGAACAACCAACGGTTGCAACAGGTATGGCTTCCATTTTGTTACAACTGCAGAAATGGGATGTTAGCTAGCAGAGCAGTGTTATCAGAACTTAATAATTAATTTAATATTAGTAAATTATATATTTCCGTATCTATGACGACTGACTGTCGCAAAATTTCCCCATTTACATTGGTACTTCGTGCATTTAGGCACTGATGTTGCTAGTTGACTTTTCCTAAAATAATATTCAGAACTTCGATAAGTAAATGGTTTAAATTCCCATAACGAATAATATAATACTATGAAATATTGAGCTTTTTTAGCTACCTTGTATGTCGTATTTATCTTCATCCACTTCAACATTCACGTGATCTTTTATACCCGGGTTTCTTTTATAATCTCGGCAGGATTAATTTAAATGACTAATAAGTAATCTCTGCATCCATAACTGTGGCATTAGCACTTTAGCTAGAAAACATACCCAGATGAAGCAGATTACTACAATGGAATTTCTCATGCAGGCATCAGAACGTCTGGAGCTTGAGCTGTTGCACTGGAGATCTGCAGAAAACGGCGGCGCCGAGCCCTCGGACTCAGAAGGTTCGGAGGCTGACGGTGGCAGCAGCAGCGAGAAGTACAAGAGGCGATTCGAACGAGCTCACAGGGAACTACAACTGTTGCGAGCGCAGTTGAGAAGACAACATGAAGACGACCTTGAACAACTCGTCACTGTCAAGAAACAACTTGAAAAGAAGGTAAATATTTTTGTCCTATCCTATCAGGATGTTTAAAATCATATGGGTAAGTTAGGGTTTTTTGTAGATGTTCTCAAGCCATCAACCAGCGTCTTATAGCAACTTACTGATATAATATTGGCCTCTTATAATACACATAATAATTTGTCATTGATTCTAAATAAAATCTTGAAATTTTATTAATTCAGCTCTTTAGAAATTGTGTAAATTATCGTTCAAAATCAGTTAAAGTATATATAGGTATACCTCCTAATTAGTTCTGTATTTAATTGCATTTCTTAATGTGTGATATATTTAATAAAACAATAATATATAATTAAATTAGTACAAAACAATTGTTTATGTTACATAGTAGACCAACATTTGAATTTAAGCCAATGTTTTATCTCTATCCGAAACTCAGTTATCTATGATCATCCTTGATCGCGTACTGATGCTGATAATATACTAAGCCTGATAGCGTAAGTACCATCTTTTATACACTATTGCCTTTGTATATAAAACTCTCACTTGGTATTTCGTATGTGGTGAATAACAGTGTATGTAAAAACAGTGATGGTAGACGAAAGCGAAGAGGTCAGTGCACTTCGCCCCTAAGGACGGTTACAGTCAATGTTTTCAAAAAATCTTTTACACTTCAGATGTTTGTGATAATTCAGTTTGTTGGCGTCCATCCAATTAAATTAGATCGGCCGATGATAGCAGAGATTAAACTTTTTATACGTTGACCTAATCGGTGCAGTTTCGTAATAGATTAATCTATTGTGTAACGCGAATTGAATGATTTGTGTTAAACGTTTTCGGTCAACTTTTACTGGTATGTTGAGGTAGTTGACACAAATTGTGTTGAGTTTTTTTACTCCTAGGCAAAACTTGTTTCGCACGTTAAATTTAATCTTTTACGGTTTGTGTTATTTATTTGAATTTTATTTTAACGTTTAAATTAGTTGCTCTATTAGTTAAGCCTCACGCTTGAACTAAAAAATTATACAAGTACAATACTTAATGTGCTTATATAATATTTTGAAATGTAATTCTCTATTTATACGAATGGTTTTGTTCTCTCATTTATTTTATATTTATATATTTTTTAAAAAATATATTCGATTATATTACTACCTATTATAAATACAATATAAATCAAATAAATCTTTTTATAGTGACTATTGGGTTGATAACAGTTCGATTTAAATTTTACTTTGTTGAGTTCAGATTACACGTATGTCTTATCTACTACTATAGCAATTGAGTCATTGAAGCTGTTATTTATTTTTTTTACTAGATATGCTCCGCGTAGATCATATTCCAGCTTGAATATCAGGATAAAAAGTAACCTTCATGCTAATTCCCCACTCTTTTGTTATCACTGTCATAAATATGTAAGGCCTGTGTGCACCAAGATTTCGGTTATCATAACCAACGGTTAACATAGCTAAACGTAAAATTTACTGTTCACGAGAACCCGTACGCGGGTTAAGGACGTAAACTGGGCGGTTATCTTAACCGAGCTTACGTCCTTAACCGGCGTAAGGGTAGTCGTGAACAGTAACCGAAATCTTGGTGCACACAGGCCTAAGTCCATTTTCCAGTGGTGGGATTGTGGGAACAAGATGTTGGCCATTTAAATTTAGCACCACTTCGCAAAGCCTAGTGCAGGGAACACGTTCAAGACGTCATCGTCGACCTCAGGAACACAGGGGTGTTTCTAAGGTCTTAATATTTGTAGCCAGGTACCCCGAACACACTGCTTTCCTAACCGCCCAGGATAAACCCAATATTGATGACCCGACATTTGCAACAGCCTTAGTCTTCAAACTCGAAGATAATAATGTTGCTTGCCAGCCAAAATAAAAATGGCGGTAGAACTTCCCTAGACGAGCTCTGTCATAAAATAATTATTATTTCTATAAAGGAGGAAATTGTGCTTCTTTGAACACCAGGTGCTCAGTTTGCTGTGTAATTTTGGAAGGAATGATACTGAGCAAGAGTGGACCGGACTCGATTACCTACAATTAAAGCGAATTGTAGATAATAGGAAAGCTTATTGCATATTTGTTCAGAAGCTGACACCAAGTGATGATGATGATTGCTAATAAGCTTCAAAGTTATAAAAGGTGTAATTAACGCATATATTTCATTGTGTTATTAGGTGCAAGATGCTTACGAAGAAGTGGAAGAGCAGCGAGCGGTGGCGGCGCAGTGGAAGCGCAAGCTGCAGAAGCTCACCAACGACATGGCCGACCTGCGCTCCTTGCTCGATGAACAGGTAAATAACTCAAATGCTCTTTAAGGCTTTCATATTTAAATCCAAACACATTTCATTGCTTTTAGCAGTGGAACTGTAAAACACTGATATGTCCTTCAACCTGTGCGGTAATAAACTTAATGTACTTGTAGCTTCACTGACCGCCTTATACTTTAGCCTAAATAGATGATATAACAACGCCAAATTCATGTCAATCGGACTTCCCAGAATAGAGTGTTTTTACAACACTTGTTTGAATTTTCTCAGACATGCCGCAACAATCTCCTTGAGAAACGCCAGCGCAAATTTGACGCGGAACTGCACAGCGCACAGGACGAGCTGAAGAGAGAGCGCAGCGCCAAGGACCGCCTGTCACGCGAACGAGACCAGGCGCACGCGGAGAAGTACGCGCTGGAGCAGAGCCTCTCTGTGAGTACACTACTAGCGCACTCTCTAAATCTCATTTTATTTCTAAAAGGGCAACTGCTAAATTTCGTGTCGTGTAGACAAATTTCAAACTTCTTTAAGTTGAAATACATTAATTCGACTCCCTTATGATGTTTATGGTGTTATTATAACAGGAAGCTCGCATGGAACTCGAGCTGAAAGAAGAACGGCTGGCGGCCGCAGCGCGCGAGCTGGAGGAGCGCGGCGGCGGCGGGGACGAGGTGGCGACGCTGCGCCGCGCCAAGACCGACCTCGAGCGACGCGTGCGCGACCAGGAGGAGGAGCTGGACGAGCTCGCGGGGCAGATACAGGTGAGACGTTTGATCAACGTTTGGGCGGAGGGTCAGAAGCCGGCCATAATCCAGAGCAGACACGAGTAGAGGGCGATAGAGATAATGTAATGTCACTTATTTTCAAGTAAATAAGTGCCAGACTCCATAATTATGGGAACTCAATATCGTCACTTTTGGGCGAGCGCAGAAGCATAAACAACGTCGGTCTCGAAAGTTGAGAGGACGGTACGAGACTCTAAGGACGTCCACTGTGAGATTCGGACCTTGGATTATCCGTCTTCGCGCAACGGGCACGTCATCTAATAACTGTATTGTCGTAGAGGCTTAACAGGTGCCTGCTTATTTTCGCAATTTCAAGACGTACCTACCTTACGCAGTGTGAACGAACTATAGATGAACTGCTAAATACAAATGTGATCAAACCAGACCAAACAGCGTAAGAGCATAATTATGGTTAGTTCATTGACATCTGATCATATAATTGTAAATTCTCTAATTTTTTTTGAAAATAGATTGGTGATGAAACGTTGAGTTAAATGGCGTCTTTCTTTACACACACATTTTTTTCTAACCATATTATTTATTACATTTTGCAGCTTCTAGAAAGTTCCAAGCTTCGGCTGGAGATGTTACTGGAACAGCAGCGCAAGGAAGCGCGGCTGGAGGCGGTCGCACGAGATGAAGAAATGGAGGAGACTCGCGCTAACGCTTCCAAAAAACTTAAAAGTGAGAACTTCCGTTAATCATTAATCTTAAATTCCTTTAATTGCAAATTTCTTGCAAATTTGCAATGAAAGGAATGAGAGCTGTTTGATTTAAAGTTATAGAGCTTTAAATTTACTTCCTTTTTAATTTAATAAAAGGGGAAGTGCTGTTCCACGTGGTTATTTATATTTTTTACTTATATAGTGGAGTAATTCAGAACACTATTTCTGAAATTGGCGGTAACAATTAATTCACAATCCAAAGTATTTGTTAGGAGAGCACAGTAGTCGTACGAGTACGAATTTAATGGTGATAATTTTTGACGACCTCCGTGGTGCAGTGGTATGCGCAGTAGATTTATTAGCCGGTCCTGGGTTCGATTCCCGGCGGAGCTGGTTGAGATTTTTTTAAAATAAAAATAAAATAAAATTCGTTTATTTCAGGCCGTGACCCATAATGTTAGTATAAAATCAACAAAAAAAACTTAAAAACTATGTTAGTGTTACTACATACTTAGAAAAATATTAAATTAATTTAAATATCTGCCTGCTCGCGCTGTCGCACCGGGTATACACATATGAGTGTTTACCCAGTGCCTCAGCACAGGGCAGTCAGGCTTCTCAGCAATCACCCTCAGCATGACGTTGGTGCTCCTCCTCACCCTGCTCATTAGTGACGCAGTTCGTTTGCGTATGACAGTAGTAAAACTGTCAGTATTCGCATAAGCAAACATGGCTGATGCGCTGCAGTGCCGAGGTAGCCCCAACATCACCCTGAAGGCATTGTTGTACTGTACTCGAAGCGCATTGTACGTCTTCTGCGTATATTTGACCCACAGACTGCACGTGTATAACGTCTGGCAGAACGCCTTAAATAATAATTTTTTGATTGGTCCTGGTCTGGCTGGTGGGAGGCTTAGGTCGTGGCTAGTTACCACTCTGCCGGCAAAGCTGTACCCCTAAATAATTTAGCGTTGTGGTGCAGAAACCGGAGGGGATGTGGATTTTCGTCCTACTCCTAATAAGTTAGCCCTCTTCCATCTTAGATTGCATCATCACTTACCACCAGGTATAGTGCTACAAACTTATCTAACCCGGCAGCTAAAACTAGATCTAACGTCACAGCGCTGTCACTCTTTTGACACTTCGCCGCGCCAAATAAGTTTGTAGCACTGTACCATAACTTGTAATGAATATAAAAAATAAAAATTGTCAGTGCTGGAGAGCCAGCTGGAGAGCGAGCACGCGGAGCGCAGTCTGCTGCTGCGCGAGCGCCACGAGCTGGAGCGACGCCTCGCCTCGCTGGAGGAGACCGCGCGCGCCGAGAACCAGGAGCAGGCGCAGCTCGTGCAGAGGCTCAAGAGGTAACCACTACTGGTCATGTTAATGTATCTTCAACATCAGACCGCGCGCGCCGAGAACCAGGAGCAGGCGCAGCTCGTGCAGAGGCTCAAGAGGTAACCACTACTGGTCATGTTAATGTATCTTCAACATCAGACCGCGCGCGCCGAGAACCAGGAGCAGGCGCAGCTCGTGCAGAGGCTCAAGAGGTAACCACTACTGGTCATGTTAATGTATCTTCAACATCAGACCGCGCGCGCCGAGAACCAGGAGCAGGCGCAGCTCGTGCAGAGGCTCAAGAGGTAACCACTACTGGTCATGTTAATGTATCTTCAACATCAGACCGCGCGCGCCGAGAACCAGGAGCAGGCGCAGCTCGTGCAGAGGCTCAAGAGGTAACCACTACTGGTCATGTTAATGTATCTTCAACATCAGACCGCGCGCGCCGAGAACCAGGAGCAGGCGCAGCTCGTGCAGAGGCTCAAGAGGTAACCACTACTGGTCATGTTAATGTATCTTCAACATCAGACCGCGCGCGCCGAGAACCAGGAGCAGGCGCAGCTCGTGCAGAGGCTCAAGAGGTAACCACTACTGGTCATGTTAATGTATCTTCAACATCAGACCGCGCGCGCCGAGAACCAGGAGCAGGCGCAGCTCGTGCAGAGGCTCAAGAGGTAACCACTACTGGTCATGTTAATGTATCTTCAACATCAGACCGCGCGCGCCGAGAACCAGGAGCAGGCGCAGCTCGTGCAGAGGCTCAAGAGGTAACCACTACTGGTCACGTTAATGTATCATCAACATCAGACCGCGCGCGCCGAGAACCAGGAGCAGGCGCAGCTCGTGCAGAGGCTCAAGAGGTAACCACTACTGGTCATGTTAATGTATCATCAACATCAGAACATTTATTTAATTAAATAACATAAGACGTAACAATTGCATTAAAGGTGCGTACATAAATTTAATTGAGTTTTTCCGCGCAAACACAAATTGAGGGTATGCAACAAAAATAAATAAAATATCACCAGACAACAAACATTTTGTACACAGGTTGTTACTGATACAAATTTTAATTATATTAATCAATGATGAGGTCTTAATAGTATTTCAATCTTTATTTTCATGGTGATGTGTGCGTTTTAGGGATTTCCACTTACAACGATGTGAGGAATACTGCATAAAATGAATAATAAAATAATATTACTGTATGGCTACACTAATTCTTTAAATACTATTAAATTTTTAATGCTCTATAGCTAGTACATAGACGGCTCCTGTTAAAATTCAAAAAGCACTATCTTGGATGTATTAAGCCCTCGATTCTGATGATTGCACATATGTGACATACATTTCGCTTACGCGGCGTTTAAGTTTTTTGTATTTAATGTCGGTTTACTATCGCTTTTAGTGACGTGCGGCGTGTGACGACCTCGTCGTCTGCATTCATGAGTTCAATTGTTAGATATTCTACATTTGTTTTTAATTGTTGTAACTGTAGAGATCTGAAGCGATACCGAGCACTGTTGCGCGACGCTCAGACGATGCTCGAGCAGAAGGAGAAGGAGGGCGGCGGCAAGGCGCAGATCAGGCAGTTGAAGAACCAGGTGTGTTCAAGTTATATTCGTCTTGAGATACATTCAACTGTCGCGGCTTTGAATAATATAATATATCGACCTTAATATGTAGACAATAATAATATTTTTTTATGTTCGAAATTTGAGTTTTATGGACATGAGCAAATAAAAAAAGTGAATCTAAATAACATATATATTCTACAGTTGGAAGACCTTGAGCTGGCCGTACGCGCGGCGAACAAGGCGCGCTCGGCGGCCGAGGCAGAGGCGAGCGAGGCGGTGGCCGCGGCGGAGGAGGCCACGCGTGCCAAGGGCGAGGCGGCCGAGCGCGCGCACGCCGCCTGCCGCGACGCACAAGCCGCACGCGCGGCGCTCGACGACGCGGAGGAGGAGGCCGCTGAGGTAAACTGACACTTACAAAGGAGGCGCGAGGCGGCCGAGGCAGAGGCGAGCGAGGCGGTGGCCGCGGCGGAGGAGGCCACGCGTGCCAAGGGCGAGGCGGCCGAGCGCGCGCACGCCGCCTGCCGCGACGCACAAGCCGCACGCGCGGCGCTCGACGACGCGGAGGAGGAGGCCGCTGAGGTAAACTGACACTTACAAAGGAGGCGCGAGGCGGCCGAGGCAGAGGCGAGCGAGGCGGTGGCCGCGGCGGAGGAGGCCACGCGTGCCAAGGGCGAGGCGGCCGAGCGCGCGCACGCCGCCTGCCGCGACGCACAAGCCGCACGCGCGGCGCTCGACGACGCGGAGGAGGAGGCCGCTGAGGTAAACTGACACTTACAAAGGAGGCGCGAGGCGGCCGAGGCGGAGGCGAGCGAGGCGGTGGCCGCGGCGGAGGAGGCCACGCGTGCCAAGGGCGAGGCGGCCGAGCGCGCGCACGCCGCCTGCCGCGACGCACAAGCCGCACGCGCGGCGCTCGACGACGCGGAGGAGGAGGCCGCTGAGGTAAACTGACACTTACAAAGGAGGCGCGAGGCGGCCGAGGCGGAGGCGAGCGAGGCAGTGGCCGCGGCGGAGGAGGCCACGCGTGCCAAGGGCGAGGCGGCCGAGCGCGCGCACGCCGCCTGCCGCGACGCACAAGCCGCACGCGCGGCGCTCGACGACGCGGAGGAGGAGGCCGCTGAGGTACACTGACACTTACAAGATCGGCCGAGACGGAGGCGAGCGAGCCGGCGAGGCGGCAGGAGGCCGCTCTTAACTTCCCCGATTTACGCCTCTGATATATCTCTTGTCACGTTTAACCTACAAATCCACAACCGTTTTTTGCTATGCACCGTTTAAAATACGTGTTTATCTATATGACCCTGATATAGCAACTCTAATACAAACTTACTCTAAGGTCTTAGAGTAAGTTTGTATAACTGAGAGTCTCCTCTTATTAGACTGCAATTAAGTAATTCGACAAAATTTAGTTTGCACAAGAAAGTGGCCATCTTGATTCATTTAATATACCTTCTTAATTTTGGTGGTAATACACATAGGTAAGGTAATGTTTCCACAAGCTAAAGTACAGCAATGTGCCGTGTCTACAAGTGCAAGAATAACGATAACATGATTTCAGCTATCGTACTACATAGTTTTTACTTCACAAATTCGAATTTCGACTAAATAACAAGAACTTCACAAGGTTGTTTGACCGAGTTCTGATGTGAACATACTCGTATAAGACTTTGGACAAAAATTTTTCTTCGTGTTGCATAAAATCGTTTAAGGGTTTCGTGTATCTACATCTCATTCTTTACAATATTCTTCTTCCATATCATCTCTAAACCATAGAGCCAAGCTTACATGGTCTTCGATAATTACAGTTACTGAAGAAATACCGCGCCAGCACGAGCGCGTTGTGTGCGGCGCAGAGCGAGGCGCGCGAGGCGGAGTGCCGCGCCGAGGCGGCCGCGGAGGAGGCGAGGCAGGCCAAGGAGCGCCTCGCCGAGCTCAGCGCGCGCCTCGCGCACGCCGAGGCGGGACACTCGCACGAACACCACGAGACGGAGCGGCGGCTGGAGCTGCGCAATAAGGTGCGGACTCGATTGTTTCATTTTCATTTATTGGTTTATTTTATGTGTTTTCATATAGGTACTTATGCATGTGTATATTTTTATAAAGCACATATATAATTTTATGTAAGTATATTTTAATATTAGATACTTAGATACAGTATTTCCTCTATTTTTGTGTATCCGAAACTACTCAAATGTATACACAGTTTCTCTTCAATATAGTAAGTCGTATGGAAGAGGGCGCTCATTAGCAATAAGACCGCCAGTTGTACACTGTTTTTAAATTATTTTCTATTTGGAAGCTTTTTGATTTGGTGCACAATAAAGAATTCATTTTCATCCATTATTTCATACTTAAATTTATATAACTAGAATCCGCCCGAGGTTGCACCCGCGTAGTGAAACATACACACTCACTGTAGTATGGCTGCAGTGGTTCTATATATGGAAGTGTATGACACAGGAGCTAGAGTCGAGCCTGGAGCTGGAGGCGACGTCGCGCGCGCGGCTGGAGGGGCAGCTGGCGCGGCTGCGCGACGCGCACGAGGCGCTGGCGGGCGAGCTGGCCTCCGCGCGCGCTAAGGACCACCAGGCCGCCGAGGAAGTGCGCAAGCTCACCAGGCAACTCAGGTACACTGCGCCACTCCCACCGCACACCCACCGCTCAGCATTAGCAAACTAACTTAAAAAACCCGGACAATTGCGAGTCTGATTTGCGCACCCAGGGGCGAAACCCCTGACAAACCTTGAAAGTGTTTCTCGCGCAAATTATTCAGTTTAATAAAAATATATTTCATACCTCAATATCATTTTTAAGACCATCCGCATACGAGTATTACGCACACGAAGAAAAAAAATTAGTTATAGTTTCGAACCCAGATATTTTAATAAAATAGAAAATACTCGCTATAGATTCTAACACTTGAAATATTCACAAAATACTTAATTGTTTACCTATTCTGTACGATGAAACCGTACACCAAATCGCGACTAAGCAGTTTTACCTCAAACGCAATTAATTACATATTAACGACCAGTACACAATCAGCAGTCGTCGCGTGTGTGCGTGTGCTCCCTCGCTCCTTTGTAATTCTTATTCTCTTTGGTCCTAGCAATAAAGAAGTAACTATAGTTAAATTCACATCTTCTGTCACTTCACCAAACCATAACTTCTACATGGTCCTTCGAGTCATTCGGACGAGACCTCGCGAGTGTTATTATCCGTAGTTTTTTCGGAAGTGACGCATGTTAACATACTTGTGTAATGGTACGGAACACTTCGAGAGTCCTACTCGAACTTGGCTGGTTTTTATTTTTTGCTACAATCATTAACAGATATTCATAGTAATGACCGACAACCGAGGACTTGAGGTGCGTTTCTAAGAGCGAAAGTCCGAGCTGACAACTTTTACTGATAATTTCTTGAAATGAAAAAAGGATATTTCATAGTTTTAACCGAATCCAGGTTATTTACAGCAAGCAGGTACACATATATCCAAAACATTAAAAATGTCACCGATGCAACAAGTTACAATGCCATTGAATTCCTCAGGGAGCTCAAAGAAGAGAACTCGTCCATCACGGCGAAGCTCAGTGAAGCCACCCGCGCTAAGAGCGCCGCGGAGTCGGCCGCCGCCGCCGCCGCTGCAGAGGCGGCCGCGGCCCGCGACGAGGCGCGCCTGGCCGCCCGCCGCGCCACCGCCTTGCAGGAGGCGATCGCTGGCGACCTGTCCAGTCCGGGCGACTCCAGGGACACCGACAGGTAACTTCAATACAACTTAGCGTTCGACTTCAGTCACACCTGATGGCAAGAGATGATGCAATGTAAGATGAAAGCCGGCTGCCTTGTAACTAGCCACGGCCGAAGTCTTCGTACAAAAACTAAACAAAAAACAACTTATTCATTGATGATACATGATTTTTACATATGTGCGGATTTTCTTTTTTGCGGTTGTCATATGTACATCGAATACCTCTAACAGTGCTGTATATTTTTTACGAAATTTTTTAGTCAGAAATTTAAATTTCTGACTAAAAATTAATAGCATTACGTATACATTATTATCAAACAAAACTCTAAAAGAATTTGTCCTTACTAGAAGTGCAGTAAGATTAGAACTAATATCCAAAGTTTCTCTAGTAGGATCTTTCCAAATTTGTCTGGGCAGGGAGAATAACATAAACAGAAGGTGCGTGTTGACGGGCGTAATGGATCCCTTTTAAACCGGTTCGTTGCCACTAGTTCCATTAAAAGTTCCATGAAGGAACTAGTGATAATTTTTGTTATCACTAGTTCCATTTTAAAAGGAATACGAAGACAATGGAACTAATGTTGATTTATTTTATGGTTCGTTGCCACTAGTACCATTAACAGTTACATAATGGAAGTAGTGATGATTTTTTTAGTCACTTGTTCCACATTATTATCTTAAGCACTTTAGGCACGTTTCTTCAACTCTACGCCCGGAGAAGAACAGGAAGAGGGCCTCTTCTTCACACCAGGCCCGGAGCAGTAGCACGACGCTACAGGTAGCAAGAGTTCTGCACCTGTTAGCTAGAGCTATGAATAAGAAGGAGAAGACCTTGGCGGTCTTCTTAGACATGGAGAAGGCCTTTGACCGAGTCTGGCACGAAGGCCTTCTCTTCAAGATCGCCAACTCCACCACGCTTCCGAAGAAAATCGTCCAAATCCTGAAGTACTAAGAAAGAACTCGTGATAACAAAAATTATCACTAGTTCCATCATGGAACTTTTAATGGAACTAGTGATAACAAAAATTATCACTAGTTCCATCATGGAACTTTTAATGGAACTAGTGGCAACGAACCTTTAAACCTACAATCGTGACACAAGTGTCGAACTCTGTTCGGCGTTTTTCAATCTACCACACATCCGGGATCCACGGAATGAGAAGGATGCTAAGATATTCGTCTTATCCGTGTTAAGTTATTATTATTAGCTAAATCTTTGTTCCAGTGACAACGACAGTTACAGTTCAGACGAATCAATAGGAACATTTTTAGCGAACCACAAACTTAGTCCGTCGGCGCCGTCGCGGAACAGCATGCAGCTCGACTCGCACAAGTAAGCACTTCAATTACTCTACACTTCTAAATCTCATTTGAATTTCACGAAAACTGGCAAAAATCTTCAAAATTCTTAATCGTTTGTTAATACATTTTAATTTTAATTTTAATTAGATTTATTAACGCTATTGAAACGTCATATTAGACTATTTGTAGTGACCATACCACCGGCTCGGAATGCAGTTCCTGTTGAGAAGAGCTAGCAAGAAAATCAACAGTTTTTGAATCTTTATTATATTAACTGTGTATTATAACATAAAATTATTTATTTCAATTGTTGCGTAAAGTTGTAAGCCGATCCAAGTACCTCTCAATATGTTTATCATTTAAAAATTCATCAATAGTAGTAGTATCGTTTATGTTTGTTCCTATTGCAGGTCGCACAGTCCCGAAGGCCGGCAGAGTCGGTCGAGCGTCGGCTCAGCGTCGAAGCCTCTCACACCAACGAAGGAGTCGTTCGCATAACAGCCGGCCTCCGCGGGCGGTCTGCTCGCCGGCGCCCTGCCGCTGCTCTGCACCGCGCTCTGCACGAGGCAGAGGACGCCCTCCACGCACCTCGTCATCGAGTGAACTGGTGTCACCTGGTGAAGTAGTGTCACCTGGTGAAGTGACGTCACCTAGTGAAGTGGTGTCACCTGGTAAAGTGACGTCACCTAGTGAAGTGGTGTCACCTGGTGAAGTGGCGTCACCGAGTGAACTGACGATCAAACTCAATGTGAACTGTAGTACCTTAAAGTGTCATTCAAGTCACGGATTGTAACAAAGTGATCCTCCACCCGTCTCGTCATACAGTGAATAGGTTACAACACCAGACCAAATAACGTCATCTATGACAGTGACGTCACAACACATCAATGTTAAATATGCACCAAAGTATGACTGAGTGTCACGGACTGCAAAGAAAAAAAGGTAACAAGTGCTAAACTTTTAACTATCGGCTGGTTTAAACTTGATTTCATGAATTGTCACTAAAAGCCTTCACAGTAATTGCATCGAGCTCCCAAATGTCATTTTCAAATGACATGTGCTTAAGTAACTAATGTCATTTTTGACACATTAGACTAAATACCTACATAACTGTACAGTTTATACGGTTGTGTGTTATCATTTGTCATCAAGAGCACCGACTAACATTAGATTGTGGATGTGGCATCAGCGATGACTGCACTATAAAAGTCATATTTATAACTGGCTTATTACGATGATTTTTGCTTAACATTGACGAGTGCTATTTGCTAAACGAAGTTATTTAATATGAAGTTATACGATGTTTAATCTGAAGATACAATTTTATGATATATAAAATGAATTATAGCAATGTTGTTACATAGACGGGGGTCATTGTTAGTACTGTGGTGATATAAAGTATTACTGAACAAGAACATTGACCCGAGCTGCGCTTGACCGTATAATGTGGTAGAAGTTTTGTCTAAAGTAGATGAACGCTTTAATAGTACTGATTAATAAATAATTCTAGACTAATTGAATACAAGAGTGATTTGTACACACTTTTATAACTAACCTTTATCAAATTTTACTCATCTCGGAATAATATAAATAAAAATATAACAATGAATTATTACACTTTGCTATGGAATTAAAAGTAAAATCTTTTTAGGGTTTAAAAGTATTAAAGAAATATTGGCCATAATTTTTCTGCTCAATATTTTGACTTAACTATTGTATACAAAATGATATTTCGCTGATTAAGCTGTTTTATATACATATTTTGTCATTAAAAATGTATTGAAAATATAACTTATGACTTATGATATTGTGATTTACATAGACTATTTTGATGTGGATATGTTTTGCCAAGTTGCAACAAGTTTTGTTTGAAAAATGTATGCATTCCAGAAAAATAATGTCTCATAATGTTCTTGGCTTAGCATGTTTTCCATGTGTTGTTACGGCTACGTCTACACTGTTGTAAGAATACGCGCGATACAAATATTGGTAGCGGTTGATATAAAAATGCAAAAGTTCAGCAATTTATGACTGCTTTGTAACACTAGTTCTATTTAAATTCCTCCTAGGAGGAATAAAACCTTCGGCTAATATGTTAATATGTTTATGTACATAATCGATGATGTTTGTTTCATCGTCATCGCTGACCTGACTTTTAAAAGTAATTCAAAATCAAGCTTAGCTAAAACTATTTATGTGACTAAATTGAATAATTATTTATTCATATAATATAAGTATTTATGTATAATATTTATAACAATATTCATCAGTTAACATAGTATCAATATACAAGTTACCTACTACTTGAGGGATGTCTGTATTGTCTTATAATACTTATATAGTATATATAATATATATTTATTTATTAATAATTTGATTTTGACTAGTGGTTCTTATAAACTAATTTATAAGAATTTGTAGTAGTTGATATATTCTTTGACTAGAACTTTATTATAAACTTAAATGGTGACTGTAGTGTCGCGCGACTTTATACGACAATGTAGACTCAGCCTAAACACTGACATATTTATACTTGGCTTGACATAATTTATTTGTATTATTAGAATTTGTAGAGAATTAATTTCGAGAGTTAGGAGTAATCGTGCTGCGTTTCGACCAGCCAGTCAGTATTTAGATAAACTAAGAAAGGGACAGACAGTATGTTAGGTTGATTGTTATTTAGTTAGTTAACTTGTAAATAACTAGATTGCATATACATTTTTATTATTTAATTTGTAATATTTGTGTGATCAGACTGTTATTCTATGATTTATTTGTTACAAAATGAGTTGTTGCTTTATAGTAGACGAACAAACATATCTGTTAGTAGAATTTTATCAAACCCCCCCCCCCCCACATTGACAGTTTTATAGTAATTTTAATGTATTAGCGAATCTATAATCGTAAATTATATTAACTTAATAATTCGAATATATATCTTAGTCACTTCTAAATTTTTAACCTAGGTATGTATATCCTTATAGATTTGTGTCTGTAACCGCAATTATAAAATTGTCTATACGATATGTGTAATGTATGATATGTGATGAAATGTTACTGCATTCGATATTGGTTGTAAAATGAATTAAATATTTAATAAAGTAACTTAAACTTATTTGTATTTTCATTAGCCTTCCTATACCTTTTCACTTGCTTTTTTTAGCAGTTATAGATAATGGTACATAAGTTATTGCCCACCTTGTTAAGTGATGCCTTCGTTTACAATTTAACAGAATATCTACTACCTAGAGAGTTGTATAGGGAAGCAGGGAAAATGTACTACCTAGATAGTTAAATGATCAACATAATACTCTTCCATGTAATACCAAGCCAATCCATTCCATATTACCATTGTGTTAAAATTTAAAGGCAATTTTTAACTAAAACATACATCGTTGATCGAACAAGTAGTAATGGCGCGTAGAATTTATATGAACAAAAACATGTATATTTACAATGTGTTAAGGTTAACATGGGTTGGACCTCACAGGTCGACATATTGTGGTATGGTGGATTACAGCATTAAAGGTTCATACTTAAAATCAGGCTCTTCAACGGTCCACGAGAGCGCCATCAAACAATGTGGGAGAGGGCATATAGAGCGTAAACCCAACTCGCTGCTCCAATGCGGGTTGGCGGGCTCAGGGTGATAATGTTTCATAAATTAACGATTACTCTCAGATGTTCATGATAGTGACCGGGACTAACGGTCCAAGACACGGAGGTGTTAAACCAAAACCACCGACTTCCGACTCCGGGCTTAGAATGTATATACTGAAAATTTAGTACAAGAATGAAAATCTCAGAATTATTCCTGCAACCCGACCTGGGTTCGATTCCAGGACGTCGTGATCGGAGCCACCCACATGGACCAACGAGATTGAGAATCATTTAAATATGTAAATCCATATGAAAATGTACCAGTGAATTAATTCAATATTTCCTATCACTAAATCATAAATTAGAATAAACGCCATATTAATTAGGGTTTTTGCACTTCAAACTTGATTATCGGTTTATTATATATCGAATCACTTTGCGATGCGAAGTCGCTTTCATGACTAAATGACTAAGGCTTGTGTGCACCAAGATTTAGGTTATCATAACCAACGGTTAACATAAACTAAACGTAAAATTTACTATTCACGACAACCCGTACACCGGTTAAGGATGTAAGCTCGGTTAAGATAATCGCCCGGTTTACGTCCTTAACCGGCGTACGGGTTTATTATAAATAGTAAAGTTATACATCACACAACACAAGCCTAATTCCTCTGAGGAAGTCTACATGCATATCTGTTATCTATATTAATATTAATTATCTGTTATAATGCCAACTCTGCTGCCAAAAGCAACCACAGAAGGCGATATTACCGAATTTGACAAATGTTGCCACCATATGAAAAATTTCCAATAAATCATCGGATTTTTTTTATTCTTTTGTCATTTTGTTGATGGGCTAATGAAGATCAGCAAAATTAATATTAAATCAAATTGACCTTCCTGCCATTTGCTTTTTAATATTGCTATATTTAATAACTACTAAGCATCTACTTAGTTATTTATAATCTAAATGAATACACAGAAAACTGTACAATATATTTACATACTATGTTGCTTTTCCATATCTCTGTAAAAATCTCAGTATCTCAGCCATGCTAAAGTCTATAGTTTAGAGTAAGAGAGGAGCCTGTCTATCACTGCCAAATGCATAAGAAATAGGGAACTCATGTCTGACTTCCGCTGTACCCTGTAACGATGCGGTTTACCCTCCTATAAGTAGTAATCCCTAGCAAAATGTTTTGGTAGTTTTGGTGTCCATAAACAAAATGTTTTAGACAGATTTTGATAAATCGTAATCAATTTTCATAAAATTATACAGAAATACTATAAGTTTAACACTCGTCTTCCTTCCTCACGGCTCCATCTGCGTAGATCCGTTCCTGTAGGAAAACATTATATAAAGGATGAAAGTATTGTATGTTTCATGAGAATATATACAAATCGGTTTAATAATGTTATTGTTTTATTATTATTTGTGACTGATATTTGGGGTAATCTTTATAATTTGCTGACAACCCTGTTTACGCCCCTTCTGTCATACTACCTAACAATTTCCGAGTTGATCAATTTTCAAAGATTTTAGAATTTTATGTATAATACCTAGAGAAAAACGGTAGACATCGAATTTTATTTTACTAGTCATCAAGCCTAATCATTTCTCTAAATTAAAAGACCTATCGTTGCTGAAATATTCGTTAAAATTTAGTATTGATTTTTTGTAGAACACCGCAAAGTGATACGAAGTCCTAACAAATTCATTTATTTCGAAAAACTATAGCCAGACAAAATGACTGATTCAAAGTATTTTACTACTACAAAGAAAGGCGAAATATTTGAGCTGAAGTCAGAGCTCAACAGTGATAAAAAGGAAAAGAAAAAGGAGGCTGTCAAAAAGGTAAGATTTTTCTGAGCCTACAGTAGTATCAATTGTACTTGTATTTTCTTTTATTTATTAGAACAGAAACTGCTGCTAAAGTTTTGTGGATATGCCCGAATTATTCAAAACTCAAGGCCTTAACTAGGGCAGTACTCAGGCACAGGGCACAAACTTTGGAGAGGTACAAAAATTGCCCCACATTTTAAAGGCAAATAGTTATTATTTTAAAGGTACAGATGTAAAACTCGCACCGGGCACATCAAAAGAACTATTTACGACACTGTACCTACTTAATTACCATCAACAATAAACAAACATCCCTAAAGACCAGACAATAAAAAAGACCTTGGTCTGACTAAAACTGCAGCTAGTTCTATACTAGAACAGACAGCCAAAGCTGCTCTAGTAGGCTCTTATGAGATTGAGATGACAGGGACACTTCCTCAAGCAGATCCAGTCAAAATTATTCATCTTGAGTGTTGATCACTAAAGATTGTTCACCTACATTTGTGTCATTAAGTCTCAGACTGTTCATAGTTTTTCTCTCTGTCACATGATGGCACCTGGTACCTGCACTGTAAATCCATGGAAGTAAAGATATTTGCCTCTCTTTTAATAACATAAAAATTATTTTTGAACAATTTTTGGTGTATTCTTGGATTTAGTTATTCATTTGGAAGAAAAAGGTAACAAAACAAATGTCTAAAGTTTAATAATGATTATAGATAAGTGATTCATTTTTGGTATTAATTATCATGTTGGTATTAATTAAATAATTTGACATTATGTCAAAGTTGGAGGAAGAAAGATAACAAAATAATCTTAACCTTTTTATTTCATATATAGATAGAGATAAGTTACTTTAAAAAATCTATTTTAAATGGAGTAGACTAAAGTATGTAATAATGTCTATCTCTGTAATAGAATGTCTATATGTCTGGAACTAATAAGAGCGATGGTTATGGTTGTAACAAAAAATATTCATAATTTCAGGTGATAGCCTCTATGACAGTTGGCAAAGACGTGTCCGCACTCTTTCCTGATGTCGTAAATTGCATGCAAACCGATAACTTGGAACTCAAGAAATTAGTGTATCTATATCTGATGAATTATGCAAAATCACAGCCAGATATGGCCATTATGGCTGTTAACACTTTTGTCAAGGTACGTAAGATGCTGTATTTGCTGTAACCTACATATAAGATACCTCCTAAGACAAACTCATGTGTTTGAATTTGGTTTCTTGCTTTTTTCTTAGCATATGCATGCAGTTACAAGGAATAGAGTAACAAAGTGCAGCATTTAGTAGGGTTTCACATTGTCAGTGCTAATACAAATTGATTCAATACATTGAGGGAGTAAAAATTAACTTGGGCGTAATTTGAGTCAAAATATACCTACTTTTTAAAAGGTGTTTGTTTTCTGATTTTATGCTTATGTGCAAAATACATTGTTAGGATCTATTTAATACAATTGAATTAATAAAATTGTGTATTCTGTGTCTTTGTTCATTTTTGTGTTTGATGTGTCATGTCATGCAAAAATATGTGATATTACAAAATATATCATTCAATACTAAACATTCATATATATGAAAGCAATTGTTATTTATTATTGTAAGATATAATTTGCGTAATAACAATTTTTATAGTTATACTTGATGTTAATAGTGATTTTATCGACAAGTTATATAACCGAGATGTAGATGTAGCTATCTGTGTGTGTGTGACTTGTCTTTTTTATCGTTTTAATGTCTACTGTACCATATTATGATGGGTGGAAGGATCTACCAACATACCAGCTTGTTAAGGTAAACATATGATCCAAGAACAGAATCAGCTCATCCTTTTGTAGATTTACACATCAAAAACTTTCAATATATCACATGATACAATGAAATCATTAGCCGGTACAACTTTGTGTTATCACTCAGTGTTTATACAACAATAGGTTGTTGGCTTTGCATGATGTCAACTAAAGGTTTGTTCAAACTAATCTGTGTAATAACAGGTATTTAGCTGGGTTGGGATTTATGAAATATCATTTACGGTTCAGACCAGCTTTTTCTAAATAAAAGATGAGCTGTTAATATTTCAGAAATATGTATTCCAGTCTTGCAACTTTTTAATTTTTCAGTATTGCTATATAAAATGAATTGTAAGTAATATGTGTACCTATATATAGATATATGTATAATCTTTTGTTTTATATAAAAAAATATTCTCATAAACTGTTGAATAATTTTTGCCTACTTGCCAATAAAGTCATTGTCAACTATCTTAATAGAATTTTTTAAAATTTTATAGTGAAAAAATATATTTACACCAAAGTATGTACATGAATTAAGGAGAAAAGCCCTCAAAACATCACAATTAAAGAACCAGATTCAAGGTTCTAGATTCCTGTGTACATATTTGACAATATTAATAATTATTCACTGCATAATGTGCAGCCAAAGCATCAATAGAATAAACGTAAATAAAGAACCAATATTTTACAGCGGGCGAGTATTATCGCTGTCCTTATGTCTCGTAAAGAAAAATGCTGTCAGTTTTTGATGAATAATTGATTTCTTTTTGTTTTAATGACTCAGCTATACATGAAATGCTAAAGTTACAACTGTGATATCACAACACGCTAAACCTATCTGATATTACACAGCAATATGAGAATACTCCTTTCAATAATAAAACCATTTGCATGATATTCACTTATAGTGATCATTTCACTAAACACACTTTTATGTGTAAATCTACATTTAAACAGTTTGAAATATATAAAATTTGGAATATATATAAAATTATATTAATATGTTACCGATAAATTAATCCATGCCTCATTGATAGAAGCACATTGGCTATTTGTTTATCCCATATTTTTGTACTGTAGAACCTTGCTAATCTAATGTGCAGTTTTAGATCATACATCAAGTAATATTGGTACAGCTTTAGTGTTATTAAATCGCTTTAATCATTACAGCCATATATCTGGTTTATTTGGAACAGTTCTATAATTGAACATAAGCAAACTACATAACTGTCGTCCTCACATGCTCAATACAGTGCTGCAACGACAGACAGGAGTGGGCGAGAAACTTGCAACAGGCACACATTCAAAATTAGTGATTTGTGAACATTGGTTTTTTAAAGTCCTTCACGTTTGTGAGATCCCCTCTTGACCATTTTTTATTTTGCATTTTTATTTCTAGAAATTATTGAAATACAACTAAGAAAAGATTAGTTTAATTTTAATTTACAAATGAAAATCGGCAAAGTGAAAACACAGCTATTTTTTATAATAACCACCCTGAGTCATACTTTATAAATGGCTCATAGGCGGTCGAAGTGTTTTAAAAAGAGAAGTACTATATGTGTGTGCCCCTAAAACCCTTTGTTACGAAATGGCACACTTCGTCGATTCCTTTCCCCGTCTTAAGTTATGTAGTAACTAAAGGTGGCCTTAACATACATGTTTCCATTCGCATCGCTTCTCTGTCGTCTTGGTGTCATGTACCAGGACCAGAACAAGGACGCTGTTATGTGATTTGCTGATGTTTTGCTAATTAGGAAGCAAAAATTATTGGTTTGTAAATATATAAATAAAACAACGCATTACAAGCTTTGCTAGGCATTAGCGGGTATACAAATAGCATCCATCTATCAGTTGTCTAAAATCTCTGCAATATCTTCAACATGTTTTCCATGCCAGCTATTTATGTTACAGAATTGAGGCATTGTTACATAACTCTGTGTCATCAAGTAAAAGCCCATTTGGAAAAAAATGGCACTTTGCCACACCTCATTTGCATTGCTCTAATTTTTACAGTTTAATGCATTAATACATCACAGAAGTATTTCATATGGGATTAAAAAATGCATGATTAAAAATCATAATTATTTTAGCCATCTTTGTCAAGGTTTGTTAGGTTATGAATTGATAAAATTGATAACGCTATATTTTATTTTGTTAAAATCACCCAATATGTTTTGTATCACTATGCTAAAAAGTTACTAAAGGATAAATGTACTTGTCCTAGCATAGCAGTTCAAATAATTTTTCTTTTTTTGATTATCTGTACAATGTCCTAGTTTATCTTGATTAATATGTATTTTCTGTAGGAGAGAGAGAGATAATGTGTCTGCCTTGAACTTAGTCTGTTTTAAAATCATACATTTTAGTGTTTTGCCACTATCTCACAGCAAGGAAAGTCACCCATTAATTCATTCACGACACAATTTTGTAAGTTGATTTAGCAAGTTTCTACTGTATAATGCTTATAGTCAAATTGCTTCAGTACAGTTGACGTGTTGCTTCCTCATCTAAACTCTGACCGTTTAGGAATTTTCAATTTTCTTTCTGAATTTCTGGTATAATAATCTTTCATAAATATACCAACGATTTAAACAATGTAGTGGGACAAAGTTCGATAACTACTCTTCCTGACCATAGAGAACCATTTGAATTGAATTGAATTTGAATAGGCTGATATTGATTAATTGCAGTAATGTTGAAAAGTTCTAAATTGGTCAGAGTATGCGTGTCCAAAAGCCACATTATTCCAATAATAACAAACGCCTACAGGATTGCGAAGACTCGAACCCGTTGATTCGGGCGCTGGCCGTAAGAACGATGGGTTGCATCCGCGTGGACAAGATCACGGAGTATCTGTGCGAACCGCTGCGCAAGTGCTTGAAGGATGAGGACCCGTACGTGAGGAAGACGGCCGCGGTGTGCGTCGCCAAGCTATACGACATATCGCCCAGCATGGTGGAAGACCAGGTTAGCATTTGTACCCCTTTGGCGGAATCAGACGGGTGCTAATGACGCAATACATTTTACACATATTTTGTGTTAAAGATATAATATAATGGATTTTATAAAATAACTCTTAAACATTTTTTAGGGCTTCTTAGATCAACTAAAAGATCTATTGAGTGATTCCAACCCGATGGTGGTAGCTAACGCAGTGGCTGCACTCTCTGAAATCAACGAAGCCAGCGTCTCAGGGCGCCCTCTTGTGGGTAAGTCGACTATAACATAAATCGTAATGACCCGGGGCTGTTGAGGGGAGTTGGAATGCTTGTTTAAGACACTTGCATGCGCTCACTCATTAGCTTCCAGGATTAGACTATTCGATGTGTTCCAGCTCTATTGGGACTGAAGGCCTATTGTTGTCAATAATGTAATTTGTTTGCTCAGAAATGAACGCGCCCACAATCAACAAGCTGCTGACGGCTCTAAACGAGTGCACTGAGTGGGGGCAGGTGTTTATACTTGACGCACTGTCCAACTACGCGCCTCGCGACTCGCGGGAGGCACACTCCATATGCGAGAGGATCACGCCGCGCTTGGCGCACGCCAATGCTGCTGTCGTGCTCTCCGCTGTTAAGGTAAATATACTGGACGCGCTGTGGATTACGCGCCACCTGACTCGCGGGAGGCGTGCTCCATGTGCGAGATGAAATAGTTTCACAGTGTGTGTGTGAGGCATAGGGAGGTCACAGAGCTCATTCACGTAGATCAAAAAGAGAATGTGTCCAAACGCACTGCCTTGGGGTACGCCATGGCTAAATATCTGGTTGGTGCTCATGAAAATTTAGGGGATAATTTATATTCGATAGTGATTCCTCTAACTGCTAACTCTATAAAATTCAGATTCTCTCAGTAAATTGCCAAGATAGAAGACAAAATCAAATGCTTTAGTTAAGTTTAAATACTATAGGTTTGAGACTTTATGTTAATAGACATTTTGTAAAACCTTTTTTTATGGCTTTTGAAGTACTTCAAAACCATTTTGTATGACTTTTGAAGTACTTTTTTGGTAATGAAATGTAAGCAATAACATCAATTGGGACTTTTTAGGTGCTCATGAAGCTGATGGAAATGCTATCCGATGAAACTGAACTAGTGAGCACATTGTCACGTAAGCTGGCACCGCCGCTGGTGACGCTGCTAAGTGCGGAGCCGGAAGTGCAGTACGTGGCCTTGAGGAACATCAACCTCGTGGTGCAGAAGAGGCCCGACATACTCAAACATGAGATGAAGGTGAGATCCAGCCATAAGTTTATGTTCGCTACTTGAATAGGCGTTAAAATTTGAAATTACCGATTTACCTAGAACAGTCTAGTCAAATTCAATTGTTCTTCTGCAGGTCTTCTTTGTAAAATACAATGATCCGATCTACGTGAAGCTGGAAAAGCTGGACATTATGATTCGGCTCGCGTCACAGGCTAACATCGCGCAGGTGTTGGGTGAACTCAAAGAATATGCCACTGAGGTCGACGTGGACTTTGTCAGAAAAGCTGTCCGTGCTATCGGCAGATGCGCTATCAAGGTATTTGGAACTTCTGTCATTTAAATGGCTATATGTTTGTTTCGATGACTGTTTATACTTATAATAGTCTACAAAGGTATTTATGTTTCTGTTTTCTTGGTCGATAATTTTCAGGGTATCAGATTATAGTTGACCTAGAGTTAAACGACTCGCATTTAGGCATTCATATTTAACATGAAATGTTGGGCTTTTGAGGTTATATAAGCGTTGAGCTAACTAATGTAAACATTTCTAGGTTGAACCATCGGCAGAGCGTTGTGTATCGACATTACTAGAACTGATTCAGACGAAAGTGAATTATGTTGTGCAAGAAGCGATTGTAGTGATCAAGGACATCTTCCGCAAATATCCCAACAAGTACGAGAGCATCATCAGCACTCTTTGCGAGAACCTCGACACTTTGGACGAGCCTGAAGCTAGAGCATCTATGGTGAGCTTAAAACTAAAAATGCTCGTAACTCAAAGTTCGCTATATTTTAAGGCAGTTTAGAAAAGATTATATTCAAGGTCAAGTGATCTCTGTTAAAATAGTGCTATAGAAAAATCATTTATGCAAATGTACTTTATTTCAGGTCTGGATCGTGGGCGAGTACGCCGAGCGCATTGACAACGCTGATGAATTACTGGACTCCTTCTTGGAAGGCTTCCATGATGAAAATGCGCAAGTACGAACAATTGTCATCAGATTTATGACGATTAACAAATTGGCATTTGTCCAACTATAGGAGAAAAAGGAAAAAGGGACCTATGGAGTGATTGTGTTCTAGGTGCAGCTGCAGCTACTGACGGCGGTGGTGAAGCTGTTCCTGAAGCGGCCGGCAGACACGCAGGGACTGGTGCAGCACGTGCTCAGCCTCGCCACGCAGGACTCCGACAACCCGGACTTACGGTATGTCTCATGATATTTCAAGTGCAGCTGCAGCTACTGACGGCGGTGGTGAAGCTGTTCCTGAAGCGGCCGGCAGACACGCAGGGACTGGTGCAGCACGTGCTCAGCCTCGCCACGCAGGACTCCGACAACCCGGACTTACGGTATGTCTCATGATATTTCAAGTGCAGCTGCAGCTACTGACGGCGGTGGTGAAGCTGTTCCTGAAGCGGCCGGCAGACACGCAGGGACTGGTGCAGCACGTGCTCAGCCTCGCCACGCAGGACTCCGGCAACCCGGACTTACGGTATGTCTCATGATATTTCAAGTGCAGCTGCAGCTACTGACGGCGGTGGTGAAGCTGTCCTCCTGAAGCGGCTGGCAGTGCAAAATGTTTACACAACAGTTATTCCCCCCTCCCTTCCCCCCATCTGAACCGCGTGGGCGAAAATAAAGGTAAAAAAGCGGGGTTCTCATCTCCGGCAAGATGCTGTGTAGCTTGTGCAGGTGTTAGGGAGGCTTTGTATGTTGGCCAATAGTCCGTCTACGCAAGGGAGGAGACGTGGGGGACCAGACTTGACCGTGACCGGCCACCGGAACATACTCACTATACTAAAGCCAAACTCGATTGAGAATGCTTGTCAACAAACAAATTAAAAATGAAGGTAGAAATCACTAGTCATTTTGCACCTAAGTTTTTTAATTAACTTGTTAATGATGAATTCATGACAATAAATTAGATTAGTAAGCTTAAAACTAATTAATATATTCAATATCGCTTAAATAAGATTTTTTAAAATAACAAAACGTAATTTTAAATTTATTAGGCATAAAACGTGTTGCATTTTCTACCTTAATTTTAAATTTGTTTGTTGACAAGCATTCTCAATCGAGTTTGTTTGTATTATTATATTTATAGTTTTGTATGTCGCCTTCTGAATGCATTAAATTGCAATACTTATTATGCTTATCTGTACAGTAAAATTACAGTCCCAATATTTGTTATTACGCCTTTTATTAATTAGTCTGCAAAATCTTTGTCATGTCATCGTTAGGGTAGGAAAGGACATTTTTTGGGCATCTACATTTACAATTAGTTTCTAGTTCGGGATAGTTGCTTATAATATTGATTTTCTTTAATAACCAGCGACCGCGGCTTCATCTACTGGCGGTTGCTGTCGACGGACCCGGCGGCCGCTAAGGAGGTGGTGCTGGCCGACAAGCCGCTCATCTCCGAGGAGACGGACCTGCTGGAGCCCACGCTGCTGGACGAGCTCATCTGCCACATCAGCTCGCTCGCCTCCGTCTACCACAAGCCGCCCACCGCTTTTGTCGAAGGTAAGTTCATGTAACAGCCTTTTGCGGCTGGTTTGTTATATGTTTCAAGTGTATGTAAGTGTATAGTCAGTTTGATCCAGGAAGTTCAGGACTACCAATGCGATTCTGACTTTTAAAGACCTTATGAATTGCTCCTTGATTCATAGCTTATCAGGAACATAAAAACTCGAATTAACCTAAGTTTTTTTATAAAAAATATCTCATTGTAGAACACGTTTGTTTTGCGGATGTCCGACTTCATCAAAACAGTGTCGAATTTCATCGCAATCTGTTTAATCTGGTTTAAGCTGTGCGTTGGTAGATCCGTCGATAACAATTGTCTTTTATTTTGCGCCTGTGTGTGTGCAGGTCGCGGCGCGGGAGTGCGCAAGTCGCTGCCGGCGCGCGGCGCGGTGAGCGAGGAGCCGCAGTCGCAGCAGCCCACCGTCATACCCAACCAGGTCAGCGCTACGGATACAATTGTTTCCATACTATTAATATCTTAATAACTGTCCCGTTGGTCCATATAATAATTGTAATTTTTCATGAACTAAATGTTCAATAAGAGATTTTGATTGAGTACAGGACTCGCTCATCGGAGACTTGCTGTCCATGGACATCGGAGGGCCGCCCGCGCCCGCCGCACCCGCTTCCAGCCTCGACCTGTTGGCGGGAGGACTGGACGTTTTGGTAACAACTATGTTAATTTTATAAGAACATTTTCTGTACACTACAATACTGCCTGCAGTATCAACCTCGTGGTTCCCATTCCCGTGAAAATTTCGGGATAAAAAGTAGTGTTATTCTGACGTATAACCTATATTATTGTAAGTTTTAATAAAATCATTTAAATAGTGTTTGCGTGAAACAGTAGCAAACATCCATCCATCCATACATACATACAAACTTTCGCGTTTATAATATTAGTAAGAATTGACTTCACACGTCATCCTAAGTAATGCCAACGTACACACGCACACAGATGCGGGCACAGGCACGCACACAATAACTTTTCTACCAATACTTAATCTACTATCCGACATATATATTCAATTATTGTTTTCTTTAAAAAAAATTAATTAGTCTGATAATGTTACTAAGAATGTTATATTTAGTTGGGTGGCGGGCCCGAGCCGGCGGCGGGCGGCGTGGCGGGCGGCAGCGCCACCGGTCTGCTGGGCGACATATTCGGCGCCGCGCCGCCGCCCTCCTACGTGCCGCCCAAGCAGTGCTGGCTGCCCGCTGACAAAGGGAAAGGTAAACGAGTGCAGGCTTCATCGTTATCAGCTTAGGGTTTTTGCAGTCAGGTCTACCTCTATAGGAGTTAAGAACTTCGCTGTTCTAATACGGCTTGTATTCTTAATGTAAGAGTATTTGACTCTGTAACAACGCCAAGCATGTCTAGAAACGACAGCGTACTTAGCGAAGTGACGTCACTTTCAAACCAATGTGGCCGGCTGATCAGTTATATGCCACCCCATTTTATTTTGCCCCCGCTGTGAACAGCTTTTTTAAAAAAAACGTTTTTTTAATGACTCCATAAAATAGAGATTGAAAATAATGATAGTAACATGATCCTAAGTTAATTACGAAGTTTTTTTTTTATTTTAAAGTTAATATATAATATAATGAATAAAGTTAAGAAATCCTTATTAAATAATCTCCTTACTTAGGTCTGGAGATCTGGGGCACATTTACGCGACAGAACGGGCAGCTGCGCATGGACATGACGTTCTCCAACAAGGCGATGCAAGCTATGAGCGGGTTCGCCATACAACTCAACAAGAACAGGTAACGCATTCATTGTGTTACACTTTAGTCCAAAAATCGCTGTGTTTCAGTCCTCGATAGCTTCACGGTTAACGTGACTAATAAGAAAGGTCTAGGAGGAGAGTTCGATGTGTGTCAATCAATAAACAAACATGAGAGGCTGACGGACAACCTCTCCTAAATTTGTAGGTATTTGGATATGTGAGTAGAAACAGCGTTTTTGTAGTAGAGTGTCCGTTGATATTTACTCGGCATATATACAAAATTTTCATAAACTAATAAGATCATTCTATACATAAACAAATCACAGCAGATTAATAATTGTCTATAGTTCGATTAATTGTCAAGAATCAATCTATCTGCTAGCACTTTAGCTAGACTTTGGCGTGAACAGTTTTATGGTATATATGATACATACTATGTAAAAAAAATGGTATATATAATACATAAAATGTTAGAGCATGAGCCACGGGCGTCCGCTAGTATTTAATAAATATGGCAGGTTTAAATTTTTTGGTCCTTTGGGGCTTTCCGATATTTTTCTACTACCTCTAGATCAGAACAAACTAAACAAACAAAATAAAATCCTTGATTATTAAGCGAGACTATTGTGTATGTCGTATTTGCGCAGTTTCGGCGTGTACCCGGCGGGCGCGCTGTCCGTGGGCGCGCTGGCGGCGGGCGCGCGCGCGGACGCGTCGGTGCCGCTTGCGGTGGGCGGGCCCGTGCAGCGGATGGACCCGCTCAACAACTTGCAGGTGACTTACATACATTTGTTTTCTTCTTTCGTCTAGTTGTTAGATGTAGCTGACTGCGGTGCCGAGTCGAGCTATGAAATATTAAACTATGTTTCCGTGTGACAGGTGGCCGTAAAGAACAACATAGACGTGTTCTACTTCGCGTGCCTCATCCCCGCGCACGTGCTGTTCACCGACGACGGGCAGCTCGACAAGCGCGTGTTCCTCACCACGTGGAAGGAGATCCCCGCCGCCAACGAGGTGCAGCACACCATACAGAACGTGGTCGGCACCGCGGACACCATCGCGCAGAAGATGACGCTCAACAACATATACACCATCGCCAAGCGCAACGTGGAGGGCCAAGACATGCTGTACCAGTCGCTGAAACTCACCAACAACATATGGGTGCTTCTCGAGCTGAAGCTGCAACCCGGCAACCCTGAGGCGACCTTGAGTCTCAAGTCGCGCACTGTAGAGGTCGCCAGCTGCATATTCCAAGCGTACGAAGCGATTATTAAATCGTAATCTCCAATAGTTTATTAACATCGAATGCATAGCTGAGAACCGTCGTTTGATATCATTGCGAAATTAAATGAGACCTTATGGATCTTGTTTTAAGAGTTAAATTACTACACTTCCTTGTGTTATTAGCAATCTCTTGACTATGTAGTCGATGTGTTATATGTATATGTCGGTCTAAGATCATGTTATAGAAGTATTCTTATATAAGTTATTATGAAAGACTATATGACTGTAAATTCCGCTAGTTGTATGAACGAGTAGATGGTGTGTGGCGTAAAACCGCTCCATAAATTTTCATTATTATTATAAAGTTATAATGTATTTTAAATAAATTATGTTAATCATTTTGAGTTGTTTTACATTTTTCTTATTTGGATCGATAAGTGAAAATAGGGCAGGTATTTCTACGATACCTGTGGATGTAGTAGTATTTGATCAGTATTTATTGACACATACATACATAACATCACGCCTCACTCCCATAGAGGTAGGCAGAGAATATACAACCTTCCTTAGCTTCTTCCACTCTCATTAATCTTTTTATACAAATTCGTCAGTTTAGGGTACTCTTGACCTAACCATTATTTAAAAACTGGCGCTGGGTTATACCTATAGTAAGGTATTTTAAAATCGGCAAGGCCATAAGGAAGAGCTAGTTATTGGTGCATTATCCTGGCTACTTGATTGTCTGTGCAAGTATTCGCCGTTGGCAAGATGAGAACACCCGGAAACTATATGTCTGAGTGACTCCACAGGACGATGACACGCTCGAAAAATGTCTAGACTGCCTTCTCTCATAATATGTTTCCGGTAGTTTCTCCTCTTGATCACTTCGTCCATAATTGCACAGACAAAAACCTCGGTTTCCCCAAATAGGTCACCGAATTGCAACCAAGATACTGATGTTATTTGATCTACACCTTGTGCAATCGTCCATACAACACCTTGCTCCTCTATATCGCCACACGATCTGTGTGCCTAGTGTGAGATTTCACCAAAATAAATCGAAAACTTCACATTCGCGTTAAGGGCATATTTATATGGAACTGAAGCAGCGCCCCTGGCGGAAGTGAGAGAAAACTCAAATGGGCGAGTGTCAGTGTTGAGTTTTCTCTCACTTCCGCCAGGGGCGCTGCTTCAGTTCCATATAAATATGCCCTTAACGCGAATGTGATGTTTTCGATTTGTTTTGGTGAAATCTCACACTAGGCACACTGAGTTACTAATTACTAGGCTTACCGCTTACGCCAGTTCTCTTGGCTACGGGATAGCGGGGTAAAATCCTTGTCCACTGCAACATTCTTATGCATTGTGGCGTTCAAAGTGGGAGATAAATAATGCGTTTACACAAGAACATTCGAGAATAAATATATTAGTAAAAAAAAAGTTGAGAGGTGTCAAGGGACACCCGGATGGAACGAAGTTCCTTTCGATTAATTAGTGAAGGAATTGTAATAAAATTTTATTATTTTTAAGTAATAATAATGTTGTTGTACACCGAAACACCAGAGGGCGCCACGAGAGCGCGAGACAGTATACAGCGCGGGCGCCCCCCGCCGCTCACGCGCACACACATCAAAGGCGGCGGCAAGATCCTTTGATCAAAAAGTGTCGTGACAACTTTTCGTACGAATTTTTTCCGTCTAGCCCCCTTTCACAACGCGCGATAAGGAACTTCGTTTCAATAATTAATAATTTTTGCAACTTTTGCATTTTGTATTTCAAATGCAAAATAGGTATTTTCAAAATAAAATACCTTTTGACCAAATCGTATGATATTTTTATTTATTTTAGGCCTGTGTGCACAAAGATTTCGGTTATCATAACCAACGGTTAACATAAGCTAACTATAAATTTACTGTCCACGACAACCCATACGCCGGTTAAGGACGTAAACCGGGCGGTTATCTTAACAGAGCTTACGTCCTTAACCGGTGTACGGGTTGTCGTCAACGTTGGTTATGACAACCGAAATCTTGGTGCACACAGCCCTCAGTGTTTTAGCGTGAATCGCGGCCGACTAAAATCCACTATCGGTCAAATTCGGCAATACAAGCGTCATTTGTTCATTTCATTTCGTTAGACTGGTAATGTTGGCTAAACTTAATCACAAAGTATTTTGCATTTTGAAATGAATTTTAAAAATGTAAAATACATCTCGATGGGTATTTCAAATAAAATACAAAATATTTTTGTTAAAAAGTATTTAAATGCAAAATATAAATTTTAATATAATAATATAAATTTTAATTTTAATATTTGCATTTTAAATAAAAATATTTCGCAGCTGCGGGCGGCGGGTACACGGCGCGGGCGATCATGAACATCGATACAGAGCGCGTAATAATTGAGGTACAATTTCGGCCAGTATTATGGGATCATCATCATCATCATTATCAGCCAATGGACGTCCACTGCTGGACATAGGCCTTTTTTAGGGACTTCCAAACACAACGATCCTGAGCCGCATGTGCCCAGCGGCTCCCTGCGACCCGTTTGATGTCATCAGTCCACCTGGTGGGGGGTCGACCAACACTGCGCTTTCCGGTGCGGGGTCGCCATTCTAGCACCTTCGGCCCCCAACGTCCATCAGCTGTTCGAACCACGTGCCCCGCCCATTGCCACTTCAGTTCTGCGACTCGCTGAGCTATGTCGGTTATTTTGGTTCTTCTGCGGATCTCCTCATTTCTGATTCGATCACGCAGAGATACTCCGAGCATTGCTCTTTCCATCGCCCGCTGAGTGACTCTGAGCCTTCTTATGAAGCCCGCAGTTAGCGACCAAGTCTCGGATCCGTATGTCATCACTGGCAACACGCACTGTTCAAAGACCTTCGTCTTCAGGCACTGAGGAATTTTGGACGAAAAGATGTCACGCAGTTTCCCAAACGCTGCCCAACCGAGTTGGATTCGGCGGTTCACCTCTTTTTCGAAATTAGACCTACCTAACTGGACCATATGCCCTAGGTATATATACTCGTCTACAATTTCGAGTGCAGAATTTTCAACAATAACTGGGTGGAGCGAAACATGAGCATTACACATGATCTTTGTCTTGCTCATGTTCATTTTAAGGCCCACCTGTTGAGAAACTCTGCTGAGGTCATTGAGCATATTATTAAGGTCATCTAGAGATTCTGCCATTATCACTACATCGTCGGCAAACCGCAGTTGAGTGAGGTACTCGCCATTGATGTTGATACCAAGTCCGTTCCAGTCCAAGAGCTTAAAGACGTCTTCCAAAGCGGCGGTAAATAGCTTCGGGGAGATAACATCTCCCTGTCGCACTCCTCGCTACAATTGGATTGGCCTCGTAGTCTCATCCTGTATACGGACTGACATGGTGGCGTTTTCGTACAGGCACTGCAACGCTTGGATGTACCGGTAGTCGATTCGGCACCTCTGTAATGACCTTAACACAGCCCAGGCTAGTGGAAACTGTCCATTCGGTTGGATCTAAGTTCTATAAGACCCACCGCGCAAAAACCAACAAGAAATTCTCTGACCAAACACTCAAGCTTATGGAAGAAAGACAAGGAATGCGATTACAGTCTTCAGGGGACGCTCTGAACTACCGTCGTATCAATAGAGAGATCTCTAAGTCGCAGAAATGTGACTTGCGCCGTTACAACACCGAGCGTATCATTGATACAATTAAACACAACCGTGGCTCGAAAGTGTTCGCGAAAGAACTGTCTATTGGACGCAGTCAGTTGACGCGTTTAAAGACCGATGACGGTAATCTCATTTCTTCTAAGCCCGAGATCTTGGGTGAGGTCGAGAAGTTCTATGGACAGTTATACACTTCAACTCAAAAGCCTGTTGACAATTTGGCCAAAGAACCCAGAGCCAAATTGACCCGACACTATACCGAAGATATCCCGGACGTCAGCCTAGACGAGATTAGTATGGCTCTCGAACACCTAAAGAACAACAAGGCGCCAGGTGATGACGGAATCACAGCAGAACTCCTGAAAGCGGGTGGTAAACCGATACTTAAAGTCCTTCAGCGATTGTTCAATTCCGTCATCCACGAAGGCAAGACGCCTGAGGCGTGGCACAGGAGCGTGGTTGTTCTGTTCTTCAAAAAGGGTGACAATACCTTGCTGAAGAATTACAGACCAATCTCGGTGCTGAGTCATGTCTACAAGTTGTTCTCCAGAGTCATCACGAATCGTCTCGCTCGTAGGTTTGACGACTTCCAGCCTCCCGAACAAGCCGGTTTCCGACAAGGCTTTAGTACCATAGACCACATCCATACGCTGCGGCAGGTTATACAAAAGACCGAAGAGTATAACCAGAGATGTGATTTATTTGAAATACTTCTATTTAAAATGCAAAATACCTATTTTGTATTTTGCATTTAAATACTTTTTGACAAAAACATTTTGTATTTTATTTGAAATACCTTTTGAGATGTATTTTGCATTTTAAAATTCATTTCAAAATGCAAAATACTTTTTGATTAAGTTTAGCCAACATTACCAGTGAAACGAAATGAAATGAACAAATGACGCTTCTATTGCCGAATTTGGCCGATAGTGGATTTTTGTCGGCCGCGATTCACGCTAAAACACTGAATGTATTAAAATTAAACTTGACACGTTTGTAGTTCATATTTTGAGGTATTGCATTGGATAGTTTTTGTCGCGAAAATTAAAGTGGAAGGGGTTGAAAGTTTTAATGGAAAGTCTTTGATTTTAGAAGTAATGTTAATGAAAATTTGTATATGAACTACTGAATAAATATGTTCTTTATAAGGATATATAGATAGTCCTTTATAAGGAGGAATAAGGCTTTTTCAAAATTTAATCTCTATAGGGTTTATAGGGGTTGAAAGTTTGTGTGTAAAATTCTTTTTAAATGTTTTTAATTTAAATTTTCAAATCAAATTATCTTTATAGAACTACTGATTATGCTACACCAACTATCAATTTTTTGTCAATCTGTTTGTTCCGGCTAATCTCTGAAACTGCTGGACCTATTTAGACGAGTCTTTCGACACTTATTTGCTAATGTTATAAATAACTTAGGGTAATCTTATTTTAGTAATGTTATAAGAGACTATTCCGAAATAAATATAAATATCATACAATTTGGTCAAAAGGTATTTTATTTTGAAAAAGCATTTTGAAAATACCTATTTTGCATTTTGCATTTGAAATACAAAACGCAAAAGTATTTGGTATTTTGCATTTGAAATAGTAAATCTGAAAAGTATTTTGCATTTTGTATTTAAATGCTTTTATGGAACCATTTTGTACATCTCTGAGTATAACCGGCCACTTTGCTTGGCGTTTGTGGACTATGAGAAAGCCTTTGATTCGGTGGAAACCTGGGCTATTATGGGATATGGCGAATGAATTATCGAATTCTCCGCTAAGTAACCTACTTGTCAAGAACGGTTTTTATGCAGTTGACGTTTTTTCCCATTTATGTCTTTTTGCCAAATAATAAATTAGTAAATAATCCATGGTAATCTACTCCACACAACTGTACACGCTCGACATCAAAATTATACTAGCAGCGCTAACTGAGACGGGCGCACGCGACGGGTGCCCGCGCGCGGATTTGTGGCTCGCGGCGGTCGCCCGCCGCGTGCGCTCGCGCCCGCAACCGCGCCAGTTTTAGCGTTAGCCCTGATACACCCGCGAGCGTGCAACCGCGCCAGTTTTAGCGTTAGCCCTTAGCCCTCAATTTATTTGGCATGGGCACGGCAATTTATATAATATACGAAAAAGTTTGTTCGTTTGTTTAAACGGGTTAATCTCTAGATCTGCATGTCGGATTGTAAATTATTTTGTTTATTATGAAAGCTAGACTAGAAAGTGAAATAGACTATTTAATACAAACTATACACATCAACTTGCCATAAATATATATTGTTAATGTACTGTAATATCGTACAATGTTTAACAAAAATGTAGATCTTTAGTACACGGGACGGGACGGAGGATATTGCTTCACGGGAAACTTATAATATATAAAAAAAATGAGAGGGGTAGCGGGACCACTTTATATGAAAGTCTGTCTTTGAAATTAAAAGGGTACCTAAGAGGTTTTCAGGCGGACGAAGTCGCGGGCGACTGCTAGTTTATTTATATCAATACTAACTATATCTACTGGTTACTCAATCGAAGTCCACGCGAGCGGGCAATAGCTAGTATCATAACAAAGTACAAACCCCTCCAAAACCAAACCACATGATAATCCGTACAGTGGTGTTCACATGCGAACAGGCAATCGTGGCAAAGGATTTATTCTTATACATTTATTATTTTATCTAGGGATGTATTATGTTACAGAAATAAAACTATATTTATTTTTTCATTTCATTTAATTTCCTTAAAATGTCATGGTAAAATCCATTTTGCTATTTCATCTTTTTCTTATAAAATAATTATAAAACTCTTGAAATTTCGTCTTATAATAAAATATTATATTCTTGCTCTTAACATTTATAATACACAGAAAACTCTACAAGTACATTTTCAACAAATATCTGCAGGGTTATTAACAATACCTTTAGAGATTCCAAATAAAAAACAAAGTAAAAATTTTAAGGCACAAGTAAACTACTAGATAATTGTGGGGTATTTCATAGTACACAATGTTTGAGACAAAATACATTTCTTAAATAATGTGATCTATGCATACATAATACAATTCTTACGAATGACATCCCAACCCATTACAAAAATGCATTTTTATATGAAAATTTACTAACTACTACAAATTGTGTGTTGTAGATCCGTTATTTGATTTTCCTTTCCTAGAACCACAAATTCGTACCTATGTTGATATTTTTATATCGTTTTTTGTTGTAAAAAGTCCTTGACAATTCGACGATGCAAGCTTTAAACACTTATAGAAGATTTAATATGTACAAGGTTAGGTCTCGTCTAACTTCGAGTCCGCACAGTAGGGCTATTCTGTATAAGTCTAGAATATCTATCTATAGAATCTTATTATTGGAACGAAGTTCCTTATCGCGCGTTGTGAAAGGGGGCTAGACGGAAAAAATTCGTACGAAAAGTTGTCACGACACTTTTTGATCAAAGGATCTTGCCGCCGCCTTTGATGTGTGCGCGTGAGCGGCGGGGGGCGCCCGCGCTGTATGCTGTCTCGCGCTCTCGTGGCGCCCTCTGGTGTTTCGGTGTACAACAACAAATATTACTATTATTTAAAAAAAATAAAATTTTATTACAATTCCTTCACTAATTAATCGAAAGGAACTTCGTTCCATCCGGATGTCCCTTGCCACCTCTCAACTTTTTTTTATATTTAGAGATATAGATACGAATTTGAATTACAACCAGTATCATTAAAGCTTATACAGAATATGGCCACTGAACACAAGTTGCATGGCAGCATGGCCATGACACCGAGGGGACTATTCATAACGAATATATACAATAAATGACCAAGCGCTTTAATGTCATAAATATTTTCGTCAATTAAAAAATATAATAATGAAATTACCTCGAATGTCAACATATTGAGAACAGTTTCATATCTTTCAAGTGAAAAATTTCATACTGGTATAGAATGCATGTCAATTACATTTCATTGATAAATTCATTTAAATATAATAACAAAAAAAAACCAATTCATTTTTAAAATACACTATAAATAAAGCTCGAATATATTCGCTTTTGTAAAATTAAAATTTATTTCATCTTTAAAAAATTCATTGTTCAAATTATATAGCACTTAAAATACATGTCATTCAACACTAAATTGATTTAAAAATACTGTTAAAAATTACATTCAATCAATTCTGACGAGAAACTCTTCTATCTGTAGTTTCTGTCTCAGTATGGCGGTTAACACCACTTCGGTGCTGCACACTACGTTCAGAGTCTTCTCCGACTGCAGCAGATAGTAGACTAGATGGAGATCGTTGGGTACGGTCAGCACCAAGTAGCTGTAAGGCTTCTGGTTGTGCATCTCTTGGATGGAGACGTAGGACCTGCGGTTCTTCTCAACCTTGCCACCGCAGAGCTCTATCATCTCTGTGAGTCCCGACCTCGAAGGTTTCACACATGGAGTTAGGAAGAAGGTGATGCCTTCGAACAGCTTCTTCCTCTGTTCGCCGCAGAGTAAGACTTCGTCCACGTCACACTGGAAGGTTTTGTTGAAGGTGTCGTCGCGCAGGCCGTGTTTGGCTTCGTCCGCGAACTTGTTGATGCGTTGGCTCTCCAGGATCCACTCCGGCGTGAGGAGGTGCTTGACGGTGACGAGGCAGCTGACCAGCTTGCACGTGCGCACCAGTTTCTCCATCACTAGATGCGTTGCCTCAGCGGCCGATGTGACGATGAGACCTCCGAGTTGTCTGTTGTGCATCAAAACATTATTATTATTTTTCTTACTAAAAGCCACAGTTTAATTCTGCCACAAATTAAAATTAAACTAATTTACAGGTGAGCTAGAGTACTGTATATGTTTTTGACAAATTGCAGAAGAAACTGGCTAAACTAACTTACGTGCCGTGTCTACAAACAACAACAAACTAAAACATTGTAAAATATGTCTTATATTATTGTTATACAGTCTAATTTGCAACGGTCTAATTACTTGCAATAGATAATCAGCTTTGATTGACAGTTGCCATGGCAGCCTTTTTTTGACATTGCAGCTTCTCGTGAAAATAGGACAACATAAATGGTGTGGAGTAGGTAGTTTTGCATTTTTTTGGCATCTTTAACCTATTTATAATATTCACAGCAAACTTTAAATGTATCAGTGACCTCTATATGCTGGGATAAATCTAGTATCAACCAATATATATTTTTTTATACAATAGTTAGGTATCTGTTTTAAGTAACTGTTCCAAATTTCATGTAGATAATTTTTATACCTAGTTATCAAAATAATCGAGTATAAAGGACGGACCGACGGACGGATGAAAGGGTTCCATTTTACTATTATAGTAAAACTTCCTTCATTAATATTCATGACATAAAAAATATTAAAATTATTTTCAGTTCGAAAATGAAGGAATTAAAAAATTCGAATATTAAACAACAAAATAGCTAGGCAGTCATTGTTCTGAAACATTAATGACGAGTATTCTTTCAGTAATATGAGACTGAATGCGATTAGAAATCTTTTTCGCGTTTTAGCTCTCTTTTGGTTATAGTATTAATATGTCAATGACATTATACGATAGTTGTACGTTTACGTGTCTCTTGCGTTTATGTTGAAAAATAGTTTCTAAAGTATTAAAATATTCAAACTCAGACATTCCTTTTGGCTGGTGATTGTATGGTAGATTTGATATTTTGAAAGGTGTTAATGATTTTGGTTTCGATAGATGTTGTTGTACCTGAGACCTGGTTTCAGTCAAAAAATTTAAGATTCCTAAGCAGATATTATACTTATTATTATGGCAGAACAGACAAAATCAAGCAAGTTCTAACAAATCTTAAGCACTGCATCTGATTGGATTTTAAAAACTTGATATTAATGGACACATTAAAAACACTTTAAAATCCCAGACAATTTAGCTGTAATTTCCATAAAGCCCTGTAATTTCCCTTTTTCGAAAGAAATTAAACGTATAGTTTTTATGGGGCTTACAATGCCGTGGGTAACAAATGTCACTAGAGACCATACCTGACAAATAATGTCTAATGGTTAGTTAATATGGGACCGTTCAAATATTACGTAAGCAGATTTATTACAATTATTTACCCCCCAACCCCCCTTGTCAGCAAAAGTAAGGAAAGTTCCTACCCCCTCCCCCTATGCTTACGTAAACATTTTTCAAGTATAAATTACATATATTAATAATTGTCATAATTATAATTTTAAAAAGTAGAAATTTATTTTAGGGTACAGATTGGATTTACTGATACAGTATTAAACAGAGAATTTACGAATTTTTGCTATTCGTGTAAAAAAAATAAATAACTATCGATGACGTAATCATCATCTAGACCCCCCCATCCCCCATTTCATCAAAAATAAGCAATACACAGACCCCCCCACTCCTCTATAGTGCTTACGTAATACTTGAACGGTCCCTATGCTGTAGCAGTGGGTGCGAGATATATACCAGCAAAATCTCTCTACAACCTGCTCAAAGACCTTGGCCTTACTAGAACTGCAGTAAGTTTCATTCTAGAACGATTGCCAATAATAGCTGCTCCCACCAGATTCAGTTGGGAGATTAATTTGAGTAGATAAGGCAAGCGTTGACTGGTGATAAAAGATACCAGCCTCGCAAGTCTCGCTCTGTTCTGCGTTTCTCTCTCTGTCGCACGATGGACCCGGCACCCGCACGCACTATCCATTCAATGCTTACATATTCATCTAATTATTATGGCAGGATTTTTAAAAACTTTTTGTTATAAAAATGGAGTACTAAATGGTACTAAAAGAACTAAATATATACAGTACTTAGATAAACACTAACAGAAAAATTATGGTATTTGCTTTCAATTGTAGACAGATTATTTGCCACTCTCTTCATCTTTTTCATTTTGTTCAGGGCTGTAATTAAATTATTAGTGATTTTAAAAAATAAACTAAATTATGGGCAGGACAGGATATACTTATTCTGTATAACCTTAGATATAGCTTGTATGTTTTAACTATGACCAACCACAACCGTTAATTTCAAAACAATTTTTATTCACAGTTGTATGTCATAACGCCATATTGGATTTGATATGTCACTAAAGTTGTGGCCTGTTCACAATAGCTTGATGTAATTTGTTTAATTACATAACAACGCCACCTATTGTTAAGTAGCTTGAGTATTGCTGTGTACAGTTTCTCATTGCCTGATAGCACTAATAAAACATCGTTTTCGAAAAACGTAGCTATACTACAGCCAAACTCGATTGAGAATGCTTGTCAACAAATAAATTTAAAATGAAGGTAGAAAATGCAATACATTTTATGCCTAATAAATTTAAAATTATGTTGTGTTATTTTAAAAAATCTTATTTAATAGATATCGAATATATTACTTAGTTTTAAGCTTACTAATCTAATTTATTGTCATGAATTCGTCATTAACAAGTTAATTAAAAAAATTAAGTGTAAAATGACTAGTGGTTTCTACCTTCATTTTTAATTTGTTTGTTGACAAGCATTCTCAATCGAGTTTGGCTTTAGTATATAGATCGATTAATTACCCCCGCAACCCCTGCATTTAAAATTTTGTGAACTATTGGAACCGTTTCGATGATCCAGATTATGACCTACTGAACTGCAGTAAGCTCCATTCTAAAACTAGTGCACAAAGCTGCTCTAAATCCTACTTCCGTGCCGCAAGTCTCGAGGTCTGTTCAGCGTTTTACTCTCTACCGCACGATAAACTCGGCACTCGCATGGTGAATTCGTGGAAAGCTAAGTTATTACAGGCGCGGTCTCTTGTGTTATGTTCATTACCTGACGATGGCTGCGAGTCGGTTCTGCTCCTGCGGCGGCATGGCGGAGAAGAGCACGCGCGGCGCGAGGTGCAGCGGCGGCGGCTGCGGCGGCGGCTGCAGGGCGGTGGGCGGAGGGTCGAGGCGCGGTCTCTTCGCGCGTCGCCCGCCCGCCGCGGCCGCGCTACGCTTCGCGCGCTCGTGTGACTCTTGAGTTATGTTGATAGGCATTTTCCACGCGTCTATCAAAGAAATATAAAAATGCCTTGTAATGGGGTAGGGTGGGGGGACATCGTGGGCAACTACCTTGTCAATTTTCGATGATTGGCTAGCAAGTCGATGGTATGGTAGGGATCTTTCTCTACCTGCCGTCGTAACTGCAATGCTGTCTGAAACAACAGCCTGGAGGGCGGCAGTTATTTTTTGCGACGTGGTGATAGCGGAGACCGCTGAGCGAGATCGCAAGCGGTGTGATCCAGCAAGCTTCTATACTCCAGTTTGGAGAGGACATAGAGGTCACGAGTTGCCCGAGTGGGGGCTCGGGTTTTATCAAAAATGAGCTTCCCGAAAAAAACTGAAGAGCGACTTAGGGAGGAAAACAACTTGTTGTGGCACAAGCTGAAATAAGCCTAACTGGTAGAGTATAAGGTGAAAGACACCGGTATTTATGTATTTCTCACGAAAGCCCAGGGTCTCTGAAAATGCACTGAGGATGGTCACCGAGGGGATTTTGGTAAGGAATAATCCCACTTTACCCGAACTCTCCCTCAAGAAATTGGGTATCTCTAACGAAGATTTTCCCCCGTCAACAAAAAAAAAAGAAGAGGTGTTGTCAATACAATTATTTTTTTACATGTCCTTAAATTATTGCCTAAGACACGGTTAACGTTAAACGCAAACGCGGTACTTACAATTTGAATTGTCAGGAATATTCCTGTTCACGGTCATATGACAAAGGCAGAATATTATCCATGAGTGGCCAGAAATATAGTTAACCGAATATTACCGACATAATATATTATAGTTTGGTGATTGTTCTTAATATTTTCCTTGCCCCCTTTGCCCCCACGTCTATGTAACGAACGCTACCTTACAAGTTGATGGGTGAAAGGACACTTACTCATAAGATGCGAAACCAAGCTGTAGTCCATGCGGAAAGGATGTTGCAGGTTGAACTGTTGATATTTTGCATTCTCGATCTGATAACAAAAAAATAAATTAAAATCACAATGTGTTTATTTTTCACTTTGACACTCAGACAGTACCCATGCTCCGCCAAATGCCAAATGTAAGTGACATTATTCCCAGCAGGTCGGTGAGCCAGGCCGCGCTGACGCAGGGGATGCCCTAGTGGCGCGTATTGCATGATCAGTCACCTGTGCTAGTGCCGTCATGTTGCCCAGCAGCAGGTCGGTGAGCCAGGCCGCGCTGACGCAGGGGATACCCTAGTGGTGCGTATTGTATGATCAGTCACCTGTGCTAGTGCCGTCATGTTGCCCAGCAGCAGGTCGGTGAGCCAGGCCGCGCTGACGCAGGGGATGCCCTAGTGGCGCGTATTGCATGATCAGTCACCTGTGCTAGTGCCGTCATGTTGCCCAGCAGCAGGTCGGTGAGCCAGGCCGCGCTGACGCAGGGGATACCCTAGTGGCGCGTATTGCATGATCAGTCACCTGTGCTAGTGCCGTCATGTTGCCCAGCAGCAGGTCGGTGAGCCAGGCCGCGCTGACGCAGGGGATACCCTAGTGGCGCGTATTGCATGATCAGTCACCTGTGCTAGTGCCGTCATGTTGCCCAGCAGCAGGTCGGTGAGCCAGGCCGCGCTGACGCAGGGGATACCCTAGTGGCGCGTATTGCATGATCAGTCACCTGTGCTAGTGCCGTCATGTTGCCCAGCAGCAGGTCGGTGAGCCAGGCCGCGCTGACGCAGGGGATGCCCCAGTCGCGCGCGCGCCGGTACTTGTTGCCCTCCGCGCGCCGGCAGATCAACACCGTGTTGTCGCGGCTCATGTATGGAGTCAGCTGGAAAAGAAACGCTTTTATAGGTATATTTACATGCCCTACACAAAATTATGACGAAGCGCTTTTTTTTGTATCGAATGTTGTAGTGCATAGTGGGCAGGCGGTCACCTTGGCACCGATCTGTCGCAGGCAGCAGGCGAGGCGCCGCCGCTCGTCGCGCCGCCAGCCGGTGAGCGCCGCGCGGTGGTGCTGCGCGGGCCGCTCGGCGCGCGCGTGCAGCGCGGGCAAGTGCAGCGCGTGCCACGGCGGCGACACGCAGCGCCGCTCCAGCGTGTCCGCGACCCAGTACGCCGTCACGCAGCGCTTAGCGTCGCGCAGCGCCTGCCGGGACAACACTGATCCGTCAATAACATTCTAAACTGGAACTTAACCTTCACATCACCTTAAAAATTTGGCAATTGTAGCAGTTTGGAAATCGATGATTTACACCCTGCAGTTGCTGTAGACGTACCTGCATGACGACGCCGTGCCGCTGCGTCTCGCACAGCACGTGCGTGACGCGCGCGCAGTAGCCGCCCTCCACCTCCCCGCCGCGCCGCACGATCGCCTCCGTCCAGCGCGCCACGCGCTCTGCGCCTACCGACTGCTGGTACTCCACCTGCACATATCTTTCGCTTAAGACTAACTCATACTTAGATCGATGACGAACATTGGCGCTTAAAAATCAGATATTCTTTATATATTGTATGCACTTACAATGTGAAAGACGCAACCGAGCAGGAACAGGTCGGGCGGCAGCTTGAGGTTGGGGTTGTGCCCGTAGAACTGCGCGCGCGGCGGCGCCGCACGCACCGCGCCCGCGTACACCTTGTTGCCCACCACGCTCGCGCTGCCCGCCTGACACATAGCACCATTTTTCATTCATTTCATAAAAAAAAGAAATAATTTATGTCTCTTAATAAAATCAATAAGCTTCTAAAGAATTGCCAAAGTTTGGGAAGAATTATTTCTGAACATGGTTTTTAGAATTTGTAAATTCATAATAAAATTCGAATGAAATAATAAGTATACTATATAAAGTAAGTAATTTTTATTTTAAAGTCTAAGTTAGTTTTGTAATCCATACCGGTGTGGGCACTTGGTGGGGATGGTGCGCCGGGCCCAGCACGAGGCGTGCGGGCGCCCGCACCGCGCCGCCCGCCGCGTGCGCCGCTGTCATGAGCCTGCAACACGCGCAACGTCACTCTACACCATGCTTTACTCACACTCAACCTTTTTTCCTTGAGACACATAATTGCTACTGTTTAATCTTGCGGGCGGCAAAATCACTATATTTCTCTCTTTCGCACCAACATAACGAAAAAGAACAATATTTTCGTTTTTGCCGCTGTTGGGCGACGATGTTTTTGTCTATGACACGAGATATATTCCACTGCTCGATTTCTACTGATCTGTTGTTTCGATAAAACTAATTTTAAATTAATGTTGAGGGAGTGTGCAATGGATTAGCCTATTAGGTTGCCAATCAAATATTAAAAACATGCGACTTCTTGCATAGTTGTAGGTCTTAATAATGAGTATACTTAAGTACCGTAATAGAGAAACTTTATTTTAATTACTACAATCCTACTACCATAAACTGTGCAGAGAAAACTAAACCAACAATGAATGAATGCGTTGATAAAAGCTTAAACCTGCATTCAAGTCACAAGGCTTGGGCACTGCTCAAAGTTAAGTCACTCTGCCATGCGAGATACCTCCTGAAAATCCAAGATATTATCACAACAACCTCAAGGTGCCGGCAGCGGAGGGCTCGTGGTCGGGCGGCGGCGCGGCGCCCTGCAGTCGGATGGACAGCATGTTGGCGAGAGCTGTCTTCGTCTTTGGATTCACCAGCAGTGCACCCGCTCCTGCTGCGAGATAATTATATTAATTAAATAGCCGGGGAATATTTGGATACCAATTACCCTATGTCGCTCCTCATGAGTCTGGTTAGCATGATAAATGTACGGATTATTACCAACCATGCAGGTGGCCAACCTGACGATAAGACTAAAGAGCATGCCTTTTCTTTCAAGCCTCAAGTGTCCTTAATTAGTCACAACCATGCCGTTTACACTGGAATACAGCAATAGTACTTCCCGAGCTGGATGGACGAGCTGTCACAAAAAGCTGTACCACTCTTATAGTATTGTACCTTGTTGCTGTTCGGGCGTGGCGGGCGCGAGCAGCGCGTCCACCTGCTGCTCCTGCAGTGGAGTCACCACGTGCTGCGTCACTGGAGACACCTGCATAGAACCAAAATGTTTTTATAACTGATTAAAAAATTGGGGGTTCAGAAGCTGACCCTTGTTCAGTATGTAACCAGAATCGAATGCAACATGGATCTGTTATTCCCGATGTAAAAAATATGCTCTTGAATTTCAAGTTACTATACAATAAAAGTAGAATATCAGCGTCAAAATAGACCAAAATTTGGACCAGCGCACAACAAATCCTAAAAATAATGAATTAAGTCTAACACAAACGCCTTCGCACCACTACTCGGCGCACGGAGTCGTAGCCACGTACTACGGCCCCACCCATAACATTATTGGTCTTTAGGCGTCTGTAGCTGGTGAACACGCTGGTACTGCTGCAGCTGCTGCAGAGGGGTCTGAACAGTGTTGCCAGTACATATATTAATATTACCAGTTTGCACTTGCAACTGATGTAGCCGCAACTCGACATTGCCACTCACTGCTGCTCACCTAATTGCTGATAGCCCCGCCCACTGGCATATTGTTATTACCTGTTTTGCGGCGGCGTGGTGGTGCGCGGCGTGGTCTCTTTGCGCCTGCAGCTGATGCAGACGCTGATACTGCTGCTGGCGCTGCAGCTGTTGTAGCGGCGTCTCCACGGTGCCGCCCACCGCTGTAGCGCCGCCCACTTGCCCAACGGCCCCCGCTACGGCCCCGCCCACTGTTGGACATTGATTAAGGATTTAATATAGAAAAATGTGCTCATTGGCTCTTTCACCATTCACCCAAGCATAAAGCTTACATAAAATATAAACAATAAGATACTGAAGTATCTTGCGAATTTAATTTATCATAAATAATCTGTAAATTTGCTAAAGCCCATGATTACACATGTATAATAGATTTGTAATTTCAATATTAAATTAGTTTTCTACCATTATCAATATTTCATTTTCGGCATGCATTCTTAAATAAACATCAATATGGTTTATAATTTTTAACCTCCACCTTAAATTAATTATCAGAGTTTTGTTCAAGTAACTCAATATTATATTACTGATTTGTTTGATTTACAACAAAGTAACAAAACGCAGAAGAAAAAAAAGGTAAGCTAGAGAAATAAGCATAAACAAGAAGAAAGAGAAACAAGCAAAATGTAGGACACACTATGAAAGATTCCGCAAGTACTTATTTAGCTATCGAATTGAATTTAATCAGATTATAAAATATCCTCTACAGCATTTTGACCAACTTTTCGTTTCAATTATAACCAATTAGTACAAACTACAACACTCGTACCAACAGTAAAACATAAAAAACTTGATTAAGAACCTAGGCCCAGTTAAGAACTAACCTCAAGTTCTGATACAATTTCTACTTGTTATAGCTACTCACATTCTGGTTCTGTATCCATTAGAATTCCAAGTTTATGATGTTGAAATTATTCACAAACAAACGAAAGAAATATGACTTTATTTACTCAAACAGTATATAAAAAACAGGAGTTATTAAACGATTATGGCAGAGAATTCTACTAAAATGGAGAATGAAAGTTTACAGTTCAAAAACTTTAAACAACGCCCGGCTCTACAAAATATTCATCGTGGTATTAGAACATGAGCTTGGTGTCGAATTTTGAAATTATAATTCCCCGTCGCCCATCACTATGTATGTATGGGTTGCGATTTGAATAACAAAACCTTCTAAAACACGTCCAACGGCATTTTGCTCGAATTTTCTTTTCAGTTATGTACCTAAAAATGTGAAATGTTTCATGTGAAAAACAAACATCCATCATAGTATTCAGATCGCTTTTTGGTAATTACAGTATAGTACACGAGTTCGTAAAATATGCATCCCGCATTTGACCAATCACAACGCACGGCCTAAGTGAGAACGTTCCGATTGGTCGGTCGCAAATGTTCGTTAGTTTTGCTAAAACTAGAAAACATCTCTACTGGATATTTCTGTTTATTTTGTTTGCTGTAATGCTTAATACTGGTAAAGGAAAATAAAAATAAAACTCAATGAAATTGCTGAAAATGTGAGCAATTGGTTTCGTTTTGTAGGGAGCCAAAATGTGCTTATTTACTAGACTCGTCTTTAAATATTTTATGGAAACTTTCACTATGAAAATTGAAAGTGGTACAAAGTACCTTTAGAATATAGGTAAAGGCACAAGGAATCATTCCTTGTGCCTTTACAGGCAGTTTATGATTCGAATAAAATAGTTGTCTATGATTTGATTTGATGTCTTTTTGCAGCTTTGCGGTGAACTCCAGATCTGTTGAGCGGCTTTTGACGTAGGATTGTGCGTTATTGACGTAGTCGTAGGTATATTAAGCAGAATATTAAGCAACATATCAGTGCAAATGCCAATAGTATGAAAACAAATGTCATTAGTCAGCCAGTATTAATATATTATTGTGAATGGCAATACAAAAATGCGAGTTTCAGTGTTAAATAAGGGAATCCCCTTAAAAATTATCATATAGTTTAAACAGGCGAAGACTTAAGCAACATATGGGTGCTGTATCAAAATCAGATATATAGTAAAAGTTATTAGTCAGCCAGAATGTAGTCATGTTCACGAAAGGCGCGAGTTCTTCCGAGTTAAATAACAAAACTCCCTGAAATATAATAAGAAGGTCTTACCAGGAGACTGTGGCGTTTGAGCTGCTTGCGCCGCGGGTATGGTTGCCGCCCTGGCTCCTTGCTGTTGCAGCCACTGTACCTGAAACAAGTTATGCAATTTTTAAACATAGACCTGTAAAAATTATCATAAAGTTAGTGGCACAAGAACAAGTGGAAACAAAGTTATAAGTCAATTCAATCGGCAATCTGAGGAACCCGCTAAGCTTTTGGAGCAAGGTCGGATAGCTGGAGTGAGCCGGCGGGAGCCTAGGCCGAGAAATCAACGAACAACGACCAAAAAACATTTTAAGTCAAGTGTGGTATCTTCTTTTTTCCAGGTACTTTCTATAAAAAATTTCTTTTCACACTCTGTGGAGCCAGGGACCCCGCCACTACACTTTGTTGCTGCAATACGCAACAATACTATGCAAGATACTTGCTGCTACTGCGACAGTCCCGGCGCCAACGAACTGTGTATGAACGTCACACTGCGCAGCTGAGAATCCACCACTACGCATTTTTGCTGCAATACATAACAACAGTACGCAACATACCTGCTGCTGCTGCGACAGCCCCGGCGGCAACTGGCTGCATATGAACGTCACACTGCGCAGCTGGGAATCCACCACTACGCATTTTTGCTGCAATACATAACAACAGTACGCAACATACCTGCTGCTGCTGCGACAGCCCCGGCGGCAACTGGCTACGTATGAACGTCACACTGCGCAGCTGGGAATCCACCACTACGCATTTTTGCTGCAATACATAACAACAGTACGCAACATACCTGCTGCTGCTGCGACAGCCCCGGCGGCAACTGGCTGCGTATGAAGGTCACACTCTGCGGAGCTGGGGATGGCGCGCCCGGGGACCCTGCCACCACGCCCTGTTGCTGTAATACACAAATAAAAGAATCATTGATAAACATTATAAAAACATTATTTAAAATCTTCTTATCTTTAGTTATCCACTATCATCTTCTTTCAGAAAACAGTATTTCAAGACAAAAATTACATTTATCACAAAGGTTTTTGTGAATGGAAATCCATTTGTTCTGTTGGCTTTTACTATAAAAGAAATCACCTGTTGTGCAATGGCAGCGGCCCTCTGCATGGACAGCTGGCGGCGCTTCTGCAGCTGGGCCACGAACATGGCGCGCTGCTTGGGGTCCATCTGCTGCAGCTGCGCGTGCGTCTCTGCGTCCAGGTGGATCAGCTGCCGGCCGCCACCGCCCGCCGTCCACGACACCTGACATACCAATATTATGTATTTCAACTCTTCCTCATTACATAAATATACTAAAGTTGATACATCTTGAAAAGCTTTTGAATTAGTCCTCACAATTGAACACTATTAAGATACCAAAATATTTTTTTATATAAATAGACTTAGGCTAGACAGTAAAATCACTTAAATGTATTGTGTATGTTCTGTATTTACATGAACAAAATTTATCTATTAGTTACAAGATTAAATTTAATATTTAACCATTGTTATAATTCGCCATTTTTGTCATGGCAGCAATCTTGGATTTGACATGTAGTATTGTACTCATGAAGCCCATTTGATATCCACATTGAGGAGGGAGTTGTGAAAAAAAGTGTTATCAAATTAAATAAACTGCATCGAACTCTATATGCTACCGACACACACATACACAGACAAAAATCGACGTCAAACTTATAAAACCCTTTTTTTGCATTAGGAGTTATAAATGAAATATCTTACCCTAGGTCCAACAGCTCCAGGCTGGCCAATTTGTTGTCTCTGCTGCAAATACTGCTGTTGTTGCCAAGACACATTCTGGCCTCCTTGAACTATCTGCTGACCTCCTGGCGACACTATTTGTTGACCACCACTGTGTGTAATTATTTGCTGTATACCTCCCCCTGATAACTGAGAACCAGGCTGGGGGGATTGAGGCACTTGTGTCAACACTTGCTGTGTTTGCCCAACACTTTGGCCAATTAATTGTTGGCCGGACTGGGCTACAATTTGCTGAGATGATTGGGCTATCACAACTTGATGCTGTTGACCCTGCTGAGTGATCACATGTTGGCCACCCTGTGATAATACTTGCTGGCCTCCCTGCGTAAGGATCTGTTGGCCCCCTTGGTTCACAATTTGGCCCCCTTGATGAACAATTTGACTTTGTGACACTATTTGTTGTCCACCCTGCAAAGTCACTTGTTGGTTACCGTGCACCAATATTTGTTGCTGGCCAGTATGTTGGTTTATCAAAACTTGTTGAGGTTGCACAATCTGCTGCTGTCCTGCACTGTTTAGTAAATTTTTCTGCACCAGTATTTGATGGTGAGTCTGGCTTATTGTTTGCCCTTGGCTGCCAATTGTTTGCTGGAGAATTTGTTGAGGCTGTTGTATAGTGTGCTGTGGACTGAGTTGAGATTGCTGGTTGTTGATCAGCGCTTGCTGCTGAGTCTGCATTATTTGCTGCTGTAATATCACTTGGTTAGCTGGGTTGCGAGACTGTACGAGTGGGCTTCTAATTATTTGATGCTGCCCTTGTACATTTTGTACCATTTGAATGTTTTGTTGCCGCCAAGTGCCCTGCACTGGCACAGTGTTACCCTGTTGACTTTGTATAGTTTGCTGCACAGTCTGAATCTGTTGCCCAATCACTGACTGCTGAGTTGTGTTACCTACGAGTTGACCGAGTTGGCCTTGTCCGCTCTGTGCCTGAGAAGTCACCAGACCCTGCTGATTTATGACACCCATATTGATACTTTGTCGTTGATTAGTCAAGGTCTGCACAGTTTGCTGCTGCAAAGTCTGTTGGGTAGACATTTGCTGTCCTGAATTTATGAGCTGCTGTTGATTTAATACTTGGGTTTGACCTAAATTTTGATTGAGCTTGGCATTTTGAAGACTCTGTTGAAGGTTCTGTGTGGACTGTGCCAGTTGTTGTGCGATATTCTGAACTGCACTCTGCTGGCTGAGTGTCAAACCTTGCTTCATCACCATGCTTTGCTGATTCAGCTGCGACTGCTGCAAGTTGTTGGCGCTTTGGCTTAACATTTGGCTAATGTTCTCAATTTGCTGAGCTGAACTCATGGAAGTATTGGGGCTTTGACTGATGTTCTGAGACTGTTGTATATGATGTTGATTGCCCTGTATGTGCTGCTGGATTATGTTTTGAGTTATTTGAGATGCAGATACGTTGGGTTGTGCGAATCCTTGCTGGCTCTGTTGGTTGCCAATCTTTTGCTGTAACATTTGCATCCTCTGATTCATTTGGTGTTGCTGCAATAATTTCTGCTGTTGTATTTGTATAGCGGAGAGGCCATGCGGTTGCTGCTGCTGTTGTTGTTGACTTTGCTGACTGTAGGTTTGTTGTTGTAAATTGACTTGCTGACTTTGGACATTCATCCCAGCTTGAGTTACAACAGAATTTTGACTGAGTTTTTGAATGAATTGAGTATTAGCTTGACTGCCTTGAATTTGTAAATTCTGAGTAACTATCCCTTGAGGAATTGATTTACTTATAATACTAGATGTAGACATTGCATTACTGTATCCCATGGAATTAACACTTGAAGTCACAGCTGCTGATGAATTTGCTGTTGAGGGAGGATGATTCCAGGGCATCCTTTGTTTTAACTTGTCGAGAAGTGCTTGTGTCTCGTCTTTGTTTTCAGCCATATTTTGTGTTGGTACCTCGTTCTTAGCGATTCCTTCCTCAAAGTCGAACCCTGTTATAGCACTGATACGGTCCATTGGCTTAGGTGGCGGCTGTGGTATAACAAGGAGCTTCGGGTGGAACACGTCTACGGCAACTTGTATTCTAGCCAATATACTCTCTGAAACCCAATCGGGAGTAACAATTTTAATTTTAGGAATAGATAAGGCAGCACTATACTTCCTTCCGGAGGCAGCACCACAGATCAGATGAGTGCAACTTGTGTCCAAGGTCAACTTCACTCTTCCACCATGATACGTAATGAGTGCGAACAACGCTTTAGCATCGGCGGGAGTCACTTTACAAACACTCACAGTAACATTCGAGAATATCTTATTCTTATTGGGGAAGTAAGGCTTGGGGTGAGCGAGCTTTTTGAGGCGGACGCACGCAAGGATCCAGTTTTCCGTCACTGCAGGAATTTGGTAGATGTCCTGTGCATCCTCGATGTCCGTATCGACGGCATTATTACCACAAATTAGATGAGTGACATAGTCTGAGAAATATTTTGTGTTTTCCGCTCCCCCTGACTGAAGCAACTGCATAATCTACAAGCACAATAAAACGAGGGACCAGTTATACTACAATTCGACGGGTAAATAAAAATAAAAACAAGAATACACGTCAAAAACAAACCCTTTCCGAGACATCGCCAGAGAGGTAGTACTTGACATCCTTAAAGATTGGTTCTTGCAAAGATAATGAGTCTAAATCGTCAACAATCGTTACCATTTTCTATTTCAGGACAATTATGGAAAACTTAGGCTTACATAAACATTTTACTGATACTTTCATTTATAAGCGCCGAAAATAAAAACTCAAGCGAAAACGTCCATCATGAATAATGTTGCCATTTGTAAATTACTGAAAAGTTAAACCTTACATTAAACGAGTAACAATAAAATATTTGATAAATAATAACCAGTAATCTATTGTGATTATTATCTGGCTGTAATATAAAAATATTAATTGAAGAAAGTACGCTTTTATAAATTTCTTGAAAAAAAAAACCGGTATTAGGACAAAATATTATACCGGTTTTTTTAATCCGACAGGAGACAGACGTTTATAATCTTTATAGTTTAAACGCGCGAATTTTAAACTTGAACTTTCCCTTCGATTTCTTTTCAAAAAATTGTTTACATAAATCTGATTGGAACAGTTTTCTCTTGCTCTCCTACGCACAAAAACAATAAGAACTATTAATATAAATCTCTCAAATTGTTTTTGTGGCCGGCGTTCGAGGTTCGCCGTCCACCCAAGAGTCAAATTGAATATAAGGTTACTTAATCATAACAACTCAATAACATTTTCAGTTCAGAAAAGCTCAGGAACCAAAAAAAATATAAAAGTATTTTACTTTAGCACATTTTTGTAGCACATATTAAAAACTTTAGAGCATATTAAAAATGTTACGTAACTTGCCTCATTGAACGATAATGATTTCGAAATTTTGGATGATAAAATGCCATGACATGCCATGAGTCCATAGTTGGAGATCTTCTTAATTTTGATAATGGCTTCTTTTTTTTATTTGATTTAGGTGTTTAGGGCATTTCTTTTTATGGGGCACAGTCTATTTTTTTGGTTCCTGAGCTTTTCTGAACTGAAAATGTTATTGAAAAAATATAAAAGTATTTTACTTTAGCACATTTTTGTAGCACATATTAAAAACTTTAGAGCATATTAAAAATGTTACGTAACTTGCCTCATCGAACGATAATGATTTCGAAATTTTGGATGGTAAAATGCCATGACCCGTCAATTTTTGTGTCCTGATTTTAGCGTCATAATAATTAAACGATGATGCAAAAAAAAAGTAGCTTTCACAATAAGCTGATTTCATTATTAGTTGATGAGATGGGAATACCTGTATTAATAGTTGATGCTTGTTAGGCTTTCCGCTGTACGTATTAAAATTAAAAAATAAATTAATTAGTAACAGAACAACCCGCACACCCAGCGTGATCACTATAGGGTATTTCTTTTTATGGGGCACAGTCTGAAACAACTCTGGCAGCGGTCATGGTAACGGTGGGGCAATCCTTCCGCTGCCAAACCTAACGACTGCACCTGGCGATGGACGTTGGCGAGCTCGCATTAGAAATCGCATTGCTGATCGACCACTAGGTGGACCACACATTAAACTTGTCGCAGGGGGCCGCTGGTCACAGGCCCCTTGCGCCAGGATCGTTGTGTTTGCAAATCCCTAAAAATGGTCCATGTCACTCTCTAGGGAAGTAACCGCAGCTATATCTTTGATACCTCTGGGAGAGATGCGTGAATTCATTTCCCAGCAATAAAGAAATAAAAATGCGAGATTCACTTTAGTCAAATTCATGACGACAACATGTACTTATACTAAAGCCAAACTCGATTGAGAATGCTTGTCAACAAACGAATTAAAAATGAAGGTAGAAATCACTAGTCATTTTACACCTATTTTTTTTAAATTAAATAGTTAATGACGAATTCATGACATTAAATAAGATTGGTAAGCTTAAAACTAATTAATATAGTCAATATCTTTTAAATAAGATTTTTTACAATAACAAAACATAATTTTAAATTTATTAAGCATAAAATGTGTTGCATTTTCAACCTTCATTTTAAATTTGTTTGTTGACAAACATTCTCAATCGAGTTTAGCTTTAGTATAGGCTGTATCGACGTAATACATGATGTTTTAACTGTTACATGATGTTTTAAACTTCTGTAAAGGTTAACGACTAAAACTGGTTAAAATGCGAAGCTACAATCTCATGATAAATTAGTTTGAAATTCTGGCACTCAAAAAAGTTGTTTCGACTTTAGTTTTTGCACAATTCATTATTATTATTAAAATTAATAATGATAATTTAATATTTATTTATACCTACTTAGGTATTCAATAGCAAGTTGGTTCTATTTTTTTTTGTATATAAAATTTTTGTATACAGGAAAGCTTTAAATAATTGAGCTTAGAAGTTGGAACTTGTATATATATAATTTAGGCTAGCGGATCGTTTTATTTTCGAAGCAACCTAAATTTTCCGGAAAATTGTTTTGCTTACATAATATATGCATAGAAGTAGAATTTATCTCTCGATTCTGTTGCGTGTTATCCAATGATGCAGACGTGTCCGCTGGATTTTAGTTCGTATTTTGGCATTGTCGCGAATTGCCGACATACCCTTCCGGAAGCAGACTCGATCTTTGGATTTGATTCCGGGAGGGATGCGAAAATGCATTTCCTAATGTTAAAAAAGCAGGTGGTGACTAAAAATAGGCCTTGACTGAGAATCGAACCAATGACTTCTGACGACCTCCGTGGGGCAGTGGTGTGCGCGGTGGATTTATAAGACGGAGGTCCTGGGTTCGATTCCCGGCGGGGCAGATTGAGATTTTTCTTAATTTGTCTTGGTCTGGCTGGTGGGAGGCTTTCGCCGTGGCTAGTTACCACCCTACCGACAAAGACGTATCGCCAAGCGATTTAGCGTTCCGGTACGATGTCGTGTAGAAACCGAAAGGGGTGTGGATTTTCATTCCACTCCTAACAAGTTAGCCCGCTTCCATCTTAGACTGCATCATCACTTAACATCAGGTGTGATAGCAGTCAAGGACCAACTTGTAGTCGATAAAAAAAATGACTCAGAATTCAAGCACATCACTGTATCAAAGAGTACCGAAAGATGAAATATAGCCTGAGAATAAATCATTGGTTTCCCAGCTTAATTCAATTCTAATGACAAAATAACTATTGGGTACAATTTATTACATTTTCCTTATTCATTGTCAGTTTTGAATACTTTAGCACCTTAAACAAGTTTACCTTTACGTGTACAGTAGCCGTAACGTAGCTTTTTGTTTTAAAATCCTCTACAAGTTACAAGTCGTCATAATTAAAGCGTAGACCAGCGTAAACTGAGAGATAAACTTATACCAAGCGATCGAAGTTAAAGCTGCTACCACATTCTGACGACGGGCGGACAACCGGACGTCCGCCATCCGGACACAAGTTCACACAAATAGAAATAATTTCTTATATTCTAATTCATAATACACTTACTTAGCAAAGCTGAGAATTATGTACGATTTGCTTAAGAAATTGTTTAATCTGGTCTGCTTAAAAGCATCTGTTGAATTACAAGTCGGATTCGAATAAATTAGGTATGAATTTACGAGTAATAAATTAAAAATTTTAAAATCTTTGCGGGGGTTAAAATCCTTAATGGGGTTAAACTGAGGAAAGGTAGAGTTTAATCACTGCAAGTAGAGATTGAAATCGCCCGGCAAATATAAAATAAAAGTCGCATTTATTGTAAAAAACGCATATGTTAAAAACAACTTACTACCCATATCAAAAACAATTAGATTGCAAGTATCAAACTGAGTCCCAATATCAGATCAATTAGCGGGCCATGTTTATTTTTAGTAGCCAAACTCTACAACGCGGTAATGATGGACGTTAGAAGAAAGCATCTATTTCACCCTTTTTAAACTATTTTTGAAGCAGCGCTGTGAGTCAAATTATTCCTCTCCTGGCGAGACTCCTGATCCTGTAACGGACTATGTTATTAGGCTCATGATGATGATGAAAAGTTTTTGTTAATTCTATATAACTGGTTGTGAAGTCGGAAAGGTGTGGTCCCACATTACATGGTGCGAAAATTACGAAGGTGGACAAAGGCCGTTATACATTAGTTCAACTCTGATCGGAGACTAAGAAACACGTATTAGTGCTGATCGGTCACTTGTATAAAAGATGCGTCGTATTTTACGGAAATAAATAAAAATGTATCACGCGTTCTTAACTTTTGTATCGATTGGATTCCTGAGTGTGTGTGGCCAGTACTTGCAGTCCCCGTGCCCGGATTATTTTGACTATAGGAGTGACGGGAACGGAGTGCATGGGGTGATTAAATTGCAGCCTTTTGGACCAGTGTCTACTTTGCTTGTCAAAGCTAACTTCACTATAGCTGCTAGACTTCCATCCGTAAGTATTAACGTTTAACTTTCAATTCTATACTTAAGCCAAACTCGATTGAGAATGCTTGTCAACAAATTTAAAATTAAAGTAGAAATCACTAGTCATTTTACACCTATTTTTTTTAATTAACTAGTTAATGACAAATTCATGACAATAAATTAGATTAAAACTAATTTATTTATCTTTTAAACAAGATTTTTTAAATAACAAAACATAATTTTAAATTTATTAGACATAAAATGTGTTGCATTTTCTACCTTCATTTTTAATTTATTTGTTGCCAAGCATTCTCAATCGAGTTTGGCTTTAGTACAGTCATGCTTTTAAACACTAACGGATGATCGCGACTTTGCCCGCGTATTTTTAAGGTAACATTAAACTAGACGTACAATCTTTCTCTTGAATCCCTTATCTATTGATGGAAAGTGCGTTAAAATTTGTAGCGTTATACGCCGGAACTACCTATACTAAAGCCAAACTCGATTGAGAATGCTTGTCAACAAACGAATTAAAAATGGAGGTTGAAATCACTAGTCATTTTACTCTTAATTTTTTAATTAACTTGTTAATGACGAATTCATGACAATAAATTAGATTAGTAAGCTTAAAACTATTATATATATATATATTAATATATTCAATATCTTTTAAATAAGATTTTATGAAAAAAACAAAACATAATTTTAAATTTATTAGACATAAAATGTGTTGCATTTTCTACCTTCATTTTTAATTTGTTTGTTGACAAGTATTCTCAATCGAGTTTGGCTTTAGTATAGCATTATGAGATCTTATTATGATACTAGGTACACTGCATATTAATGTATACCTTTATGTAATACCTTTTCCATCCAACTTGCTGAGTTGCGTGGAAAAGGTAGGGCTACGTATTTTGCTTGAATCAACAGCAATGGTTCAACGACTGTTGATTGAAGGTCTAGGTCTGTGTCAGCTCAGTTACCTATTTGTTTACCTACGTGTATGTCGTTTACAGCTTTGTGTTTATACCCTAAAAATCTTGGGCTTTTGAGTTAATCATCTTTCAATTCTCGAGATTAATACGATTTTCTGATAAGATTTATTTTAAGATAAGTAAGATCTAACCTAAAACCGATGATCCAATTATAAATAAATATGAACCTGAGTGTATAAATTCCTACCTAATATTTATGACGACGTTTCGACGACCTCCGTGGCGCAGTGGTATGCGCGGTGGATTTATAAGGCGGAGGTCCTGGGTTCGATTCCCGGCGGGGCAGATTGAGATTTTTCTTAATTTGTCTTGGTCTGGCTGGTGGGAGGCTTTCGCCGTGGCTAGTTACCACCCTACCGACAAAGACGTATCGCCAAGCGATTTAGCGTTCCGGTACGATGTCGTGTAGAAACCGAAAGGGGTGTGAATTCCATCCTACTCCTAACAGGTTAGCCCGCTTCCATCTTAGACTGCATCATCACTTAACATTAAGTGTGATAGCAGTCAAGGGCCAACTTGTAGTCGATAAAAAAAAAAAAAAATGTACCCCAAAATAGTCATATATTTTCATACACATACATTTTAGTAGGTAGATAGTAGTTACTATCTATACTAAAGCCAAACTCGATTGAGAATGCTTGTCAACAAACAAATTAAAAATAAAGGTAGAAATCACTAGTCATTTTACACCTATTTTTTTAAATTAACTAGTTAATGACAAATTCATGACAGTAAATTAGATTAAAACTAATTTATATATTCAATATATTTTAAATTAGATTTTTTAAAATAACAAATTTTAAATTTATTAGGCATAAAATGTGATGCATTTTCTACCTTCATTTTAAATTTGTATGTTGACAAGCATTCTCAATCTAGTTTGGCTTTGGTATAAGTACTTACACACTGCCTTTAGTCCAGTACCTACAGGTAATCTAGTTTTTCCTAGTATTTATGTATTAGGTATATTAAATTCCTTTTTAAACATTAATTGATTGGTAATACCCAGCTTGAGATTTAAACGGTAACACGTGTTTTATATTATTTATCAACATTAACTTCTAGTGTACACGTGATTATTTTATAATTACTGTATAATTTACTTGATTAGATTGCGTGTCGTAGTAGTTAAGTAAGTACTAACATTGGCGCTTAGGCACAAGACTTGGGCTTTTTGTCTTGCTTGTGAATTCTGATATTTATCTACTCACTCGTAATGTATATTTTTTTATTAGAAAGGGCATGCTTTCAAGGTGGTTCCATTGTCATTATGTTAGGATCTGATGATGATATCCTGGGAAAATTGAAGGAACTCTTCAAATTATAGTGGCACGCTTACAGCGATTTCGGTCTTTGTCTCGGTATCGGTAGCTTTTTGGCTACTAGTGCCGTATAATATACTATTACAGTACGAGTACGTTCCGTGGCGATAAATCACTAAAAAATAAGAGATGAAAATTTTTAACAAATAATAGAACCGACTCAAAACGCACTAAAAAGTAAAAAATAACTTTTTCATTTAGTTGCTTTAATTTACTTAAGCATATCTAGGAGTCGGTGCCAGCCAAGGTTTCTACTTTAAGGACGTTACCTAGAACCCAAAAAGTGCTTTACTACGTTAAATAAATGTTCCTTAAACTTGCTGGCACCGACTTCATAGATATGCTTAAGTAAATTGAAGCAACTAAATGACACAGTTATTTTTTACTTTTTAGTGCGTTTTGAGTCGGTTCTATTATTTGTTAAAAATTTTTATATCAGTTAGCCTTTAATTTAAAAGAAATTCAAGTAAGAGCACAGACAAAGTCAGGCCTTCCCAGTTCAGATTTCTGCGCTACGTCGAATGTATCAACGGTCGATTAGACCGCCATGTAACGCGTAAGCATTAACCGTATTTATGCCACAGTACATATAGCGAACGACTGGCTGTCGGCTACATATTCTTAAGAACTACCGCCATCTTATTTCAGCCGTCAAGCAATAATGACGTGATCGGGCTTGAAAGGCACCATTACCGGTGATAGTACTATCAGAGCAGCACATTGTAAGACGTATTCCTTTCGTAGTTGGTTTTTCACTTATCATTCTGTGTCCGTCAATGATAACTATAAAAATAAAATAAAACGTAAAGTAAGCAGATAACTACCAAGCGCGTCTATCTTGGACTTCAATCAAAATCTTACATAGCGTGGGTACGCTGACGAGCCTTTATTACATTTATCGAAGAATAAAAACGAGTTTTAAGTTAAGGGAATATTTAAAAATAAATTTGATGACCTCCGTGGCGCAGTGGTATGCGCGGTGGATTTATAAGACGGAGGTTCTTCGTTCGATTCCCGGCGGGGCAGCTTGAGATTTTTCTTAATTTGTCTTGGTCTGGCTGGTAGGGGCTTTCGCCGTTACCACCCTACCGACAAAGACGTATCGCTTAGCGATTTTAGCGTTCCGGTACGATGTCGTGTAGAAACCGAAAAGGGTGTGAATTTTCGTCCCACTCCTAACAAGTTAGCCCGCTTCCATCTTAGACTGCATCATCACTTAACATCAGGTGTGATAGCAGTCAAGAGCTAACTTGTAGTCAATAAAAAAAATAAATAGAAATATTTATTAGTTATTTTTAACTAATAAATATTTCAATTCAATTCTCGAACTAAGCAAAAGAACTAGTGTCCATTTTTTCATTTGTCTTGTAATTTATTTAAAGCGTGAAGATTAACATTAACATAATATAAAATATGTCTAGAATAGATAAATTATTACTTGATTAATATACACATTTGATACCCTCAACGTGACTCTTTGTTTGTAATCAATGTATAATAATTTATTAACTTCGTAATTAATAAGTTATGTAATCTTGTACCGATTAAGACGACAATATCAGGATTATAATTCAAAGACTCTAAAGCAAGAACCAGTATTGCAATTAATTAAGTTATGAGTATTTACGGCTTGTCCTATGCAAAAAATTACGTTTGGCTAATGCGAGAGAAATCATTAATCTGTCCAAATTACTTAATGAAAAAAAATTGTTAATTAGTACTACCTAAAACATAAATATACATATTATTTGGTCAAACACCGGTCATCGGTCCTAATTTATTAAAACATTTTGTATGAATTTTAAAAATACTTCAGCAATCAGGTCCATTCTGACACAATCATGTTTAAAAGAAAATTATATGACGTAAAAGTACCTAACTGTCCTGCGCCTCCTTTCCCCTTAAAGTGCATAATCATTTACCATCAAGTGCGGAAATGAGTACTGTTAATAAATATACCTTTAAAAAAATATTTTACCGTTAAGTTTGGTACGCGGACTAATTTACGGACATCAACTGCCGATATAAAAACGTACCTATAGATCTGTATCAGATCAATTGTTGATTGGTACGAACATTCGCGAAAAGTATTACGGTCAAAAGGTATCGCGGTAACCCAAAAGTTTTTTGCCAGTCAGCACTGCAGTTACCGTTTCTAAATATAAATTATCTGATCGTTGGTTTATTGACAGTTTGACTAAAAGCCCAATGTTTGTCCATCCACCATCATCAGTATTTTTAAAAAATTGGTTGTCTGTAAAGTCGGTTTACTGACGATAGTTGAACGTGACAACGTCTTAAGAAAATACTGATGGAATGGTAGCATTTAATTGGTTATTAAAATTTTTAATTTATAATAAACTAGCTTTTGCCTGCGACTTCGTCCGCGTGGAATTAATTATTACGGCAGCCTAATTTTTCTAAGCTTTGAATGACATATTTATTAATATCTAATCAACTGCCTAAGAAATAGGTCTTAAGCTTTCAAAATGACGATATTTTCGTACAACATTTCATCCCCCCTTTAACCCCTTACAACCCTTTTTTCACAATTAAAAGTAGCCTATGTCCTTTTTCAGGCTCTAGACTTACTGTGTACCAAATTTCATTTAAATCGGTTCAGTAGTTGTAGAGTGAAAGCAAGACAGACAGACAGACAGAGTTACTTTCGCATTTATAATATTAGTTAGGATATATTAATTTTTAATTTAAAATTAATATATTTAATAGACGGATGTCGAACGCTGCCGAACACAAAGGCCGATTGTGCTTCTTTGTCGCTCATTTCCGCGCTCTCGCTTGCACTTCAAGCCTTACATGGAACGCCTCAAAGCGAGGTAACGCCGCATGAGTCATGTTTTTTTGTGCGTGCAGACGACTCTATCTAATTATAATGCGTTTTCACGTCAAAAGCCCCCTAGGCGACACAGCGCGTTTTTCCACAGTAAGACAACCCACAACGTTACGAGTACTTCAACGTTGATTAGCAGTCTAACAATATAACGACCACTTTTAATAATATTTGTAACCAGTAAAGATTGCTGAATAATTTCGTTACTCAGAGTAGATGCAAAAAAGTTCATGTAAGAAAAAAATCAAAAATCTTATGTTCATAGGACGATATAGATCCGAACCCAACACTTAATTAAAATCTGGCTGATCAAGTCAAACATGAGAACGACGGCGGAGGAATGTAGATTGTTTACTTTTGTGTGAGAAATTTATTGATTTCACTGATATCTGATTTTCTCTAAATACATTTTCTATAAACTAATTGTTATCTACAAATCTTTGGAGTTAACGGTACTCTCTAACGGACATCTAAATACTCGATGCTTCAGTTGTAATTAATTAAAAATCTATTTAGAAGTTCGATTAACTATTAAACAAAATAAGACGATTAAACAATATAAGACCACTAAACGAACTCCAATTTCGGCAACTAAAAATTTTGAGCATTGTGGGATCGAAATCGTTTTTATGTATACAAAAACAGATATTTTGCACTATTTTTTCTACTTGTGCAGAAATAGTTTCATATCAAGTCAAATCAAATAAAAAAAATAAAACAAATCGGTACTTAACTGCTAGGCACTAATGTAAGGAGTGTTTACTTCATTAAGAACTATTTTCTTTTGATTTTGTTGCATTAAGCATCGAATAACCAAATTGCACGCGAACGAAGTCGAATGCGTTTTTTAGTAATAAACGATATTATTTAAATGCAAACCATATGTTGAAAATAAAACAATACGACTATACCTAGTATTAAAGAGCTGGTCTCATTGTAGAGGTGGATTGATTACTGATTCAAATTCCAACTGGCCATAAGAACTCCTTAAATACACAAGAAAGCAAACACTATTGCTATTTGCTACATGAGAGAAGTTTTATATAAGAGCTTGTTTTTTCCTACATTATCTGTCTCTATAATACGAATATGTAATAAGATTAAGTAAACATACATTTTCATATCTGTGTCAGGTGATTCCCCGCAGGTTATTTCCGCCGAGAGCCCATAAATTATCCTAAAGGGACCAGCTTCTCAGCTATTTGTAGGCAAGGACAGGTATTGCAAGTAGTGGATCAAGTCTGTGGAATGAAGTTCAATAACCTATGGTTAATATAAGGACGGCCTTTGTACTGTTGAAGGATATTTTAAATTTATTATATTGACATTTCGAGTTTTCCACTTTTATCTCACCTCGTCCGTTTTTACTACCTATTTTTGCTTTTATTACTAAACATTAAGTTGCGAACTCTCACTGCATAGTAGAAAATTGTTTAGTTATTGTTTTTTTAATTGTTTCGAGTCGTCGGTCAAGTCTCAGATGGGTTCGATTTAAAATTGGCATAGGTTTGGTAATTTCAATGAAGGTAATTTCTTAAAAGTAAAACATTTACCGACTTAGCGTTCAATAATTCATATATTTAAAGCCCTGTTAATTATTCACCCAGGTAGTATTTTTTATAATATCAAGTATATGTGTAAGATGCAGATATTCGAAATGTATGTTTTGAAGTAAACAGGTACGAGTAGGTACACAGCTTAAAACTGTTTACATTTGAAGCAACCAAAGAAGCAAAGGTATTTATTTATACAATACAAACAAAGCGTGTCTACACATACTTTTTATGGATACAGTTAACCTGCTTAATTTTTATAATATAATATCTTGTATATTATGAAGCTTTCTACAAACCTCGTAGAAAGCTTCTAAAAATAAGTAAGAAACTACAAATAGCAGCTTTGAACGCGTTGAAGTCTTTCTTATGTGAAAACATTTCTGCCAAAACCACCTAAAAGTAGTTTTCCTCGATTCGGATTTAATATAGGTACACATGTTAACCTCTGTAAATAGTTATTTACTTATTCTTATAATTAATTGAGAAGATATTGGAAATATAATTAATAATTAATCGACAGTCACAGACATTGATTTATTTAATAATGATAGTAATTGAGTTAATGATCATGTCACCATGAGTCATGATTAAAATTAATAAAAGAAAAAAATCAATATACGTAGGTACCTAATATAATGTTATTCCAAATTTTAAAAAATCGTAATAATGAAAATATCATCTTCCTTAAGAACATGCTCGTACGTAGAGAAAAACATCGCTTATTTTTAACTTGAAACAGAGATAAATAAAAAAGAGAAAGAATACAATAAGGAACTTAAGCTAACTTATCCTAATAACTATACAAATCATGCCCACGTGGAATGGTGGCAAGAATACTGGCTGCATTTCCGCGTTGGATAGCCAGGCTAATCCTTTGCGCAAAAAATGAGCCAGCCTTTCGGTCACCAGTTGAGGCAATTAGGCGCGGTGAAATGTTACGGAAGAATTTTTTGGCACTGCGACTCCATGGCCCAAGGGTCTCCACGGCAAAAGGTACAAATATATTACTCTCTGTCAGAGTGGCATACTTGTGCCACTTACCGGTTTCAGCCTTTTCAATATAAAATAAAAATGTTATGGTATTTTTCTCTTCAATGCTCGAAATGACAAATCTTTATCATTTCTTTAATTGAATATAATTATTTTTATTGAATGTATCATTTAACAAGAATATATTTTTAAGTACTCATAGATTTACATATCGCAAATTATTGTCAATTTTTGCAAAATTATACTATATAACCTTAACCGACGTGAAGCGATGTCGTCGAGTATTATATACATGTTAATGTATTGACTTAACATTTTCGACTTTCTCTTTACCTGAATGAAACTGGGTAAAACCCGTGAGCATTTTGCGCGAAACTTATTAGCGTTTCGTACACGTTCGAATAGATTATTAGACTCAACGAGGACCTGGTAAACAGACTATAAACAACTTGTTGCCACTATGGCTATCACGAACGTGAATAGCTTTCACATGGAAGGGTCCTAGAAGCCAAAAATGATATATATTTTTTAGTTACTACAAGTTGACTCTTGACTTCTGACTTGATTTTAGGAGCGTCTCCGTTAGATTGCATCTGTCAAGAGTAGGAATTAAATCCACATCTCTTAAGGTTTCTACAAGATATCGTACCGGAACGCTAAATCGCTTGGCGGTACGTCTTTGTTGGTAGGGTTATAACTAGCCACCGAGAAGGTTTCCCATTAGCCAGACCAAGATAAATTAAGGAAAATCTCAATCTGCCCCGCCGGAAATCGGACCCAAGACCTCCGTCTGTCAATAAACACTAATTTTAATACTAATTTTGTCAATACTTTTGCCTTAGTCTTCGCTGTAAAGTTCAGAATTCAAATGCAAATCTTATAATTGCGACACGTGAACGTTATATATTTTGTTTATTATCCACCCGACCATGCTAGGGAGAGGGGGGACAAACCCTTTTATACGCCCATGATACGGCTAACGGCCTCGTTAGTACATCACTTCAGTGGTTCGCATGTTTGGTTAAAGATTTTGAGGTCCTCGGTTGAGTGTTGAAGCTAACTATTAAAAATGATATTGTTTTTCTTTCTTTTAAGAATTCTCAGCAGCAACCACTCAGGTACAAAGTTTGATACTTAAATATGTATATGCTGATGCAAGTTTATAAACACGCCTGTTTGTACAACAAATTCCTTAAGAAATCTTTATAACATTTATTATTGCCTACCTATTTAACTCAAAAAGTAACATAATAAATCTTACTGTTTTATTAATGACTTTAACATATTTACTGCGACAGTAAGGAAAAAGTTAATAAGCTAAAAAATTCCTTTCTGTCATATTACAGATAGTTCAAAGGGGAATTCCCTTGAGTAAGTCATTGTGTAAGCACTCGATCATGATGAGTAACTTGTCCTGTGCCTGCGGTTTCATCCGTTCCGATTCCGTACCTTTAAGAACATCAAGATAAAAAGTAGCCTAGGACTTAATATAGGCCACATTGTGTACCAGATTATTGAATCTACTGGTATCTTTCTAGATTTGATCACCTCTCCTAAGTATAACATTTATTTATAGTTCTTTATATATGATAGTATGGGTTGACCATTTGACCATTTAAGCTTCAACAGGACTTACTGTGTCATGATGTTAAATTAGTAACTTAGACAGAAACTTAATACTTCTCTCTATTTCTATCGTAGCAGTATTTGTAATCTCACTTCAAAGATAAATTAAATTCTTAAATCTAAGGATCATTTGACGAGCAAATATCATATTATTGATTATATCAATTAGTGTGAGTAATTGTCAGGATACTAAAAAACTTTCAATATTTTTCATCAGTTTTTGGTAGATGGTCCATCTGATGTTAAGTGATCCCATCTGATAATAAGATGAATAACTCGTCTGTAAAACACTTTGCAGGTAGGTATACAGGTTATAAAATCCATCAATATCAACATCGCAATATTCCTAAAGACAGTTATGAGGGGAAAGGAGGAAGAAGAAAAAGGAGAAAGGAAAAATAGACAATAATGTTGCTATGTTGTAAGCAGGGTCACGGTCAAATGATCTACTATGGTGTCCATAAGGATTTCCATGCCCACTACACCGAAACTATGCTGCATTGCGATTAGGATAGGCATAACGGATACTTATCCGTTAGCGCCCTGTCACATTACATGGGACTTTGCTACTACATTAACTAGATACTGAAATCACTCAGCAAATTAAAAAAAATACGATTAAAACGCATATGTGTGAATCATTTCTACCTATATAAAAAATTAAATTGCAAGAATCAAACTGAATTTAGTAGCCAAAGTCTAGCACCAAGTGGGTCTAGGTACGCCAGATGGGTTTCAGATTACCTAGTCAAATTTGAAATAGATCTTCTTCAAACAATTCGATAATATTGACAACCTCCGTGGCGCAGTGGTACGCGCAGTGGATTCATAAGATGGAGGTCCTGGGTTCGATTCCCGGCGGGGCAGATTGAGATTTTTCTTAATTTGTCTTGGTCTAGCTGGTGGGAGGCTTTCGCCGTGGCTAGTTACCACCCTACCGACAAAGACGTATCGCCAAGCGACTTAGCGTTCCGGTACGATGTCGTGTAGAAACCGAAAGGGGTGTGGATTTTCATCCTACTCCTAACAAATTAGCCCGCTTCCATCTTAGATTGCATCATCATTTAACATCAGGTGTGATAGCAACGGCGAACTTGTAATCGATAAAAAAAATCAAAGCGTTTAGTAATATTATTACTTTAAACATGTATACAGTAAGCCCGTGCTTGCATATCTAATTCCATTTACCAACATTCGTAGGCATTTTACGTATTACAGAATTTTAAATGAGGGAGTTGACGTTATCCGAATAACAATCTAGGTGCGGTCAAAATTTAAAGATGTCTACCTAATGCGTATGAATCCATACCATAACAAGTAATACTTGAACGTAAGCCATTTGTCATACCTCAAATTTGTCGAGATTTTTAACTTGATTAAAGCTGAGTTCCGGGTGCTAGACACTTCTTAGCTTCTTAGGAAATGAAATAAAAGCTAGCGAGCTTATAGACTTATATGAAACTTACTTTTTACTAAAATTAATTGTTCGTACAGCTATAGAATTTCAATACACCACCATACACCTATACACTATACAATACAGCATACAACCGACGAAAAAAAACGGAGGAGGTTCTCAATTCGACACGTATATATTTTTTTTTCTTTGTATCAATTGATAATTTTGCTGAGTGCATTAATTTTTTCCATAGCCGCCGTAGAACTAGGTACTTACTTATATGTACTATTTAGTTTAGCATATTATTATGTATATATTTGACCTCCTTTTTTGCTAAATCGCAGTAGGAGCTAGCTAGCTGGTAATGGCAATAAGCCACGTTAGAATCTCACTTCCAAAACGTCTAGAAATTATAAATGCCCAAACCCTCTTTTACATTAAAATGAAGACGTCTTCACTCTTGTTGTTTTTAAATAAGCCTTTATTAAGTTACGAAGAACGTTAATATTATAGACTTTACCTTATTCTATAAATGATATTTTAATTGACTAAAGGATACCAAGAATAAATTAAACGCATATGATAATATGTATCATTAATAGCCGTGAGTAAGAGGTAAATATTTGCCTGATAGTTTAATGAATAGGTAAAAAAATACGTAGTTATTTCAAATGTCCTTCCATTAGTATTCAAGGCATCACAATATTGTGGTAGAAGCTTGGTTAAGGCCCATCTACACGTTCGTTATATTTTCCTCTAAGGGACTGGCCCCTTCCGCAATAAAACTTGTTCTGACATATAGCGATGTCACTGACATCAACAATTTTAATTGTGTTTATTTTACGTATAAATATTGTAGATGTTTAATATGTTGGTACCTAGTTTATATTTTTTTTAGTCGAAGATTATATTTTGTTCATACATAATTAATGTTATTAACTAGTAGCCAAAAAGCTACCGATACCGAGAAAAAAACCGAAAGCTGTAAGCGTGCCTCCAAAATTCGAAGAGTTCCTTCAATTTCCCCAGGATATCATCATCAGATCCTAACATGATGACAATGGGACCACCTTGGAAGTATACCCTTCCTAATAAAAAAAGAGTTATCAAAATCGGACAACTCTGTAAAAGTTATGCGTGGTGATACATAAAAAAAAATATATATACGTGTCGAATTGAGAACCTCCTCCGTTTTTTTTTCGTCGGTTAAAAAGAGAACCGACTCAAAACGCACTAAAAAGTAAAAAATAACTGTGTCATTTAGTTGCTTTCATTTACTTAAGCATATCTAGGAGTCGGTGCCAGCCAAGGTTTCTATTTTAAGGACGTTACCTAGAACCCACAAACTGATTTACTACGTAAAATAAAAGTTCCTTAAACTTGGCTGACACCGACTACGTCCAAGTCTTTAAACATAGCATGTCGCGTGCTGCAGTAGGTAGCATGTCATTTGTTGTACAAGTAGGTATATTAAATTAGTTGGTAATTGCAAACATACCTGTACAATAAATCTTTAGAACCGGTTTAATATACTTAGGGCCGGCGCACACATGACAAAGCGCGGAAAACGGTTTTTTAGTGTCAATTTAAATTCACATAGATATTGCGTTTGCGCCAGCCATAAGTAATTACGAGTAGTGTCTGCGAACGGTGTGGCAGAACATGGTTAGCTTCTGTCATTTCTTAAGTAACTTTAAGTACTTCATCGTATTAGGTCCCATGCAGCATAAGCATCTAAGCTTATTAGGTATATGGAGCGAAATTTTTTTCACATCTTTAATGTCTATATATATATTAGTAAAGGACGCCCGCGGTAGTTCACAGTTTAGGAGTTGCCGTAAAAAATTTGTGATAAATGTAGCCTATGAGTTAATCCAGGGTGTCAGCTAACTCCATAACAAATTTTATTTAATAGCCCCAGCCGTTTAGTCGTAAAAAGTAACAAGCATAGAGTGTGAGTACACACTCACAAAGATTCGCCTTTATAATAGTAAATATTATATGTCGGATGGAGGGCGACATCTTTCGAACGAAGTTACAAGGACTGGAATCATATTCAAGTTGAGAGAGATAGACGAATATCTTAGCACTCCATGGACTCAACGTGCTGACGCCGGATCCATCGCGTGGCCGCCAGGTCCATCGCGTGGCTGTGAGAAAAACTCCGAACTGAACCCGAGACTTGTGGCACGGGTGTAGGTTTAGAAGAGATTTCTTAGTGACAGCCGTCAACACTCACCTCAAGTTATACTTCCTGCCCAGCCAAACTCGGAATTATCCTACTAGAGCAGCTTTGGCTACTCGTTCCAATATCTCTCCAGACCGCTGCTTTATATCGGCATTGATCGGTCCTCCCGGCCACTACCGAACTCCGCCGAGTGGCTGTCATGATACTACCCCGACATATATTTACATAAAACAAATATCAAAGGACGAGCTTCACACTGATTTTTATTCTCTTTATCTTGATGGTTACTCATTCTTTAACAAACAAACACTTTGCCTACTTGGTGCTCCTCTTTATGACGAAGCCATTCAACCTTGTTTGGATCAAAAACTTACAACATTTTCGGCTAATACAGACAAATTGGGCTCTCTAAATTCTCATATAGCGTTTTCGATTCTAAAGCATTGCCTTTTTGTACTTAAATTAATGTATGTTATTCGTTCTAGCCCAATTTGGAAATTTTCTGGCCTACTCGAAATTATGGATACCACCCTAAAAATTACACTTGAAAAAATTCTAAATTTACATTTTGATGATCAGTCCTGGAACCAAGCTACTTTACCGGTCAAATACGGTGGTATCGGCGTGCGAAAAATTTCTAGTGTTGCTCTTCCGGCTTTTCTTTCCTCTGTGCATAGTATAAAAGAGCTAAGTTCTCGTATTCTTAAATCTAACATTTGCATAACCTATGCCACAGAGGCTCTAGAGAGTTGGAAGGTCAGGTGTACCAATGCTAATATCCCAGAGGAACGTTCTGCACAAAAACTTTAGGATGTCCCATTGGTTCAACGGACACATAAAAATTTGATTCAAAATCTTACAAGTGCTACAGATCGAGCTAGGCTTCTAGCTTTATTAGAGAAAGAATCTGGGTACTGGCTTCATGCTTTGCCATCACAAAATCTCGGAACATTCTTGGATAACGAAACTTTTCGTGTGGCCTCAGGTTGGGAACACCACTGTGCTTAGAGCACAGATGTCCATGTGGAAAAGAGGTAAATAAATTTGGTATTTACGGGCTCTCATGCCAAAGGAGTGGCGGTAGGCTTTTTCGGCATGGCTCTCTTAATGATATAATAAAAAGGGCTCTTGCCACCATAAACGTTCCTGCGCTAATTCCGTCAGGAATAAGCCGGGATGATGGCAAGAGACCTGATGGATTCACGCTGGTTCCCTGGGAAGTGGGACGGGCCCTAATATGGGACGCTACTTGCGTTGACACATTGGCTCCGTGTCATATCAGGGAGACAGAATCAAGACCGGGAGCCGCAGCAGAAAAGGCTGAAACCGGTAAGTGGCACAAGTATGCCTCTCTGACAGAGAGTTACATATTTGTACCTTTTGCCGTGGAGACCCTTGGGCCATGGAGTCGCAGTGCCAATAAATTCTTCCGTAACATTTCACCGCGCCTAATTGCCTCAACTGGTGACCAAAGGGCTGGCTCATTTTTTGCGCAAAGGATTAGCCTGGCTATCCAACGCGGAAATGCAGCCAGTATTCTTGCCACCATTCCACGTGGGCATGATTTGTATAGTTATTAGGATAAGTTAGCTTAAGTTCCTTATTGTATTCTTTCTCAATAAAAAAATTAAAAAAAAAAAAATTCTTGACGTGTAATAAAACTCCACACTTGCATAAACACAGTAATAATTTATTTTCCAAACGGACAGAGTAACAGCACTTTCGCAAGGTCCGTACATTCCGACTGCTCGAACAAGAATGAATCGTGTCAAAACGTGTCGAAACGTCGGGCTGTATTTTTAGGCAAATCTTACAATCAAAACAATTACTAATTTAACAATCATTACAGAAAATGTGGGTAGAAATTTAATCAAACGATTATTATGTTTATTAATATTCGCGACAGTGTCCAACACGCAGCAAACACGCAGTATCTATTGCTGGATATTTATGTACTTTGGAGGTTTCTCGCCGATATAAAAAATATATTATGTTCTCTAATCATCATAGTTATACATATATATACAAAATCTAAATTGTAAAGTACGTAATACAATAACACTGAAGAATTTGTTTATTTACGCGCATTTTTCTAATACATAAAAGTCCAGTAGTCGTGATTGGATCAATCAAAAATTGACTTTAGTGATTAATGAGGGCTAATTTTAGGAGAGAGAAAACCGTTATGGTAATTTGCTTGGAGTCCAGGCAAATTAACATAACGGTCTTCTATACGTTCAGGCCCTGGACGTACCAGTGCCCTTAATGATTTACAAAAAAAAACTGAACAGTGTTCTTAAGCCCTCGGGCTCAAAATTCCGTTATGCATTGAGATTGGCTTCTGAAAAAGAGTTTAATTTGTAAAGGAGAATGCCAGACACTGTATAGGACGTTACCCACTAATAAAAACATATTGTACAACAATGTATTATGTATCATTTTATTGCATTTTTTTTACTATTTAATATAAATTACATTTAAAAGGTCTAGAACTCGGAGTAGTCGACCTGAGCCTAACATTGGTTATCGTCCATTTCTGTATTGTGGTTCCGTATAGTTGTCACACTGACATGACAGTCGCAAAGCTTCATTAAATATATTATTAGCATCAATAAACAGGCTTAACGACCCTGGATACTAGCTTTTAGAGTCCACTTTTGATGAAAATACAATAAAAACGATTTAAAAGGCTAGAACCCAGTGCAACAATAAAGATTTAAAAATGCGTAAAGAGTGTAAATTAAAAGGAAATACTTTAATTACTTTTTTAACAGAATTTTATTCCGATGTCCAACAGTAAAAATCGCTTATTGTATTGTATAATAATAGGATCTTTTTAGTATATTTACAATTTGTGTTCTTTCAGGGTTAGGATCTGGCATTCTCCTTTACTCTGTAGTCACGACGTACAAAAAGCAGCTATAACATTTTCTATAGTAAGGTAGCCGTAGTAAAACAAGGTATAGGTATGGGACGAATAAACTTCAGAAAGTTTCAACGGATTTGGACAAAATTTAGCACAGACATAGATCAAAGTCTAGAATAGCATATAGCTTACTTTTTACCCTTTCCTCGATCAGATTCCGTTGGATGCGAGTGAAAACATGAGGCAAAGCTTATAGCAAAAGAGAATGAACTAAAAGTATCAACTTGTTTTTTCACAGACATATGCAGGCAGTATAGTGCCCATAGGCTCAGAACTGCATCTGCTGCAGGAGTTCAACCGAGGAGTGCCGCTTCAGTACCGGGTGAATTTCCCCGTAGTCAACCCCGTGCCGAAGCTGACGGCCCTAATAGTGAATGACAACGTCGTGTGTTACGGATCTGGAGGTATAGTCATCATCATTCATGATTAAGCCGATGGACGTCCACTGATGGACTCTGGCTTTTTTTTTCTGATTGTGTTAATGCCGTAGGCTCCATGCGGGACCACAGCGGCGTCACCGAGGGGGTTAGGCGAGCGCAGAAGCATCGCCGGAGAGTGCCCGAAGGCAAAGAAAAATATAAGAGGGCGTAAGGACTCTCTAAGGGCGTCTCCTGTGAGACTCGGGCCTCGGCTTAGAGGGACGTTTGGAATGAACTCTGGCCTCTTCTAAGGATTTATAAACCACACGGCCTGACCCGTTGTTGCCCGCATCCAGCGGCTTCCTGCAATCCACTTGATATCAAGCAAGCAAGGATAGGGTCGACGAACACTTTATCGTCGTCGCCACTCCAGCACCTTGGGATTCCAACGGCCCTTCGAACTATGCGATATCTTGTATAACTTCAACTCTGGTGATGTGACGTAAGAGTCACGCATCAGATACTTGGTACCTAACTTACCTAAATACTTACAAAAGTAAAATCTACCCAAGTAAGACTCAAAATACGCCATGTGCAAAAACAACAATAAGATTGAATCGTCTTGCTTTAGTGAATAAAAACACTTCAATAGCTAAAAAAAATACTATTATGAAATATGGAGTCGTAAATCACTAAATCGCTCATCTCTTTGTGTTAAAGAGACTTGCAAAAAATATTTCTTACATGTGATTATTACCAGTTAAAGTTGAATTCCAGAGTATCTACCTATAGTGTTGTTTGTTTACAGCCATATTAAATTAAGTGGTATTAAAGGTCAAGGGTGTTACGCCTTCGACCAGATTCCCAGAATCCTGTTATCATCGCCATACTATTAAGTACTACTATAGCTTGCTATGTTCCATTTTGTAAGTAGTAAAAACTAAAATGCTATGTACGAGATGCATATTAATATTAATGACTAATCTAAGTGTCAAAGATGCGGATCAAATTTTTTTTTATAGGACAATTACACACATCGCTATAAAGCCCCAAAGTAAGCTTAGGTAGCTTGTGTTATGGGTACTATGATAACTGATGAATATTTTTATATGTATTATACATAAATACTTGTATCATAAAATACTTATTGATTCGTAAATCAGCAAGCTTGTAACATTTATTTTATTTATTTATTTATTCATTTATTTATTTATTCGGAAGCCAACGTTGCATACAATACAGAAATTACAATTAATATATATGAATTAAAAATACTGGTTCCATTGTATGCCCCACTTAAAGGCTAACTCAGCATGCATTAACTTATTACACTCCTTAATATTAGCAACTTAAAACTACACTTTTTAAGAACTAAGCTAACAACAAAGAACAAACCAAACAAAAAAAAACACAAAATCCAACTTAGAATTAAATACAAAAAGTAATATAAACAAAATGATATCTATCAAAAGAAATACAAATAAGAAGATATAGACATCAAAGTACGTATACGTATACAGTTATAACTTACGCAAGCAATATTTTCTAATTTTATTCTTAAATGACCTGGCAGTATCACTAAAAATATCAAGTTGTGCTTCTTTGAATAGATTGTTATATAAAACAACTATTCTATTGAGTGGAGCCGCCATGCCTAAGTTACTTTTAGTAAATCGCGGTCTAAACGACTGCTTGTTCCTAATATGGGATCTAGCGTTATGGTTTGGTACAAATAATTGAACACGACTTAATATTTCCGAATTATCAATACCAGTGTTAACAATTTTATGCAAAAAACTCAGATCTATTAAGTCTCTACGGTGAGATAGTGAAAGGATTTTATAAAATTTTAAAAGATCTCGGTAACTGGTCATTTCTGTCAAAATTTTATCTTTGAAACCTAAGTGTTTTAAGAATTTCTTTTGAACTCTTTCTATTCTATCCTTATGGACTTGGTAGTACGGATTCCATGCTATAGAACAATACTCTAATCTACTCCTTATTAGAGAATCAAATACTGCTATTTTTGTAGAAGACTTTTTAAACGCTTTTGTATTTCTGATTATGAAACCTAATAATTTAAGAGATTTTCCTATCATATTATCTATGTGTGGTATGAAACTTACTTTACTGTCTAATATAATACCAAGATCATTTATATTTCTAACATCTTCCAGTATATTTCCATTAATATTGTATCTAAACTTTAACTCTTTTACTTTCCTACTAAAAGTAATACTGTAGCATTTGGAATGATTTAACTTTACATTATTATCTTCACACCAAACTGACAGTCTATCTAAGTCCTTTTGAAAATTCAATGAGTCATTACTATCTTTTATTCTTGCATAAACTTTGAGGTCATCAGCATACAGTTGGAAGTGACAATATTTGAAACAACGTATAATATCATTGATAAATATTCCAAATAATGTTGGGCCAAGATTGGAACCCTGTGGTACCCCAGATGTAGCGACAAAGCTCCTTGACTGATAACCCCCAATAACCACATTCATTTCACGATTCTCAAGATAAGACCCCATCCAATTAAGAAGATTCCCACAAACACCATACGCCTCAAGTTTTGCTAATAAAATACAATGATCAACAACATCAAACGCCTTAGCAAAATCTGTATAGACACAATCAAGCTGATCTTTAATATCTAAGGCTACTGAAATGTCATCCACAAATAATGCCAAATTTGACATGGTAGACCTCTTCTTTATAAAACCATGTTGATTGTCTATCATTACCGATTTGAAATGCCAATTTAGCCCTTGACAAATAATTGACTCAAAAATCTTTGAAAAAACCGATAAAATACATATTGGTCTGTATTTTGTTATGTCTTTTCTATCTCCACTCTTAAATACAGGCACTACTCTAGCCATTTTCCATATATTAGGGAATACACCTTCACACAATGATTTATTATAAATTAAAAATAATGGTTTTGTCAATAATGTTGCACAATTGTAAACAAAGAGTGGCGGTATGTTATCAGGACCAGAACCTTTATAAATATCTATACATTTTAATTTATTCCTTACATCTTTTTCAGTAATATTTATATTATTTAACTGTGAGCTGTAGTTATAATTTGTGATATTAACTCGTTGACTTAATTCACTTATAGAGGGTACATAAATATTTGAGAAATGTGTCGCAAACTGATTACAAATATCTAACCCATTACTGAAGGAACAATCGTTAAATGTCATTATTGCAGGATAATCACAAGTATTATTTCTCAAATTTTTTAAATATGAATGGAAGAATTTTGGATTAACTTTTATATTATACTCTACCTTTTCCAAATAGTTTTTATAGTCTGTGAGTATGATAATTTCACACCTATCCCTCAATAATTTAAATTCAAGTTGATCTAGCGGATTACGATACTTTTTATACTTCAATCTATAATTATTTTTCTCTCTTAATCTTTTAATAAGATTTTTAGAATACCAAACTGGGTAGGTATTTTTATTCTTAACTTTTTTTATCGGTACACAATTCTCAATTATTTTACGTAACTCTGAATAAAAAATTTCTGTCATTTCATTCACACTAGCACATCTCTCAAACAATATTTCCCAGTTTAATTTTGCAAGATATTTATTAATCATTTCATAATCAGCATTTTTAAAGTGATGTTTTAAGACTACATTACGTTTTAATAAGGTATCCTCATGATCAAGCCCAAAGTTAATTTCCAACGGTGGATGATATTTGTCTATCGAACAAGCTGAAAAATCACTATTACCTATTTTTATATTACTAGAAGTACTAAAAATGAGGTCCAAAATTTTACCAGTTGCATTTGTTATACTGTTATATTGACATAAACCAGTTAATGACATAAAGTCATTTATGAGAGTTATAGCTGGACCATTGTTAATCGGAACGATTTTTTGTGCATCATTAATATCATTTTCCCATTTAATTGCTGGAATATTAAAATCTCCAACTACGATTATAGGCAACTGTTCGTTAATTACTACACGTTCAACATTTTGCATAAATCCTTCAAGAGTGACATAATTTAGCGGCGAAGGAATATATACTGCACATATTGAAATAGTTTTTGAACCCAATACTAAATTTACCCAGAGATCTTCATAACTTGTTTCCCAAGAATTCACCCTATAACATTTAAACTTTTTTGACACTGCAATCAAAACTCCCCCGCCATCCAACTTATCAGTAACGCTAGACTCCCGATCTCTACGAAAAACGCTATATCTATTATCAATAAATTCATTATTTGATATTCCACTATGAAGCCAAGTTTCAGTAAATATTACAATATCAAAATCAGTATTAAGGATAGCTAGATATACATCATTTGTTTTTGTTCGTATTCCTCTTACATTTTGATAAAAAACTTTCAAAATGGACATATATTAAACTGTTATATGTACAAATAAATTAAAAATTAACTAAGTCACACGTAATATAAAATAAAAATAAAAATAAAGGAAAAGTCAAAACAATATCTAGCGGCTTTTAAGATAATTTAGTCAGAATGTCCTTTGTTTTAACCAAAACAATATCACTTGAAATAGTTTTCCGCAGAAAAATATTACCGTTCCGCGACCAGACAAAACGATATTGTTTTGTATTTTATTATTACTCGTACAGTTTTTAAACGTAGCTATCATAAATACCTACATGAAATTAAAAATACCTCGTATATTCTCTATGAATAAGATTTTTAAATTTTCCTGCTGATTTGAGTTTTCCTTAGTTTTCTTTTTTCTTAAGAAGTCCCCAAATCTGCAAATCCTGACTGGAGTTTAATTAAGACTAAATAAGGTCACTTTAACTTTTTTTCCCTATAAACAGATGTATTAACACCTGGCCAATACATAACGACGATAAGTCTCCAGCACATGCTCTTCTACAAATCTGGTGCAAATGGATTGTATCCCGTACACAACCAACCAGTAACCATTCGACCGGAAGTTGTGTACCAACAGCAAACGCCATCCTCGCACATAAACCCGACCAATTTCATCAGTTATATTGACAATAACAATGATAATACGAGGAAACCTGGTGAGTGATAATGAGTATGGGGTTTTTTCAATCGATTTTTCCTTCTCAGTAATCCATCTGGTGGTCTGGAATTTCTGAAGATACTATTAATATTATTTACCTAACGTACTTTTACTTTATCTTTGTAACTTTAACCTTTCTGTATTATAAATATTTACTATAGTTGTTTATAATCATTACCATTAACTTATTTCAAGTGTAACGTATAAGTAATATTTTAATTAAGTAATTAACTAATCGTTTTCTTCATTACATTTGCTTGTATTGTAAACTTTTTCTTTGCTCTCCTCATTGTCTTCATTAAAATAATTAAGTTACATTTTATCCCACAGTTTTAACATAACATTATGTTATTTATTCGTTATATACTCCTTGGTGTGTACAATTTGAATTAAATAACTTATATATTTCTGTACTCTTTTTATAACTATACGAGTATATATGTATGTACATTACGTAAGTGTATAGCACTTTACGAAAGTTATTTGGCAGTTTGGCGCTTATTCAAAATATTTCTCATCATCTACTACTTTTATATTTATCAAAATTCGAAATTTCCTATGATGATGACGAACTAATTGGATGATTTATTTTTTAGATGGCCAAACGTATTACGTGATAGATAACGGTCGACCAGCATACCAATCGCCAAACGTTTATCCGGAATCATTCCCGGACTATCCCTTTAATCAGCCTAACTTTATTGTAGATATTCCTGAAAGACATACGACAAAAGTAACTACAGTTAGAACTACAACATCTAGGGCTACCACACAAAGACCTCGCGCTACATTACCTCCGGCACCTGTGTAAGTACCAACGGTATTAAAAGAGCCACGGAGCAACTGTCGCTTATGTTTAACAATATCCTGCGGAGTCACTAAGGCTGATTATTTCTAAAATTATCCACCTTGAAAGACCAAGTTATTGCTAACAGTATGGGATAGTCAGTTTTGAGATACCTTACTATGAGTACGACCAATCGTCAAACCTGGCGAGGAAATATGCAAATACTGTCATTGTACTAGCATATAACCTTACAATTATTAAAAAATATGAAATAATAATAATATATTGTACGGTTGAAGGTCGGTCAGCCATTCACTGGTTGGATCTAGTTACCAAAATCATCCGGGAAGTAGACAAACAGATCAATCATAGAGGTTTACTTATCGACCATTCGATAATGTGACCTTTAGGAATACCAAATAGCGTGATGAGAGCTATTCTTTTACAATGCATCTGTCTCTTAAGCAGACTTCTCTCTCGCTAAGTGGCAGGTAAGTGTGGAAGCAAGCAAATATGGTTTTGTCTTCACTGGTTTCTATATAATTAAGCACCTTGCTGCTTAGGCATGTAAAAGTTTGTAATATGTAATGTTCCCCGTAACACTTGAATATCTTAGATATCTTTGATAACAATTACAAAATCAAAAAACATTGGCGGTAATTCCCTAAAAACAAATCTTGAAAAAGTAGTTACACTAATTACGATCCAAAACACTTTAAGAAAACATATTCACTCCACAACATTGTCTTTCAGACCACAACCGGATCCTCTAGACATAGGATCCTCATCATCTGCTGACTGTGGCATAAATATAAGTAATGACGGTCCCGAAGCTGCTCTACTTCACAAAGGGGAAACCTTCGAGCGTGGTGAATGGCCGTGGCTGGTTGCAATTTTCAAGAGTAGATTGAATTCATTGACCTACAGCTGCGCTGGGACCCTTGTATCGGATAGACATGTGATTACAGGTGAGTTTTTCGAAGTGTAAACAATTATCATTACCATTAACCTCTGAGGACTTAACAGAACTCGTGAGCTAAAGCAGTATCGGTTTGCTTATTTCTTTAGACAAGCATGGCTGCATTCTGGTAGGACAGGTATTGGTGCAGGTCTAAATACACACAAAGGAAGCAACACCATTTAAGCTTGACGGTCGCATGACAACGTTTCTCGTTCGCTTTGTATTCTGAGGCACTATGTTATCCCCCTAGGGGTTTTGAAAAAGAATCAGGTTATTTTGCTTGTTTGTCAACTATAGGTAACTTGTGATTTAGGGATTAGAATTAGGCTCTCTATTATACTAATTATTATTGTATTAAATACTATTTTTCTTGGCGGCGGGCGATATTAGCGCAAAGGGGCTCATGCCACTGTAAAATTCTTACGTGTCGCAATGTATTATTAGCTAACTTTTAAGAAAAAGTTCTAAAAGGTGTTATACATATTTAATATAAATGTTTAACTATATTACAGCTGCTCATTGCAAGTGGCGTAAGAGCATCTACACAAAGATAGTAAATCTGAAAGTGAAAGCCGGAGTATTTAATCTTGGAGATTGGGGTGATGACGACATCACTGTGACCAGGAACGTGGCGGCGGCGGCTTTTCACGATTCTTACAACGCAGATACACTTGAGAGTAAGGACTTTGAAACTGTCTACATAGTTTAAGGGTCAGGGAAGCACTCTAAAAGTAACCGAGATTTTTTTAATGAAAATTTCTTATTCTTATTTCTTATTTTATAGATGACATCCTCGTGCTAACTCTTGCCAAGAGTGTGCCATTCAGCACGCACATCAGACCGGCCTGTCTCTGGAGCGGAAATACTGACCTTGAGATGATCGTTGGCAAATCAGGATTTGTAAGTTGGTTTATTTTTATTGTTTATGCTATGTTAGAGAAATCAGAAATAACATATGGTTTTGAATTTACATTTTTTGTATTAATGACCGGGACCGACGGCTTCATGTGCTTACTTCCTACTACTCAGTTCCGGGCTGTACGGACTGCTACCGAAAATTTATTCAAGAAAGGTAAGCTCAATATTTCATAGTTCGAAATAGGACTTCATGATCTGAATGACGCTATTTTAATACCTACTTACGTTCATGATACGAATAAGAATGTGACACAACTTCTCATTGGAACTATTTTTTATTTCTCTTGAAAGAAAATGAAGTATTTTTTTATTTTAAAGGTGGCGGGGTGGGGAGCCAACGAAATGGGACCCGGTGGCAAAGGAGAGCCGCGCCAGGTGGAAATGCCCATAGTCCACACTGATACATGCAAGTCCAGCAACGCGGCCTTCCACAAGCTCACATCCACGAAGACTCTGTGTGCTGGTGCGTTTAACTGCCGAACTTGATCTCCAAATACCTTTTCACAACAGTTTTCTTCTTCGTTTAGGAGATTGGCTACGATGTTATTTACCATCGAATTTTTATTTATGAGAATTGGTAATGACTGTAACAAAAAGATTTAGATTCTGTTCAAAGCTTAATAGCCTATATTATTCGTCCAACGCCAGGATAATAATATGTAAATTATTTTATCAGGAGACCGCAGTGGAGCTGGGCCTTGCTTTGGAGACTCCGGTGGCGGTCTCTACATCCTAGACAAAGGACGCTGGAGAATCCGCGGCGTGGTATCCTTGTCACTTCGGCCTGAAGACGAGATCGGCTGCAATCTCAACGAATACATAGTGTTCACTGATACAGCACAATATTTGCCATGGATAAATAATGTTACGAATAATTATATTCGTTAATTATAGTGATTATTTAAGAACATGGTTGTTTGAATTTATACCTCTCTTAAAAACATATAAAAATAACTGCGTCATTTAGTTGCTTTAATTTACTTAAGCATATCTATGAAGTCGGTGCAAGCCAAGTTTAAGGAACATTTATTTTACGTAGTAAAGCAGTTTGTGGGTTCTAGGTAACGTCTTTAAAGTAGAAACCTTGGCTGGCACCGACGCCTAGATATGCTTAAGTAAATTAAAGCAACTAAATGACTCAGTTATTTTTATATGTTTTTAAGTAAGTGTGTTTTGGGTCGGTTCTATTTTTTGTTAAAAAATTTACTATAATATATATATACTTTTTAGTGATTTATCGCCATGTAACGTACTCGTACTATACTGGCATAGTATATTATACGTCACTAGTAGCCAAAAAGCTACCGATACCGAGACAAAGACCGAAATCGCTGTAAGCGTGCCTCCAAAATTTTAAGAGTTCCTTCAATTTCCCCAGGATATCATCATCAGATCCTAACGTGAAGACAATGGGACCACCTTGAAAGTATGCCCTTTCTAATAAAAAAATAATTATCAAAATCGGACAACTCTGTAAAAAGTTATGCGTGGTCGTGGTCATAAATAAAATATATATATATATATATCTCTATATATATATACGTATCGAATTGACCCCTCCGTTTTTTTTCCTCAGTTAATAAATAATCAGTATCATTAATTTTTTGCACCATTTATTTTTAACAAGAACGGTTTCTCAAGGTCAACGCATCACTATCACCATAGACAATATTCTGTAATTTGTTATTGAACGGCTGAGTAAACGTCAAAATAAGTAGATGTCAGTGACAACTGTCAGTGTCAGTGTATATTCAATTGTAATTCTAATTTGTAAACATTGAATATTGCCACCACTGCAATTGATTGCCGGTAAATAAAACTAAATACTTATATCTTATATGAGATATGAGTTGGAATAAATTAATTTGTAATGCTAGAGAACTTCAACTACGTGGTACACTTAATGGGGGTCAAAGCTTTAGGTAAAACCTTTAATAACTTTATAAAATCTTAGCATTTCAGCTATTGTAACAATAACAAATTCTATAATATTTTGGCTCCAACTCAAAATGGATGTAAGGCCCGGTCTTGTGATACAAAGGAACTTCTCCTCATTGACACTGCTATTTGCCAGCAGGTTCGGCGAAACAGAAAAATCTCACAGCAGCTTGGATTGACTATAAGAAGGCCTATGATTCAGTGCCTCATTCTTGGCTCATGGAGGTCATGCGGTTGTACAAGGTCGATACAACCCTATGCTTTTTTCTTGAGTCTTGCATGAGGCAATGGATGACAGTCCTTCATCTACAAGGGGCTGCTGAGATTTCTGAATTGGCTGAACCGATAGGGATTAGGCGGGGTATTTTCCAGGGTGATAGTTTGAGCCCTTTGTGGTTTTGCCTAGCTATTAATCCTCTCAGCACTTTGCTGATGGATTCAGGGCTAGGCTTTCGCCTTTGCAGGCTTCGAATATAGTACTTTCAGAAACTATTATTCTCAAATCACTTTGCGAAGGGGAGACCTATAACTACCTTGTAATGTCAGAAGCACTTGGTATTGAAGTACATTTCGTATGAAACAACTAGTGCAGGAACGCTTCTTTGACAGTCTGAAAAAAGTCTTATCAGGTGGTAATAAGGTGCGTGCCTACAATAGCTGGGTCATGCCCTTGCTCATATACTCTTTTGGCATTCTAAAGTGGACTCAAACTGAACGGGACTCCCTGGACTCTAAAGTCCGCAAACTGCTGACGTCATCATATCCGATGCACCATCCACGTTCATCCATAATGAGATTGTACCTCCTCTACGCAAGTGTGGGAGACGTGGTTTCTTGAATGCCAAGAACGTCCATAATCGTGAGGTGTGCAACCTCAGAGAATATTTTCTCAAGATAAATGTGGGTATGCATAAGGATATAAAAGTGTATAAACACAAACGCTGACTAACGGCAAACGGTTCGAAAATATTGTAAACAAGACATTTGAATCTTAAATAATACGCGATAATCGCAAAAAAATAAAGTGAAAAGAGACTGTTCCTTTGTGCTACTAGTGCAATATACAATAATATAAATTAAACCCACTAAATTTGAAAAATAAAGAATACAAGAATCAAATAAAAAAATCTGGAGGGTCAAAAAATAATAAAATACTGAGTTAATCAAGTGACAAGCTACTGAGACAACACCGGTCCCAAAATTCGACATTGCAAATAAATGAATCGATGGTGTAGTAAGAACTATCCTCGGACTGCATGTCGAGTACCTCAGTTCGAACCCCGGGCCGGAAGAAATCACTTTTTCGGTTTTTTAAATGTTTAAAATTATATTTATAATCAATTACTAAGAGTAAGATCAAACATCACAAATACGACTCGACCAAAGCAACATTTCAGCTTTATAAGGATTGATATCGAGCTGCTACGAGAGGGCGTTACTGGTATCATAATAAAAATTCGAATCTATTTCAACACATAATTCATCAAATATGGAGGAAGTTATGAATGCACTAAAAAACATCCAAAAGGAACTCGATGAACAAAAAAAAAACAATCTTAAAAAACGGCGAAAGAGTGACCGAACAAGTAACGCAAAATATAAACTGCATTCTAGAAGAAAAGTTCAAAATATTAGATGATAAATATGATAACCTGAAAGAAAAAATTGAAAACCAAGAAAAAAGACTTTATTTTATAGAAAAACAGATAAGAAAGAATAATGTTGTTTTTTTCGGACTAAAAGAAACTGAATCATCATATTCAAATCTGGAAAAAACCATGATCAACTTTATAAAGGAACATTTCTCATTGGACCTGGATTATAGGGATTTACAAGAAATAAAAAGGATAGGAAAAAAGGGGGACAGACCAAGACCAATAGTTGTTACATTTTCCACCCTTGGTATAAAAATCAACATATTCAAAAGAAGCAGCTCACTGAAAAGTACCGCGTTTTATATAACAGAAGATTATCCACAAAATATACTTGAAAAAAGAAAACAGTTACAAGAGCAAGTAAAAATCGAGAAAGAGAAAGGAAATTCTGTAATCATCAAATACGATAAAATAATTATTCGAGATAAAAAGAACACAACAGCCAAAAATAAAAGAATGTTGTCAATATCTCCTGAAACAAACTCTGCCAAACGCGACGAAAGTGGAATACAGGCTAGCAAGAAAAACAAAAACCAAAATACAACTACCCAGATGACACATAAAAAATCTTCTAGTTTTTCCGAAGATATAGTTAAGCCAGGGATCTTGAACTTCTTGACTAAAAATCCAATTAACGTATCCGGAACAAAGGACAATAAAAAAGAGAAGATCTAGCAACTACAGCACCTCTCTCACACCGATAACATAAGAAAATCAGCAAAAAAAATCTAATTCAAATCTTCCAAGCCGGCTGGTCACCGAGGAAGATTATGACCAAAACCCTCCAAAGGATCAAAAGATCTCTATAACAACAAAAACCAACGTACAATGTCAAAACGCTCTCCACATATCAAAGCTTGATAGAATTAAATGAAGCTTTATCAGACACTAATTATGACATAATCGGTCTGGCCGAAACGAGACGAATGGGAAACAAAATAGTACGATAATTTTATATTATGCCACACAGGACAAACGCTTGGTTTGTATGATGTAGATTTTATAATAAGTAAACGTCACAAAAATAATATAGAAAGCTACATTGGTCTAACAGAAAGAGTCGCAATCCTAAACTTGGTATTTGAAGGTACTCACTTATCTATTATTCAAGTATATGCCCCTACGGAAAAAGCAAACCAAATTGAAACTAACAATTTCTATTATACACTCAACAAAGCGATCGAAATGTCACATAAAGATCTCATACTGATGGGAGACTGGAATGCAAAAATTGGTAACCCAAAAAAGAAGAATATTTAGTCATGAAACCGAACGGCTACGGTGAAAGGAACGAGAGGGGACAAAAAATTAATAGAATTTGCTATTGAGAATAAATTTTTAATTTTAAATACATTCTTCAAGACGGGTAGCCCAATTAAGAGAGGACTGGATGTCTTTGGAGGAGGCCTTTACCTACAGAGGGGTTCTTGCAGACTAGATTATAAAATTAATAACTAAATTTTATTTTTATTAGTTTCTGTAAATCTGCTCGAAATAAAAGGCTTTTTTATTTTTTATTTATTTATTATGCATAAGGATGTTGTTGCAGTGGACAAGGGTTTTACCCCACTATCCTCAGGCAAAGAGAACTGGCGTAAGCCTAAAGTAATTAGTAACTCAGATTGTGTGACAATATGGAACAGTAAGGAGTTGCATGGACGTTTCTACAAGGCCCTCACGGGGCCAGATGTAGATCAAATAACATCTGTATCTTGGTTGCAATTCGGTGACTCCTTTGGGGAAACTGAGGGTTTTGTCTGTGCAATTATGGACGAGGTTATCAAGACGAGAAACTACCAGAAACATATTATGAAAGATGACACTCTAGACATATGTTGAGCGTGTCATCAGCCTGGGGAATCCTTCAGACATATAGTTTCAGGGTGTTCTTATCTTGCTAATGACAAATGCTTGCACAGACAATCACGGATCAAACGATTATCACTGATAGGTATATTGTAGCCAATAGACCTGATATAGTGATAATTGATCAATCAACGCTTGTCAATGATTGTTGATATTACTGTTCCACATGATGAATAATCATTATCTGGTGAAAGGTGAAAGGAAAAAGTATCAATATACTTGGACCTTGCTCAGAAATTACCGCGATGTGGAATGTTGATTCGACGATGATTGTTCCTATAGTTGTTTCAGTCAATGGTCTTATAGCGAAAAGCTTTGACGAACATCTTAAAAAGCGTTCGCTTAGTTGTTGGATTAAGGGTCAGATACAGAAGGCGGTTATTCTTGAAACGGCGCGTATTGTGAGGAGGTTCCTCACTCTGGAGCCCTGACCACCGGTTGCTTGGACCCCCGGGCCCCGCAGCAGGCGGACTGAATTTTTTTTTATAAATTTTTAATATTGTTTTATAAGCATTGTTGAAAATTGAAAAAAAAATTGCAAATAGATAAATGACAGAAAAACAAATTCATTGGCTGTCCTACCTGTGTTTAAATAATTAATCTATTAAATCAAATACTTAAAACGCCAAGGAATCCAGGTTTTAAGGTCTAAAGGTTATTTATTTTCTGGTTTTAAGGTTTAAAGGTTATTTCTTTGCTCTACAATCATACTTTTCAGATGGGTATATAATGAAGAAATAGACGAATGGACAGGTGTTTTTTCAAAAACCGTCTGGAAACTACGACAAAGAGAAGATATACTGCAATATAAAATCATTGGATCGTTATTACTAAAAGACGAGACATGTAAGAGAAACACAAACAATGATAAAAGCGGAAATGATATTTTTGAACAGTTATTGAAGAACTATTTTAGATTAGATTTTAACTTGAGTGACTACTACACAAAATGGTCTCAAAAGGATGATCTGTTTAAAGAGGCATGTAAACAGTTTTATGGTATTAGAATGCTTGCACAAGAGCCAGTCGAAAATATGTTTTCATTTATTTGCAGTCAAAATAATCATATTTCAAGGTAAGTTGAACAATTTTTTTAAACCTACTGTGCCACAAATGTGAATATGAAGTTTTGTCCCTACCACATGATGAACCTGTCACCCGCATGGTGAATCTATGGACTGCTCAAAATATTCTTCACTTGTATATTTTACCTGTATGTCCATAACTTACTCTCACTTGTTGTTCTCATTACTCACATATACATTTTTTAGAAATATTTTAGGTGTAAACTGCAGTTCAAAGCTAGTAAAAAATAAAGGAATGTAAACTTCTAAAAATCTAAATTGTTAAGAAAAGGGAAAAATGATAATTATTTTTGTATTTTTCAGAATATCAACTATGGTTGAAAAATTATGTAAACAGTATGGAGAGGAGATATGTGAATTTGATGGAGAAACATATTATTCATTTCCTGATGTTGAAAAACTTGCTGGTGCAAAGGTATATTTTATATTCCTTTTAAACTTCTGAAGGAGAATTATCCATACCTACATATAGTGTTGCCATGTTTGTCTCACCATAATTTACTTCTTAAGAATGAATGTCAGAAGGAAAACTTCTTGAATTCAATCAACAATTTCTTTCTAGGGGAAGATGGTAGGTTCTATTAACTCCTGCAATGAAACTTGAGTAACCTAACCTATAGTACTAAAAACCTATGTGTATCTAATTAAAAAAAAGTATTTTAGTATTAAGAAAACTTTTAGCTTTTTGCTTTTTTACCTTATATTTTCCCTTATAAAGAGTTTTAACTCAAACAAGATTATATGTAATGTAGAGCTTATGTTATATATTATTCAGTCACATTTCTTTGATGTGTTTTTTTTTTATTATTTATTTATTTATTATTTACTAGCAGTCGCCCGCGACTTCGTCCGCGTGAAAACCTCTTAGGTACCCTTCTAATTTTAAAGACTTTCATACAAAATGTGTAAAGGCACATATAGTGTGCTCATTCCCCGCTCCCCCTCTCAATTTAATTTTTTTATAGTTTCCCGTGAAGCAATATTCTCCGTCCCGTCCCGTGTACTAAAGGCCTACATTTTTGTTAAATATTGTATGACATTTCAGTACATTAACATTAAAAATATATATTTATAGCAAGCTGATGGGTATAAATTGATATTAAATAGTATATTTCACTCTTGAGTCTAGCCTTCAGAATAAACAAAAATAATTTTACAATCCGACACGCAGATAGAGATTAGCCCGTTTAAACAAACGAACAAACTCTTCCGTGTACTAAATAGATATTTGAACAAAGATCGAATTCTTAATTCATCATCGTATATATAACATAGATCTAAACTCCCCTCCCGCACGCGCACCCCCGCCTTGGTGACGCTCACTTCGCAACGCAGAAATAGTAATATTTTAATTTCGCCATAACTTCTAAACCAAACGTCCAATTTTAATCTTTTAAATACCAAATATTATCTACATAAACTGTACATAGTGATGAAATTATTTATTTTGATAAGGATTAATAGCATGAGTAAAATAAATGCGTTTAAATGTAGTCCAAAAAAAAATTAAGATTTTTAAATAAAAAAATGGTTGTTGTGCCTCACTCGACATAGATAGATATAGTGTGTCGCGGACTTTTTTGTAGATATTTATAAGATCTCCAATTAATTAGAACATTTTATGGTTCTATCTTTTATAGTTTACGCAGCGTACGCAAAATAAGTAACTTTTCTGGTTGATTTTTTACACCTTGTGTCCGAAAAACCCAAATATTTTACGGAACCCTAATTTTTTCCAAAATAAAATTTAGCCTATGTTACTCGTGGATAATGTAGCTTTCGAATGGTGAAAGAATTTTTAAAAACGGTCCAGTAGTTTTTGAGCCTATTCATTACAACCAAACAAACAAACAAACAAACAAACAAACAAACAAACAAACAAACAAAGTTTTCCTCTTTATAATATTAGTATAGACAAAAAGTCCTGGCTTACAATTTAGGTAGGTACTTACAAATAATAATTAGCCCCAATAAAATGTATGTATGATTGTAAGCCTAGGTTCCAGTCACGGCAACTCCCGTACTAGCATTTGCTGTATCACAGTGAGTTGACATTCCTCGTTCCCAGGGTCACATTTACAATACATTTTACTCAAAACAGTTACATACACAGAAGGTAGGTATAATAACAAACACAGAATAAATAACAAGCGGGTAAGACGCTCGACTTGTGTTGTTCTTTACTTTATTTTTCAGTAATGAATATTACCAGCTTTTCCCTATTTTCAGGTTGAATCTGAATTAAGGCAGCTGGGTTTTGGTTACAGAGCTAAATTCATTCAGACGTCTGCAGCACAAATCGTAGACTGGGAAGGTGAAAAGTGGTTTGCAAGTTTGCAAGATATGAAATATAAAGAAGCCAGACTTGAACTTATGAAATTGTGTGGAATAGGACCAAAGGTTAATGTCATAGTCTACTAAGGTGAATCAAATATAAACGAGACTTTATTTTTTAAAAAAATATTTTTATTCTAAATTCTAAAAAGTAAATATCTTATTTTTCTACGTAATCTCCTGCTTTGGAAACACATTTTTCCCAGCGGATAGGCAGCTTCTCAATACCTTCCATGTAGAAAGATGCAGGTCGTGTCTCTAGCCAATTGCGCACGTAGGCTTCCACCTCAGCATCAATGTTGAATCTTTGGCCTCCCAAAGCTTCCTTGAGAGGGCCAAACACATGAAAATCACAGGGTGACAGGTCTGGACTGTAAGGAGGGTGGTCCAGTGTCTCCCACCCCAGTTGCTCCAATTTTTCCCTGGTCAAGGCTGCTGTGTGGGGGCGAGCATTGTCATGGAGAAGAACCACTTCCCTCATCGGTAGGTCTCGTCTTTTGCGGCGATATGCAAGTCGGACCTCAGTCAAAATGGCGCAGTAGTAGGCCGCATTGATTGTCCTGCGCTCATGCAAAAAATCGAGGTGCAACAAACCACGCTGGTTAAAAAAAACCGTAGCCAAAACCTTGCCAGCTGACAGTCGTGACTTGGCTTTCACCGGTCCTGGTTCTCCTTTTTTTCTCCACTCCATACTCGCTTGTTTGGACTCTGGGGTGTAGTGGTGCACCCAAGTTTCATCACAGGTGATGATGTGAGTCAAAAATGGGTCCCCTTCTTCCCGAAATCGTGCCAAAAGACGCTCACACACCTGAAGTCGATTCAATTTCTGTTCTGCTGTGAGAAGGCGAGGAACCCACCTTACGAGCGAGTCGAGGCGAGCGCACACCTTATGGTACCCAAGCTCCTCTGTGAGTATGGAATAAGTGCTCCCATAACTTATCCCGACTTCACTTGCAATTTCAGAAGTGGTAAGACGCCTGTCACCTTCAATAAGCCGTCCAATACAGCTGATTTTGTTCGCTGTAATGCTGGTGCGGGGTCTGCGATCATGGCTCTCATTTTCTACACGATCACGACCACCCACGAACTGCTTATGCCATGCGAATACTCTGGCTCGCGACAGTGTCTCTTCCCCGAACTGGGCAGTCAATCTCCTCAAGATTTCGGACGGTTTTACGCCTTCTGCAGCGAGAAACTTGATTATAACACGTTGCGCAATGGATGAGGGTACGACTTGCTCCGACATCGTAACGGTGAATACTGAGAGGGTCGCGGGGCCGGGCTAAAGTGCTTCTTCTCACTCCTGATAAACCTGCCCATCAGCAAACGAAGCGGGAACGTTCTCCCTCCACTATTGTGCCTGAAAAGCCAAAAGTCTCGTTTATATTTGATTCGCCCTCGTATTTTTAACAGCTATCCAAGCTTCCCTCCTTATCAAAGAGCGTCAGCGTTCCTTCAACGTCTGCGCAACGTCAACGTTGCGGGTGCATCCCAGTAGTACCCCATACCATAGTTCTATAGAACTGTTGGGATATTTTCCGGGCTGTCAAATTATATCCCAACAGTTCTATATAGAACTGTAGTATAGTTTTTGCTCTTGACTTTACTTATAGCATATAAGTTATAAACTTTATATTATTTTAATTGATATTTCATTTTGTTTTTAACACAAAAATGTCCGTTGCGACAAAAACTAAGTTGTTAAAACCAAGTAGAAGTCGTGTCTAAAAAAATATTCTCTTATTTTAGAAGTTACAGGAGGGGGCACATTTTACCACTTTGGAAGTACTTTTCGCGCAAACTATTCAGTTTAGAAAAAAATTATATTAAAAACCTCAATAGGTACCATTTTAAAGACGTTTTGTGCAATTTAAGCAAAGCAGTATTCGATATAGTATGTTTATAGACACTCTCAAATTTAAGTGGACATTTATTATTGCAATCAAAAGAGATTCCATATTATACTTATGAAAACTATAGATATTTTATATGTAACATACAAACAAGATGTTGATATCGACATTTCTTTAATTTTGTCCCATAGTTCTATATAGAACTAATGGGACACTAAACTCTAATATGGTGTATCAACGGTTCTATAGAACTAAAATTAGGGGGTACTACTGAGATGCACCCAACGTTGCGTTAACGCGACGCCGACAACATGTACAATCACATACATTTATTGTATGACAAATTTAAAATGTTTTCTTTTTCTTGCCTCAAAGTTATACCAAGCCTCTCTTCTGGTGATACTGAAACTAGAGATTAGTGTCTAAATATTGTGTGACATTTGAAATCAATTTTACAAGTTCATCAGATGTTGATTCTGACATTTCGAATCATTTTCGCAAATACATATTTGACGGCCGAGTGGCGCAGTGGGTAGGGACCCTGCTTCTCCGTCTTAGGCCGTGGGTTCGATTCCCACGTCTAGAATATGTTTGTGTGATGAGCATGAATATTTTCCACTGTCTGGGTGTTTATCTATATTATAAGTATTTCTGTATAATATATATAAAATATATATCAGTTATCATAGCACCCATAACACAAGCTACCTACGCTTGCTTTGGGGCTATATAGCGATGTGTATAATTGTCCTATAATATTTATTTATTTATATTTATAAAATTCAGATTCGTAATTTTTAATACTATCAGATTGCTAAATATTCACTTTGTAATCGTCTCATCGATTACGAAAGTAATCATTTGGACCATATCCAATCCATATAGGATTTTCCCAAAACAGACGATAATTTTTTTTTCGTAATTTTCGTCGATGTAGCGAAGCCAACAGTAGTGTTTCTTGTCTGAGTCTATTTTTTCGCGGAAACGCAACGTTGACGCTCGCAAAACGCTAGTGGAATAGGGGCCTTAGACCCACATGCCATTCCGATGCAATTTTAGTGGGCGGGTTTTGGACAATCGTGTGCATGAATTCACCAAACAGGTGCCTGGTACATCATAAGACAGAGAGAAAGATGCTAAGCAGCTCTGAGACTTGTGGCATGGATGTAGGCTGGTGCGTGTTGACTTCCGACAAAGGTTTTTTTTTTTTTAAGGTAGATAGGCTTGCGCTTGACTACAATCACGCCTGATGGAAAGCAGTGATGAGGTCTAAGTTAGAACGCGCTCTAGGTAAGATGCCTATTCACTCCTGCCTTGAAGATGGTCAGGTTGTAGGTGGTAGGAAACACTGACGCTGGGAGGGCATTCCACACTTTTGCCGTGCGTATTAAGAACGTGGACGCAAAACGTTTAGTACGTGTTGCTTGGACATCCACCACGTAAGGGTTACCCCTTTGTCAGAAGTCAACACGCACCTTCTCCGCTCTACTTATTCTCCCTGCATTTAATCTTTATAACCTGCCCTTAATTTAATTTTCATTCTTTAATTTATACTTATATGTATTTAAATAAAAAAAACCGGCAAAGTGTGAGTCGGACTCGCGCACCGAGGGTTCCGTAAATTTTAAGGTTTTCGGAATTATTCCTTCATATGTACTAGATACAAAACACTGCTTCATGCGAAATTTCGAAATTCTAGGACAAATGAAAATACCTTTTAAGCTGCGAGTAATCTTTTGATTGTGTTGACAGTTAAATATGTACATTAAATTAAATATTTAGAATTAATTAAATAAAAAGTAAAAGCTTAAACACTACACTAACCTAAACTATATAAAATACCTAAATAAAAAAAAGCAGTAAAAAACTTAGGCGTCATAATATTCCTATGAATCGGTGTCGAGCGGTAAAGTGCCCAGAAGGCTGGCAGCATTGCTACGTTGAATGGAAGTGCTGATCCTTTGACCTAATAAAATTATTATTATAAAAACAAAAACCTGACTGCTTAGAAGTTATGAACTGAAAAGAGTAAAACAAGGATCACTATTGTACGCTCGTACATAAATAAAACAGTAGATTACTTTTATATTATATTTACTATTATATTGATTATTATTAACGATTGATATATTTAAATTATTATAACGATTCTTCCGAATAAAGTGTCAGTTGCGTATATGTGTAGAATGTTGATTTTGACAATTCGTCAGTGTCGCCCTCAAGCGGTTGGCGTTGGTTGCGTGGCGCGCCGCTCCGTTTTAGGTGAACGCCGCGCGCGAACATGCACCCGGCCCTGAGATGCTGCGTTAGGGCTTCTCAGGAACATTGTGGCGCAACACGCAGATTCTGTTGAGTGCGCGGCGTACGGTCCCCTTTGAGGTTGCGACGTCAGCAACTCGAGCCACTCCATCAGCGCCCGGGTATATTTGTTTGATGCGTCCCAAGCGCCAGTAGAGGGGTGGCAAGTTATCTTCCTTGAGGACAACTAAGTCCACCAGGATCTCTGCAGATTTTCCTCGCCATTTCGATCTGGTCTGCAACTCGGATATGTATTCTAAACTCCAGCGTCTCCAAAACTGTTGGCGCATCAGTTCAATGCGTTGGAATCTGTCGAGACGATTAGGATTAGTGTCTTCGAGACATGGAGATGGCAGCGACGTCAAAGGTCTACCAATTAAAAAGTGGCCAGGTGTGAGAGGATAGAAATCGTGGGGAGAAGAGCTTAAAGGATAAAGGGGGCGGCTATTTAGGATTGCTTCTATTTGTGCAAATAATGAGGATAATTCTTCGTAGGTTAAATGATTATTTCCTAATATCCTAGCTAAATGGAATTTTGCCGATTTCACGCCGGCTTCCATCAGACCATTGAAGTGAGGAGCGTATGGTGGAGAAAAGCAAAAATCGATGCCTTCGTTGGCGGCAAATTCTTGGAATGCCTTGTTGTTTAACTTGAAAAATTCCTTAATTTCCTTCGCAGCACATGAAAAATTAGTACCATTATCGCTATGGATGCGCCTAGGGCGCCCTCTGCGGGCGATGAATCTTTTGAGTGTAAGAATGAAGGCATTTTTTGATAGTTCCGAAACTGCTTCTAAATGAACGCATTTAGATTTGAAACAAATAAAGATGCATAAATAGCATTTTGTAATTTTACAACCACGACCCTTGCGATCCGTGATCAAATATGGCCCCGCGAAATCAGTCCCGACCACAAAATAGGGATAGTCTGGAGTGAGTCTTTCAGCTGGTAAGTTACCCATGATGTTTTGACTCGATCTTCCTTGGAATCGCCTACAAACTACGCAATTTAAAACGATACGTCGCGCTAGGTTTCTACCACTAATAGGCCAGAAGCGAGTTCTGATAGACGCTAGTAGAGCCTGCGGACCTGCATGTAACAGTTTGAGATGTTCCTGCTCGAATAAAAGTTTAGTTAAATGATGTTTAGTGTTTAATAGCATTGGGTGTTTCATATCAAAGGTGCACTCTGAGGCTTGTATGCGCCCGCCGACTCTAATGATTCCTTCATGAATGAAAGGATTAAGTGCTGCAATGTTAGATTTAGGATTTAAAGATCGTTTCTTTATTAGCACATCATATTCTTTTGGAAACGATTCTAACTGGGAACTATAGATTAATTTCTTAAGTGCGTCGTCAAGCTCAGACGCAGATAATGTACCAGTAAATTTTGTTTTAGGATTTTTACAATTATGCAAAAATCTATTTACATAACCGAATACATGTTGTAGTGTTCTTAATTTAGAAAATCTTTCAAAATTAAAATTGGAGATTTCTACGTCAGCGGTTTCAGCAACGTGCGCTTTAACCTCTGGCAAGTCGTTCGTCTCGATATTGGGCTGAGACTGAAATAGGGGCCTATCGGACTCCGATAATGATAAGAAGGCGGGTCCGTGCCACCACAGATCACAATTGGCAACCTCTTTTGGATCAAGTCCACGGGATACCAAATCTGCTGGATTGTGATTTGTGGGAACGTGATGCCATGAAGCAGTCTCAGTTAGCTCTCGAATAGTGGCAACTCTGTTAGCTGCAAAAGTTTTAAGATTTTTAGAGCCCATCCGTAACCAAGCTAGCACAATGCTTGAGTCGGTCCAATACACAACTCGTGATATTTTACAACTTAAGGCTTGCATTACGGTCGAGCTCATTTCAGCAGCAAGCAAAGCGCCCGAAAGCTCAAGACGAGGAATAGTTGTAGGTGAAGATGCAGGAGCAACGCGTGATTTAGCGCAAAGCAGGTTTACATTTACCTGTCCGATCCGATCCGTAGACCGAAGATAGATGCAGGCACCATAGGCGCGTTGTGATGCATCACAAAAACAATGCATTTCAATGTTGACTGGGTTTGAAATTAAAGTCAGCCTAGGAATAGCCAAAGAAGAAATAGCTTGAAGACCATCTGCAAAAGTCTTCCATGATTTGACCACTTCTTTGGGGGCTGGATCATCCCAGTCAAGTTTTAGTGACCACAAGGTCTGAATTAGAATTTTGGGAACGATAGTGCACAAAGATAGGAGGCCTAGAGGGTCGAAGAGTTTGAAAGTGGAAGAGAGAATAGTACGCTTTGTTACTGAGACGGGAATATCAAAATTTATTGGAAATTTTAAAATATCCTTATTAGGGTCCCAGCTTAGACCAAGGGTGTTAGTGGTTTCACTTATTACTAGATTACCGCTAGATTGAATAGTCTCTGATGACAGTATAGAAGATAGGTTGGAGCGGTACTTGCGTAGGTTAAATCCTGCTTTAGCAAGGTTATCAGCAACCGACCGCTGGATCCGTCGAAGATGGGTCTCGTCGTCGTGACCTGTCAATAGATCGTCAACATAAAAATCGGTTTGTATGACATTTTTTGTGACAGGATCATCGCACTCTTCCCCGACTTGCCAGAGACAACGCGTTGCGAGAAAGCTTGCACTAGCAAAACCGTAAGTTACCGTGTTAAGCCTGAGGGTTTGTAAAGGTTTGTCTTCCGCATCACGCCACAGTATAAGTTGCAAATTTCGATCGGACTCGTGAATTAGAACTTGCCTGTACATCTTTTCAATATCGGCCGATAATACATAACGGTGTTGACGAAATCTAACCAGGATATTGAAAAGAGGCTCTTGAATCGTGGGTCCTATCATTTGTATATCGTTTATAGACGTGTTGTACGATCCTGTACGCGCCGACGCGTCGAATACTACGCGCAGTCGCGTGGATTCACTATCGCGGAGGACGGGGTGATGCGAAATAAAATAACCTCCCTCAGGTCGGTCAACTTCTGAAATTGAAAGATGCCCTAGGTTAGCATACTCGTTTATAAAATCTACATAAGCGATTTTAAGCTCAGGGTGCTTACGAAATCTGCGTTCTAGATTTAAAAATCTCCTTCGAGCCATGTAATACGAGTCACCCAGACGCTCACGGTTGTCGGTCAGCGGAAGCTTAACACAAAAACGCCCTTTATCGGTTCGAGTTGTGTGTTTTAAAAAATGTTGTTCACAATCTCTCTCTATATCAGTAAGTAGGGGCCTTTGCGGTAAGCTTTCTAGTTCCCAAAACTTTTTTAAATCTTTATGAAAATCGGCTAAGTAGTTATTGGGTTCATCATTGTTGTCTACATTAGCAAAATTACAACGAATTGAATTTTTGTTAGTGTCACGAGTGTAGTGCATGGGACCTGCGATGAGCCAACCTAATTTGGATTGACGTAGTATAGGATTACCTTTACCTAAAGAGTGCTGTTTAGACAGGATTATATCCCAAAAGATGTCAGCACCGATAAGTAATCCTATGTCGGCGGGCTCATAAAAGCTGGGGTCTGCAAGTTCGAATGACTTTAGATTTAAATGTGTAGTGTCTATAAAAGACTTGGGTATTCTGCCTGAAATTTTAGGTATAACTAGGCAAGACAAAATAACATTAAATGAGCTCAGCTTAGACTGAATGCGAATATCGCAACGTTCAGCGCCGAGCTTGAATGGTACATTACCTATACCTATGACGTTTTGAGTGTCAGAATGCAGTGAAGTTAAGTTCAACTGTTCCTTTAAATTTTGTGTTATAAAAGTGCATTGACTTCCACTATCTAGTAGGGCCTTGGTAGTTATAGTTTTGTTTGTTTTAGGATTAATTACGTCGACTAACGCTGTACACAATAAAGTCTCTGACGAGGTTGTAGCAGACATCGTGACCGGCTCAGAACTGGTCTGATCGATGTCAAGTTTATTAGACGTGCAGAGCATCGTGTTATGCCGCTCCCTGCAGATCCTGCAGGAGCCAGGAAGCCTGCAATTACGCTGATTGTGTCCACGTAAACAATTTGTGCATAGCTTTAATTTAGCTACCAATGCTACCCTTTCATCAACCGATTTGGATGTGAATTTAGGACATTTATAAATCTGGTGATTATCATTACACACGGCACACTTATGACTAGATGAAGCATTAGGTACGTTTCCCTTCTCAGCAACAAACGATCTCGTAGATTGAGAAGTGTGAGGTTGTTTGGTGTTGTTATGTGAATAGTTCGGAACTGATTTATTCTTGCTTGGATCTTGCTTGCTGCGAAAGACCGACTCTAGTACATCCGCACGACCCTTCAAAAAATTTAAAAACATTTCTAATGTAGGCATTTCCGAGTTACTAACATTATTTTGAATGAATTCCTCCCACTTAAATCGCGTGTTACTGTCTAACTTTGTTGAAACCAAATATATGATCAACGAATCCCAATGCTCGGTTGGTTGTTTTAAAGTATTAAGAGCGCGTAAATTTTTAGAGACGTGATCTACAAGGAATCTCAAAGATTTGTCCGACTCACGCGCCTGTTCAATATTAAACAGCATTTTAATGTGGTTGTTTATTAATTGTCGCACATTATTATAGCGTTCACATAATAGGTTCCACGCATCAGGGTAATTACTATCAGTCACCTCAATATTGCTGATCACTCTAGCCGCTTCGCCCTCCAAATAAGAATTAAGGTAATGAAATTTATGTATATTTTTAATTTTTGGATTGTTATGGATCAACGAACTAAAAGTGTCCCTAAACTCGAGCCATTTCGAGTACATGCCCTCGAAATTATTGATTTTAATAACAGGCAAACGGAATCCAATTAGTTCATGATCGTCTTCCTCAGCCATTGCGGAGCTATGGCTGAAGTTGAACGATGCTGATGATTTCTTTGATATAGTGTGATCTGCGATAATGCCCTGAGCCGAAGCGATTGAAGCATGGAATGTTTGTTCTATGGCTTCTCTTGTATCTAATTCGTAGCTTAAATTCTTTTCGTCAATACATTCTATTTGATTTTGCACGCCATCGAATTCTATAAATAATGCTTCAATCTTTGCTAATCTCTGTGTCAGTATGTTGACCTCGGTTGGTGTCAGTTTTTGACCTTTCAAATCGTCTAATTGATTAGTAAACTTGGTTACGCGGCCTTTAATTGAAGCGCGTTTCAGATTTAAAGCCTTGTAAGACTCCATTGCGCGAGGTCAACACACAATTAAACAATTAGCTGTTTAAAACAACAGAAAATTGTATACAATACGCTCCTCCTTCGGTGCTCTGCTGCCAGGTCAGCCGGGGACGCTGAGGCGCGGGGGTTGACAGGCGGTCGGCCGCTGTCTCTGCTCTGCAAGCAGCCCACGCGCAGACACGGGATAGATGACAAACTCGCAGCCCTAGCGCGCGACGCAGCTCCCGCTGTAATAGAATGTTGCACGGCCTTGTATATCGATATATAATAATAGGTATTTAGACGAAGGCTATAGGGAACGTAATGCAGTTGCAAAAATTAAAATTTTATGAATTTAGCTATAAATTTGTGATTCCAATGAAAATAATCTATTAAATAGTATGTATGTCGAGTAATAGGCACGAATAATGCGTGAGCGCGAGCGAAATTAAATATGCTAAATGTATATGTTATATTAATTAATGTTTAATTATATTCTTGAAAAAGTAGGTAGCTATTTAAGTTGCTTCGTCATAGGTAGGTTATTGAATGTAACTAATAATTTAGGAATTAGAGATGTATATTTGATATTTAGACACCTTAAATGTCGTTTGCTATAACTTTTAAGCTGCAAATTAGGCGCATTAAATGCAAAAATAGGGCAACCTTCAAGTAGGTATAGCAAGTAGGTAAATAGATCGAAAGAATTAGTTTTAGGTACTCATATTTTGTTTACAAAACCTTTAAGCTGCAAATTAGGCGCAATATATGCTAATTAGTATGCAACTTGCAAGTATAAATTACGAATAAAAGAATTAGCTGGATAATAGGTGGGTAGGTAGGTAGATGAATAATTGTGAAATTTTTGTTGAGAAATGATGGAAATATGGATAGATGGATGGAATTATTGCGATTAAAACAGTGTGATTAAGGAAGAATAAAAGGAACTGGCTCACTTTTTTGCTGGCAAAACCTTTCTTCTCCTTTCTCCTTTGTCTGGCTGTAGAATATTCTCGTCGAATCCGAGATCGCAGTCCTGTCACGGTCGCCACTTTTATGTACGCTCGTACATAAATAAAACAGTAGATTACTTTTATATTATATTTACTATTATATTGATTATTATTAACGATTGATATATTTAAATTATTATAACGATTCTTCCGAATAAGGTGTCAGTTGCGTATATGTGTAGAATGTTGATTTTGACAATTCGTCAGTGTCGCCCTCAAGCGGTTGGCGTTGGTTGCGTGGCGCGCCGCTCCGTTTTAGGTGAACGCCGCGCGCGAACAACTATATCTATATAAAATTCTAAATACTTTATGGTGCTGCAGGTGTGAACAAAATAGTTTACTATCTGGGAAAGAAAGACCTACCAAAACTACGTTTGTCCCCGCCTGCAGCACCATTAAGTATTTCGTATTTTATATAGATATAGTGATCCTTGTTTTACTCTTTTCAGTTCATAACTTCTAAGCAGTCAGGTTTTTTGTTTTTATAATAATAATTTTATTTGAGACTTTTTAGATTTAATTTGTGGTATAGAAATGAGACGGTACAATTTTTGACAGTGTTTGTTAAAACAGTAATATAAACATGATATGATATTTATATTTTTGAAATAGTCTTTTTACGAGCTTTCATTTGATACCCATATTGCTAGGATAAAAGAAAAAAATGCACACGTCCCCCCTTTTTTCCCCCATTTACAGCGGCCATTTTGAAAATTCATATAGCCTATGTCACTTTCAAAATTTAGCCGAATTTAACGACACCTCACATGTCAAAATCCGTTTAGCCGTTTAGGCTGTAGCGCGTGCCGAACAAATGGACATACATACATACATACGCTCGAAAAACATTACCCTCCTTCTGACGCAGTCGAGTAAAAAGACCAGCCCTCTGGTCACAGAAGGCGTCGATCAAACGCTTTGAGATTTCTCTATAAAAAAAGCGAGTACTCGGACCCCACGGTCCAACTCCAACCGGCTCAAATACATAATCGCTGACGAGGTTACTGTACTTGCGCCGCTTGAGAATTTCCGCTGATGCAGCAGCAGCGCCCGCACAGCCCATCGTGCAAGGAAGATGTGAAGGCGCAAGAGTGTCCACGGAAGTTGCGTCCCACACCAAAGGCCTTCCCATCTTCCATGGCATCAATGACATGCAGTCTGGTCTCTTACCATCGTCGCGCACCAAGCCTTTAGGTTCTAAAACAGCTGGCACGCCGGCTTTGACAAGAGCACGACGTATGATGTCATTGAGACTAGCGTGGCGAGATATGCGACCAGCGCTCCTACTGCAAAAAAGACTGTGGTGTCCGAGTTTATCGACTTCCCCTCCACAAACACACCGATGCGGAGAAACACTAGAAGCATCTAAGCGAAGATAGGTGGCAATACGGAAGGTGGTGTCGTCCAGCAAGGTACCAATGCTGGGCGAAGGAATGGCTTGTAACCAAAGACCTGACTCCCACTCTCCCACAGCCAGCAAACGGGCACGCTCCGCGGGATTGGCGGAGCAACTAATTAGTTTCTTTCTAACCAGTTTGCAGAGCAGCTCATCCCACAGTCTCTGGGAAAATGAAACTTTTGGTATATTAGCGCTCGGACAAGCAATTTTCCCTGCATTTATGGCCTCGGTCTTATACGCCACTTCAAAATTAACCAGTGTAGCAGATACATTTTTCCTTTTTTGCGAATGCCGAGGCCACCCAGGCGAACTGGTAAGGTCGCCTGTAGATCCACACTCGATCATTTAAAGCCACGTTTAAGATAATTGCATAATTGCAAAGAGAATTTTGCATAATTTTGTCCATTGGTTCCAAAACAGGTAGATTTTTTCAAAAATGTGATGATCTAAGACAATGAGTAAATTTGGGTACGAAAAGGCAGTGCCGAATAATAGTGAAAGCCGATTGTATGTTAATTTCAAGTAATCTGTCTGAAACTTCACAGAAATTTTGAATCTTTTCTTCCATAAAGGAAACAAAACCGTTGACATAGAATTTTGATTTTGTTACAACTTGAAGGTGTTATAGATTTGAGTATTTGACATACATCAATTTAATACCTCAACGCGCTTATGAGAAAAAGAGGGAAAGCCTAAAATTATAAAAATATTTTTATTATACGATGTAACTAAAAACTTACAATTTTCGTAATTTTTTCCTTATATGTGTCATATGACATGGCTTTGTACCTAATTTCAAGATTCTAAGTTTACGGGAACTATCCGGTAGGTTTTGATTTAGTTGCATCTATACTAAAGCCAAACCCGATTGAGAATGCTTGTCAACAAACCAATTAAAAATAAATAATAGTTTAAAAAAACTAAAAACACGCTTTTTATAGAAACCCAAACTAAAAAATAGAAAATAATTTTAATAAATTGAAATTAAGAATAGTGTTAAAATTTTCATTAACTATAAATTAATAATAGTGTAAATAAAAAGAAATTATTTTATTTTAAAAAAGCGTGAAAATTAGATTAGTAAGCTTAAAACTGATTAATATATGCAATATTTTTTAAATAAGATTTTTAAAATAACAAAACATAATTTTAAATTAATTAGGCATAAAATGTGTTGCATTTTCTACCTTCATTTTAAATTTGTTTGTTGACAAGCATTCACAAACAAGTTTGGCTTTAGTATAGTTGTAAATAATATATGGCTTATATTGCTATATCTTTTGATTGTGTTTAAATGGACGTTATATTTTATCACAGCTTAAGGGTTTATAGACTTTGATATAAATTTCAATTTAATACCTATACGCGTTTATGAGAAAAGAGGGTAAGCTTAAAATTATTAAAAACATTTTTATTATATGATGTAAGTTGTAACCAAAAATTTACAATTTTCGTATTTTTTCCATTATTAGTGCTATATCGCGTTGCTTCGCACAAGTACAAAATTTCAAGATCCTAAGTTTACGGGAAGTACCCTATAAATTTCGATTTGATTTGTATATTTTGATTGCCTGGGCTTAGAAGTTTGATTTTTTCACAACTCTTAGGGACTGTAAATTTGAGTATTTTATATAAATTTCAGCTTAATTAAAAAAAGCTTAAAAGCCACGCGTTCCTGAGATTAAAGGGTTTTGACAGACAGACGGAAGGACAACAAAGTGGTCCGGGTTAAGGGTTCCGTTTTTTCCGATTTAGGTACGGAACCCTAAAACTTGTAACAATAACTTTATGATTGTAAAACTCGATAGTTTTCGATTAATTTTTATATTAGAAAAATAAAATATGTGAAAAAATTTTTAGGTAGCAGACTGCATATGCCTAATGTCCTTAAATCACCTAGAAGCATTGCCTGTGGACACGCATGTGTACCAGATAGCAGCACAAAACTATTTGCCACACTTGCGCGGCAAGAAGAATGTCACTAGCATGATGTATAGCGAAATTGGAGACCATTTCAGGAATTTGTATGGAGATTTAGCTGGATGGGCTCACACTGTAAGTAAAGTTTTGCATAAAGATAGGTATCAATAGTATAGAATATAATTAAAATCATTTGAGATTAAATGTTTCGTATAAAAAGAACTAAAATATGTTTTCTTCCAGGTTTTATTTTGTGCAGATTTGAAAAAATTCCAAAATAATGATGTTTCTGAAGATGATAAACCGAAGAGAAAAAGAAAAAAACAATAGTGAAAATAAATGAAACAAATAAATCCAATATATTATCATTTATTTTATTTTATTGTCATAATTTAAATTACAATAATTATAAAAGTATAAAATGGTTTCAATTTTTATAATTACATATAAGTTTTGGTTACAAAAAACACAACTGGAATGGTTTTAAATTAATGGAATTTTAATTAAAAGAATTTAGGAAAATTATCCGTACATATGTTATAAGGCTAGAAGCTAAAAAGCAGCTTCCTGGAGTTATGAATGTAAGGCATTTATCGACTTAATGCACGCAAAATAACTACCATAAGGCATATATATATAGCAATATAAATATTACTTATATTAATTTAACAGAATATATATATATATATACTAGCAGTCGCCTGCGACATCGTCCGCGTGAAAACCTCTTAGGTACCCTTTTAATTTTAAAGACAGACTTTCATATAAAGTGTGCTCTTTCCCCGCTCCCCCTCTCAAGTCAATTTTTTTATAGTTTCCCGTGAAGCAATATCCTCCGTCCCGTCCCGTGTACTAAAGATCTACATTTTCTTTAAACATTAACAATATATATTTATGGCAAGCTGATGTGTATAGCTTAAATAGTCTATTTCACTTTTGAGTCCAATTTTTATAATAAACAAAATAATTTACAATCCGACACGTAGATCTAGAGATTAGCCCGTTTAAACAAACGAAAAAACTTTTTCGTATATTATATAAATATGGTCTGGCATGCCAAATAAATTGAAAGAAAAGATCAAAGATCGAATTTTCAAAGAATATCAGTACCAAAATGTTTACTCCTATTGAGTACGTATAACATAACCCGCAGGAGGTCAACTTAATTTGGACGATATAGCGACAATGTTATGTTTTTTAGATATTTTGTAATATATCCGAAACTATATAACTAATAAACATACTGTAAAAGGCAAATCTTATCTCTATAATATCCTTGTGATTATTAAATAATTTATTTTGATAAGGATTTAAGTTTAGTTGTATAAATAATGACGTAAACGTAAGCATATGAATTAAATGATCGCGGACTTTTTTGTAGAACTTTTTAAGACGCATAAAGTTTTCATACAATGTTTTCAATTATATCCAATAGCTATGGCAGCGTACGCGAAATAATGCCGATTTAATAAATTTCACATCCGATTCAAATTTCAGGTCCGACTCGCGCGACAAAAACTGTGCTAACTCGGGTAATATATACAATAAAAATATACAATATAGCCTATACAAAATATAACACTCACCGATAAAACCGGTGAAAGAATTTTTAAAATCGGATCAGTAGTTCCGAAGATTAGCCCCGACAGAGATTTATTTACAAACTTACAAACTTTACCTCTTTATAATATTAAGTATATTAAGATATATATCAACTTTGATAAATTAAAAAATAAACTACAGAGTTATACCTAAGTATTTAAAAAATAAAAAATATGATATATTTTCCAATAACATAGATGCTTAAAAATTATAACTTATTAAAACTGAGATCGAAGAGTAACTATGCAAAGCGCCAATTAGTCATTACTTATATTTATCAGTACATCGCACAATGTGAATCGTATTGCAAATCACACTAAGCATAAATATTCAAAAAGCAGCATAATTAATTAATTATAAATTAAGGAATTAACATAATATTAACTTGATCCCCTTGTAGATCGACAGGGCACAAAGCTATGATAGCCTGCAACAGCCAGGCCACTACGAGCGCCTGCAGTGCTCGTATCTCGAAGGCCAAGTCAATGATGATGATGATTATAATCTACACAATGTTCACTTGTTGCCGTAGTAGATCTGCGGGCAGTACTCTATGAGCGCCTGCAGTGCTCGTATCTCAAAGGCCAGGTCGGTGATGATGATGATTATAATCTACACCATGTTCACTTGTTGCCGTAGTAGATCTGCGGGCAGTACTCTATGAGCGCCTGCAGTGCTCGTATCTCGAAGGCCAAGTCGGTGATGATGATGATTATAATCTACACAATGTTCACTTGTTGCCGTAGTAGATCTGCGGGCAGTACTCTATGAGCGCCTGCAGTGCTCGTATCTCAAAGGCCAGGTCGGTGATGATGATGATTATAATCTACACCATGTTCACTTGTTGCCGTAGTAGATCTGCGGGCAGTACTCTATGAGCGCCTGCAGTGCTCGTATCTCGAAGGCCAAGTCGGTGATGATGATGATTATAATCTACACAATGTTCACTTGTTGCCGTAATAGATCTGCGGGCAGTACTCTATGAGCGCCTGCAATGCTCTTATCTCGAAGGCCAAGTCGGTGATGATGATGATTATAATCTACACAATGTTCACTTGTTGCCGTAGTACATCTGCGGGCAGTACTCTATGAGCGCCTGTAGTGCTCGTATCTCGAAGGCCAAGTCGGTGATGATGATGATTATAATCTACACCATGTTCACTTGTTGCCGTAGTAGATCTGCGGGCAGTACTCTATGAGCGCCTGCAGTGCTCGTATCTCAAAGGCCAGGTCGGTGATGGCGGGCGGCGTGGCTACGAGTGTCGGCGCGAACACTGTACTCAGGTTGTGCGCTGACATCTTGTTCACGTCCGCCTGCTGCGACACTCTGTAACCACGAATAATAAGTTTATTATTCGTCATTGTCATGTCCCCAATATTGGGAATTAAACCGATTTAATTCCCAATATTTGGGACTTCGTCACACTGAGTATACAATGAAGTGACTTATAATGCGATTCATATAGCGCCATCTTGGACCGCATTGGTCGACAACTTCAGACTTTGTAGTATGATGTGCAAAAAAGTCGGGATATAGTAACAAAAAATAAATTTATTTTTATTATACATTTTCATCTTCACTCTCTTGTGACTTTGAGTAATCACTATCCCACCAAAAACATTCTGTAAAAAAGCTAAGTCTCGATGGAGCTCCTTGTGTAAAAAGTAATGAAATCTAGACAAAGTCGTGCCAAGTCTAAGGTTCCTTACTGCGATTTCTTTATTATTATAGTTAATGTTGTGTGACTTGGCCGTTGAACATTTTTTATACGTTACTTTATACCCTTCAACGGCTATTTTGATGATCATGAGTGAGTGTCGAAAATGCGAAACTTTGCTTTCGTTTAACTTCGAAAATGACTACAGACTTGAAATTTTGGATTTTAAGTATGTGATTATAGCTTACTGAATGACGAAACTTTCAGCATTTCAGTCTTTTCCAAAGGTTCTCAAAATAGAGCCTGAAAATGCGGCCAATTGGTTCCTGTAGAGGTATACTGGCAGTGCTTGCTTCGCGCTCGACTTAGCGGGGGCACTGCCGTGCACCCTGATCAGAGAGATCTAAATATTATGTAAATAAGTATGAGTATCTGTAAAAAAGATTTTACTGAAATAATATAAATATAAATTTTATTTCTTTAAAAAATAAAATTATTATGGTGGCAACCGTAGCACCGTCTCATGTCCGTGGCTTCTAAATAAATTGTCCACCACGTTATCTTTAGGTTTTATTTTTTTTATTATTTATCGATAAGATCGAGGCAGATCTTAGATCGACACGTTATGATTATTTGCTCAAATTTATCAATCAATGAATAAGTACTTATATTATTATATTATTTTAACGTAACTTTTAGTATTCGGTGTCTGTGCTAACGCAACTTTTACGCTGTTTTCGGTATGAAGTTGGTCCAAGATGGCGCAGTTTCATTCCTATTCTTATTTGAATCGCATTATAGGTTGCGTAAATTAAACATTACATTACTTAATAAATCCATTACAAATACAGTTTTTTTTATTTTATTTTTTATTTTATTTTATTTTGGCAAAAACAGTCATTACAAATAAAAAGTTTTACATTAAAGAAAAAATACATGTGTAACAATAGACAATACATTGCCGAAGATTTGTACATAAAAAAAAGGAATGTTATTTATGTGATAACAGCATTAATAAGATAAAATTATTAGTAAGAAATAATATAATATTAGCAAGAAAGAAAAGAAAAAGGAAAAGAAACCAACGATAACGTGTATATTTATACATTGTTCTCGTACCAATATGTATTAAGAAACAACTAAAGGTATACTTCAAAGTTTTATCTCTTTCTAATTTTTTTTTAATAATATCAAATCCTAGGCACTAAAAATACTTTAGGTTTATCGCGCATGAAAGTAAAATACTTTCATATGCGATAAACCTAAAACAATTTTATCGTAGAATAAAGTCCTAGAACCCTAACACAATCACAAAAAATAAAGTATGATATTATTAGTTATTATAGTAGAGAAAAATGTGATTTAATACCTGTGCAAATGCTGCACCATATACTGCAGACAGTTGAAGTGCGCCGGCGGCAACATGTCCAGACACTCGCGCAACATCGTCACTTGCAGCGCTGTCGTCTTCGTTTCTGTGAATATTACAGTAGAGAAAAATGTCATTTAATACCTGTGCAAATGCTGCACCATATACTGCAGACAGTTGAAGTGCGCCGGCGGCAACATGTCCAGACACTCGCGCAACATCGTCACTTGCAGCGCTGTCGTCTTCGTTTCTGCGAATATTACAGTAGAGAAAAATGTCATTTAATACCTGTGCAAATGCTGCACCATATACTGCAGACAGTTGAAGTGCGCCGGCGGCAACATGTCCAGACACTCGCGCAACATCGTCACTTGCAGCGCTGTCGTCTTCGTTTCTGCGAATATTACAGTAGAGAAAAATGTCATTTAATACCTGTGCAAATGCTGCACCATATACTGCAGACAGTTGAAGTGCGCCGGCGGCAACATGTCCAGACACTCGCGCAACATCGTCACTTGCAGCGCTGTCGTCTTCGTTTCTGCGAATATTACAGTAGAGAAAAATGTCATTTAATACCTGTGCAAATGCTGCACCATATACTGCAGACAGTTGAAGTGCGCCGGCGGCAACATGTCCAGACACTCGCGCAACATCGTCACTTGCAGCGCTGTCGTCTTCGTTTCTGCGAATATTACAGTAGAGAAAAATGTCATTTAATACCTGTGCAAATGCTGCACCATATACTGCAGACAGTTGAAGTGCGCCGGCGGCAACATGTCCAGACACTCGCGCAACATCGTCACTTGCAGCGCTGTCGTCTTCGTTTCGTCACTTGCAGCGCTGTCGTCTTCGTTTCTGCGAATATTACAGTAGAGAAAAATGTCATTTAATACCTGTGCAAATGCTGCACCATATACTGCAGACAGTTGAAGTGCGCCGGCGGCAACATGTCCAGACACTCGCGCAACATCGTCACTTGCAGCGCTGTCGTCTTCGTTTCTGCGAATATTACAGTAGAGAAAAATGTCATTTAATACCTGTGCAAATGCTGCACCATATACTGCAGACAGTTGAAGTGCGCCGGCGGCAACATGTCCAGACACTCGCGCAACATCGTCACTTGCAGCGCTGTCGTCTTCGTTTCTGCGAATATTACAGTAGAGAAAAATGTCATTTAATACCTGTGCAAATGCTGCACCATATACTGCAGACAGTTGAAGTGCGCCGGCGGCAACATGTCCAGACACTCGCGCAACATCGTCACTTGCAGCGCTGTCGTCTTCGTTTCTGCGAATATTACAGTAGAGAAAAATGTCATTTAATACCTGTGCAAATGCTGCACCATATACTGCAGACAGTTGAAGTGCGCCGGCGGCAACATGTCCAGACACTCGCGCAACATCGTCACTTGCAGCGCTGTCGTCTTCGTTTCTGCGAATATTACAGTAGAGAAAAATGTCATTTAATACCTGTGCAAATGCTGCACCATATACTGCAGACAGTTGAAGTGCGCCGGCGGCAACATGTCCAGACACTCGCGCAACATCGTCACTTGCAGCGCTGTCGTCTTCGTTTCTGCGAATATTACAGTAGAGAAAAATGTCATTTAATACCTGTGCAAATGCTGCACCATATACTGCAGACAGTTGAAGTGCGCCGGCGGCAACATGTCCAGACACTCGCGCAACATCGTCACTTGCAGCGCTGTCGTCTTCGTTTCTGCGAATATTACAGTAGAGAAAAATGTCATTTAATACCTGTGCAAATGCTGCACCATATACTGCAGACAGTTGAAGTGCCCCGGCGGCAACATGTCCAGACACTCGCGCAACATCGTCACTTGCAGCGCTGTCGTCTTCGTTTCTGCGAATATTACAGTAGAGAAAAATGTCATTTAATACCTGTGCAAATGCTGCACCATATACTGCAGACAGTTGAAGTGCGCCGGCGGCAACATGTCCAGACACTCGCGCAACATCGTCACTTGCAGCGCTGTCGTCTTCGTTTCTGCGAATATTACAGTAGAGAAAAATGTCATTTAATACCTGTGCAAATGCTGCACCATATACTGCAGACAGTTGAAGTGCGCCGGCGGCAACATGTCCAGACACTCGCGCAACATCGTCACTTGCAGCGCTGTCGTCTTCGTTTCTGCGAATATTACAGTAGAGAAAAATGTCATTTAATACCTGTGCAAATGCTGCACCATATACTGCAGACAGTTGAAGTGCGCCGGCGGCAACATGTCCAGACACTCGCGCAACATCGTCACTTGCAGCGCTGTCGTCTTCGTTTCTGCGAATATTACAGTAGAGAAAAATGTCATTTAATACCTGTGCAAATGCTGCACCATATACTGCAGACAGTTGAAGTGCGCCGGCGGCAACATGTCCAGACACTCGCGCAACATCGTCACTTGCAGCGCTGTCGTCTTCGTTTCTGCGAATATTACAGTAGAGAAAAATGTCATTTAATACCTGTGCAAATGCTGCACCATATACTGCAGACAGTTGAAGTGCGCCGGCGGCAACATGTCCAGACACTCGCGCAACATCGTCACTTGCAGCGCTGTCGTCTTCGTTTCTGTGAATATTACAGTAGAGAAAAATGTCATTTAATACCTGTGCAAATGCTGCACCATATACTGCAGACAGTTGAAGTGCGCCGGCGGCAACATGTCCAGACACTCGCGCAACATCGTCACTTGCAGCGCTGTCGTCTTCGTTTCTGCGAATATTACAGTAGAGAAAAATGTCATTTAATACCTGTGCAAATGCTGCACCATATACTGCAGACAGTTGAAGTGCGCCGGCGGCAACATGTCCAGACACTCGCGCAACATCGTCACTTGCAGCGCTGTCGTCTTCGTTTCTGCGAATATTACAGTAGAGAAAAATGTCATTTAATACCTGTGCAAATGCTGCACCATATACTGCAGACAGTTGAAGTGCGCCGGCGGCAACATGTCCAGACACTCGCGCAACATCGTCACTTGCAGCGCTGTCGTCTTCGTTTCTGCGAATATTACAGTAGAGAAAAATGTCATTTAATACCTGTGCAAATGCTGCACCATATACTGCAGACAGTTGAAGTGCGCCGGCGGCAACATGTCCAGACACTCGCGCAACATCGTCACTTGCAGCGCTGTCGTCTTCGTTTCTGCGAATATTACAGTAGAGAAAAATGTCATTTAATACCTGTGCAAATGCTGCACCATATACTGCAGACAGTTGAAGTGCGCCGGCGGCAACATGTCCAGACACTCGCGCAACATCGTCACTTGCAGCGCTGTCGTCTTCGTTTCTGCGAATATTACAGTAGAGAAAAATGTCATTTAATACCTGTGCAAATGCTGCACCATATACTGCAGACAGTTGAAGTGCGCCGGCGGCAACATGTCCAGACACTCGCGCAACATCGTCACTTGCAGCGCTGTCGTCTTCGTTTCTGCGAATATTACAGTAGAGAAAAATGTCATTTAATACCTGTGCAAATGCTGCACCATATACTGCAGACAGTTGAAGTGCGCCGGCGGCAACATGTCCAGACACTCGCGCAACATCGTCACTTGCAGCGCTGTCGTCTTCGTTTCTGCGAATATTACAGTAGAGAAAAATGTCATTTTAATACCTGTGCAAATGCTGCACCATATACTGCAGACAGTTGAAGTGCGCCGGCGGCAACATGTCCAGACACTCGCGCAACATCGTCACTTGCAGCGCTGTCGTCTTCGTTTCTGCGAATATTACAGTAGAGAAAAATGTCATTTAATACCTGTGCAAATGCTGCACCATATACTGCAGACAGTTGAAGTGCGCCGGCGGCAACATGTCCAGACACTCGCGCAACATCGTCACTTGCAGCGCTGTCGTCTTCGTTTCTGCGAATATTCAATAAATTGTACAGAAAACTGGTCAGTCTTAAAGTCATAGCTCACTATAGCAACCCTGCATTCGACACAGCAAGTATTCTTTGTATGGTGTTTTATAGACACACACTTGCATACAACTCCTAGCGCTTTGCCTTTGCGACATTGTGTGAACACCGAGCGGCGCTGATCAGGTAACGTGCTGATACAGTGCAAGTTTGGCGGTATTTTACAGGATATATTCAAATTCAAATTCAAAATCGTTTATTTCAAGTAGCTTATTACAAGCACTTTTGAAACGTCAAATTGGACTATTTGTAGTGACTCTACCACCGGCTCGGAAGGCAGGCCCTGTTGAGAAGAGCCGGCAAGAAACTCAACAGTTGCTCTTTTTATAATATTATCAATTTTACAATATTAAGTGTGTTGTTACATAAAGTTATTTATTTTACTTCCTGTGTGAAGTTGAAAGCCTATCCAATTGCCTTTGAACATCTTTGTCATTTAAAAATTCATCGATAGTATAATAACCCTGACTCAGTAAGTGAGTTTTAATACATTGTTTAAACTTATGCAATGGCAGATCTAAAACTGAATTGGGCATCTTGTTGTAGAAGAGTACACCCAATCCTACGAAAGATTTTTGTACTTTTCGGAGGAGATAAGCTGATATGACTAACTTATGTCCGTTTCTAGGAAGACGATCGTTTAAATCCTTTTTCTGTTTATACATATTTATATTTTGTTTAACAAAGACTAGGTTATTGAATATGTATTGACAGGCTACTGTAAGAATTCCTATTTCTTTAAATTTGACTCGAAGGGACTCGCGTGGTTTAAGTTTATAATTGCTCGTTTCTGAAGTATAAAGACAGAATTTATGTCAGCAGCCTTTCCCCACAACAAGATGCCATAAGACATCACACTGTGGAAGTAAGCAAAATAAACCAGTCTATACTAAAGCCAAACTCGATTGAGAATGCTTGTCAACAAACAAATTAAAAATGAAGGTAGAAATCACTAGTCATTTTACACCTATTTTTTTAAATTAACTAGTTAATGACGAATTCATGGCAATAAATTAGATTAGTAACTTTAAAACTAATTAATATATTCAATATCTTTTAAATAAGATTTTTCTAAAATAACAAAACATCATTTTAAATTTAATAGGCATAAAATATGTTGCATTTTCTACCTTCATTTCAAATTTGTTTGTTGACAAGCATTCTCAACCGAGTTTGGCTTTAGTATAGCTGTTTCTACATCGGTAAACTGTCTTATTTTTCTCATCTATCTTTCAGAGAGTGCTCTCAGGAGTTGTTTGGCCTCGTTCCTCCTTCACCCTTTTATCACCGCACTGCAAGACACCGGCTGGGATTTCATCCCTATGTCGTTGATGTTCCCAGAACTCGTACGAAGCGTTTTGCGCCATCATTTATTATACGCATTGCAAAGGTATGGAATGCGCTTCCGATATCAGTTTTTCCTAATTCATACAACTTGGGTATCTTTAAAACTAGAGTGAATAGGCATTTTCTAAGCAAGCGCGCCCCACCTTACACCGCATCTACACTTACCATCAGGTGAGAACGTGGTCAAGCGCGAGCTTATTGCAGATTAAAAAAAAAAGTGAGCTTATGACCTCTTTAGGTAGTCATTCATAGGGAATAATACAAGTACTCACGGATAGCGTTGACGAGAGCGGGATGCACCTCGTAAGTGACGAGCGGCACGGGCAGCAGGCGCAGGTACAGCTTGAGAGTGCCTGCGATGACGTTGATGTTGCTGTACACGCTTAGATCTGCTGCCTCGCCATCTGCAAGGGACCGGCCTACTATAACTTTCGATCATTACTTTGCAACATCCTTAACAGAAATGTTGCTCTTATTACGATTTATTTAACTAAGTTATATTTACGGAAATTGTTCCTTTAACAAGTAGCATGAAAATTAAAAGTATGTAAAACGACAATAATTTTCTCGCAGACGAAGTCGCGAGCGTGCACTAGTAATCAATGAACAAATATGGACTGTACCTTTGTCAAACGCCAGTTTCAACGCCTCGATCTCGTCCGCGAAACCGGAAACTCTATAAATGCCCTCGGAATCCATTCCCCTCGCTTCTATCTCATTGACGCACTTCCGCACCACAAAGGGCAAAGTGCTCGAGTGTGCGTTCAACAGAGTCGTTAAGTCTATACCAAACACTCCTCTAAGCTTCTTTAAGTCAGGCAAACAGTGGTTAGGTACGACATCGGAACATTTTGAATGTGCTATGAAGCCACAATCTGTAAATAATCAATTTATTTGAACTATTTTTGAAAAAAGAAAAAATTCATAACTTTGTTTGCAAAATAAATCAAGTTGAGACTTAAATTTTATTTTCATTTGAGTACTGGGGCGTCTTACGAATTTTTTTTTTATCGACTACAAGTTGGCCTTTGACTGCTATCACACCTGATGTTAAGTGATGATGCAGTCTAAGATGGAAGCGGGCTAACTTGTTAGGAGTGGGACGAAAATCCACACCCCTTTCGGTTTCTACACGACATCGTACCGGAACGCTAAATTGCTTGGCGATACGTCTTTGTCGGTAGGGTGGTAACTAGCAACGGCGAAAGCCTCCCACCAGCCAGACCAAGACAAATTAAGAAAAATCTCAATCTGCTCCGCCGGGAATCGAACCCAGGACCTCCGCCTTATAAGTCCACCGCGCATACCACTGCGCCACGGTGGTCGTCACGGAGGTTGTTAAGACCTAATTCAAATATTATGCTTACATTAAATTCAAATTCGTTTATTTCAAGTAGCTTATTACAAGTACTTTTGAAACATCAAAATGAACTATTTGTAGTGACTCTACCACCGGCTCGGAAGGCAGGCCCTGTTGAGAAGAGCCGGCAAGAAATTCAACAGTTGCTCTTTTTATAATATTATAAATTTTTACAATATTAAGTGTGTTGTTCATAAAGTTATATATTTCACTTCCTGTGTGAAGTTGAATTGCCTTTGAACATCTTTGTCATTTAAAAAATCATCAATAGTATAATAACCCTGACTCAGTAAGTGAGTTTTAATACATTGCTTAAACTTATGCAATGAATGGCAGATCTAATCATTAAAATTTTTTGTTGACGATTTTCTTTCTATGCTGTTATAGATCATTAAACTGAGACAAACTTTTTTTTAACCTTGTCTTTTACGTAATTTTGCCTCTTATTAAGCAAAACCTTTTATCCTAGTTCTGGGTAGTCCAAATGACTGGGATAGAATCCTCAGTTTGGGCTTTTAATCTGAGTTACTGAGCCATTATTTTTAAATGCAAACCGCGGTTATGCTGTCATGGTGACTCTAATATATTAAAATGTCATCATTGTCATTAGGTTATTTTGAATGTTATTAAGTGACCAGCATGAAGAATGGAGATATATTAGCGGCAAAATAGAAAAATCATTTTCTGTTTATTAACCTAGATATATCATTGACACATGTAGAAGTTTTTTCTTACTTGGATTTGGAGCTTGGATTCACATAGCTGAAAGGAAATGTATAAGAAGATGATATGATTACCTTCACATTTAACACCTTGCGCAGTGAAACCCCACAGAAAGTTAGCACACAACTCGCACCAGTTGAGACCCTTGAATGTATGCACCTTGAAGTTATGGGATTTTAAGTACTTGTACAAAAGCGGGCTGTCCTCTATGGTGGGTGTTAGAACTAATTGTTTTTTGTCTGACACAATCTCTAGTATTTGATCGTCATTCCTGTTATTAGGACTCGCGTTTTTTGGCGTCCTGGTGAAATGAAATGCATTGTTAGTTTATGTTTGATGGAGAACACATTTTATAATAAGAAATTTAGGCCTTTTGAACCAATTGCCACCAACCAGAGCTGATTTGCTGGTTTAATATTGACTTTTATGGACAAGAACACACTTTATATATTATTATTATTTGCTTCTAGTTATTGCAAGACAGTGTAGGTTGGGTGCTGGGTGGCTCTAATGGGATATGATCTTTAAGGGTATACTTAACAGAATACAGATATAAGAAAAAAGTATGATTTTGTATTACAAAAATTTAACGACAAGGATATAGAAGTGATAGCGTCACCATTTTTAGTAAAACAGCTATATTGTAAGAGGTTTAAACAATGAAATTTTTAATAAACATATATATACAGTGTTACAAAAATGTATAACAAACAGGCACAAATTACTGTATACAAAAATAACAAAATGAATGATTAAAAATTAAATTATTATACTCACTGATGAATTTCTGTCAATGTGCTTTTCAACTTTCGCCTATTGAGAGTAACATATGGACTCTCAGTGTAGTTAGTCCGGGAGTTGATCATTTCCAGTATGTGGTGCGCCTTCAACTCCATGTGGCAAATGATCAGTCCATCGGCCACCAAATCGTATATCGTATCATATCTTTTCTCTTTTATATAGTGTGTTCCATCGTAAAATAACTTATAGTGGTGTATCCTATCATTGAATCTGTCAACGATTACAATAATAATTAGTATTTTACTACTACTACTTTTACTTGGCAGACCCTATCACGCTATAATGACAGGGATTACAATGCTTAAAGTTGAGATATTATTAGGTTATTTATTATATAGGAAATAATTTTTCTCTTGTGATATTTAAAACTTTCATCATAGTTTTGAAATAACAGTCTTTAAGACAATGAATGAAGTACATTTGACATCCATCTATGGTGCAGTGGTATGTGCAATGGATTTATAAGCCGAGAGATTTAGTGTTCTGGTACAATCTAAAGTAGAAACCAAAGGGGTGTGGTTATTATCCTACTCCTAATGAGTTAGCCCGCTTTCATCTTAGATTGCATCATCACTTACCATCCGTAATCATATATAGTGATAGTCAAGCTGCACTAAAAGCGCTTAACAGAAAGGATACCACTTCAGCCTTAGTAAGAGAATGCAAGCAAACACTGAACTCTCTGGCAGAAAGGAAAACAGTTACCATTGCCTGGGTCCCTGGCCACCAAGGGAATGACGGCAATGAAACAGCAGACGAACTAGCCAGAATGGGCGCTAGTCTTGACTTTCACGGACCAGAGCCCTGCTTACCCATTCCGCATAATATAACAAAGCGGGTAATCGAAGGTATTATACAAAGAGAGTCGAATGCAAGATGGAACAGCTCAACACAGTACAGGCAATCAAAAATGTTCCTGAAGGCATACGACAAGAAGAAAACAACGCATCTACTGTCACAAAGCAGAACCAACATAGCACTAGTAGTAGGCATGACAACTAGGCACTGTCTACTCAATAGGGATCTCAAGATAATGTGAATAAAGGATGATCCTTCGTGTCCAGAGTGTGGCGAAGAGGAGACCAATTATCACTTCTTAGCTGAGTGTCCCATGTACGCGCTGGTAAGACGGGTGATACTAGGTAAGGATAGAATTAGTGAAGCAGACCTGACGAACCACACCATAGGGGGAATTGTTAGGTTCACGAAGGCTACAGGTAGGCTTGAGGGGGGGCACTATCGAGACACCAGTGAACCTGTGTCTCAATCACGGGAATTGGGTGGAATGGTTCTAATGAGGACTGAGCACCCGTCTGGCCTTGACAGACGTCCCCTCTAGAAATAATAATAATCACTTACCATCAGGTGTGATTGCAAATTTGTAGTATTTAGATAAATAATTCAAAAAAGATAAGTATGTCATTCAATTTGTTAATGTACCATTTTTTAGTACCAGGCTAAACAACACCAAACATTATTATTTCTTTTAAAAAATATTACCTCCAAGACAAGGTATAAAAATCATTGCATTCATTGCCTTTCCTTATTAAAAAAGATCCATTTGGTTCACCATCCAGAAGCAAAGCGGCTTCCTTATGTCCCATAACTCCGTGGTACTCTTTCCCATAAAACTCTGGCCTGTCTGAACAGTTTTCACATATAACACGCTTTGGCACTGGTGCCTCCATTTGGATGCGATAAACTGAAAAAGTTATTACAATTTTTAAATATTAAAGAATATTCATCAATATCAGCCACTAAAGGCCTTAGCTTCCACTCTTTAAGGATAGGTTTTATGGTGCTTGCACCTATTAGGCTGCTCTAATGTGGGTTAACTGGCCAAAAAATATTATTTGTATTAGATGTGATCAATATATCTGTTTTGCTCGCTATGTTAAAAGGCTATACTAGGAACAGGTAAGGCTATTAACAAACTAACTGGCAGTTTAAGGCTTTGAATTTATTTCATTTATTGAAATGATAAAAATATTTCGTCATCACTCTATTTGAATGGATCACTAGTACTAGGCCAAGCCTCTATCTTATAGAAACAGAGATTTGAAATCAAAGCTCACTATGCCTACATTGTTTGTGGGCATAGGGAAATAATATATCTTTGTAACAATCAGTATCAGATTTTAATGATATTAGTGATGAAGAAGGAGAAATGGTGTGACATCACCAACTTCCCCACTCACAAAAGCAGTGCGAATTTTTTGAATGAAAGAAATACTTAATATTTCATCGCCCCAGGACTTTACATTCATATACGCAGGTTTTCATACGTTGAACAGGAAATAACTTTCGAAATCAGGCGTTCACTTACGTTCAGGTTTCCATATATTTTTTAAGTTATCCATATCTTTATGCTTATTAAATTAACCTTATATTCAAGGTACACTCCAAATAAAGAAACTATATCCTAGTTATTTAATACTACAACCATTCAACACAAACAGAAATAAGAGAAATCGTAATCAGATTAATATTTCGTAAACAAAACAAATTAAACAAACACAGGAAATCACAGAATTTTATTTTTACCTTAAATAAATTACACAACACAGATTAAATTAAATCACAAACGCCACAATAACGTCATTTACAGTAACCACAGATAAAAAGTATTTATATCAACAACACTACGAATATCAACAATGCGGGTAATTTAAATTTTCATTGGCTTAGTTGATAATGAAATTACTATTTTATTGAGCGGACCTTCGAAACTCTTTCGGAGAGCATATTTTTATCGCTTCCAGGTCGGAAGGCCTCTAAAAGATGATTATATAGGGGTACTTGTAAAGGCGATTAAATTAAAAAATAAATCTTGGTTACTCTTTATTTCTTGACCTTGGATCTATCCGTCTTTTCTTTTTAACTGACGAAAAAAAGCGGCGGAGGTTCTCAATTCGACACGTATATATATATATTTTTTTATGCATGACCACGCATAACTTTTTACAGAGTTGTTTATTTTGATAATTCTTTTTTTATTAGAAGGGGCATACTTCCAAGGTGGTTCCATCATGTTAGGATCTGATGATGATATCCTGGGGAAATTGTAGGAACTCTTCAAATTTTGGAGGCACGCTTACAGCGATTTTGGTTTTTATCTCGGTATCGGTAGCTTTTTGGCTACTAGTATAATATACTATGATAGTATAGTACGAGTACGTTACGTGTCGATAAATCACTAAAAAGTAAGAAATAAAAAATTTTAACAAAAAATAGAACTGACTCAAAACGCACTAAAAAGTAAAAAATAACTGTGTCATTTGGTTGCTTTAATTTACTTAAGCATATCAAGGAGTCGGTGCCAGCCAAGGTTTCTACTTTAGGGACGTTACCTAGAACCCAAAAACTGCTTTACTACGCAAAATAAATGGTCCTTAAACCGACTTCACAGAATGCTTAAGTAAATTAAAGCAACTAAATGACACAGTTATTTTTTACTTTTTAGTTCGTTTTGAGTCGGTTCTATTTTTTGTTAAAATTTATTATATGTTTTAAACATTTATTTGGAATCCATTTCTAAGTAAATGTGTAAGTCGTCCTAGACCTATTTTCAACTAATTGTATTATCGTTCACACCACATGCTGATTAGACTCGTAATAGCATTTAAATATACACTTAAACCAGCAGGACACTATTTAAATTTAATCTAAAACTCTTGTAATATAAAATTGTACAAACGGCGTACACCATTATTTCTTCTTCATAATTCATTATTATTATTATTCTTTATTTGTATACCACACACATAAGAAAAATACAGATACAAACACAAAATACATAAGGAATATGTAGAATACAAAAGGCGGCCTTATCGCTTAGCAGCGATCTCTGCCAGGCAACCTTAGGCTTAGGAAAAAATTAAAGAAAGGTCTGCAGGTGGTGTACTTTTAAAATATACATACATACAAATAGTTACATACTAATACATAAACCAAACTACACAGATAATACCTATGATAAATACAATATGTCATAAAATAAACTAATATATATTCCTACATTAACATGTCATAAGAACATAAACAGATAGTCATCTTTAATGTTTAAAATAATGACTCTTAACTGCTTTTTTGAAAATATAAAGCGATTCCGACTCACGTATGCCTACTGGGAGTGCATTCCATAGCTCTATAGCACGCACAGCAAATGATTTTTTATAAAACTTACTTTTATGGTACGGCATACACAGAGTCAGAGCCCGACAAGGTCTAAGCTCTGATTGCACTCCTAGGAATGAAAATTTATCTTTTAGATATGAAGGAGAATTTTGATGAAATAGCACACAGTACAGAAGAGAAAGAATATGTAGATCCCGGCGCCGACGAATAGGAAGCCACTTGAGTTTCTGACGAAATTCAGATATATGGTCATATTTGCGCAAGCCAAATATAAACCGAATTGCTAGATTTTGAAGTCGCTCAAGTTTGTTAAGCTGGTCCTCGGTCAAATCAAGATAGCTTGCATCCGCATAATCGAGAACAGAAAGAAGTAGAGATTGCGCAAGCATAATTTTGGTAGGGATCGGGAGAACAGAACGCAGTCGCCGCAATGAACTTAATGATATAAACGTCTTTTTACTCAGTTCTTTAATATGCACGCACCACGATAATTCCTTGTCCAGATGTAATCCTAGATTTTTTACCGTTTCAACGTATGGAATGGTGATACCGTTATATATGACAGGCGGCACATCAGCCCGATTAACTCTCGAGATTAAACTAGGACTGCCAATGATGATTGCCTGAGATTTAGTCGGGTTAACCTTAAGCCCATACTGTCTGCTCCAAATCGAAATTGCATCAAGGTCATAATTAATTGCAGACACAGCAGAGCTAAGGTTCTCGAGAGAAGCGGAGCGATATATTTGGATATCATCTGCATACATGTGATAGAGAGAAGTGATAATTTGAGTGATAGAATTAATGAAAATAGCAAAGAGTAAGGGAGATAACACGCCACCCTGAGGTACCCCAGCCGAAACAACGCACCATGACGAAAAGGAATCATCAACTCGAATGCGTTGTTGACGACCATTGAGGTAACTCCGAAACCAGTCAATCACCGATGGAGAAATGTTAATAGAGCGTAGCACTCCCAGCATTATATCATAGTCAACAGTGTTAAAGGCGTTACTGAAGTCAAGCAAAACTACGACTGTGAGTTGCCTATTATCCATCGCCCAACGTAAGTCATCAGTGACTTTCACTAATGCTGTGGCCGTGCTATGACCTGGCCGAAAGCCGGATTGTAAGGGACTAAGGATAGAATGCTTATTGAGGAAAAAATTCAGCTGACTGAAAACCAATTTTTCGAGGACTTTTGAAAGGAACGGTAGAATCGATATCGGTCTAAAATCAGACAAAGAAGCAGGATTAAGTTTTTTGGGGAGTGGAATTATTTGAGCACTCTTCCAAGCTTCAGGAAATTCACTAGTGTGTGCATTCATATTTATTATAAACAAATAATAAAATCCTTTAAAAATAAATCCAACTAAATTCTTGTTAGGTGGTATAATAGGTATACATTAGACATTCTGAACTCCATATCTCAAATTCACTGAACCAATTTTGATGAACCTTGCACTATTCCCAAAGTTGGAGTCTGAATCTGACTGATTTTGAGATATGTGTAGACAAACAGATAAACTTACAAACATACACAGGCACACTTATGAAATTCGGCACACATATTTAGAAGCCGTCTGTCTGTCTGTTTGTCAGCGATAAACTCAAGACTACTGAACAGAATAATTGTCGCTGGCTTCAATGTTAAATAATATGAAAAGATCTAAAAGAAGTTTGCAAGAGCTTCATACCTACGTATGAATATATAAATAAAACAATTAAATCCTGCAGTTCATTCCATTGTTGTAGTTATTAGGTAAACATTTTAAATTACGAGATGTGATATCGTTTACTTAGTTAAATTATATTTTTGTTTATCGGATAAAGATAATATAAAAAAACTAATCGATAAAAGATAAATCAAATTATAATCATAAACAATGAAATAATAATTTTGATATAGAATCTGGGTCACGGGGAGCTATCCATTTGTTAACTAGAAAAACTTAATAGGTAAGTATGTGAATAAATAGATAATACGCTTCAGCGTCCGCTATGTGAGGAGCACAACCTTAAAACAACGAAGGTGTAGGTATATAAAGAAAGAGTCATCGATAAAAACATTACATAGTTACATTGTTAGTAGAAGTTATCAACCAGTATAATTAAAATGTCTGTTAAGTCTGTTGTAGTGTTGTTTATAATTAGTGTTTGTCGTAGAAGTCAAGGTTGGATATTCAACGACATGAATACGAGGATCTTTGAAGATAATGCACTGGATTTTGATCTCGAAGATTTATCTCCCGAAGATTTGGCAAGACTTAGGTTCAATTTGATTTATCCAGGTTAATATCCCTTGCGTTTCATTTACGGAAGTTTTTAAAAGTGGCTTTAATGCATAATTCGCAATTTTTGAGTAAAGACTGACACTGAGGTCGAGAACCAACAAATGGTTTTAGTACATATCTAGCAATTATACAGGATTCCAATGGTAGTTAATTTTTCATCGTGCTTCGGAGAATATGCCTGTTTCTAACTAATTCGAATTAGATTCATCAGTTTCAACCAATCTACCTCGTTTATAAAGTTGTTCTACTTCTAAAAACTTGGTCTACTGGGTTGGTACTTAGGTACATGGTACATATACTAAAGCCAAACTCGATTGAGGATGCTTGTCAACAAACAAATTTAAAATGAAGACAGAAAATGCAACATTTTATGCCTCATATACTTAAAATTATGTTTTGTTATTTTAATAAATCTTACTTAAAAGATATTACTAATTAGTTTTAAGCTTACTGATCTAATTTTTTGTCATGAATTCATCATTAACTAGTTAATTAAAAAAAATAGGGGTAAAATGACAAGTGATTTTTTAATTTGTTTGTTGACAAGCATTCTCAATCGTGTTTGGCTTTAGTATAGCATTTATGCAGCAACCGGCGAGCTGCTAACAATAATTTAAAATTAACAGACACAAATGTTTGCAATAAAAAATCGAATCTATTGAATTTGTAAATAATAGAAAATAATTTGTGTAAAAATTTTGGTAGATAGAAAGGAGTTTAACTCCTTTACAAGAAGAAGAAGAAAAAGATTCTTATACTTCTTTACTAACGTATTATTTACTTTATATCGTTCGTTCGTTGGCGTAATGATCAATGACTTGAAATTTTCGAACCTAATATTTTTAAAAACGTTAGAAAAATAAATAATTTATAAATAGTTTAAATAACATACAATACATACACCCATAACAATGCTTACTACAATAAACTTGATCCAAGCATAGATTAACTGGCGTATATACTTAGTACTTTTCCGTTATACGACAACATACCTAATAATTTCACAAATATACAAGAATGTTTGTCTGTGTGTATGTTTGTCACGTCTTAACGCTGCAACTATTGACCCTAATATTTTATACGATGATAAAATTAATACTAATATATTGTTAGTAAATATTAAAAGCTTGGATTAAAGTTAATCTTGTTCTAGTCTACGTTTATTATAGATAGGTCTATAATTGTCTGATTGGAATAGACATGGATTAAACCTTAGATTTTTTTATTCCAAAATTCCAACATGAAAGGGAACAACGTGGATTATCCAGTTAATAGATGAACATTGGTGAATTCTTAACGTTCAGGGACAAAATGGTGTGGTCCAGGCAATATAGCAGAAGACTACGACGACCTGGGAACATCGCAGGCTGCAGACGCGTGTTGCAGGGACCACGACAACTGTGCCGAATACATAGCGGCTGGCGAGACTAAGTTCAACCTCACCAACAATTCATATTTTACAAGGTAGGTAGTTAAGAATATTTATACGCTTAGTACATGTGTGCCTAGTGTAAGATTTTACCGCGTCGCTATCGAGAACAGTAAACGTAACTTTTATATGGAATTGGGGTAGCGCCATCTATACTAAAGCCAAACTCGATTGAGAATGCTTGTCAACAAACTAATTTAAAATGAAGGTAGAAAATGCAACTCATTTTATGCCTAATAAATTTAAAATTACGTTTTGTTTTTTTATAAAATCTTATTTAAAAGATATTGAATATATTAGTTAGTTTTAAGCTTACTAATCTAATTTATTGTCATGAATTCGTCGTTAACAAGTTAACTAAAAAAATCAGGTGTAAAATGACTAGCGATTTCTACCTTCATTTTTAATTTGTTTGTTGACAAGCATTCTCAATCGAGTTTGGCTTTAGTATAGTTATAGTGAGAGTAAACCCTTTTTTTTCTATATAATTTGATGTTACGAGTGAGTACGTTTTTACGCAGTCACTCGGTGAAAAACTCACACTTGCCCCAATTGTTGACAAGTGCCTATTATGGCAAGCTCTTCCTAATAGCTGATAGTACCATAAACAAGTTAGTAGGTCCCAGAGTTTGAACCATGTCTAAGCCCTAAATTTATATTTTTTACGTCCGGAGTTCCATAAAATGAATTTAGATTTTGCTGTCAAATTGGATTTTACTGTCAAAGCGGTATGGTGTGGGGAAGTTGGTACTCTTAAATCAGCATCGAAGAAGGTTTTACTTAAATAATTTCAACATACCCGTAACATTTCCGCATTTACCGAGCGTACCAATACGCTTGTAAACCATCTCGTTGAGCCAATGCTAGCGTTTACCCTATTTAACTTTGTACTATTAGGTTATGAGTTCGAATCCTGAGTTAGATTCAGAAATTTTAAATTTTTACTCTTTTTTATAAGAAATCCTTACACCCGTACATTAAAAAATGTGTGGTTTTATATACCCGCTATCACCACCATGTTTAGCCTTGATCTCGGTTATTATCATTAACGTCTAAGCTCCATACCTCCTTCTCCTTCTCCTCAAATAAGGAATCAGGTCAGGCCTTGTGATCCTTATATAATAATAGCTGATAAAGATGATTGCTTGTTAGTAAAAATAAAACTAACTACAACGTAAACAATGAAATGCCTCGGAACTCGGAAGTTTTAACGACCTCCGTTGCGCAGTGGTATGACGCCTGTAAACCACTGCAGACGGAGGTTCTAGTTCGATTCCGGCTGGGCTGTGTAAGATTTTCTAAATTGGTCCTGGGCGGCCTGTTAGGAGGTTTTTGGCCATGGTTAGGTACCACCCTACCGACAAAGGTGCAGTGCCATCCGCTTTGCGATATCTTATTATTCTTATCTTAGATTACATTATTACTTACCATCAGGCGAGATTGCAGTCAAGGGCAATAATTAAAAAAAAAGCTACTCAACTAAATAGTTAGATAATAAACAATGAAATGACTCGGAAGCTATCCAACCAAATAGTTAATGAATGGTGAATCACTGTTAAATAGGTACGTAGGTCATTAATTTAATCAAATTAAACTGCCTCTCGATGTACGAGTAAAGATTATTTATCTGCTGACGTATAATGAGTTCGATGCCTCGATTGGGTAAAAAAGGAAATTTCTCTTATGTAATTTTCAGCAGCAAAAAGGAGTTTTAGTGGTGTTACGATTATCTCATTGAAACTCCTCATTCCCCCAAGTTTAATGTAACGATAGTAGTATTTAATATGGAACTTAAATCAGAATTTAATTACCTAAATTAATTTCATTTCAATAACTGAATAGGCCTGCAGGGCAAGTGTACTTACCTATACTAAAGCCAAACTTGATTGAGAATGCTTGTCAACAAACAATTTAAAAATGAAGGTAGAAAATGCAACACATTTTATGCCTAATAAATTTAAAATTATGTTTTGTTATTTTAAAAAATCTTATTTAAAAGATATTGAATATATTAATTCGTTTTAAGCTTACTAATGTAATTTATTGTCATGAATTCATGATTAACTAGTTAATTAAAAAAAATAGGTGTAAAATGATTAGTGATTTCTACCTTCATTTTTAATTTGTTTGTTGATAAGCATTCTCAATCGAGTTTGGCTTTAGTATAAGTGTTAAAGGACCTCTCAAATACGGTGCATGCTGAAAATCCGGGCTGGATATTCAAGCAATTGCTTGGGCATGCAGCACAATGCTGTGCCAGCTCCTTTTTCTGTGCCACACATGACCAGTGTACTAGTGTAAGATTATACCGCGTCGATATCGAGAACAGTAAACGCAAATTTTATATGGAATTGGAGTAGCGCCATCTAGTTATAGTGAGAGTAAACGCTTTTTTTTCTTTATAATTTGACGTTACGAGTGAGTACGTTTTTAACCGACGAAAAAAAACGGAGGAGGTTCTCAATTCGACACGTATATTTTTTTTTATGTATGACCACGCATAACTTTTTACAGAGTTGTCTGATTTTGATAATTCTTCTTTTATTAGAAAGGGCATACTTCCAAGATGGTCCCATTGTCATCATGTTAGGATCGGATGATGATATCCTGGGGAAATGTAAAAAATAACTGTGTCATTTAGTTGCTTTAATTTACTTAAGCATATCTAGGAGTCGGTGCCAGCCAAGGTTTCTACTTTAAGGACGTTACCTAGAACCCACAAACTGCTTTACTTCATAAAATAAATGTTCCTTAAACTTGGCTGGCACCGACTTCATAGTTATTTTTTACTTTTGAGTGCGTTTTGAGTCGGTTCTATTTTTTGTTAAAAATTTTTTACGTAGTCACTTTGTGAAAAACTCACACTTGCCCCAAAGAGTAGTGTTTGTTGCTTCTTCTTTTTCTGCTTACTTGCGTGGTATAATTTACTTCTTAAAGGGTTTCACTTTTTTTTTGGTACGTAATTCTAAAAGTAGTAATCAATGTAAACACCATAACATATCTACAAAAAAGTTTCAGGACAGTCGTAAATAAAATCAGCTGTCGCAATAATGTAACTACTTAATTATCATAATTGTTAGCGTCGTGAGTTACGGAGGAAGGACGCAATTTGTACCCCGTATAACACTGCTAATTACTATGATTTAATATTATGTAAATACACGTACATTGCATTGACCTCTATAATCCATCATACTACTGTTATATAGGCGAAAGTTTGTGTGTGTGTAGGTATGTTTGTTACGTCTTCAGACTAAACGGCTGGAGCGATTTTAATAAAAGTTGGTATGGAGTTAGCTGACACCCTAGATTAGCACATAGGCTAAGTTTTATTCCGAAATTTACTCGTGAACAAGAAATACGCGGGTTTTTTTTTATGGTCGATAGGCTTGCGCTTGATTACAATCACTTTTTTTATTTTTTTTATCGACTACAAGTTGGCCCTTGACTGCTATCACACCTGATGTTAAGTGCATGATATGATATGATGCAGTCTAAGATGGAAGCGGGCTTGTTAGGAGTGGGACGAAAATCCACACCTCTTTCGGTTTCTACACGACATCGTACCGGAACGCTAAATCGTTTGGCGATACGTCTTTCTCGGTAGGGTGGTAACTGTCGGCGAAAGCCTCCCACCAGCCAGACCAAGACAAATTAAGAAAAATCTCAATCTGCCCCGCCGGGAATCGAACCCGGGACCTCCGTCTTATAAATCCACCGCGCATACCACTGCGCCATCGTCATCACGCCTGATGGAAAGCAGTGATGAGGTCTAAGGTGGAACGCGCTTACCTAGAAGATGCCTATCCATCGTGGGCTCCTCTAGTCGATTTATATTTGTCGAAACAATAGGATTGTACTCTCGCTCAGAATATTTTTTATTTGTGCTGTACCGATTAATGCAAAGATCAATATTGTCTATTTAGTTGTATTAATTTTTTGAATAAAGGAAATGGGTAAAAAATGTATGGAAGTATGTCCCAGAGATGCTCAGAGATGATATATATGACATTATGATCTTTTATTTAAATAGTAATAGTTACTTGTAGCTAAGCAGTCGCTGATAAAAGTTATGAAGGTTGATAAAAGTTGACTTTTCATACTACGACGACGGTCACGTGATTCAGAACACAAAAAATCTATTGAAATTCTTATATTTTTATATATTTTCAAGTGATTGCTATGAAACATGGGTAGTTGTTTAAAATTCATTGTGTAATTAAAGAAAATAGTTAAATATGAGCATACGTTTGGACAGCCTGGGCAAATTATGGCAATGTCCTTTGAGTTAAAAAAAAATATAAATTACAATGGCAACGCATGACACTAACTACCTTTTCTCGAAGTATTTGGTGGGATATTTGTACCGTAACGATTTCGGTCAAAAAGTCTAAATTTTTCAGGATGTAATTTAATGTTAAACATACCTAGTTCCAAGTATGTAGCTATTATACTTTGCATTTTATTAGTGTGTGAAAAGCCTTTGATTTAAATATATAATCAAACCCAAAAAATCCTCTCATTAATTGGTCGTCAGCAAAATTATTAAGGTACTTACTTCCTGAAGTCATAAAAACCTTTGTCTATTTTGTGAGTGCCACTTAATAATTTAATAAAATGCCTACACCACAGAATATATATAGTACATAAAATTATTATTATAAAAACAAAAAACCCGACTGCTTAGAAGTTATGAACTGAAAAGAGAAAAACAAGGATCACTATATCTGTATAAAATTCTAAATACTTTATGGTGCTGCAAACAGGGACAAAATACTTTAACCTGCGGGGAAAGAAAGATCTACCAAAACAACGTTTGTCCCCGCCTGCAGCACAATAAAGTATTTAGAATTTTATACAGATATAGTGATCCTTGTTTTTCTCTTTTCAGTTCATAACTTCTAAGCAGTCGGGTTTTTCGTTTTTATAATAATAATTTTATTTGAGACTTTTTTTTAGTTTATGGTATAGAAATAAGACGGTACACTTAGTACACTTTTTGCCATTTTTGTTAAAAAAGTAATATGAACATGATATGATATTTATAATTTTGAAATGGTCTTTTTACGACCTTTAAATTGGTACCCATATTGCTAAGATAAGAGAAAAAAATACACATATCCCCCCTTTTTTCCCCCATTTACAGCCGCCATTTTAAAAATTTATATAGCCTATGTCACTACCACAATTTTGACAAATTCAACGACACCTCACATGTCAAAATTTGTTCAGCCGTTTAGGCTGTAGCGCGTGCCGAAGAAATGGCCATACATACATACATACATACATACATACATACATACATACATACATACATACATACATACATACATACATACATACGCTCGAAAAACATAACCCTCCTTCTGACGCAGTCGGGTAAAAAGTAAGAGTACCTACTTATACCGCAGAATACATACATCTATACCTAGATACATACACTTTGCTGGTGCGCTGTTCTTTCCTGAACTTGGCTGACTTAATTGCCATATGTCTACTAACCGTGATAACGTAACTATTATTTATATCAGCCGAGATAAGGAGATCATTCACATGGTTAAGAAACCTTAACATTGTTATTATCACTTAATATACCTACATATTGCTTTACTATTATTTTACTGTATTAAGATATGGTATAAAAGGACTAAGGAGTATTTAAAAATAATTATTTAACCATCCTATTTTATCCACTCTCCTATATTAAGGAGGGAGGCCTGGCCCTGTAGTGGGCCGTTAATAGGTTGATAATGATGGTGATGATCCTATTTTTATTCGTCGATAAATTAAAATTTGTATTTTGAAAACATTGATATATAAATAGTTAGTACTATGGACTTCGGGTGTAATGCAAAATGCACGATAAAAGTGTCCCGAGATATCTTATATACTAGAATGTGTTTGTATTTTTATAAACAAATTAAAACATTGTAATATATGTCTTATATTATTGTTACCTACACAGTCTAATTTGCAACGGTCTAATTGCTTGCAATAAGTAATCAGCTTTGACTGACGGTTGCCATGGCAGCCTTTTTTTGACATGGCAGCTTCTTGTGAAAATAGGACAACATAAATGGTGTGGAGTAGGTAGCTCTGAATTTTTTTGGCATCTCTAACCTATATATTTTATTCACAGCAAACTTTAAATGTACCAGTGACCTCTATATGCTGGGATAAATCTAGCAGTGACGTTAGGTCACTGTTTTAAATAACTGTTCCTTTCATATACTCGTAGATAATTCTTATAGTTATCAAAATAATCGAGTGTGAAGGACGGATTGACGGACGGACGGACGGAAGGGTTCCATTTTACCATGATGGTAAAACTTCTTTGACTAATATTTATGACATAAAAAATAAAAGTTTTTAATTAAAATGCTTTTCAATTAAAAAATGAAGGAATTAAAAAAATCAAATATTAAACAACAAAAGAACTCTATGCAGTCGTTGTTCTAAAACATTATTGACGTGTATTCTCTCAGGAAGTTAATAAAAAGCATGAGACTAAATGCAATTAGAAATCTTTTTCGCGTTTGAGCTCTCTTTTGGTTCGGACACTTTTTAGCGCTGACCCGAAGTCCATAATATCAATATGTCAATGTTTGAAAATGTTTAAAGCTGCCATTTTTTTATACTTCGTAGACTAAGTTGCGCCTGTGACGAGAACTTCCGGAGATGTTTGCAGCGCGCTGACACGAAGTCGTCGACAACCATCGGCTACATGTACTTCAATGTGATCGGCACCAAGTGCTACAGGAGAGACTACTTGATCACCGGATGCAAAAAGGAGGGAGGGCAAGTACATTCATTATTAGATACTGTAAGCACGTATTCATTCGAAACGAGATATCGAGATATCCTGGGGCTTTATCTCTTATCACCCTCTTTTACAAAACTATCTATATAAAGTGCAGTAAGTTTTGTAGAATGAGTATTATTGCCTCACAGTCGCATAGTACACTTGATCTAATAAAACGCACAAAAAAGTAAAAAATAACTGTGTCATTTAGTTGCTTTAATTTACTTAAGCATATATATGAAGTCGGTGCCAGCCAAGTTTAAGGAACATTTATTTAACGTAGTAAAGCAGTTTGTGGGTTCTAGGTAGGTAATGCCCTTAAAGTAGAAACCTTAGCTGGCACCGACTCCTAGATATGCTTAAGTAAATTAAAGCTACTAAATGTCACAATTATTTTTTACTTTTTAGTGCGTTTTGAGTCGGTTCTATTTGTTCTTAAACATTTTTATTTCTTACTTTTTAGTGATTTATCGCCACGTAACGTAATCGTACTATACTGTCATAGTCATACGGCACTAGTAACCAAAAACCAAAATCGCTGTAAGCGTGCCTCCAAAATTTGAAGAGTTCCTTCAATTTCCTCAGGATATCATCATCAGATCCTAACATAATAACAATGGAACCAACTTGGATGTATGTCCTTTCTAATAAAAAAAGAATTGTCAAAATCGGACAACTCTGTAAAAAGTTATGCGTGGTCATACATAAAAAAAAATATACGTGTCGAATTGAGAACCTCCTCCGTTTTTTTTCGTCGGTTAAAAATAACGACGTCTAGAATTGTGTACTCATTACTTTTAGTCTAAAAGAAAAGTAGATACATGGTAATTACTTTACTGAGTCAAGGTTATTATACCTACTATAATTGATGTTGAGAGGCAATTGGATCGGCTTTCAACTTCACACAAGAAGTGAAATAAATATTTTTTTGTAGCAATACAGTTACAATATTGTAAAAATGAATGATTTTAAAAGAGCAACTGTTGAGTTTCTTGCCGGCTCTTCTCAACAGGACCTGCCTCCTGAGCCGGTGGTAGAGTCATTACAAATAGTCTATTTGACGTTTCAAAAATGCTTGTAATTAGCCTACTTGAAATAAATGAATTTGAATTATAGATTTATCTTTTTACATCAAATTTCAATTCACGGTTTACATAAGAAACCGTAGACAGTATGTGCAGTATGAGGGTCATTGCTCGGAACCATATTTCACTCATTCTGGTGTGAGTCAAGGAAGCAACCTAGGACCTTTGGAGTTTTTGATAATGATCAATGATCTACCAAATGTGATTACCCATTCCAGGTGTTTGCTTTTCGCAGACGATTTAAAAGTCTTTTTAAAGGTGCAATGTGCTTCCGATGCCCAATTTCTTCAGGGTGACGTTGATAATGTGTTGCAACGGTGTAATCATAACAAACTGTTTTTCAATGTTAATAAATGCGCAGTGATTACATTTAGTAGGAAAGTGGCACCAATTAAAGTTACTTACAAACTTGGTGACATACCTATGTCAAGGGTAACTGTGATTAGGGACTTAGGGACAAATATGTCGGAAGACCTGACTTTTCGTAATCACATTAAAGAAGTTTGTACAAAAGCCTATAGAACCCTAGGATTTGTCCTCCGACAATCACGGCACTTTAAATCTATTGAGGTCATAAAGCTCTTGTATAATGCATATGTGCGAAGTAAACTGGAGTGTAACGCTGTAATATGGGATCCATTCGAAATAAAGTACGTAAATATGATTGAAAAAATACAAAAAAAGTTTATTCGTTGGTTGTACAGAAAGCAGTATGGGTACTCAGTAGGGTACCCTACTATATATCCAAGCCTCTTTCTGCTTGGCATGACTGGATATGAGAAATTAGAGTTGAGACGTAACGTAGCATTGCTACAGTATGTTTTACATTTAATTCAGGGCAAAAAATGTAACTCTACTTTGCTGGATTCAGTAGGTTTACATGTGCCAGACAATTATGTAACGGCACGGCGCCGTCATTTGTTTGTCATAGCGCATGCTAAAACAAAAGCAAGTCAGCATGCGCCGCTAGCTCATGCGCTGCGCCTGCTCAATGATTTCACAGGCTATGACGGAGAATTAGACCTCTTCCACTGTTCACCGCCAGTACTTGTAAAAAGGCTCAAGTGTTTACTAGAGCAAAACAATTAGATATTTGTTTGTTATAGAGATTTTTTTTTTTTAATTTGATATATTTTTCTTTTTTTTTTCAGTAATTTTTATTTTTATTGTGTTTCTTTTTTTTTTATATTTGTGTGTTATGTAAATTTGTGTTGTTTTTGTTTTCTTTTGTAATCTGGAGAGACGAATTGGGAAACTGTAATGTCTCTCCGGGTTTAGTTAATAGGAATAAATAAATAAATAAATAAATAATTAATTAAGTAGGTAACCACATAGAGATAGTTTTACTATTTAATTTTTATTCAACATTTATATTAATATTCGCCTATTTTTCATTTAAAAATCATTCATTTTTGATTTATGTACTTTTTACAATCACTTCCGGTTGACGAACAGTAACTGGAAGTAGCTGTTGCACTGCTCGGGACAATTTCTGATATTGTGCAACAAATTTATCCAAATCGGTCTGCTAATTTTTGAGCTTGACGTGTTTAAGGACGGACGCTCAGACATTCTAACAAATGCAGCGGCATTTAATAATATTTTCATTGATTTATTCACGTACGCCATCGATTCATAATATAAATCAATGATGCAGGCCGTCCGTAATAATATTGCATATATTTTTAAATTTAAATTCAAAAGTAACGACACTGAAACTGAAAAGTACGACGTATCGTTTAACTTATAATTTAATGTTTCTTGTAGCTTTAACTCAGTTATTTTTAAATCTCATTTTCAGATGGTTGAACACGAAATGCGTTGAATATTCATACGACGCGAACAGCGAGAAAACCTACCAGTGGTTCGACGTGCCCAACTTTTCCTCGGCGAGACTTCTAACGCCCTCTAGATTATTCAGTTCAAGAGAGCTCTTGAGACTGAGAGAAGTTGCGAGAGGAAAATAGTCATAACTTATAGATACAAATTAAATATGAGCTGTGAGATCAAATGCAGTACTTTTGTAAATATTATGCATTAAATTAATTTATTGTTAAATATTTTTAAATTTATTTTGTTATACACCAGCCTCAATGATACAATTTAACTATTAAATATTATTAATAAATTATTATAGGACAATTACACACATCGCTATATAGCCCCAAAGTAAGCGTACTCGTAAGTAGCTTGTGTTATGGGTGCTATGATAACTGATGAATATTTTTATATGTATATTATACATATATAATTATAATATATAGATAAACACCCTCACACTGGAAAAATCCATGCTCATCACACAAACATTTTTCCCGATATGGGAATCGAACCCACAGCCTAGGACGCAGAAGCTGGGTCACTACCCACTGCGCCACGCGGCCGTCAACTATTGCTTAAAAAATAAAGTTTGCAGTAAATGTCTCCAGTGATAAAACATTTATAGTTAATTATATAGGTTAGTTAGGTTCAAGTAACTTGTTAAGTAGGTATTATTTATTTTGTATTAACTATGTTAATTTAATTATTTTGTTATAATTATGTTAACTATTTGTTGCTTTATCATATGCATTATCAACGTATACAAATAAATGAACTAGGTACCTGTTTGTTATTTCAAACTATCACCTTTTTACTAAATACACCTGAATATATATCTAATATAAGGTGCCTAACCGCCTTCATTAAACACTATAATTTCTAAAAATTTTATCTATCTTGTCTGTCTGTATGTTCCGGCTAATCTCACAAACAGCTGCTAATTTTGACGATCTTTCATTGGGAGATAGCTAATGCTGTAAGGTGTAACTAAGGCTTCATATCCCAATATTCCCACCGGGGCACATATAGTCAAGATTATATTTATTTAAGGTACATGATGGTAACGATTTTATAACATGTACATAGATTAATTATAACTGATAAGTCTTGAAACGGAACCAATGTTTAATCTGTGTGTAAATGATTTGAAATCTGACAGAAGTGACAGCTCATGTTATTAACGGATCAGCTCATCAGCTCATTGCAGAAATGCAGCCAGTAGGTCGATTCCGATTATAGTCGACCTTTAGTTCGACTGTCAGTTTCATACGACAAAATGTCATTGGAGAATTCTGATTTCTCGGCATCGGTTTTGCAACCGCTGTACATCGGCTATAAATTTTTGTTTCTACAAGAGTTTTTTCAAAAATCGAGATACAGCACCTAATGCCACAATTGCACGTGGGCCTGATTCGTATTAATTTTTAGGATTATTCTATTCAAGGGGATAAAAAAAATACATTAAATAAAGAAGCGGCATTTGTATTGTTTATTTGTTCGCAGCGTATTTGGTACATTTTTAAAGGTTTATTTTATAATAGTTGCCATAATTAATTAAGTATAATATACAACTCTTCATATTAAATTATGCATTCATGATTGCACGATTAATATACAATAATTATTTATATTTCGTATAAATAACCATACACATGTGATAAAAGATATGAATACAGATCGTACATATTTATAACAATGTATAAACAAGTGAACAACTTTGAACGCTGTTAGACGTAACGCTAGAAAATTTAATAATAGAAAAACCTCAAATATTCAGAGCGCCTAACGTAAGTTTCCAACTTTACAGCCGTGACACCGAAGTAACGTTAACGAGTCAAATTATGTATCTGTCAAACTTATGACAAGTCCATACAAAGTGACAGATCAGCGTTAAACTCCAACATCAGATTACTTGAAAACTTACACTAGAGCTTCGGTCATACATTTATAGGTAGATATGTAGCCAGGAGCTTAGCTAATGTCCATAATGGAACGATTATGTACAACCGTTGTAATTTGTAACATACACAAACAGGACCGCTTGTTGCAAGCGATGCGACTTGCGTCTACTGAGCGATGTTTTTGATATGAAAACTGTGTTATTAGCTAATATATTCCATATTTTTAAACAATCAAACTAGTTTGATATTAAACATAGATTGACAAAGCGTCAGATCTAAAATAATTAAGTATCGCAATTAACAGGAAAAGTTATGGCATGATATTTGACAATCGAATTTTATTAATATTGCAAACATAATAATTCATTAGCCATAGAAAAAGCTTTGTTTAACGATTAAATATAAATATTCGATTAAAAAGTCGCAAAAAATTACAACCAACCATGTACATTAATTATTATGATCTAGTTGATAGGATAGTAATTGGATTACATTTTGGATATTCTTGCTTTTTCAAAATGGCGGTGGCATCGCTTGCAACGAAGTCGCCCTTTTACAAATTGTTGAATAAACAGCACGACTAAGCATGTTAAATATGAATGGTTATTACTAAGAGCAAGCTAACTGGATTTATTTATACGTGAAAAGATTTAAATATTCAATGTCGTTGGTTACAAAGCCATTATAAGGACTTAATAGAGAATCCCTTGTACGAAGTGAGCATTCAAATAGCCTACAGTTCAAGCAAACTTACCGAATATGTACAACTGCTATAGGTTTGGTTATACTCGTGTTATCTTGACGTTTCTCCGGTAAATGATACAATTAACAGTACCTAAAGTATGCAATGCGATGCTATTTTGTGTCATGTTATACAGTAGCAAGAGACGGAGGTACATCAAAATAATAGAGATTAAACCAAGCTATAGAAGTATTTATTTTTAATCAAACACCACGTTATACCTCACGCCTATCTATAGATAATACCGTATCTAGACTGGCTGAACGGATATGAAGGTTGCAACTCTCAGATTCATTTATTTTCAGCAGTTTCTTATATTTTCTCGTATATCAAAAATACACATCATATTTCCGTGTATAAAATTGGTTGATTTTACTGTACCACTAACAACAGTCTGAGGAATGCTTTAAATATATGAAAAAGAAGAACTCACAGATAAGTCCATACTAGATCAGGAAACAAACAGCCGTATAGCTGTCGAGATGTTTATTTTTTTTAATTTATATTTTTTTTATTTTTTTAATTTGTATTACAGGCTGTAATCATATTCAGTCTTCCACCTATAAGTTTTGGGTTAAGGGTTTTGTTCATAACTCGTAACCTTGGTTAAAAATTTATTTTATTTGAGGAGGAGACTTTGAAACCACATCATTTAAGGACCTTTTCAGCAAGTCTAGAATCGATTTAAAACCACTCGTTGCAAAGATATCCATTGCTGTCAATAGTTGAACATTTCAACGGCTGATTCCTAAATCTTCCTGTAATCTGACGATAAATGTTTCTCATCGACGTAGTCATTAAACAAAACAACACAAATGAAAATGTCAGATTATAGATTGATCAAAGTTAGAAACCAACCGTAAATTACGAAAATCCTAAATAGGTACGCAAATAAGGACTTTCAAGACTATCTGATACTTCAAAGATATGTTTAGAAGAACTGCAGTATTTTTATTCGTTTGACTTTTTTCACAATACATTATTATGTGTAACGATTCATACAATTTTGCGACCAGAATAGTTACAATTACCACTTTCAAATCATGAATCATAGAAAAATTAAGTCATCCAAATGAAAAAATACGCCACATTGTTTTTCTGCGAGGTCTAATACTCAACAGTTTCATTGCAATCGACCAATTTTAGAATATCTTGTATCAAGCTTAACATTATTATTGCTTCTTTTATCTTTGTAAGTTGCTAATTTCACATATCCTTAAGTATCATATAACAAACGCAAAATATCCGCGTCACTTAAGAACAAACGGTAAAATAGAACAGTTGGTCCGTATTTGCACTATTTTCAAATCTATCTACTATTATTGTCATTGAAATATTTTCCCCTCCAATTTATCTTATGAATATGAAATTCTGAACATTGAAACGGTAACTGTGGCAGTTTGTAAACAATTTATGAACTTCTAAGCAGTTATGAAGAAGTTATTGCTACTGGGTATGAAGTAATTAAGTTGATACCATAAAATTAATAGTTGAACACGGAAGAGAATTTATTGTCCTTACCTATTGTATGCACGATGCAAAACTTTTTGATCGTAAACAATTCAAATTATCATTTATTTTTCAAAACATATCCCGCATACCGTAAGGTATGGACACTAGTTGGTAATAAAAATGATTTTAGACGTAATATTTACCATGACCAGTATTTTTTTGACACCTAGCATGATGCAGTAAAAGGTACAGCGAACTAATCTAGATGGTTAAGTATTGATGATGGGATACAACCGATTTTACCTATGGATAAGGTAATTTGAAATGAAGCTAGATTTAACTTCCATTTGAACTTACTACTACGTAGATACTACTTTGATTAGATACTATAATATCCCTATTGATAGAGATGGTGACGATACTTTTGTACCTATAAGAAAAATAAAGCAATGGTTATTTTGAAAAGAGTGGTTAAAACTCTATCAATAGTAATCGATTCATTTTGTATGTTCAAAAATATTGTGAATAAAAGTAAACAATAAACATACTAGGAATAGGAATGACGACCTTTTGTAGTAAAATATGTAAATCGATTAGTAATGATAGACTTGTTTAGCTATGCTTTAAAGATATACGATAAATATAAAGTTTTAAGAAAATTTTTCAAATAATATACTCTCATTCATGCAGTCTTTTAGTGGCTCGATACATTTATGGCCTTGTATTTTTTTTTAATTTATGTTCAAATTTAATTTAATTCAGCAGAAGATACGAAAGACCGCGAACCTTTTAAACAAAACCTTTTAAACATTTTAAAAAAATGATAGCAAGATGTTGTAACTGCTACATATTTAACGGAAAGTTATCTGCGTTTCAGTCCACTGTACGTTGAAATAGAGCTTCATAATGCAGTAGTGTAATATATACTTTAAGAATAGCTGTTTTAAATTTGTGAAGCTTTATGATGTTTTATAGCCATAATTTTAGTAACTTAATAGTGAATCACGCTTACTGTTCGACGCAGAGCCCTTTTTTATTTTATTTTTTACCTTTTTTATTTTATTTTTATGCACGCCAACGTCATGGCCAAGTGCGGAAAAGGCCCGAAACGAAGAAGAATAGATTAATAAATGCAATAAAACTAACAACATTAAACTCGTGCTTAATTAAGTTGTACATAAATCTACAAACTTTTACAAGTTTAAGTGAAGACTAACCTATTTCCACAGAAAACATCAAAAACTTTTATGTGTAAACAACGTAGGTCTACTTTGAGAGACACGTTTCATTTATAAATTTATGTACAGCAAAATTGCCGCCGTAATTATTTGCTTCATTTCCAAAACGAGACGATCCAAATTTAATATAGTTGCCAAAACGTGTAAATATAATATTACAAAAATTTTTAAATCAACAGAAGTTATTATAACATAGTAATAATGTTCATATGACACCACCTTTAAGCAACTTATAGAAGTAATATTTACACCAAAAATGGGGGAGTTGTTTTCTTCGATTTGTATAGTTAAAAAAATTTAATTGGTAATAGCAAACGTGGTTCTTGGACCGTCTGTTTTAATTCAATAATATATGTTTGACTACTCGTATTATAATATTTAAAACAATGAGTAACGTAAAACGAAAATTTTGTTATTATCAATATTAGTCTGACCAAATTCAAAGTCAAATTTAGAGAAAACCTTGTCTACCACAGGTTTTTTATTATTGCAACTTAAGTATTAGTATGATAGTCAATGCTAGTAGATACAAGTTTACATATGCAAAGGACATAGGTAAAAAATGTATGGAATTCTGTTTGGGCATTTTAGCCCAGAGATGATATAAATGTCATTAAATAGTACAGATCTTCTATTTAAATATTAATAAAGTTACTTGTAGCTAAGCAGTCGCTGATAAAAGTTATGGAGGTTGATAAAAGTTGACTTTTCATACTACGACGACGGTCACGCGATTCAGAACACAAAAAATCGATTGAAATTCTTATATTTTTGATATATTTTCAAGTGGTTGCTATTAAACATGGGTAGTTGTTTGTAATTAATTGTGTATTTTAATAAAATAGTCAAATATGAGCATACGTTTGGACAGCCTGGGGCAAATTATGGCAATGTCCTTTGACAGTGACACTTTAACATGACGCCACACGTCAATTCCAACTGTCAATATAATTCACCTATAATACCTACAATCGAAGATCTCTACCTTTTAAGACCGAAACCGATTTTAGATTTTACGTTTACTACATTTACGTCTGAGTTACGACAAAAACTCAAAAACGATCTCGAAAATGTACGTGATATATGACGTAATTCTTTACTATTATGTGTGCGATGGTATCACGAGTCTACTATCACAGAATATTTTTATTTTGAGGATACGGAGTTATCTCCATATGGATATAACACAAGTATTAAAATTTTTCAATACATTTATGTCACCCTTATTTAAATCTTCTATGGAGGAACGATAAAATTATAACCACTCAGTGTGCTTACACCGAAAAGACTATGTGTAATATTTAACTTACAGCCATCAATTAATTGTTTATATGTTAAAAAGGTTTTTACTTACAAATGTATTAATAATGCAGATCTGTGCATCGACGGCGCTTTTCAAAGGACATGGCCGGATTCTGCCCCCGAATTAAATACAATTTGCAATATTTATTAATATGTTAAAAAAAAAAATAAAGAAATATTTAAGGCAAAAATTATATTTTTCTATAACATTCGTGAAATACGTATTTTTTTTGTTTATTTTGGATATTTCTTTGACTCGCATTAGCTTATGAGTTTGGATACACATATAATACATATTCTATCTGTATTAAGGACTTACGTTTGTAATTAAATATAAAAATACGACTAACAAAACACTGTAAACTAAAGTAAATATTATAAATATATAATAATAAAAAAAAAGATTTACGCTTTTTTATTGTATAAATATGTTACGATTATTGATGTGGCAGCACACAACAACGCGACATGCAAAACATGTACAAGTATCCGATCGTATTTTGACAGATTTGAAATGTTTTTTAAATAATTTTTTTTTATATGTAACAGTCATATGTTATGTAATAATAATGACCGGGATTAATTATTTCGTTTTGATTGATTGATTGAAACTAGAATAAATGTTTAGTACCAACTCAATCTCCTTATATACCGATGATCTTAAACGATATAGTCTAACTATTGGAGGTATTATTTGCTACTAACTATATTACACTTTGGTAAACAACAGTAAAATCATTGTTATTTAAAATAATTAGGTGCCTTTGTAACATGTTATTGAAGAGTCTCGAAAGTTCTTTGATCACAAAACTTAAATAGCGGTTATCTAATAATCGTAAGCTATAAAATATGGTACTATACTTCACTGCACACGAATTTTTTTAAGGGCACAGCTCCATACTAATTCCGACCATGTCCTTTTTGCTTGTCGGTCGGTCATAGCACCTAGTTTACGTCATGCTGAAAAGCTATATTGCACTTACTATTGTTCTTGAATTTTGAAAATTATTAGTTAAGTAAATACTGTACAAGTAGTGTTACAATTGTCATAAGTTTACAAGTTAACTATCAGACGTCAGTCGATGAGTAGAGCTTTTATGTGAAGAGGCTCCCATAACTCGACAGAGTAAATTTCGAATTGATCTATGAATCTCTCTCTCTCTCTCTCTCTCTCTCTATCTATACCGTTAAATAAATAGAAATAGATGACAATCGAATTTTTCGCTTACGTCCGTGACATTGAAGTCACTTGAAAACTTAAACCGAAAGTTTAGACACTTAGTTATGTTACATTACTTGCAGACGAACAGCCGTACCTACACCCATTATTTAATGATAATAGTAATAATTATTATCGTTATTAACAGAACTTATTGTATCGAGAACATTGAATAGTATGTAACAATCGTTAAGATTTTATTTATTTTAAAATATATGTAAAATTTGCAAGTCAATATTCAACATTATTATAAACATTTGAAACATGTAATTATGATCACTCACACTTGCGCATGCTTATTGCCAAGTTCATTTCGGATATGATACAGAGTCCATAGAAGGAGAGTGCGTAATTCGCAAGCCTTTATTTCAATTACAATGTACCAAACAATCATACCTTTTTGTGAAGCTTGACTGCGGCCACGACGGACTTGATTAGAGAATATTTTTGTCTATTTTCTGCAAAAACTATTTACGGTAAAAACTGATTGTAAGGTAAGGTGATTACTGTAAACATGCGTTTGACTAAATTATCATAGAGTGTGATACTCCAGGACAATTTTTGCTTGCGTGATATGCATTCTCGTACTATGGATACAATTCTGCAAGGACGGTTGCAGGTCAAACACGGGTGACCACAAAGAATAGCCACTCGTTAGTTTACCATAATGTCGTTAGTACCTACGCCATTATAAACATGTCCATTTAAGTTGCGAGACTAAAATCTTCCATTTTATTTGATAAGGAAACTGATATCTAGCGATCAACAACGTATAAAAACGTTCGCATTCTAACCTATTTGAAGTAACGGTCAGAGTGCATATAAATAAGTATAATACGTACTTGTACATGAAATAAATATGAAACCGACTATTGTGAAGGACCATCGCGTGCAGTTCACCTCTGCAAACTGAGGCAGAGCCAGATGCACCTCCACAACACGGATTACGAGTAGGCACTTACAAACTAACCTGGCAGAAGAGCACAGGTTTGGAAGATAGAAAACATTACACATACCTATAACCATTGGGTGTTTATTCTTCAACCGTGCGTACTATCGAGACCACTAAATATTTGAATATTCGCTAAACTGTGCGTTTATTGAATTTTTTAACTTTAAATTATTTACAAGACGTTCTTACATTACGGTTAAGAGTAAATCGAATGGCCTAGAGTAGAAAAATTCAATACACAACTCGGCCAAATGAAACAGCCGACAGAGAAACAGCATCAGAACCCTGCGCTCAGGCGTAGGTACACGAAGAGGTCGCATTCACACACACGAGGATGAAGGCCCTAGAGGCCGTGCCGACATTATTTGCCGCCGAGGCCGAACTTCATAAAGATGAGCTCCTTGCCCTTGCTGAGGATGTCGCCCCCGGGCGCCGTCATCTCGGTGAACTTCTGCATGAGGTTGGGCTGCGAGGTGGGCGGCTGCTGCTGCTGCTGTTGCTGCGACACGGGCGCCTGCGCCGTGGGCGCGGGCACCACGGCCGGGCCGCCGCGGCGCGCGGGCGACGTGCTCACGGCCGTGGTGGTGCCCACCGGCGGCATGGGCAGCGTGGCCGCGGCGCCGGGCGACTGCGCGGCCGTGGGCGTGCTGACGTTACCAGCGGTCGTGCGCGCGTTGCTCGTCTGCGGCGCGCTCGCCACGCCTCTCGCCCTCGCCTGCTGCTCGCACACGAAACGAACCCTTAGCGGTCACCGGGCGGCGAGAGCCGGCATCGAACAATGAAACTAGCGCCATCTTAATGAAAACTGGCTTTACTGTTTTATGAACACCTAGCGAATTTATTTGATTCGCTACTTTATTTTACTGTTTCTCTACATAATGTAAATGGGTTGAATGGGAAATAAGTAAGTACGTCGAACCATAAAACATTAGATTCTCTATTCTATAAAAAGGTAGTTTAAGAAAGAAACTAACTCTGAATTTAGTCTTTATCTATTTACCTAATTTATAAGGTTGCTTCAATTAAAAATTTATTCTTGAATTTCAGGTAATTATAACATGCATAAACTAAAAAATATTTGCGAAATACATTGTAAAATGCAGTAATAATCATGCATTGCCATACACCAAAGCAAATTTATATACAAAAACAGTATTAATTACACAAATGCGGAAAGAATATTTTCACACGTCGTCTACGATTCATAATCAAATGAAATCGTATGCCATATTCCAAGTGTTCATGCCGCGAAAAAACATCATATTACAAATAAAAATTGTTCTGTTGAACTAAACGATTACGCAATTTATAAAATAAATACATTTCATGGGTGTCAACCGCTACGGAGTATTGTATACTGTCAACCGTTGTATGTAAATGATTTTACATGAACGTAATCGTCTAGCGATGGACCACATTCACAGGCTTCAGAGACATTGTCGACTTTACGGTGAATGGGCAATGGTATATCTGATGTAAGTGAAGTATACGCCAGTGTCGTTTGTACTAGTTCTGTATGATATGGTCCAGTATGACATGATATCTAATGTGTAAAACCTCGATGACTCGTCCAAGCGTTCCTTGGACCGATTATACACGAGTATGTATTAGGACGATACGCCCTTTCGCTATACACTGGGCGTTGATGAAAAGTAATGTAATAAAAGAGAAGAAAACAAAAGAGAAAACTCATAATAGTGGAAACAAATCTAAAAATATGAAGTGGTAGACGAACTAAATAAAACGACTAGCCTTGCATAATCTGAAAGTATTGTCGTGGGGTCAAACGGTATAAACGGTAACATTTTTACCTGAGAATTCGCCTGTTCTGGATTACTGGCGCATGTGTTGTGGTCTAACTGAGAAGGGGGAAGAGGGCAGGCATCTAGCAAACAGACAATACACACAACATATATAGTGACCACAGACAACCACTTGAATCTTGGATCACACCTCACGCACATCGTGGACTCTGTGCAATGCTATGTTGCGTGTATTAGACCAGCCTACCTTGCGCGAGCTACGAGTGACGGCTGTCGCGGTAAAACAATAGGGAAGTTGTGACAAAACAAAAACAGAAAGGACAGTCAGAAAGATAATGCAGACGAAAAGAAAATAAAGTTGCCCTTAAGACCAAAGTATTGCTGAAACGTTAAAAAGGAGTTTAGTTATTTGACTTTCGTGTTTCGTTGTATCTTCAGGTTTACGCGTGTGGGACTTCGATGTCTGTGACTGTGTAATCCAAGATAGTGTTATCAGCATAGTGTACACCAAGAGTCTTTGTGCTCCGTGGATTGCAACCGGACTCGCGTTACAATTCCATTACATGACGTTCAGGATATTTTGGTTCATTTATCTTGGAGCAAAATCTCGAAAGTTTTAGGAGTACACACATTTGGACCATTTACTACGAGTCTCCAGCAGTTAGTAATTGTAAAGTTGAATGAGTCTCGCAAAGCGAGTCCCGTAGCAATCGCAAGACCGTGTACAGAGAAGATGACAGAAGTTACCAGAGCAAAATAGCGAGCGTCTTTCAGTAGTCACACAGCAAGTCCAAGGTGCAAACATGAAACACTCAAAGCTCTTAGTGATCAGAATTAACCCTGATCGTCAGCTGGACTTACCTAAACGGATTTATATATTTTTTTTTACTAACAGGGAAAGTAACTATGACAGCGAATATTGAAAAGCCGTTCGCGGCTCTACACAGTACATTACACAAAAGTCGTATTGGGAATTTTACCTGTTTTCCGGTGGTGGTTCCTCGGAGCTGGAGCGACGTTGTCCCGAGGGGGTGGCGGCGGGCCTCGTGCGCCGGGGCCAGGAGGTGGCCCTCGGCCGCGGCCTTGACCTCCTGGATTTGGTCCAGCGATCGCTGCTCTACCACCCACTACTCCAACGCCTATGTGAATAATCATCATTAACAGTAATTGGAATAGCTCACTCCAGGGCCAGGCCTCCCGGCCGGACAGGGGATATTGAGTTTACTGCAACACTGCTCTAATGTGAGGTAGCAAAGTCAGCGAATTGAAATTTGACTCTGTAACTATCACTATCATAAGTCAACGATAGTGACTGGGACCGCCGAAATAATGCACCAAGTAACGGAGCATCGGATCGGAGTGTAATAGCTATCACTAACTTTCCATTTCTGCATGCTATGCTGTTGAATGCACTGGCAAATTTTATGAAATAAAATTTTTTAACAAAAAATAGAACCGACTCAAAATGCACTAAAAAGTAAAAAATAACCGTGTCATTTAGTTGCTTTAATTTAATTAAGCATATCTATGAAGTCGCTGCCAGCTAAGTTTAAGGAACATTTATTTAACGTAGTAAAGCAGTTTGTGGGTTCTAGGTAACGTTCTTGAAAGTAGAAACCTTGACTGGCACCGACTTCATAGATATGCTTAATTAAATTAAAGCAACTAAATGACACGGTTATTTTTTACTTTTTAGTGCATTTTGAGTCGGTTCTATTTTTTGTTAAAAAATTTTATTTCTTACTTTTTAGTGATTTATCGCCACGTAACGTACTCGTACTATACTGTCATACTATATTATATGGCACTTGTAGCCAAAAAGCTACCGGTACCGAGTCAAAAACAGAAATCGCTGTAAGCGTGCCTCCAAAATTTGAAGAGTTCCTTCAATTTCCCCAGGATATCAAAAAAAACAAATATACGTGTCGAATTGAGAACCTCCTCCGTTTTTTTTTCGTCGGTTAAAAAAGGAAAGAGAAGCTGCTATATCATAATCATCACCTAGATTATTGTCAGTTATATATATAATCTGACCCGAACTATAAAAACCTGGTTTGGACGCGCCACAGGCACTTCTTCACAGTTTTTAACCGACTTCAAAAAAAGAAGGTTATCAAGTAACCCGTATGTATGTAATATTTCCAGAACTGCCCAGTTTTCGCATATGTTAGTCTATATCAGCGTCTGAACAAATGTGACAAATTTGAATAGTGTATGTATGTGTGTATGTATGTCTGTATCTCCGGAACTACGAGTCCGATTTAAGTAATTCTTTTTTTGTTGTCCTAGGTATTGTTCAACTTAGGGTACACTGCAAGTTTTATCAAAATCGGTTCAGTAGTTTTTGAGATAGGTATGTTTTTATGTATGACCACGCATAACTTTTCACAGAATAGTCCGATTTTGAAAATTATTTTTTTATAAGAAAGGGTACACCTCCAAAATGGTCCCATCAGTCATCATGTTAGGATCTGATGATGAAATCTAGCTTAAATCGAAGAATCTCTTTAAACTTCATCGGCACATTTGCAGTGATGTCGGTAGTTTATAAGTGGCTGGCGAATATTGGTACTCATAGTTTAGAATGAGTAGGTTTTACGTATGTTCGTTGTCGATAAACCACTAAAAAGTAAGAAAAAATTTTAATAAAAAATTGGTTGTCTGTAAAGTCGGTTTACTGACGATAATTGAACGTAACAATGTCTTAAGAAAATACTGATGGAATGGTAGCATTAATTGGTTAAATTAAAATTTTTAATTTAAGTATATTTTTATAAATATTCATTTAAATTAATAAAATAATTGATTTTGATTTTATAAATTTATATTTTAAATTTATAATAAATATATTAATTTTTAATTTAAAATTAATATATTTAATAATTATATTTAATAGACGGATGTCGAACGCTGCCGAACGCAAAGGCCGATTGTGCTTCTTTGTTGCTCGTTCCGCGCTCTCGCTTGCACTTCAAGCCTTACATGGAACGCCTCAAAGCGAGGTAACGACGCATGACGTCATGTTTTTTCGTGCGTGCAGCCGGCTCTATCGAATTATAAGACGTTGTCACGTCAAAAATTAAGCCGACTTCAAAACGCACTGAAAAGTAAAAAATAAATGCGTCATTTAGTTAGTTTAATTTACTTAACCATATCTATGAAGTCGGTGCCACTTGTAAGCTACTTTAAAGACAATACCTAATTCACAAAAAGTGCTTTGCTACTTTGTTAAATAAACTTTCCTTAAACTTGGATGACACCGAGTTTATAGATATGGTTAAGTAACTTAAAGAAACTAAATGACGCATTTATTTTTTACTTTTCAATGCGTTTTGAAGTCGGTTTAATTTTTTATTAAATGATTTTTAAAATAAATAATACGTATAGCATAAAGGTTCTACATCACATAATTGTGTTACATATAAGTATTCGAAGTATTTTTTATTGTTTGGACTGACCCTGTGGAGGCTGACCGCCTGGTCCGTACTGGTCCGTAGCCTCCGCGAGGAAGTTACTCGGCACCAGTCCTCTAACGCCGTCGATCTCCGCCATAAAGAAGCCGTCATCGTCCATGTCTCCGTACACATGGATTATTTGCCCCGTATGAAAACTTAGCTCCACCTAGAAAGGGTGAATTAATTTTCACATTAACCTTAGAATCTTGTTATCTACGGTTACAATACTTTTTGTCATAAAAAGCCTGTACATGTTGGTTGGTAAACAAAATAACTAATTAAAAAAAAAGACGTATGGCACTCGGAGACTGCCGCGGTAAAGCTACCTATTGCATAACATTTTTTATCAACTTATGTTTACCTACCAAAGTTTAGGTGCCCGGATTGCCAGAGAGACGCGAGTTCGAATCCCGTCGGTTCCGCAATTATTTTTAAGCGTGATATTTCAAAAAGTCATTAATTTTTTTTTACAAGCGTGATATTTCAAAAAGTCATTAATAGTTCTGGTATCTAACGAGACCCAAATCAACGACCTATGTAAAAATTGTAGAATAACCTAAGCCCAAAACAACGATCTGTGTAAAGTCTGTATTCTTTGTTTATTTTCAAGAAGTGAATCCCAGCATTCATGTTTATGAGACGATAGAATACGCTGTATCCTTGCCTGTCCGAGAAAATAAACAACAATGTTCACTTACATCGGCATCAACATTAGGACTCAGCTCCTGCGGATCGTAGTCATAAAGGGCGACCATTCTTCGCACAGGCTGAGTGTGAACTTCCGACCACCTGTCGCGGGGTTTGGCGGCCATCTGCCCCAGAGCTTCTTGCTCCGACACCTCGGCGACCATATTGTGCGGGACGTAACCTCGACGACCGCGGCTCTCGCCCCAGTAGAAGCCGTCTGCGTCTTTGTCACCCCAAACCTGAAAATAAAAATCGAATGGTCTAAAAATTGCATTTTTTACTCTTGTAGTACAAATAACTTACTAGGGAGTCAAGAAGGCGGCCTGGATAAACGCAAAGAGCGAGTACCGGGTTCCGGCAGAAAGGGATGGGAGAAGTCGACGTGCAATGGGAATTTGTGGGTTGTTCTACCATAGAAAACTTAGAAATCCGATGATGAGTTAGGTGTACACATCGATGTAATAATTAAACAATGAAATTCAGCGGTGCGGCTTTTTTAGCCCTAATGACACAAATCCCTAACTATATATCTACCAGTGATTCTCAACCACTGTGCCGCGGCACTTTTGTGTGCCGCCAAATTTCAAAAGTGTGCCGCCAAATTTTGCAAATATATAATAATGTTAACATTATTAAATTATATTATTTAAATAGAAAAATATTATTAACATGAATATTTAAATCCACAAAAAAAAAATTATTTTATTATTTGCTTACCAAATTTGTGATTCACTTTGCGTCAGGATCGCATTATCGACGCAAAGCGGGGTCTTGGTGTATTTAAAATTTTTGTCATAATTTGTTTATGTAGTGTGTTGTAGTAAGTAAATAATTTTTATCTTTTTCTTTGTGTGCCGCCAAATTTTAAAATCATTAAATGTGTGCCGCAACAAAAAAAAGGTTGAGAATCACTGCTATATACTAAAACCTTTTTCAGGAGTTACTCTATCTATTGGGGAAACTTGCATGACAATCCATTAAGTACTTTAAGTGTATCACATGATATATAATAGTGTATCACATGATTAAGTGTATCACAGACTATAATATAACGGCTGTTTTATAACATTTAGGTAATGAAAGTGACTTTTAGTTACCTTTACAAATTCTCCTTCACTAAAAGGCAGTTCTTCTTCACAACTCTCAGGGTTAGGGCTCATGGTTGCTGGGTCGTAGTCGAACAGCGCGACGAAGTAGCGACATCTCTTGGCCGTTTGAGGACGCCCGCCTGGGGGAGGGCCTCTAGGGCCCATCGGAGGACCGCCTCGTGGACCATAGGGAACCAGTGGGCCATGAGGACCTTGTTGAATTTGCTGCTGTTATAAGAAAATGCTGCTGTTATAGTCATTTTAATAATTTTTAATTTATAATCAATTAATTAATTAGTTTAATTTTTTTCAATTATAGTATGACACAAATATTTAATTTTCACCAGTGAAATTTTACTAAATATTGATAAATTACAATAAATGAAACTTAAACTAAAAAGGGGAAATTCATACCTACCAATCCAAAGAAGAAGTAAAAAAATAATAATGTATAAACACGATAGTAGGCACGGTAGATAAAGATAAGAAACAGAAATAAACCTGGTGAGGATTAGGGGGGCGTCCTCTTTCGTGGTGGTTTCTGGGCGGAGGGTTCTGATACGGCTGGGTCTGGCTGGGGTACTGGGTCGGCTGGTTACTTGGGAACTGGCCGCCCTGTTGAAAGGGGGGTTGCTGCGTGCCATGGTAGGCTGGTGTATTCGGGAACTGCTGCCCCGAAGGCTGCTGCGACGCTTGTGCAGGTTGGGACGGCTGCTGCTGACGTCCGTACGTACCAACACATTAATAAGGTTAGATTTTCCATAACGAAGCCCACAGCAATTTATCAAGCTTACAGCCATATGAATTCTTTTGGCGTATGCGATCATAAGCAATAAACAATACTTTACCTTCGTATTAAGATATAACATTCCGCTGATAGTCTATCCAATCCCCATGCACAACGAAAGCTAGCGTGCAGCACTTGCAGACTTGTAACCACATCGTCCATAGCATAGATAATATTGAGTATTGTACCTCGGCGTAGGTTGCGCACTAATTTTATATTTCTTTTCATTATTATTATCTTGTACACCACTTAATCCATGTATAGACAAAGACGTAGTAAAAGGAGTGTAAAAGGATAATTGAGAACGAGTCGAAGCCAAGACAGCATGCAGAAATAACCATACAGACACGCTGCGCATGCTCGGATGTTATGATTCTGTATCGAGTGCTCTGTGGGCTGTGGGGGACTTCGTCCTATCTGCGGGCAAGGTAACAGTTACGTGTCGGAGACCGGCGGTGTGTCGGACGTGACCTGTGTAGTGTGTCGAACATCGAGGACGTGAAGATAACAACATAGAAGAACGAAAAGTGAAAACTTGTGATTGGGAACTCCGCATAATTGAAAGAGAAGAGAGCAAAGTGAACAGTGCTAGCACATGAAGAGCACATCGATGACAGTAAGAGATCGCAGACCTGCGGGCGGCGGCGCGTCGCCTCCTCGTCTTCGCTATTGGCCTCCACTGCTCCCTCTTTAGTGATTTCGATGGCCGGTATCCCCGATTGCTGATAGGTACCACACGGTCATTCAATATTTCAATACATTATTTTTCTACCAATGCGCATGATTATGGATATTGCGGTGGTCGATATGTGCTGAATTAAGTTATACCTGGCAAGATTTTAACCGCTGAAGCACGAAATAATCATAAGCTGACGACGACATAACCATAAAATAGAAGGACTTTATACAAATAATATATATATTTAAGGATATAAATGTAGAGCAAGAGAAGCCGCGATGTGAAGTGGAAGTGAGAATAAAGATGTCTTTCGTAAAAGCGTCCCTTGCTCCCAACACTAGAATCTTGACATAATGCTAGCTAGTGGACAATTTGTTTTGTATACATAATGCTAGCTAGTGGACAATTTGCTTTGTATACATAATGCTAGCTAGTGGACAATTTGCTTTGTATACATAATACAATATAGGGATGCGTGTACACGGTTTTATATTGCAGTGTAAAGAATATTGAGGTTATAAAGTAGTTTAATGTTAGTAGCCTGTCGTTGTGGATGCCAAATTGAATACAAAAACGTAAATCAAACACCTGTTCAGAAAGTGTTTCCACTAAATTTTTATCAAAGTGCTAATCGTTTATCAACCAAACTATTGGCTATGGTGTGAATATTAAAATACTAAACATGGAAACTCATATTATAATGAGTATAGGTAATATGCATTAGATAAACAGTAGCTAACATGTAATATTTCTTCTACTATAGGTTATTGGATTCGTACTACGGTTATATTATGTACATAAGCATACTCAAAGAAAATATCGTCTGATGTATGGATTATATTTGACTACGTCAGTAAATACGTATATAACGATGCTATTAAAATACGAGCACACTGTGTAAAGACAAAATTAAAGACAACTAATAACGAAAAATAAAACACTCCAAAAATCAAAACTGTCTTATTCTAAACAAAACGTGTTAAGATGATAAAAAATAAATAAATAAAAAGATATAAAAGATGTGTTAAATTCCTTACCGAAGGGGTTATTTTGTCGAATATACTCTTTAGTAGGCCTGTGCCGAATCCGCTCGTGGGCTACGGAAAGGTGTATAATAGTTATGTGAGAGAGAGAGAGGCAAGGTTAAACTTTAAGTGGTACGTAAACAAAATGAGCTCCATGAGGGGTTTCTGTCTGTGTCACAAAATACAAGCTCTTTATTTATTTGTATAGGGGTATCTGTAGGTGTCGTGCACAGTTAGGTATCGGCCAATAGCACTAGGGTCTACTGAGTAGGTACTAAACGCCACGTGTCACTGCAGACCGCGACATATGACGTAGCAGCTGTGGGACAGTGTCCTTCCCGCACCAGACGTTTACGAAGTAATGCAGCATATTAAGTTTTACATTTCTTATCGATAGAGGGAATTGCTGTATTCACACCTCAAAAATACGAAAATATATGATGTATAATCAAGAAAACAAACTTTTGGAGTGAAACTTCTTTATCGGGGTTGGAAAAAAATTTAGTGTAACATTTTTGAAGTGAAACTTCTTTATTTTGTTACGCGTCACATTTTTCCGTTACGCGCCATCTTTGACTTATGGAAGTGACGTGATAAATATATATATGTTATATTGAAGTGATCAGCAAAATCAAAGGGTTTATTTTAATTCTCATTCCGGTGATTTCGAAAAAAAGTAAGTAATTACGACATCAATGATAGTAATAATTTTATTACAATTAATGAAATTCAATAATAATCTTTGTAGTAATAAGCTAAAATGAAATAATTGTAGAATTTGTATTTATGTCTATGATAATAAAAGACTTTTATTAAACGTTATCTAATTTAACTTTATTTAACCAATTTCTGTAAAGTTGCATATGGTAAATTATTTTTTGAAAAATAAAGTCATAAAAAAGTTTCACTTCTTACGAGTGTACGCTAGTACACGCACACATTTCTTAAATTGAATTTGTACCTCTACCTCCTCTTACAACAAATTCTATTAAACTTTCAAATTTTTTTAATTATTTCAAATTTACATCAATATTATTAAATTGATTTCCACAATATTCAAACAAATTATATTTTTACATAGTTAAAAAGGAAGAAGAAGGATATCAACGTAATGTTAAACAAATAAAAAATATCAACGATTATTTTAGAAACAGTAAACGACTACCACGCCGTGCTTCTAGATCAATCTGTTTTAATCGATAACGTAGCTGGTAGGTAGGTAGGTTTTGTGATGTATGGCGCAGCCGGGAGCGATACATTGGCGTCTAGTACAGTCGCAAGCATTATGCATTTAATTTTGATCGCTCGAGCCGAGTGCATAGCTAGGTATATCGACGGCGCGCGTGGTTGTGTTGGAACCGATCGGCAGAACTACTCGACATTTAGAAGATGCCAGCGACAGAACCACAGGAGAGAGTATAAAGAGTGCAGTTTGCAACACCGAGTTCACGTAAGAAACTATTTTTTCATTCAACAACGATAAAGCATTTAATTTAAAAAAAAAACATCGATACAGATTGTACTCAGAAAAGAAAGAGACAGATTGTTGAAACTATCACTGATATTTAAACAATTTTTAACTGGCACCTGACCACATTAATATGCTGTGCTCATGAAGCATTTATAAAACGAAAGAAGAGATATTTTCATCGATATCGAGATATTTTCTTGTGTTCTTATTGACAATAAAAAATATATGTCAATGAAGGAGGTGCCGAGTAAAAAAATTAGAAATAAGCAATATTTTTCTGTGGTTTCTACATTCACTACAGCAAATTTTTACCACATAAGGAATTCATATAAGAATAAAATTAAAATGTTGCTTTTATAAAATAGGTTCTTACGTAATTAGAGAGCGTATGACATTGATTATATATAACAACAGCTAAGAAGACCAAACCAAAGGAGAAGAACATAAATTGAAAATAAGCTTCAAGATTGTTTACGGAAATGAGCTGATAGGGGAATAACCGCAAAGAAGCGCGTGTCATTGGTCGCAGCGAAAATACAATATATTTAAATATTCACCAATCACAATAGCGTAAGCGTCAGTTTCATCTGGCACTCGGACGATGCAACACGTCTCTGTTTATAATTTTTGGTTTTTTTATTGACCTCATAATCGGACTATTTCGAATTCACCATTCCAATTGTAAGCAATTTCTATTATTTATGCAAATATTCAATCAAGTTGGTAACACGATATCAATATCAATTATATTTGCATGTCTCAGTCACAGATACAATTATAGTATATTTATGTCATTAATTTTATTTTATGTATTTACAAAGTATTATTATTTATACCTATTTTATTCCGTTCTGTTAAAAGACCTGCGGTTTTTCTGTGCGCGAAATAACGACCTATATCCGTCATATCCGTAAACAAGCTAGTACATTTATAAACATAGGAATTTATAGTGGCGAAATGATCAAATTTACAAACATAAATACACAACATTGATTTGCAAACTAAAAGAACACCGAGTGCTGTGCCAACATTTAACAAGTTCCTTTAAAATAAATATTAACATTTTTGATGAACTTAAAGTAAATAAGTACATAGAATATACAATACTTATTTTTTTAGGAATAATAAAGCATATACCTATGTATGTATGGTAATATCGTAAATGTTAAATTCGGAGAACCTTGAAATCGTTGATAAGAAGTTTTTACAATTACGTTATTAGGTTCCGTAGTCAATCGAGGCAATGTAGTTTATTTCATTTATATCATCACCTATATTTTAGTCACTAGATGTTTTCTATATCTACCTGCATCTGATAAAATCGAAAAAAAAACAGATCATTTTTATGTTGAGAAAAAAATGTTTGAGAATCAAATACTCTTCATGTTTGCCAGGGTATGTTAATACTTAATAAACATAAATAAACGAATGTATCGATTTTCATGTACTTTTCTTATGTAGGTAGCTTTTTATGCAAAGAGGCGCTAGAAAATATACATATATCCGATAAAAATGGTACATACCTAGGTAATTTGTAAATGGAAATTAGGCATAAAATTTAAATTCAACGACATTATATTTTTAATAAGAGTCCCCGATTTTCTTGTTATTTTACGATTTATAAATCAAATCAAATCATCAGTAAATACTACTTATACTTATAGTGATATCAAAATGCATCCCGAAATTTTATATTTAGCTCATCAATACTTCAGACTTTGACATACACAATAACTTAATTTTAGTTTTAAGGTCTTTCTTTGAAACCACTTCCATGAAATTACGTCCTAATATGTAGTTTCTAGTTTTAATTTAATCTAAACGTGCTTTGTTTTCTGAAGTGACTACGGAACCTTGTTTTACAACATTTACTTAGACTCGCACCTGTCTAGTTATTGTATTCGAAATAGATGTGGCGAATATTGTGAACAATATAACGACTGGATGATCTAAGAGGACGACTTTCATTGATCTCTCGCCTGTCGACTTACCGAAAATACAACCTAAATGTTCACCAATTTCAAAATGTCTGGCATATTGATATTTTTAGTTGTTTTAATGGTTATCTTTATAGAGTCGCCATAAAAATGTAATAAATAGACTTCATTTGTGAATTTATAATAATAGTATAGTATAATATCCATATTTTTTAATAAAAACTGTCCTACAGTAACAAAAATTACGAAATCAGACAGGCGAAAGTCGATGTAAGTTGAGATCTTGTATTTATTAAATAATATAAAGGAATTATCACCTGAGTGGTTTGCGGATCGTGCCGGTTGGCGGTGGGGAATATCTCTTTGTCGGAGAGGTTCTCGTCGTGCTCTAACACTTGCTGGTGTTGCTGATAGGGCTGGGGTCGTTGCCCTCGGAAGCCCTGAGCCTGGCCCGGCTGGTTGGGACCTTGGATACCTGGCCCTCGCGGAACCCTAGCCACGACTCCTCGGAGCACGGCCGGCGGTATCGCCGTCGGGGCGCTATCGCTCGACTGGCTGTCCCGCGACTTAGTTCGCACCTGTAATGAAAGGAGTTTGAATACGCGACTCGCGCGAAGACGGCAGCAGCAAGTGATGTTCATGAGAGCATACTGAGAGCATACGCACACGTGTAACAATTGCAAAGTATCAGTGCATGTATTGAACAGCGCTCGACTAGCCAGTGTAAGCGGTACGGTACTCACAGTGACGCATTTGGGATTGAGGCCGATCAATTTGCCAATGTCGATGAGCGCGTGATCGCCGGTAGGCGAGTCCACGTCGGTCACCTTCTTGCCGTCGGCGTACACCGCGTACCCCGTGACGGGCCCCGAGGCGGGCGGGCGCAGCACCGGCTGCCACGTCACTAGCAGGGTGCCGTCCTGGGGTCCAGCTTCCACCTGCGACACCGCACCAATCACCACCAACAATCCAGCCATTTTGTTTAGGCCAATTGGGTTACGAGTTACGACATGTATTCACACATACTATTAAGCCACATCGAGGGAGGATTCGAAAAACAAAGGGAAGTACTAAGCTACCAACAACGTGAGCGGAATCGATATAAATTTGTCCTGGCGCTGGATTAATGGTTGCGATTGACGCGACTTCCTCGAAACTTTCCATTGTGCCGCGTGCTTGGAGTCGTGATATATTACTCGAAAGGGACAGGGTAGTGTATGACTCGTGAAAACTTCATGTTGGGACTTCAATCACACACTTCGTGAGCGTTGGAAAGCATTCTTTAAGTGCGTGTGCTAAAACGCTGTATAGATTTCGTATTTGAAGACCAGTTCGGTAAATTAAACTTTTATTTACAGAACTGTTTCTGATAACAGCCAATTCAAAATTATATAAATAAATAATACCTACATAGTAATACATATGAGCTAGATAGGTATATTCTTAAAAGGAGTAGGTAATATTTCATAATATGTTTAGGCGAGCAGGAAATGTGAGTGTTTTAGAGTGTAAAAAAATCGACGAAAGCATGCTTAGTTTATGTCATGCTATAACTTTGTATTATGAACATTTTGTACCATTATTTCGTTTGGTGGATCCGGCAGACCTTTTGGCAAAGTTCTGAAGTCGGTGTAAGCTCCGGGAGCCTCTTCGATGGGCACTCCGGGCGGGCCGGCCCTCAGGTGCTTGGCTCTGACTGTGACCCTGTATTGAGTGCTGGGTGACAGGCCCGTTATGGTATGTCTATAGACACCCGGTTTCACTGTGCGTACCTAAAATTATAATTAACCTCATTACAATAAGAATTATGATAGCAAAAATTCAATTATAATCTGCATCCCAGCCCGGTATATAGAGGTACTAAGTTTTGCTACCTACCTAACTATTGTTAACATTATGTAGTGTGTTCAGATAAAACATAAAGATATGAAAAGCTTTTTGTCAGCTGTTAAATGTAATTTAAATTATCAACTTATGGACACTGGGCATAAGCTTTTTAAAGTCATTTTCAAACACAACGGTCCCAGCGGTAATTAACGATTTTCTGAGACTTAAAGCCGTCAGTCCATCTAGTGGAAATTCGTTCGACTATCACTGAGCTGTAATTACTTACTTCAACGTTATTAACGCAGACGACATGCTGGTGATTGGAATTCGCCGGAAGCCATGATATTACGGCCTGGGAACAGGTAACTCCGCTGGCTCTAACACACGTGGGGCCCATATTGCCTGTATCTCGGCCTATCACCATGGTACAGGCGGCGTCTCTGGACGTCCGTCTCGTTACTGTCACTGATCTGACGCTTATGCGATGAGGCTTTGGAAATAACGAAACACAAATAAATAGTAGATACTATAGTAGACATTTCTCTTAAAACGAAACTCATGGTTTAAGCAAGGTAATTGATGAAAACTATACTAAAAATATGAGTATCCTGATGTCTCAGCTAGAAATAAATTTGTGCTGTTTGAAGCGAAAGTATCAAAACAACGTCTAAGTGTATTTATTTTGTATAGAACAGTGTTAATGAAAAGTTTCTAAGAGTATTGAAAAAGCTCACCCGATTGGCATCTACTCCTTCGACCAAAGCGCGCGTGCGCTCAGTCGCTTTAACCGTAGTTTTCAGGACGCCGTCGACGTATACGTGGTAACTTTCGATGTTCGCTTGCTGAACCCCCTCGGGCGCGGTCCATCCAATCAGCACGGACTTGTTGAGTTGCCTCTCCAGGGTCAGCTGACGCGGCGCGGGCACTAACGACGAGAAAAACAGCTTGGCTGTTCAGGTTTGAGGGCAGATCGCGAGTAGGAGTCAGCCAAGCAGGCGAAGTGCGAAGTGATATGCCAAGAAGCGTGCAGCGAATTCCGATGTCATGGGATTGGGCAAGTAGGAAAGGACAAAGGTTTCACTATAGAACACTATGGCTACAATTATAAAAGACAAGCGAGTCAAATGACTTTACATCCTGCTAATTATAAAAAAAGTTTTATTAGCATTCAAATTTCGCTCTATTTTAAAAATTTATTTATACTCAAAATCTATGTCACTATGAGTGCATTAAGTTGTGAAAATTTGCATGCGGACATTAAAATATATCGATGTCAGGAGTTTTATGGCAAAATATTCAAAAAGTTATTCTAGGTATTTACATGTTTTTAAAATATTAAACAGGAGGCGACTGTGAGTTACTAAAAGGTTCGGATCACTACTGTGGATGTCGATGATTGATCAAAATCTTTTTCATTTACTCTAAAGTTAGTTCATGGCGCTATAATAAAAATAAAATATATTGGAGCACTATCTTACCATTGTCGTCGTCTTCAGGACACTCACTGATATCTGCCATTTCACTAAGACGTGCCACATCTCTACTGAGCGACAGGTCACTTATAGCTGTGGTTGCAGTTTCATCAGCATCACGCAATGTAGCTACTACGGCCTAATAATGTAAAAAAGTACCTCTCTTCGAGACCAGATCTATCTTATTTGAAACATGATCGAATAGCAAATTAAACGCAATCATATATTTTATTACCTGATGAAACTCCAAGAGATCGTCCCCGACTAATCTTTGTACAAAGTTTGAGGGTACGAGACCTCGCCGACCGTCTAGAAGTTCAGCATCGAGCACTGCTGCGTTGGGATCTGGAGGACCCCATACCAAAAGGTAATCACCAGCACAGATAGCCAATTCTCCTTCCGAAGTTTCAACACTAAAACATTATACATATTATTTATATTATTTACGTTTTACTTAATAAATTAAATTCACTCACGTACTACAAATTCATAAACAACTCACTCTGGAGGCTCGTAAGTGAATCTAGCAATGTAAACGCAACATCGGCCTTTTCCTGGAATGTCTAACATGTCAACTTGGGGCTCAGCAGTTGCACCACCATTCATATAATGCGTATTCCGTGCTAAAAATATAAAATTAAGATTCAAAATACATAAACATAATAGGATGAAAAGGATATTCGTAATCAAAATTACGCACCATCAACGTCCAATATCATGCTATTGGGCAACATTCTTAAAGTTCTCGGGCCTCGTTCGTGGAGAAATGTGTCTGTATTTCCTATTCTATCAGTTCCAAATTGGCTTTCTAATGCTAGGTTCCAAGCTGGTTGGTGCGGTGTTACAGGTGTCGTAGCTCTAATCATAGATGGATTGGTTGGCGCATATCGACCCAAGCCAAGATCTATTTCATCTATTGGCTTAAGTTTAATATTCATTGCATTTGTTCCCAAGCCACTGGGCATAAGCGGGTTCGTATAAGTACCAGAACTAGCTCCATACGCACTTGTTCCCGTTAGACTTGTATTCAATGCTCCCAGTTGCGTCCCTCCTGTTAGATTGGATAAAGGATTTCCCAATGCACTAGTTAAATTTGAAGCTAAACCAGCAAGTGTACTCGTAAGTCCTCCAGACAAACTTGTCGGTGGGTTATTTAGGCAACTTGAAAGACCAGTTCCCGTCATAGTTCCTGTTATACTTGGTCCACCTAGAGTGCTACTCAAGCCCATGCCAGAAACATTTCCAAGATTTTGAAGATTTGACTGTAACCCTGCCAGAGTACTAGAGATTTGACTAATATTGTTCACAAGTGGGGCAGTAACAGGATTGGTAAAAGTGACCTGATGTGTATTTGCCATACCGTAGGTAGCGGAGACAGGATTCGAAAAGGAAGTAGGATTGTGCGCACTCATAGAGTAGGCCATAGAGTTAGAGCTAGGGGCAGTGAAATGAGAAGTGGCGTGTAGAGAGGATAGAGTGGGCATCGTGTTGCTCTGGCAGAGAGCCGCGTGGCCGCTCGTGCTTGTGTACGAGTGAGGTAAAGGCGACGGTGTTGGTGAATGAAACTCTCCAAGTGCCTGGTTTGATCCGCTTGACTGTATTCCTGTCGAAAAAGTATTTATTAGTTTTTTAACTATTAACCATTTAATAGGTTACATAATAGAACGAGAATGTGTGAAAGCCTCCTCATTTTACAAAAACTGAAAGCCCATACATGTAAAATAAGAAGGCATCTATGGAGCTTTAGGAAATAGCCAATTTTAAAGTTCCAGATCTTCAAACCTCCATGTCTTAAACGTAATTTTTTTGAATTTTGTGTGGGATAATATGGACAATCCTGTTCCGACCGACTTCCGATATTCGGTGATATTCTTCAGACCGACCTTTATTATACTTTGGTTTAAACAGACGTATTGTTGAAAATATGCGTTGTACGTTCTATTTTTCTCCTACAATTTATCGGTCACCAGTTATTATTATCGGACCCGGTCGAGCAGCCAAAAAATTTAATCTCAAATAGTGTTTTTCGAAGTATGTATTTACCATGAGTGGTAGATCTCGAATATTCCAATTCAGCCAGTATACGATTGTCCTGTTCGATCTTGGCCATGATGCGCTCAATCTCCGAGGCCGGCTGCGCCACCTGCGACGACCACGTGGCCGTAGTGGAGGTGCCACGCGCTCGCATGGCTGACGACAGCTCCAGCTGAAGTTCCTCGCAGCGAACCGTTTCTAACGCCGCCTGGGTGGATAAAGATATCGATTTTCTGTTGATATTGAAGGTATCATCGTTATCAGGCCCTCTACAGGCAATCGACCTTCTAGAAAAGCTGATATGGAGCTAAACATATGACCAATGAGGGTTGGCGGACATAGGACGATAGTGTTACTTCTCGTAAAAATGTTTCAGTCGTATGCTCTGTAATAAATTATTAAGTGGTATATTTTTGGAGCAGTGCGTAGTGACGCTACTTCACGCATCCAAGGCGGTGAGTTCGATTCCAATAAGTAGAAAATGTTTGTGTGATAACTTGGATTTCCTGTGTCCCAGTTTCTACGTGAAAAATTCATCAGTTTTTAGTACCCACAAAACAAGCTACGCTCCCACGAAGGCTAGATGGAGATGTGTAGATTGTCCTAACATATTAATTCACCTTTTTCTCAAGTTCCCGCACCCTGGACTGCAGCTGCTCGACGTTGAGCGAGTCGTGCGGCGAGCGCTGCGCCGAGCGGAGCTGCGCCAGTGCGTCCGCGTGCGCGCGCTCTGCGTCCGCGCGCGCTCGCTCCGCCTCGCGCAGCCGCCGCGACAGCGCGTCCATCTCGCCGCCGCTCGACATGCCGTACGCACTCATACTCTGCACAGACAAATAGACAGATGATGATGAATCTCTGTGTCTGTGTGCGCTTTCCCTTAACGGCGCCTAAATCTGGCCGCCTTTCGGTAAACCGTACACCCACGTACTGTGCACAAAAAAATAAACATTTTGAATTGGTCCGTGTCTGGCTGGTGAGAGGCTCATATTCTGCACAAACAAAACAATGCGATGAATCTCTGCGTCCACGCATGCTTCGAACACTAAGTGGTACGCGTACGCATTTATACTCTAGAATTCTAAACAAACTCATAGACCAATTCAATTTGTTCGCTTTCAATTCGTTTATATAAAATAATCTTAAGGTACCTACTACAAGTGGGACACTCAATCCTAACCTAAAACTTATACTTGACATTGCTTTTTTGACATGGTCGAACCATTCTACCCCAGTGAGCGGATATTTTTCTTGAAGCTGACGTTCTTTCCAACACTACAATCTTCTGGCTATCTTTACTTTTCAATATAGTTAACGTAATCTGATATATTTGCATTTGGAAAAAATATTAAAAAAATAAAATAACCTGGCAACGAATAGTGTGTATGTTCTACGACTATGTGTGTATGTTTTAGGCCGAGATAGTAAGTTAATCCTTAGTAAAATATCGATGTTTTCGAATACGAATAAAGTTACCATTTATGCTAGGTTCAATTTTTAGATCAGCAGACCTTTTTATGATTTTATTCTGTATCGGAGAGGAAATCTCCAGAGATACCCGACTTCGTAGGGAGGGAAATCGGGCTGTGTGGCACTTCACCACTTACACCTCCTCTGTACCCACCCCCAGTGCATATCGGGAGGGTCCGCGATCTCCAAAGGACGCACCATTGCCTCCCTTGTCCGACGCGCCTTGCATTCAACAGTGGGAAAGAAACTGCATTCCCGAAGAAGCTTAACGATTATAAAATAGATAACTAGCAATATGAAATTATCAGACATTATCTCAATTTAAAAGTTACCATTAACATTAAAAATTTTGGATCCCTCGACACTTCAACAGTAATAAAACTATAAGGTTGATACAAACATACTAAAAATCGCTGACGTTTTAAGCCGACTTTTGGCTTTTTGGATTATGGCTTACTTCGCCGTTTTGACTCGCGTAAATGTCATTCCCATTAGAATTTTAGGATAAAATGTAACCTATGTATTATTCCGATTTGTAAGCTATATTATTGAGAAGTTTCATCTAAATTCATTCAGTAATTTTTGCGTGAAAGAGTAACAAACATCCATCCATCCATCATACATACAAACTTTCGCCTTAGTAATATTAGTAAAGATCTGTATGTAGTAATCAGTCAATTCGTCTAGAAGATACGATACCACAGACAAACACACAATATGATTTGTCGACCTCCGTGGCGCAGTGGTATGCGCGGTGGATTTATAAGACGGAGGTCCTGGGTTCGATTCAGGCGGGGCAGATTGAGATTTTTCTTAATTTGTCTTGGTCTGGCTGGTGGGAGGCTTTCGCCGTGGCTAGTTACCACCCTATAGACAAAGACGTATCGCCAAGCGACTTAGCGTTCCGGTACACCCTAACAAGTTAGCCCGCTTCCATCTTAGACTGCATCATCACTTAACATCAGGTGTGATATCAGTCAAGGGCCAACTTAAATATGACGACCTCCGTGGCGCAGTGGTGTGCGCGGTGGATGTCCTGGGTTGAAACCGTCTGGGGTGTGGAGCTTTCTGGCGTCCCACCCGTAGCAAGCGATTTAGCATTCCGCTTCCATCTCAGACTGCATCATCACTTAACATCAGGTGTGATAGCAGTCAAGGGCCAACTTGTAGTGAATAGGGCCCTTGAAAGCTATATAGACAGACATGTCAAACTTATCGTACACCCCTTTTTCGATGCCGATTAAAAAGCAATTTATAATGTACGGTATGAACGATCTAAAAAACACTATCTAAGTAATTAAACCTAATCAAACCAAAGTCCATTAACTCCTTAATGACATTAACTAAAACTAAAGCACAAAACAAGAGCATACAAATGTAGGTCAAAAATTTAACTCCCATTAAATAGTTAACTCAACCAACGAATTAATTTCCAAACAACGTTTACATGGCACCAAAGTCTGACCCATTTAGTGGGCACCTACAGCCATGAAAAGCTTGTGCCTTGCTTCTACTGAACCGTGATAAACGTTGCCGCTTTACTGGTGTATGAATAATTTATCGATTTTCTGTTGAAATTGACTGGAACAGGTACGTATTCGCCCTTCACAGTTTGACGTCACCGATAGAAACTGATATGGGGAATTGATGAAATAAGTGGCCCATAAAATAACCCCTCGAAACAAGCCATCGAAAATTTAACTGCGTTTTAGCGAACATTATTTAGATACGATTCTACTAGTTGACTTTGTAAACTGCTTTGACTGATTGTTTTATGTTTTATGTTTATTTGTAATGTGTAATAAGTGTTAAAGCAATTCTACAGTTACATAAGTTATAGATTAGGTACCTACTTATTGTTTAACAGAGTTTCAGTTTTGGCCAACTACGGTGGAATACGTGGGTAGGTACTTCGAAATTACTTATATTCTTCTTTTTAAATATGTAGTAGTATATATAATATGAGCTTACAAAGATATTCAATTGTTTATTACTATTTATATTAATGGGGTCATAAGAAGTTTTTTTGGCTCAACTCATATGCATCACAAAGAGCTTAAAGAAGAAAACACTTTTAAAAATATTCCTGTAAAATAAGCGTAAATAAAAGCAGGTTTAGCATATGTTTCCCCTTTTTGTCCCAAAAGAAAATTAATGATTTTGTAAGCTGAAAGCCCGCTTAGTTAAAACGTATGCAGCACAGCGTTGACGAACCATTTCAACGGGCAATAAAGCCCATATTCCACTTTACGGAGAGCCTCTACCTAAACACTGTAATAAAACTTAACATAGCTTACATTATTTAATCGTTAAAAACTACACTTACAACACTGTACACGTTACATCGACCGCACACTGTTCCGTGATCCAAAAATAATAACAAAATCAATAGTGGGCGAGCAATGAACTCAACGCAGCTGAAAATCGCCATTCCGCCGCCACCCCGTCTCGGGCTAAGAAAAAGTGCGGTGACCTGCTTCCCAGGGTGTCCCCGAAGGAGGGGGCCCCCCCACAACGCTTGGCAGACTCTCCGGCGCTCGGAATTGGGATAGCAGCCAGTGCCTGCCGACTATGCCGCGCCCGGAACAACCGTCTTTCATGCTTACAGAGATATATTACGCCCCTTTGGGCATCGTTGGCAAAGGAAGGAACTAACAGCCGAGCTTAATTATACTTACATGCAAATTTAATTAGAATCGCGAATGGTGTGTTTACTTAGGTAGTAGTAATGGCGTTTGTGTGTTGCGCAGATTTATTTTGTGCTGATTTTTTAATTTCTCGCGGCTACGTTATGCGGTTCTAAGTTTACTTACTAAAGCTGACGTATGTAAAGAACCTCTATATCCCTTAAAGAAGCATACATTACCTGAATTAGGGTAGAATCTCTACCTCTTTGACGAACTCATTTTACCTATCAAACTTTTACGTATTAATTTATATTATCGTATTGAGGATGGGTTGGTAAAATTTTAAGCAAATAAAACTTATATATTTTATAGGTCACTTTCTATGCACAAATGACAAAAAAAATTAAAACAATAAAAAATATTGCATAGAAGTGTGACTGTAGAAAACAAAATACAACATTTTAAAACTCGGGCGAGTAAATTCAGTAAAAACATGAACTTTTAAACAATAAAGAAATATTGTATAGAAGCACGATAGTAAGACAGAAACAAAATGTAACATTTCAAAACCAGGGCGAGTACGAGTAAAAAACATGAAATTTTAAACAATAAAGGATTCCAATTTCGTAACTCTGCAGCGGGGTACGCAATGAGCAAGCGGCCCCAATCCGTTTAGCGGCGCTTTCATTACAAAAGTACGGAAAACTCCTGAACTTCCCTCGGCTCCCATCCTAATTGTTACGGAGAAAAAACCACAATGTATCCTCGCATTTATATTATAACACAAGTTTCCTTTAATGAGAATCTCAAACATAGTATTCTTTTTGTTTCGCCCTTTACAATTATTACTTTTTATCGAGCCTTACCTTGACTTAAAGGTAATGGAGTACCATGATTTGGTCGATATGGGGAGTTGCGGGTCAGTAAAGTTGTTTAAACTTTTTTAATTTATCGACAAGTTTACGCATGATTGCGATCTCATCCGATGTTTAGTCGCGATGCAGTCTAAGATGGTATCGCACTATCTACTGATTCAATTTAATACTTGGAAGGAGCAGTTTATTGAATATACGGCTGCTGAATGGGCATTTCTATCCCCCATAAAATCGTTATGATTCCTCAATTAAGTTTCGTACTCACTTATTTATGTATATATTACATTGTCATTATTTGTTTATTTCTAATATTTTCATTTTTTTTTTACTATATGGGAACTTATGTATGTATGTATGTATGTATGTATGTATGTATGTATGCATCTATGTAGCTATGTATGTATGTATTTGTGTATTATGTATTTATTTAGTATTTTATGTAAGTATATTCTATATTACATAATTTGATACATAAACTTCCTATACTTCACTGTACGTACACCCGAACCTCTCCAATGAATGCACTTTTCCTCTTCAATATTGGTTGTCTGGAAGAGATCGCTCATTAGCGATAAGACCGCCAATTTAAGATTTTTATTATTTGGTGTACAATAAAGAGTAATTCATCCATTCATTCATCCATTCATTTATTAACCGAATAAAAATATTGATAGATAGAAAGATTATTCAATTATGAATAGACATAGGTAGGATATGGATAGGATACGGAGAGACACTCTTGCCTTAATCCTTATAAAATATTCAAGTTGTAAGGAATCAGGATACACAGATTCCGGAAAAAACTTCAGAGCTTAACTAGGTGGGTACAATAAATACTATGTGGATAGTGCCACGGCAATTATAAACATGGAGAAAGAATACAATAAGGAACTTAAGCTAACTTATCCTATTAACTATACAAATCATGCCCACGTGGAATGGTGGCAAGAACACTGGCTGCATTTCCGCGTTGGATAGCCAGGCTAATCCTTTGCGCAAAAAATGAGCCAGCCCTTCGGTCACCAGTTGAGGCGATTAGACGCGGTGAAATATTACGGAAGAATTTTTTGGCACTGCGACTCCATGGCCCAAGGGTCTCCACGGCAAAATAAGTGCATAGCATATTTTCCCCCTAAAGCCTGCGTCAACGAATTTGAATTATTCTACATGAATTATTTAAAATCGCTGACACTTACTCGAAAAGAAAAAACATTGTTTGCATTTTAGTGTGCCTGGTGTACTCAAACAACGCTTGAATAATTGCAACGCGGGGAGAACTATTATTACGTAGGGACCCATTAAAGCGTACACTAGTCCCAAGAAATTGATCGCTAGCGAAAATGTTCCTTATTGTAGCAGCGCTTAGAACTACAGGACGTTCGCGTTGTCTATTGTACACTTCAGTTATTGGACAAAAGCCACGGTACAAGCTCTTTAGCACAGTTAATTTGTGCAGCTACAGACTTAGCAGCAGAGTTGACAATTTATAGCTTGGATTACAGTCTGAATAAGGTGACTTGAGAACTTGTTAAATCTTTACAAGTTCCGGGTCTAGTAAGCGACGATACTAAAATATATTGAGGTGGACACTCCGCGTAGCGTTTTGTTAGGTATACCTAGAAGTATAACCTTTGCATGACAAAAAATAGTGTTTATGATTGAATTAGAGCAACACAAATAAAAAAATAGCAAAAAGTTCAAATTTGATATCTTTTTTGACGTGAAAACGTCTTATAATTCGATAGAGCCGGCTGCACGCACGAAAAAACATGACTCATGCGGCGTTACCTCGCTTTGAGGCGTTCCATGTAAGGCTTGAAGTGCAAGCGAGAGACAAAGAAGCACAATCGGCCTTTGCATTCGGCAGCGTTCGACATCCGTCTATTAAATATCATTATTAAATATATTAATTTTAAATTAAAAATTAATATATTTATTATAAATTTAAAATATAAATTTATAAAATCAAAATCAATTATTTTATTAATTTAAATTAATATTTATAAAAATATACTTAAATTAAAAATTTTAATAACCAATTAAATGCTACCATTCCATCAGTATTTTCTTCAGACGTTGTCACGTTCAACTATCGTCAGTAAACCGACTTTACAGACAACCAATTTTTTTAGAACTTCCGAGTTTAGCAAGCTATACGTATAATATCATTACGTATACTTCATCATCATCATCATTATCAGCTTATTAACGTCCCACTACAGAGCCAGGCCTCCCTCCTTATAGAAGAGGGGATATGGAGCGTACACCCACCACGCTGCTCCATGCGGGTTGACGGGCTTAGGGTGATAATGTTTTATTTATTAACGATCCCTATCAGATGTTGATGATAGTGATCGGGACCGACGGATTAACGTGCTCTCCGAGGCACGGAGGTGTAACACTACCAACTTCCAAACTCCGGTCTTGGAATGTGTTGAGCATTTCATAGAAGAATGAAAAAGCTCATAATTATTCCATGAACCGACCCAGAAATCGAACCCAGGACCTCGTCGTATAAGTACTTATAGACCTCGTATGTATACTTAGTACCTACTAAAATATAATGTACAGGTGAAAAACCTTATGAAAATTCCCCGTAGCGTTTTGTAGAGTAAAAGTAATAAGTTATACGCTCTTACTTTATTATTATTATTATTAATATATTATACTTAATCGTATAACATTAATTATAGAGTTATAATTTAAATAGAGCTCCTTAACATAGAAAAGATAAATTAAAGATTCGAAAGAAGTAACTAAAAGAGTTACAAAAAATCATCATGAAACTTGAAACTAGTAAATAAAAATTATACAAATAGGTAAACAAAGTAAGCTAACACAAACACAAAGCGTTTGCCTGTGTTTATATCTCAGCTAGCCTGTATGTAGGCAGATCACATTGTTCATAACTTCAAGTGAAAAAGCAGCCAAGTGCAAACTGGTAAACAAAAAAAGACCTAAAAGACGTGACGTAGGAAAGGAATGGAAGACAACTTTGTCGACTATGTCACCAAAAGCACTTCAAAGTGATTATATTAACTAAGAAATGGTTTTAATTTTAATTTTGTTAATTGTGTGATTATTTGAAGTGAGTGAAGGATGACCTCCGTGGCGCAGTGGTATGCGCCGTGGATTTATAAGTTAAACGGCGGTCCGTGCTTCGTAAATTCACAACAAAGCCAGGGGCGATTGAGATTTTATCTTAATTTGTCTTGGTACTACTTTTAACTGGCAAGTTTTCCACCGGCAGGCTTTCCCCAGCTACAACGTAACATCTTCAGGCTAGTTACTACTCCTAACTAAATGTGTTCCCTTATACCGACACCATAGTCGTGATTGTAATCAACCGCCAGTCAGAACAATAAAAAAATTAGTGGTCTGTAAAGTCGGTTTACGATGTCGTGAACGTGACAACGTCTGAAGAAAATACTGATGGAATGTAGATTTCATTGGTTACTCAACATTTTTAATTTAAGCCCACTTCCATATATTAATCTGAATTATCACTTAAGATCAGGTGTGATAGCAGTCAAGGGGTAACTTGTAGTCATTAAAAAAAAAAAAAAAAGTAACTGTTTCTTACATTCCAGTTTTTCCACCGTCAGTGTTTCCTACCAGCTACAATCTTAACATCTTCGGTCATGAGTGAATACGCATTCTATAGTTAAATGTGTTCCATCTTAGACCTCATCATAGTTATAGGATAGGGGCTTAAAAAATTAGAATTAAAAAATACCAGTGACTTAGTGAATTTTTGTTTCGTTAACAAGTCAAATATTTTATTTTCTTCAACTTCATCTATCATCAGTAACTATACTAAAGCCAAACTCGATTGAGAATGCTTGTCAACAAACAAATTAAAAATGAAGGTAGAAATCACTAGTCATTTTACACCTAATTTTTTCAATTAGCTAGTTAATGACAAATTCATTACAACAAATTAGATTAGTAAGCTTAAAACTAATTAATATATTCAATACCTTTTACGTAAGATTTTATAAAAAAACAAAACATAATTTTAAATTTATTAGGCATAAAATGTGTTACATTTACTACATTTTAAATTTGTTTGTTGACAAGCATTCTCAATCGAGTTTGGCTTTAGTATAATAGTGATTGTTAATAAATCAAACATTATCAATTTAAGCCCGCCAACTCGCACTGGAGCAGCGTGATGGGTTTATGCTCCATTATCCAAGGAGAGCGGCCTGGCCCTGTAGTGTAAGCTGATAAGGCTGGACTGAAAGAGTCCAGTTTACGGATTAACCAGAAAATTATCAAAAGTCTCTAAACTTTCGAGACCGGCAGTCCTGGGATGGAAGCCATATATGTACACGTATTCGTTCCGTGCTCTAATAACGTCGTGCGCACACTTGCGGTAGGTTATTACCAAAGTTAGCGAGTCGCGTCCGGTAATACTTCTAGTAACAACTTTCAATACTTGGAGTAGTAGCCGTTCTACCAGATAAGTTTCTTGTTAGTGAAACTATTTTTTTTATTAATACTGATAGTGGATACCTCACTAATCATAGTTTATTTTAAATGCTGCTATAGGGTTATGGAGCTTAAACTCCCCACGCTGCTCAAATGCGCGTACTGAGCTTAGGGAAAAACCGTTTTAGCTTCTGTAACGATCACTATCAGATATTAATGATAAATATTAATGGACCAGACAGTCCTTTACATATTTTCCGAGTCACAATGTAACACTACTTACCTGCTTCATGGAATTATTTATAAAGTCTGAAATAACCTGATTATTATAAAAACGGAAAACCCGTCTTGCTGATTATGACTGAAAGAGAAATTTTTTAACAAAAACTAGAACCGACTCAAAGCGCACTAAAAAGTAAAAAATAACTGTGTCATTTAGTTGCTTTAATTTACTTAAGCATATCTATGAAGTCGGTGCCAGCAAGTTTAAGGAACATTTATTTAACGTAGTAAAGAAGTTTGTGGGTGCTAGCTAACGCCTTGAAACTACCTTGGCTGGCACCGATACTCAGACAAATACTTCTGAGCTTTTTGTGACAGAGTTCAGCCGGGAAAGTATCACGCCATGCTATTTCTATTGCCAAGCAGCATTATTATATTTCAGCCTGGTTGTTTAGAAGCATATAGTTGCCGATGTTATAGTTACATTGAGGCACCTGTGCTTAGAGTTGATAACAGGATGGCACTTTGTTTGACGTGTTCGTAGTATGCCTTGAGAAGCATTACTAGGAGATAATTTACTGCCTAGGTGCCTCATATGATATATGGTATATGGGGCACCTATTTAGTTTTTGTTTTTTTTTATCGACTACAAATTAGCACTTGACTGCTATCACACCTGATGTTAAGTGATGATACAATCTAAGATGGAAGCGGGCTAACTTGTTAGGAGGTAGATGAAATCCATACCCCTTTCGGTTTCTACACAACATCGTACCGGAACGCTAAATTGCTTGGCGGTACGTCTTTGTCGGTAAGGTGGTAACTAGCCACGGTGAAAGCCTCCCACCAGCCAGACTAAGACAAATTTTTTTTTTATTATCTAAAAAATTTTAAGGGACTTTTATTCAACATGAATATGTCAGCCCCATCGTATCCTAATTTACAATCACAAAGTGCTTAGAGTTGATAACAGGGGCACCTCCTCTGCGTCTTATAAATCCACCGCGCATACCACTGCGCCACAGACGTCGTTAGTCTCTCAATTATGACTAAAATAAAAATTAAACGCACTTAAGGAACATTCAAGCAATTCCAGTAAAGAGACGGTACATATAAGCTCAGAAACGAATCGCGAACAAAAAATAGCTAAGTAAAAAGTATCTACAGATGATAGTATTACACTTTAATTTATCAAAAAACCTTCACATGAGATCGCTTTGTAGAGCAGTGGATATTCTTTTGTATAACCTAAGTTTTCTTTTGCGAAAACATTTTGATATTAGAAAGAAGAAAAGTAACATTTCGGAATAAAAGATAATGGGAGTAGGTAGGTATATCTATACGTATGTATATAGTATATATGCTATAGATGCACACATGTGTATAGTTAGGTACTAAGTAAATTTAGTTTTGGATTTTTATTAATTAACAAACGGAACAATTCAGTTCCAATATTTGGAACTAACTGTCAGTTTCAAATAGTATTTAGTAACTATATTATTATTTATTTTTTCAATATTTAGATTTTTAGTGAAATTAAATTAATTTAATTACCATTTTTTTACACAGAGATAGCATCTGGAACAGCAAATAAGCTACGTTTATCCCTACCCTACCGACAAAGACGTACCGCCAAGCGATTTAGCGTTCCGGTACGATGTTGCGTAGAAACCGATAGGGGGTGTGGATTTCATCCAACACCTAACAAGTTAGCCCACTTCCATCATAGATTGCATCATCACTTAACATCAGGTGTGATAGCAGTCAAGGGCCAACTTGTAGTCGATTAAAAAAAAAATAATGATGATCATGGCAGCTTAGTAAAATCTAATAACGCACGGATAAACATAGTAAAACTAAAAACAGTCCCACCAAAACATTTTCATGTAAAGAAACGCAAAGGGAAACAAGCTTACACTGTAAAAGAGTTATCATATCTCATGGAGAACAAAGCTCCTAAGCTTACACACTTTAACTCTATCAAAACGTTTAAAGGTCTACGTGAATATTTGTTTTAAGCACTGTACAAAGCGTTGGGCACACAAAAATTTGGAGTAACTATAAAAAGTAACGAAAGCGAATTGTACCAAACTTTTTCGACCTTGTACTAAAATTACGGATAGAGCTTAATTTTTATGTGTAATGTATATCCAGCATAACATCATGACAATTAATATTTAATGACAAGAAATTAAAAAAAAGCAGATTTAAAGATCTCTCTACTTCCACACAGCTAATCCAAAAATGAGACAATATTGAATTTTGGATTTGAAGTTCGTAAAGAATGTGAAAGAGAAAATAACACTTGACGCTTTCATTTTTCAAAAGCTTAGTAATTATTTTGATTATTTCGTTGTACTGTACTTGTGTATTTTGCAAAAAACGTGTCATATGCCTGACATTTTCTTTTGAGAATAAATATGTGATTGTAATTGTCAGTTCTTCGTCGCCCTCTGAGTTAGGGAACGGGCTACGTGTGCCGTTATTGTAAAGAGGATATTGACTATAGACACAATTAAAACTATACAATGGTATTAGATTTGGTATGATTTCCAACATTTCCTATGAACTGGTAAGTACAATGTAGACTCAATTAATCCTTTGACCTCGCACTATAGCCTTCTGTTGAATGCTATCACGCACAATGAAAGCACTACAAATATTATTTACCTACATGCGCTATTGAACGCTAATGTTGGTTGTTGGTGTGAATCAATCATCCTTTTCTATTCGCAAGGAGCTTTTCAAAAAGCTTCGGTTAAAGGTTAGGCGCGTTTGGTAAATAAACCGAAATATTAAATAAGTATTTCGTGTGAAATTGTGTTGATTCATCCATTCATGTTTTTCCCATAACAAGCTATAAGTTGTTTGATGGGGCGCGAGGCGTAATGGACATTGAATAAGACAGAGGTTCTGGGTTCGCTTCCCAGCTGAGCCGTTTTAGATGTTCTAAATTGGTCCAGGTCTGTTTGCTTACCCCCCCCCCCCCCAAAGCGTCTAAGTGTTCCGGTACGACAAAAGTTATGCCGTACTAAGTGTTGCCGTCAAGAGCTAACTATGTCGATGTTAGAAAATATCAGCGGTTTTATCCGTTTTGATGACCTTTCTGGTGCATTTGGGAATACATATCTTTTAAGCGAGAGTTTGTTCCACGCCGCCCAAATGGAGGTTAGTGCTCTTCGAGAACATTTACTAGTAAGTACTCAAGATGCTAAAGTCCGATCAGGATTCGAACCCAAGGTCCTATGATTTGTAAGTACATATCCTAACTACGAGTTAATCGTTCCTATTGGAAACCAATTATGTTTCTGAAAATATTATGAAAATAAACATAGGTCTATTGAGGTAAACGCTGATAACTCAAAAACATTATTGCCGAAAGTCGTCAATAAAGACGATCGCTTTCTGCGCACAGATATTATGATTGATGCGACAAACGGTGATCCTTCACCTCCCAGACGAACAGCCTTCCGGAGAGAAAACGTCTCGCCTAAAAGGATCTTTTACACTTATACAGATGCTTTAAAAGCATATTTATACAGATGCATATAGGTTCCATATAGGTACCTACAATCTATAATCTACGAAATTCAGGTATATAAGAATTTTTTGATGAAAAAATTCTTGAGAGAACGACCTCCGTGGCGCAGTGGTATTGGTTCGATTCCCGGCGGGGCAGATTGAGATTTTTCCTAATTTGTCTTGGTCTGGCTGGTGGGAGGTTTTCGCCGTGAGTAGTTACCACCCTACCGACAAAGACGTATCGCCAAGCGATTTAGCGTTCCGGTACGATGTCGTGTAGAAACCGAAAGGGGTGTGGATTTTCGTCCCCCTCCTAACAAGTTAGCCCGCTTCCATCTTAGACTGCATCAACACTTAACATCAGGTGTGATAGCAGTCAAGGGCCAACTTGTAGTCGATAAAAAAAACCTCTTTATCTCCTAGAGGTGCAAAAATAGCCTGAATTCGTCTGAAAACCTACCAAATAAACACGAAAATGTTGATGATTGAGTTCACAAGAGATTTTTATAGTAGTTATGTTAAATATACTAAACTATATAGACTACGAGCGACCCACCACCGATTCGTAAAGATGAGATGTAGATGGGATACGTCCCCCTTATAATAAAAGTGACCTAATTTTTAAAAAAATCGAACGTGATATCATGCATAATTTCAGAAATAAGGGTAAGTACAGGATCTGTGCTTTAGTGGTAGAACGCTCTGGAAGCGATAAACAAAAAGATGTGGATTCGAATCCTGACGGCTCCGCAATTTTTGATATAAGGTTTATTTTCAAAAAAATTTTGACGACCTCCGTGGTGCATTGGTATGCGCAGTAGATTTATAAGACGGAGGTCCTGGGTTCGATTCCCAACGGGGCAGATTGAGATTTTTTCTTAATTTGTCTTGGTCTGGCTGGTGGAAGACTTTCGGCGTGGCTAGTTACCACCCTACCGAAAAAGATGCACCGCCAAGCCATTTAGCGTTCCGGTACGATGTCGTGTAGAAAACGAAAGGGGTGTGAATTTCATTCAACTCCTAACAAGTTAGCCCGCTTCCATCTTATATTGCATCATCACTTAACATCAGGTGTAATAGCAGTCAAGGGCCAACTTGTAATCGATAAAAAAAAATTATAATATCCTAAAGTGTGGTTAACAATATCCAATAAGGATAAAGAAAAGTGACCTAACTTGAAATTCCTGATTTTCCGATTTTCCTATGTACTGCCCTTAAAAAGCATATTTTGTAACCATATAATAAATTTAAAAAAAGGAATTATAAAGAAAAAAGCACAATAACAATAAACGAACAAACCTACCTCTTAAACTACTCTATCTATTGATGAAAATCGTTTAAAAAGTTTAAATGTTAAGCGTATACACAAACATACGGGTAGTACGTATGTATAGACAGAGGGATGGCAGGAGCGAATTAATTTTATGCTATGGTAAGATAGTGTGGAAAAGTATACATTACTGTTTATACCAGAAATGTGATAATCACGATTATAAAAGATGGGCAGAGTTCACATTAAAAAAAAAAAGTCAATAGATAGTTCATTCGAAAATAATATTCTTTCGAAGTGTTCCTAAAGAGCTAACAAATTGTTTCCGCTCTTATTGGAAACATTACAAAGGTCTAAATATAAAAACACAAGTACCTATTTTTATAACACAATAGCACTACAAAGAAACCTACAAGCCCCACGTAACAATGGGTTCTCCAATAGCAGAGATTAATGTACAACAATTACGCGATATTCTGATTCTTCTCAACTGGCGTCTTTTGAAATTCTTCTTTCAACTATAATAACTTGCATTTTAACGGTTATTGAATTATCGAGCACAATAACGCTATAAAAAGATGTTATGTCTTCAGCTACAATTTTCTTTTTCTTTTTATTGCTCACAAGTTAGTCCTTGACAGCAACATGAACGACGTCGTACTTTGCCGGAAGAGTGGTAAATAGCCCAGGCTGAACCTTACCAGCTGATAGATCGTTACAGCTTATTCGATCGATTCACTATACATAATGTCCTTATAAGATGATTTGTAATTTAGGTCTACCATACAGCTCTATTGCAGATTGGGCTATTTTTGAATGTTTGATCGCGTAACAATGCTCTTAAATTTTTTCTTCAGCTTAACGCACGTCTGTTTTATGAACGTAATATTACACCTTAAAGGCTATAATAATTTTAATTGATTTACAAGTATTTGCCTTATGCCGGCGCCAGACATAGTTTCAAACTCTGTTTTAACTCATGGTACAGGCTGTGGCCACAAACCTTTGCCTATCTGCTGAGGAAAATTACGAGGGTTAATTCGAGCATTTTTGATCCTTTCTGAAACATCTTTAACCTTAATTTGGGACCTCAACAAATAAGGGTACGTCCAAGGCATGCTACGTCACTTTTTCTCCTCTCTCTCTCCTTTTTAACCGACGAAAAAAAACGAAGGAGGTTCTCAATTCGACACGTATATTTTTTTTATGTATGACCACGCATAACTTTTTACAGAGTTGTCCGACTCTGATAATTCTTTTTTTATTAGAAAGGGCACACTTCCAAGGTGGTCTCATTGTCATCATATTAGGATCTGATGCTGATATCCTGGGCTATTTGAAGGAACTCTACAAATTATATAGACACACTTGCAGCGATTTCGGTTTTTGTGTAAGTAGGCAGCTTTTTGGCTGCAAGTGCCGTATAATATACTATGACAGTATAGTATGAGTACGTTACGTGTCGATAAATCAGTAAAAAGTAAGAAATAAAAATTGTTAATAAAAAATAGAAGCGACTCAAAACGCACGAAAAAGTAAAAAATAACTGTGTCATTTAGTTGCTTTAATTTATTTAAGCAAATCTAGGAGTCGGTGCCAGCCAAGGTTTCTACTTTAAGGACATTACCTAAAACCCACAAACTGCTTTACTACGTTAAATAAATGTACCTTAAACTTGCTGGTACCGACTTCATATATATGCTTAAGTAAATTATAGCAACTAAATGACACAGTTATTTTTTACTTTTTAGTGCGTTTTGGGTCGGTTCTATTTTTGTCAAAAAAATTTTAAAAGCAAAAAAGAACTCTTTAATTTACCTAATGAACTATCACAACTGCAACTGTAGAACTATTATGCAAATACCGTTTACAATTTATCGTTAACTATATCGTACGGTTTGCGGCCCAGTTTGGCAACGACATCGCGTAGGGCCATGTATTGAATATTTCACTATGCGAGCCAAGTACAATGACCGGCTTTATTCCGATTTTGTGTGGCCAATACACATTGCTGTTTATTATTCGGGTTGTGGTATTGCTGTGAAAATTGCTTCTATTTAAGCCCGAACAAAATAATATAAAGCAGTAGGCTGTAAACTAGGTTGAGTGTAACACAATAGCTGTAATTTTCAATAACATACAGGCACCTATGTCGTACTCTGTCAATAGTTAATTTGGTTAACAATTATTTACATTGACATTCAACTAACTTAACCTATATCTATATTTTATTTTACTTATTACAAGTTTGTCCTTGACTGCAATCACACCAGATGGAAAGTGGTAATGTAGGTAATCTAAGATGGAAGCGAATTAACTTGTTAGAAGTAGGATGAAATATAAACCCCTTTCGATATCTGCACCACATAGTAACAGAACGCTAAATCTAGCTTGCCACGTCTAACCACCAGCCAAACAATTTATCTTACGCCTGTATTTTCTCTAACATTGAATTGGATAAGCGGATCAAATGTGGTGACTTTAACTGCCAAGACTTTAACTAGAATATCGACTTGTCATTATAATAGAAATACGCCAATATGTTTAGATTCGAAATACGAACGTGTTGATTTAATCGTCAACAGTATTGAGCACAAAATAAACTTTCAGACAAAGTAAACGCTTTAAAAAGTAGATAGATCAGTTTTAGATTTTAGAAAAACTACCCAAGGTTACGGTGATGCTACGGTGCCACACACAGACTCGACAAACTTATGAATGTTAATAAACTTATATTTTTTGGGTCGGTAGTTAAAAAAAGATAGGTTAAAAATGAATAAAAAGACCAAGGTGAAACTCAAAGGAAAATTATTTATGTTTCCAAATATGGTTATTTTGAAAATGATCATGAATTTTATAGTCGACGCATTTTAAACTGAGTCGTCGGGTCGGTTGGTCGTAGTGATAAATAACGTGGCTTAACAATTATTTGTCAAGGATTTTTATTTAAAAGTCACTACTAGGTGATATAATTTCTTTAAATAGAATATCTAAAAACTGCATAGAGCATTTAATTACTGTTAGTGATACTTATTGCCCGACAACTCAGTTTAAAATGCGTCGAATATAGTTATCGAATATATTGACAGACTTCAAAAAAGTGGGATATCAATTCGACTGTCAAGTGTCAAAATTCAATACTGAAGCAACTAATGTATGGCCCTCTTAGCAATTATAAAAAGTTTTAAGTTTGAATGGTGAATGCAATAATATATTTCTTAATAGTGAAGCCAATGTTGACACTCTTAATGATGGCTTCAGTAAAAATCCAGTAATTGTAATAAAAAATATGCAAAAAAAATTATGACTTGACGACCACTCAAGGAGGTCTATCACATTTGACCGTCAAATGTCAAACTCAACACTCAAGCGATTCATGTATCACATTATCAATGAAAACTTTTGTGAAAAAAATTATCTGACGATTATAACAAAACAAAACAAAAGAATAACCAATATTATTGTAAAGAATTTAAAAGAAACCTGACGAATGCGTCAAAAAGTCTTCTTGACCATCAAGATAGTGAAGTCAATAATCCATTAGTACTTTCAATGATGACAAATTGTAATAAAAAAGAATAATTTTATGCAAGGAATAGAAGAAAGACCTGAAGATCGCATTATAACATCTTGCGTTTGACTGTCAAGTGGCAATACAGATATTGACACTTAACACTCTTTAATAAGCAGGTTTTGCGATAAATGCTTGAAGGATACTTTCAAAACCTCTTACAGGCATATTTCATTAATTATAACCGTTTTTAAATTTACAAAGGGTATTAGGACAGCTCAACCTATATTTGACGTAACTTCATATTTATCGAGATACTTTTAATAATTTTATTAAGTCCTGGCTTAATTACTTTATCTTAAGCTAAATTTTGCTTCAAAAGTTAATTTTTGAACTTGTAAAAAAATATATAAGTGAAACGATCCTTTCAACGTGATAATGTCGAATACTGAGAAATATTGGAGTTGTCTACAATGTCTTCTTTTTTACGTACTTTTGTAGAAATTGTGTTCTAATTAAAAATATGTTTTCATGCAGTAACCTTTTAATATTGTATGAAATAGGTCATGAATCATTGTACGTAAACTTGAAAGTCACTCTGTAAATGAAATCAATATTTAATAATCGAATATGACGACGACCTTCAGTCATTCTTAATTGTATTGAAAAAGTAATATTTAATATTGACGAGACGTTCAAAACAATAGATTACATGATCAATAAAACTCACTAGATGAATCAAACACCCACGGTGCCACTTCTGTCAGGCGCCAAAAGTGAAACCATGTTTTCAGCATATTTCGTAACTCATCGTTACATTATCTGTATTACGATTACATTCAACAAAGTATATAATTTCAGAAAGTAGAAGTTAACGGTTCGATCGATAAACCGTTCGTAACCGTTTTGTTGGAACCCAAGACGTTTCGACATGGTGTAACACTGAAAGACAATTGATTTTTCACAATGTGGGTGCGTGTTAGTGTACTCACGGTATAAGTAGTCGAGTGCGTTTCATGGGCTCCAAGGTTCACTGCACGGTCGATGTTACAGGCCACAACGGATGCACCTCCTCGCGGCCACCGTCCCGAACTTGCGTAACATTTATATAACGAGGCACATACTGTCCGTGATCAAAGCCGCTCGGTCAAAGGCGGGCTAGCGCACGACTCAGGAGACCACTCCGTCCTGCCATTTTGGATTCGGTCGAAACGAACTGGGCCGATCGAGTGGCTGGCTGGTACGCGCGGTTCACGCCCAGGGTATCGCCTCGATAGAGTGCTTTCCAGTGAAAATCTTATTGTCGCGGAGCTACGTTCGGAAGAAAAATAAAAATGTGTGAATCGGTCGGGCGGAGCAGTGGGCCGGCAGCGAGTGGCACATGCCGCTCGATACACGGGCGCATGCGCGAGGCGCGGCGCCGCGTGACGTCACCAGACTCGCGCCGCCGCGCTGCCTCCGCCGCCTCCTCAATGGACCAGGCTACCGTTCCACCCTGCCTCACCACACAATACTATTTCCCTAGCACCTGTTATAAAATGACTGTAACGCCACTTAGGATAGACAATATATCGAGCAGTGTATTTAGATCGTGATCAGATTTGTTCATGTGCGAATTTTCGTATAGGTAAGTTTAAGCTGAAAGTTTGTTAGGCTTTAGTAATTTACTGTCGTCAGGTTCCTTTTTAATAATTAAACTATTAGGATAATTCGTTTCATGTTTCACAAGTTCAGCTTCATAACTGCAAAATGTATACACTTGACTTAAGATTCAATTAAACAGAATAGACACTTATTTTAAGCGATTATTGCATAGAAATATAGCACAAAATGCAATCCTGTAAGTACCAGTACAGATTTTAAAATATCTAATGTGCTGGTAAAAATGAAGGTAGAGCACGCAAAGCAAAGGCAAAGGCACAACGAGCTAAAAAGCCCAGTACGCAAATGCATCCTCTCATAAAGAGAGGTTCGAACGTTACCCCCATTGGTGCTCCACTTGACACCACTGGAGTTCAGCAACCTGTCCGTGTTCGCAGATCGGAGATATTTCAACTTTTGATAAAATCGCCGCGCCGATGCATTCAGATATTAACTGGTAACACTTTGATAGATTCGCCATTAATGTGTTTAATACTCATTGAATATTTAGTAAATTAGGAGTTCATATTCTATCTAGAATTTTTACAAAAAATAGATCCGACTCAAAACGCACTAAAAACTAAAAAATAACTGTGACATTTAGTTGCTTTAATTTACTTAAGCATATCTATGAGGTGGGTGCCAGCCAAGTTTAAGGAACATTTATTTTACGTAATAAAGCAGTTTGTGGGTTCTAGATAACAGTACTGGTGCCATATAATATACTATGACAGTATAGTACGAGTACGTTACATGGCGATAAATCACTAAAAAATAAGTAATAAATTTTTTTAATAAAAAATAGAACCGACTCATAACGCACTAAAAAGTAAAAAATAACTGTGTCATTTAGTTGCTTTAATTTACTTAAGCATATCTAGAAGTCGTTGCCAGCCAAGGTTTCTACTTTAAGGACGTTACCTAGAACCCACAAACTGCTTTACTACGTAAAATAAATGTTCCTTAAACTTGGCTGGCTCCGACTTCATAGATATGCTTAAGTAAATTAAAGCAACTAAATGACACAGTTATTTTTTACTTTTTAGTGCGTTTTGAGTCGGTTCTATGTTTTGTTACTCAACCAAGGCTTAACGGGTAAGCGTGTCTGAATTAAATATGGCACAGAGATGGATTATCGTCTGGTGTAGCACATCGCCTATTTTTATCCAAAATCTCTTACATAAACGAAATGATGCTTGAACTTGCAGTTAGCTACACAAATAGATACTTTGTAAATTCCTCGCTTACCTTGTTATTTTCATTTCTATCCATAACATCATTAATAGAACTCGCATTGTTTTCAGTTTTGCTAGCATCTTTTTCGATAATATTTCGATCGTTATTTACAAACTCATTCAAATCTTGCGAATGCACTTCATGTTCAACTTCAGTTTGCACATATACCGATTTACTATGAACTTCTTTATTCACATCGAAGACATGCTCTTGTTTAATATAATAATTGATATTTTTGGAAACAACATTTAAAAGTAATGCAATCAAGAATTCTACAAATTTTTGAATAAAACTGCACTTTACTGTACTATGAAATATTGTGGATAAATCATCACATAGTTTCATTTTTTTAATTATTCCTTCGTGTCATGTGATGGAAGCAAGCTCAATCTAAATTATCTATAATTGAATTGGGTTGATATGATTTAGTTCGTTATCATTCAGAGTGAAACGACGCGCAAATGAGCCTCAAGTACCTACATCGATACTAATATTATAAATGCGAAAGTAACTTTGTCTGCCTGTCTCGCTTTTACTATTTAAATAAAATTTGGTACCTACTGAAATAGTTTAGAGAAAGGACATAGGCTACTTTTAACAGCGAAAAAACTCAAAACGTATTTTTAAGCAGTTGATTAGACAATAATAAATATGACATTTAAAGTTTGTAAAAAATACCCTCAAGGTGATAAAATAGCAAAGTCCCGGGGGTACGAGAACTACGCAGGTAAAACCGCTGGCGTCCTATACTATTTAATATACTTATCTATACTAATATTATAAAGAGAAAGAGTTTATGAAAAGTAAAGAGAAAAGTGTAATAAAATTGTTTAAATCGCGTGCTCTACGAAAACTATTGAGGATAGAACAAAAAAATGTACCTACTACAAGATTAAAAAACATAATTATCAAAATCTGTAAAAAAGTCCGCGATAGCATATTTCTATCTCCTACAGATAACTCACAATAACTGCTTTTTCTGTTTAAAGTGAGGATTAAAAATAATTAATTTTTGTGAAGCTTATTTAGCCCATATGGTATTAATCTATATCTTTAGACATATGTTAGAACGGAAATTTAATGTAGAACATTTATGCCCTGTACTTTATACAGTTTAAACAAATATCTTCAAAGATATTAGCAAAATAAAAACGTGCGGTGCGCACCGCCCCGGTGATATAGGCAGATATACATTTACCTAATTCTTTGTTTGCCCAACAACTTCGTTTTTTTGGAACGAAGTTCCTTATCGCGCGTTGTGAAAGGGGACTAGACGGAAAAAATTCGTACGAAAAGTTGTCACGACACTTTTTGATCAAAGGATCTTGCCGCCGCCTTTGATGTGTGTGCGCGTGAGCGGCGGGGGCGCCCGCGCTGTATGCTGTTTCGCGCTCTCGTGGCGCCCTCTGGTGTTTCGGTGTACAACAACAAATATTATTATTACTTAAAAAAAAAAAATTTTATTACAATTCCTTCACTAATTAATCGAAAGGAACTTCGTTCCATCCGGGTGTCCCTTGACACCTCTCAACTTTTTTGTTCTATTAGAGACTTCATTTAAGCATGCATGGCGTCTTGTGAATGAAAGAGAATATCGATCGCAAGCATCTTCTAGAGAGTCTAGCACCGAAAGGTCACAGCGAATAATTTACCACAAACAGAATGTGTCGGACATATGTAATAGGGAATGTAGTACCGAACGTCAGCTTGCCTTGCTTTGCCGAGGCTTGCCAGCCAAAGAGCTTATTACCTCTGCAAGACGTGTAAGAGAGTCTAGCACTGAAAGATCTCAGCGACTGGCTAACCACTGACTGAATATGTCAAACATATGTATATGGAGGGTAAGGTTTCATCTTATATGCGGAAAAGTTAACAGTGTCCAATGAGTTATTACCTCACAATCGCGCTAGGGATGCACGGGTATGAGAGTGTAGCAATCGTAGATGAATGAGTATCAGAGTTAACAAATTTAATGCATTATCACAGACTTGAATATATACAAATCATTCACATATATCAATACATATAGAGTTATTGATATATAAACATTTAATTTCCGAAACGGAGTGAATAACAAACAGCTATGGGTAAAACTTGTGTTGAAGGCAGTGGAGAATCTCAACACAAAAAAATATACTCAACAACTGGCTCTTTTGTGATTACTACAGACATCATACATTTTGACGAACATTTTCATATACATGATGGGAATCCTTTCCTCTACCCTCCATACATATGTAATAGGGATTGTATCAGCGGCTTACCAGTCAAAGAGCTATTACCTCAGCAGGACGTGTGAGAGAGTCTAGCACTGAAAGGTTTCAGCGACTAACTAACCACAGACTGAATATGTCGAACGTCCGTAATAGGGAATTTAGCACCGAACGTCCGCAGCGGCTTGCAAGACAAAGAGCTATTACCTCAGGAGGCGTGAGAGAGTCTAACACTGAAAGGTCTCAGCAACTGGCTAACCACAGACATCATACATCGAACAAACGTGATAGGGAATCTAGCACCGAACGTTCACACTGGCTTGCTAGCAGAAGAGCAAGTACATCTACTAGAGTTGCTATCATCATAATTTTTATTTATCCCGAACTTTCTACCTGAAGTATTTATTACGCTGGCAAACGGGCCGGGACGGAGTATATTATAAGCCTCAATAGCTTAACAATAAAGGGTCTGCTCTTGTCATAATACGAGTTTTACGTTTACGCCTATTTAGAATAAAATTAAATTGTTTAATTAAATAGTTACGGGCGAAGCCAGTTTTAGTTTTTGAAAAATTCAGGGTGTTGCGTGTCCGAATGCGAGTGGAATTTGTATGAAGAGGGTTCTGATGCTTATGGCTAAAAAATCATTTATGTATGACCAGTACAAAATTGGTAAATTAGGTAGCTTTTGCTATCCGCAGTTTGTGTTGTACCAGAATAAATAATTTGATGGAGGGGGTGTCCAGACCCCTAAACCTCTCTTACAGTCATCCATGGCTGTAGTACAATAGTCCAACGTGCGGAGATAAGAGAACGGCAGTAGATATAAATAAAAAAAGTACAGGATAAAATATAGAATTCGTTTATTTACAAAAATATAAAGTTTTATACAAAATTCATAATAAAATAAAATATTTTTTATTAAGATGTTCTCTTGTCTTAATACTAAACAATATCAACATTATAATTATGTTATTAATAAAACCGTAATATACCTATGAATATACGTTATATTTAAAAAAATATATAGTGGTAACAAAATTATCAAATCTAAACCACCCTGGATTCCATAAATATTACAAAATTTACCATAAAGTTGTAGATACAGAATTAAGTTTTTGAAATTGTATCCAGAGGACATAATTCAAAATATTACGCCAATTAAAAAAAAATTGGACAGATTTTAAATATTTTTCTATTATTTTCAAAATTCGTCCAGTATCTAGAAGTTTTTTTTTTATCGACTACAAGTTGGCCCTTGACTGATATCACACCTGATGTTAAGTGATGATGCAGTCTAAGATGGAAGTGGGCTAACTTGTTCGGAGTGGGACGAAAATCCACACCCCTTTCGGTTTCTACACGACATCGTACTGGAACGCTAAATCGCTTGGCGATACGTCTTTGCCGGTATGGAAAAAATATTCTGTATTAAGTAAACTGAAGTCTTTCTAAAATTTTAAACGTACCATCTAAGGATAAACATTAAAGCTTTATGAAATGTTCAAATCATTAAATAAAATAATATTTTAACTAAACTAGTTAAATTGAGAAGCCCTTATTACGATTGCGGATAGTAATCGATACAAAGTCAGTAGTGTGGTGGAAAGGGGCGGCATTATCCCTAAGGCAAAAACGAGCACACGCCAAAGAACATAAGAAATCAAAGGGGTGCGTGCGCAGAAGTAGTAACTAAAAAATAATAAGTAGAAGAGTAAGTTAGTAAATAAATACCTACTTAGCCCAATTTAGAGTAACCTGACACATAACAACGCCCACTACATCCATAGTGACTACTATACTAAAGCCAAACTCGATTGAGAAAGCTTGTCAACAATCAAATTAAAAATGAAGGTAGAAATCACAAGTCAGTTTACACCTAATTTTGTTATTTAACTTGTTAATGACGAATTCATGACTATAAATTAGATTAGTAAGCTTAAAACTAATTAATATATTCAATACCTTTTAAATAAGATTGTATAAAAATAAAAAACATAATTTTAAAGGAGAATGCCAGATCCTAACCCAGAAAGACCACAAATTGTAAATATACTAAAAATATCCTATTATTATATAAATGTTTTACAATAAGCCCTTTTTACTGTTGGACATCGGAATAAAATTATGTTAAAAAAAGTAATTAATCTATTTCCTTTCAGTTTACACTCTTTACGCATTTTTAAATCTATATTATTGCAATGGATTCTAGCCATTTAAATCGTTTTTATTGTATTTTCATCTAAAGTGGGCTCTAAAAGGCTAATATCCAGAGTCGTTATGCCTGTTTAAAAATGTATTTAATGAAGCTTTGCGACTGTCATGTCAGTTTGACAACTATACGGAACAACAATACGGAAATGGACGATAACCAACGTTAGGCTCGTGTCGAATACTCCGAGTTCTAGAGCTTTTAAATGTAATTAATATTAAATAGTAAAGAAAATGCAATAAAATGATGCATAATACATTGTTGTACAATATGTTTTTATTAGCGGGTTAAAGTTCCATACATTGTCTGGCATTCTCCTTTATTAGGCATAAAATGTGTTGCATTTTTTACCTTCATTTTAAATTTGTTTGTTGACAAGCATTCTCAATCGAGTTTGGCTTTAGTATAGTAGTACATACTCTTAGGTACAGGTAATCCCATGAAGGCGTTAGCGGTTTCCATTTAAAAAAAATAGAAATCTGTGCTGAGGAGCTTGAATCTCTACATTTAATCAGCCTCTGTCGTGCTATTATGTAACGACATTTTCTTAACTCTGTGTAAGTGTGAGTGTCAAATTCGTGTCTGTTTTTCTGTGTCTTCAGTACCCTGTTAGATAGAGATAAATAGAGACGAATTTGAGACTCACACTGTAGAGTTACGAAAACATCGTTAAAGAATAACACCGCTGATCTAAGGCCTGTGTGCACCAAGAATTCGGTTATCATAACCAACGGTTAACATAACTTTACTATAAATTTACTATCTATACTTCTATACTAATATTATAAAGAGGAAAACTTTGTTTGTTTGTAATGAATAGGCTCAAAAACTACTGGACCGTTTTTAAAAATTCTTTCACCATTCGAAAGCTAGATTATCCACGAGTAACATAGGCTAAATTTTATTTTGGAAAAAAATAGGGTTCCGTAAAATATTTGGGTTTTTCGGACACAAGTTGTAAAAAATCAACCAGAAAAGTTACTTATTTTGCGTACGCCTAAACTATAAAAGATAGAACCATAAAATGTTCTAATTAATTGGAGATCTTATAAATATCTACAAAAAAGTCCGCGACACACTATACCTATCTATGTCGAGTGAGGCACAACAACCATATTTTTATTTAAAAATCTTAAATTTTTTTTGGACTACATTTAAACGCATTTATTTTACTCATGCTATTAATCCTTATAAAAATAAATTATTTCATCACTAAGTACAGTTTATGTAGATAATATTTGGTATTTAAAAGATTAAAATTGGACTTTTGGTTTTGACGTTATGGCGAAATTAAAATATTACTATTTCTGCGTTGCGAAGTGAGCGTCACCAAGGCGGGGGTGCGCGTGCGGGAGGGGAGTTTAGTTGATTTATTTTATATGATGATGAATTAAGAATTCGATCTTTGTTCAAATATCTATTTAGTACACGGAAGAGTTTGTTCGTTTGTTTAAACGGGCTAATCTCTATCTGCGTGTCGGATTGTAAAATTATTTTTGTTTATTCTGAAGGCTAGACTCAAGAGTGAAATATACTATTTAATATCAATTTATACCCATCAGCTTGCCATAAATATATATTTCTAATGTTAATGTACTGAAATGTCATACAATTTGTTAACAAAAATGTAGACCTTTAGTACACGGGACGGGACGGAGAATATTGCTTCACGGGAAACTATAAAAAAATTAAATTGAGAGGGGGAGGGGGGATGAGCACACTTTATATGTGACTTTCACACATTTCGTATGAAAGTCTGTCTTTAAAATTAGAAGGGTACCTAAGAGGTTTTCACGCGGACGAAGTCGCGGGCGACTGCTAGTTTATAATAAACCCGTACGCCGGTTGGGACGTAAACCGGGCGTTATCTTAACCGAGCTTACGTCCTTAACCGGTGTACGGGTTGTTGTAAACAGTAAAATTTACGTTTAGCTTACGTTAACCGTTGGTTATGATAACCGAAATCTTGGTGCACACAGGCCTAAATCTTAAAAATCTTCTCTTATATTATTAGGCTTCAGTGGTACCATTCAGTAACGATATTTACATAACTCGACAGTGTGGGTCACGAATTCCATAGTATCGTGTTAGTGATGGACAGAGAGAGAAACGAATTTGAAACTCATAGCATCGAGTTGTAAAAACCTCGTTTAATACAGGATATTGACACTAGTCCTATTAAAATGAATTGATTATGGTGTTTCACTTATTAACTTTCATCGCGTAATAACAATCCTTCAAATTCCCACAGTACTTAAATAGTGTCTGTATTATGTATAGCTCTGCTACTGTCTATCTACTTATGTATTGCGGAACATATGCGTGCCAAATATCTTCCCGAGCCTGCCAAATTGCCTGCGGGTCTAATACACACGTAAAACAGTTAAATTTACCATTCATGGAAATTTCAAGTCTATGCGTCTTGCTCCTTTATATTTGACACGATTTTTGTGAGCATTTTAAAAAGTTATAATAATGTTAAAACAATAAGAGTCTTAATAATCGGGTAATAGAAATGGCGTGTATGTTTGATTTAATACATGTAATAACAACTCCAAAATTGCAGAAACTCGTAATGGTTTCTTCAAATAGCGGCGGGGCAGAACGGCAATGTGACGCGGACGCAATGTGAACTGTTGTTATGTACCTACTAGTTAATTTAAAACAAACTACATAGAACGTCACGCCGATTAGTTGTGACGTGTTCTGTACTTCCTAGTGCTAGTGTATTCTACAGAATACAGTAGGAAGTACAAGCCAGTTATTGAGTTGTAATATAACTCAATAATTGCGCCTGCGTCGGAGTTCGTAACGTCTTCACGTCCGATATCTGGCAAAACCTTTCACTTATTATACTTGCTACCTACATACAAAAATATGGCCCAATTTTCTTTCATTATTTATCACATTAAGCATCTCATATATATATCACTTAACAACATTTTAAACAACAAGATTTCAAAAGACGCATATTCTGTATTAAAAGACTAGGACTTTAAAAAGATCAGAAAACTTTTTTTTATCGACTACAAGTTGGCCCTTGATTGCTATCACACTTGATGTTAAGTGATGATGCAATCTAAGATGGAAGCGAGCTAACTTGTTAGGAGTAGGATGAAATCCACACCCCTATCGGTTTCTACACGACATCGTACCGGAACGCTAAATTGCTTGGCGTACGTCTTTGTCGGTAGAGTGGTAACTAGCCACGGCGAAAGCCTCCCACCAGCCAGACCAAGACAAATTAAGAGAAATCTTATCTGCCCCGCCGGGAATCGTACCCAGGACCTCCGTCTTATAAATCCACCGCGCATACCACTGCGCCACGGAGGTTGTCAAACCTCCTGTAAACTTAAACTAAACTTAACTGTGTATTACATATACGGCATAACACAATTAAGTTTTCTGATCTTTTTAAAGCCCTAGTCCTACTTTAGAGCATCAATATTACATATAAGGAATAATTGCACTAAAGGGAATTACCAACCTACTCGTATAATGCAGTACTGCTGACGATGCAGATTCAATCTACGAGGAGGTATTCGATTGCATCTGAGAAGCGGTGGCTCGCATCACAGAAGAATAAAATTAATAGAGGGAACCAAATAATTTGTATGGAGACTCGTGATGGATACTTGGCTTTTAGTTTAATGCTGCAGCTCTAATTAAATCTACTCGTAAATAGGATAACCAACGTGTACCTTGACGTGTACCTACATCAACTTGATAAAAGAAAAATAATAATCTATATCCAAATATATTTTGTAAATAATTTTAGCGATGTATACCTACCCCTTTTTTCATGTGCTTGGAAGGGACACGACCATTATTCCAGCTGGAATTGAAACCAGAAAGTCTTGAATGGTTTTATAACCTTTAATTGATAACAATCTGAGATGTAGTCGGGACTGACAGCTTAACGTGTATGCAACAACACAAAAACAGCAATGTCCTAACGTACAAAATCTCGGTCAAAATTGTCACCAATTATTTCTCCCCACCTATCCACATTGGAGCGGCGTCGTCGGAAAGGAGGAAGACACTATAGCGCTAAATTGTATTGGAAATTTTATAATTCAAGAAGTGTAAGAATCGACTTCTCTTTCTCTCTCTGTCTACTATAGATAGAGATGCTTCAAATCTTACATGTCGAGTAATAGAAACATTGTTACAGAATAGTACTGTACGCTGTAGTGAGACGTTATAATGGCTCACACCTAAAGATGAACGTGTTTTTGTGCAAATTATTTCTCATTTTAAAATTTTTTTATCTTCGTCTATCTTAATTCATTATACTGAGGCTAGTGTCAACCACACGTCGATAGAGGAGCGAGCCGACTCGATTATCGAAACAACGCTGTGGTTTAATGTCCGTGTTGTCCGTTAAATCAAAGCGTAGGACCAAAAAGATACTTTAATTTAAAACACTAAGGTTGTAATTCACTCGCGTTTAAATTTTCTGTACATTTTCATGTCTCTGAAAAGTTGTTTAGCAACTGCAATTTCCTATTATGTGCTTCCTTTTATTCTTAAAACTATCGAGGAATCGTACAGACAAAGTGTTCAGACGTTCTGTGTTCTGCGTTCTGCGTTCTATGCTACGTTTATAACTTTATACCACAGCGCAATAAGCAGGCGGCCTACCTAAATAAAACGCAGGACATAAAATGCAAAGATCAGAACGGAGAACTCTCTCTGTCTGTGCGGGCTCATTACGACAGTTTTTGTTAGGTGTATAAACCTGTGTGGTATTTACGATTTGACAAAGCCTGAATTTTGTTGTCAAACACACCAAGTTTCTTTCACTATTAAACGATTGATTTATAATTAGTCAGTTTAGTTTATATAAATATATTGTGCATAACATAAATTTTAATTAAGCTTTATTTTTCTATTTTACAGTCTAGTATATAGAATTTTTTTATAAGGTATAAAACGTACTACTTACCTACTTCAAATATTTTTACATGATATGTACATATTTGAGAAAAGTTTATTTACATAATAATTATGAGCAATTTCCAATAAGTATACCAAAAATTAAAACATTATTTTTAAAAACCTTTATAACGTGACCAAATAATAATGGATTAAAATAATGGATACTGATAAACTAAAACAAAAGTAACAAGTATAATGATAGAAACACACTGTCAATATAAATATAAATTGGTATCGGTTACCAACACCCAACGGAGAATAAAAGTTTTCATAAACCCATTAGTGCATTTTGGCGTGGTTATTACTTACAAAGTAAAGAATGTACCTGATACTTGCTTAGTTTCACGTTATCGAAAGCATTTACTCAATTAATAATCGATTTATTACTGGAAAAAAGAAACGACTGATCCAAGAGGTAACGCCACCAAACCCCGAAAATCAATACAATTTAGACACGATAATAAATTTAAAGAGTGACTAAAAAAAGAAAAGTCAAGTTGGGGTTGTGTTGCCGTGCCTATTTTTCAGTTTTTGTGGATTCCAAAATAAATAAATAATTTTAATTTTCTTTAATTAAATAAATTTTAGTAAGTTCCGAATGATAAAAGCAAAGCATCTAACATTTTTGCAAGTGTGTGCATTTTATAAAGTAACTTTTTTCAAGGTGATGTCAATGTGTTTCTGTCATAAACCAAACAATTAACTACTCATTAAAAGTTATACAATCAGTTTTACATATACGAGTATTTACATTTTTTTTATTGTTGGACTTTAATATACTCTTAACAGATCAATCAATATCCAAGCTCTTAAAACTACTGGTAAAGCTCGCGAACATGCCTTTACTTGGCTTCTTTATCCGTTTCTTTTCGTCTACTTTGAATATCTCGGACTCTATTAGCCAATCTTTGTATTCCGTCTCCATAACTTTACGTTGTTCTTCATGCAGCTGTTTGACTGGTGGTTGGTTGCCGCCGTAGTCCTCGGGTAAGCATTCCACGTCGACCACAGAAGCGGGGCCTTCAGACGAGAAGTTGAGAAGGTTGAGGAGGTTGGAGTGTATGAGCGGTTTCACGAGACACATGACCTGGTTGATGAACGACACCGTGTGGACCACGTGGATCTTCTTTAGGCGACACGGGTGCGCGTTCTGGAAATAATATTTAGACTTTCAATAGAAGGGGTGTTGGGCACCTTGCCTTTGGGTAAACAATCAGATGGCTTATTCTTTTTGTAGATATCTTCTTTTAAATTTAGTAATTATGTGTTGTATATACATATCAATAACAGTAAATATATTTAGTTTATAATTTAGAAGGGGATACTTTGCAATTGTTTACGAAACGCCGGCGAATTAGTGCGGCTAGTAACTTGACAAAAACTATGAAACGCACGATTCAGGCTTAGCCCGTATTTCCTACAAAATCGTATTAAAATATTGATTTCACCCTTATAAGACACGCAAATATAAAAATGAAAAATATAACTAATAAAATAAAAAAACTCCGAAATCTTTCTCTAAACTAGCCTACAATATGATTAAACATTAGGGCCAAATAGCCCTTTTTTACTGTGAATGAACCTATCCAAGAGGTAAAATATCTTATTAATTTCATTAAAATAGTGAGTGATGACCGACCGACAAACAAGTATTTTTACGTAACAGTTTGAAAAGCGTTGATACTTAATCGATAAATAATGACACGTCGTTATATCCACAGATATTTCCATTTAAAAGACGATTCGAAGCATAAACTTGCCAATCATTGCAGGCATTCACTACAAAGTGTAGAGGGATCAACTAGTATTTCTCCTATTTCATCGCAAATAGAAAAAACTGTCATCTCTATCGCTCAACAATAATATCCACGAATTGAGACAGGATATATTATACCGTTTCTTGTGTCCCCTTAATCTCTCTAATTGTAAAAATGTTTGAAATAGATTGAGGAATACTTATTTCACGTTTTAAACGTGTACCTACCTACTACAGTTTTATAGGTAGGCACCTATCTGAAATAGTCTTCGACGAGCTTTTATTCAATTTAAAATGCTTCATCTTCTCTTCAGTATTCCAATAAAAGAAAAAAGAAAGATATTATTGAAATCTCAAAATGTCTTTATAATGATATTTTGGCTCTAAAACTAGGTGAGCCTTTATAGTAAACTGCTACATTTTCGGCTTCTACTTCTGCTATATTATAATAATTTATCTATTAAGAGTGGTATAGAATTTTAGAAACGTACCTGAATATAAACCATGAAGGCCCTTAACGCGGGCAAAGTGACCCTCGTAAGATGTCCAAGGCTGCATCCCTTCATGTCGAAAATGACGATATAGCCTTCAGATAACTTGTCTTCTGAGAGCTTGATGTCATTGAACATGCAAAACACCCGCACGGCGTCAGCAAAGTTCAATTTGCTGTAATCGGTGTCACTGAAGCGATATAGAAGGATGTGGTAGCCCTCAGAGGATAGCTTTGGTAGAGCTACCATTTGCCTGGAAAAAGACATACTTTTCTAAGATATACCTCCTCCAACTCATCCATCAATATCTAGAATTAGTCACATTACAATCTATAAATCAGACAAAAATAACTTTTAGGCCACATAAACTTTAGCCATATTTATTTTTTGCAATTGTGCACGCTGCATAAAACTAAGAAATGTTTGGAAATGACATTTCGAATCGATTTGGAATTGATTATTTCCATAATTCCTTAGTTTTTTATAGCGTTTATGATCGCAAAAAGTAAATATGGCTACAATCTAAAAATATATATGGTTCTGTGATCTGAGTTCTGAGTTCTGCGTAACGCTTGTTACTTTTTACCATGCAAATACCAGGTGGTCAGACCGCGATGCTATCAGTGCGCTGCACCATGCACATACAATATTACTATTATCATTACTACTGATTCTAAAGGCGTATGTAAGTGTGTATGTTTCTTACTTCTTCACGAATAAACGGCAGAAGCGATTTTAATAAAATATGGTATGCAGTTAGCTGACACCCTGGATTAACACATAGGCGATTAACATTTTATCCCGAAAATTTTACGGGCACAGGAACTACGCGGGTAAAACCGTGGGCGACATCTAGTATTACATACATTACAAAGTAAACGAAACGCATAACGCAGATTTTAGAACGCGAAACATTTTCTGTCAGCGCGTGCTCCTATCTAGTCAATATTTCATAGACGTTTAGAGTTTAGTTACCCCTTACCCGTTTGTTCTATGGAAATAATTTACATATATTTCTTTTTTAGCTATTGTATAGCTTTTATCCCTTCCAGAGAGACACGGGTTCGAATCCTGACGGTTTTATTGTTTTTTATCTATTAGATGTTGGCCCTTGACAGCTATCACATCTGATATTAAGTATATAGGTAATTTTATAAATAAAGAGTAGGTAAAACGTTTCGTTTTAAAAATAATCTAGTTGACTTTTAAAGTTAATTGACTTGTCTATATTGTTACACAAACGTTTGTTCATTATTATTGTATGCAAATACGTATTAACCTCTAACTCGATTAAATCGAGCTGATTATTTATTTGCAGAATGAAGAATGGAATGATACAATATACAATTTAGCAACTGTTTTGAATGCGATGTATCTACAAGTTAATTAATACTTATGTACCTAATGTTTATGTCAGGTGAAATCTAGTGTTTATCATTTGTAACGAAAACTTTCTACCTTAGGTAAAGATAGGTACTTTTTTTATCAACTACAAGTTGGCCCTTGACTGCTATCACACCTGATGTTAAGTGATAATGCAATCGAAGATGGAAGAGGGCTAACTTGTTAAGAGTAAGATGAAAATCCACACCCCTTTCGGTTTCTACACGACATCGTACCGGAACGCAAAATCACTTAACAGTTCGTCTTTGTCGGTAGGGTGATAATTAGCTACCGACAAAGTGTGATCTACAAAGACCTGCGTGATCTAGTGTAAACGTTTCTTAGCTCAACTATAGATTGTGTCACACCGTTAAATGGTCTATTTTTTTATTATAATGGAAATATTTCTTAACATTACAGTCATTATTGTAGCCCAATTTGACGGCTCTCGGGGGAAAGGAGATTATTCATTTTGGGACTTTTCTGAAATTGCCGAAACAACGAAAAAAAGACAATCGTTAGAACTAACAACAAATTTGTAATAATAATTAATATGACAGCATACTGATTGGAGTTCACCAAGCCAAGTTTTGCAAATTTGAATATTCATAATTCTCATATGAATAAACCTTTCAAAAATCAATACAATTAATGAAAATAATGAATCTTGAGTGTTCTCCTTTTTGACGTGACAACGTCTTATAATTCGATAGAGCCGGCTGCACTCACGAAAAAACATGACGTCATGCGTCGTTACCTCGCTTTGAGGCGTTCCATGTAAGGCTTGTGCAAGTAAGTGCAAGCGAGAGCGCGGAACGAGCGACAAAGAAGCACAATCGGCCTTTGCGTTCGGCAGCGTTCGACATCCGTCTATTAAATATATTAATTTCAAATTAAAAATTAATATATTTATTATAAATTTAGAATATAAATTTATAAAACCAAAATCAATTATTTTATTAATTTAAATTGATATTTATAAAAATATAATTAAATTAAAAATTTTAATAACCAATTAAATGCTACCATTCCATCAGTATTTTCTTAAGACATTGTCACGTTCAACTATCGTCAGTAAACCGACTTTACAGACAACCAATTTTTCATTTTTATTTAATCAGAATTTAAATTAACGTGAGTAATTTATCTTTAACGTAATGCTAACACACACAGCCGGTTACATGTGCAACTGCATGCAACACGTCGATGTATCAATAGATCAAATAGGTCTAGTCTGTGACTTCATTGAGTGTAATAAAGTCCCATTCCAAGCTATCGCTGTTATTTAGTCCACTGACCCTATATTGCTCTCTCTACTAATCTACAGTCTAGACTTGTTGTCTGCTGGCTGAGCGTGACAATAGTCCTATTTGATATACAGACTTTTTGGCTGAAGTTTAGATAACTTGTAGTAACAGCTTGATTGAAAAGCCTATATTTTTTGGGAATAGGTTGACACAGTTAGCAGACAAGGAATAAAATAGAAAAAAGAAAATATTTAATCCTCAATTATGACTTGTGTTTCATAAAGACGAAGAAATGAGTACTTACGTTAATTTATGTTCCACTTGGTTAACAGCGGGAAATGTGTTTTTGTGTGAAACTAGCAGTCGCTCGCGACTTCGTTCGCGTGAAAATCTCTTAGCTACCCTTCTTATTTTAAAGACAGACTTTCATATAAAGTGTGCTCACTCGCACGTAAGCGCAGGTGCAATACGGACGTATCCACGAGAAATGTTATTATAACGTTTATGTTGTTATTGACCAGTACTTGACAAGTAGTTTACCTAACATTACCTATGTACAGTTATGTGTAGTGATGTATATTTAATCAAACTACAATGGAACAAAAGGTTATAATTAACGAGTTTTTAACATTTGTTCAGAATAAAATTGATGTGATCGACGAGCTAAGTATAGTTCAAATATGTGCATCTAATTTTACAACGGAAGAGGTTGAGGCCGGTAAAACGGAGCTGTTTAATGCCCTGGCAACGGAAGGCGTGAAGTTTACCCAAAGAAAGGGGGAGGACAAGACCAAAAAAAACATCAGGGATGTCATAAAGGCTTTCAAAGAAATCGACCCGGACAAACAACCGACTTTCGTCGCGAGGAACCTCAATAAACTACCACCGGTCTCCTTCGACCACGTCGACGTTACGCGCCTGCTCAAGGACATAGTTATTTTAAAAAATGAATTACAAGCATTACGTCATGATGCAGTCACTAAATCGGAGATGTCGTTGTGGCAAACAAAAATTAGTGATGAGATTTCTACGCTAAAAGCCATGTCAAAAAGTGAGCGTCAAACGGTATCCCTAAGTTCAAGTCGGAGCCAGCAGCCTAGTAAGCTTAGTACACCGCAACCTAACGTAAATATTATGCACAAAAAATGTAATTCGCTAACAAGTGACACAGAGACGCGCGATAAGCAAGAACCGGTTTCAGACGAGTGTACATACGTACCGAGCTACCGAGACATCGCAATGACAAGTTCGAATGCAGCGCCAGTGACTCAGAGAAAAATGAACCGTATCGACACTGCCCGTATGGATGAAGATGGTTTTACTGTTGTTGAACGAAAAAAATACAATCGTAGAAAAACAAACATGCGTGGCTCTCTCGATAGTAACGGGCCTATTCAAGTTGCAGAATCACTTTGTTCTATTTATCTATCGCGAACAAAGACGTTTGTAACCGAAAAGGATGTAAAAGACCATATTTTGGACATGGGCCAAGAATGCGTAAGCGTAGAAAAGTTAAAGCAAAACTACACAAAGGCTTTTAACTCATTTAAGATAGTAATATTAGCGAGTAGCTTAGGTAAGTTTTTAGACGCGACTTTCTGGCCGAAAGGCCTAGTGTTTCGAAGATTCCGAGACCGCCCGCGGGCACACGCAAACAATAACTCAAACAATGGATGACGAGTCTATTAAATTATTGAATAATAGGGTGCAAGAATGTGCCGCCAACAATAGTAGCAATCTTGTTCTTGTGTCTTTTAATTGTAAATCTTTAAAAAGGTCCGTGGATCAGGTACGTACTTTATGTTCTGATTCTGATATAGTTTGTCTACAAGAAACGTGGATCCTGCCCCATGACCTTAACTACGTGGACAGTGTCCATGACGACTTCGGATGTACCGCAAAGTCTTCCGTTGATACATCGACGGGGATCCTGCGGGGACGACCATACGGTGGCGTAGCTATACTGTGGCGTAAGTCTAAATTACGTAATGTTTCTGTTATTGACTGCTCGAGTGACAGAATCGCCGCGATACGTGTTAATCTCGGTGATAGTGACTTTGCGGTGTTTACGGTTTATATGCCGACCGATAGTGAAGAAAATCTGCCAGATTTTACAGACTGTCTAGCAAATATCAGTGCAACTATAGAGGTTAATAATCTGACAAAAGTCTACATTCTAGGGGACTTTAATGCGCATCCTAACTCGAGATTTGACTCAGAACTAGTATCGTTTTGTATGGAGCAGGAATTAGTATGCGTTGACTATGAATTATTGGACAGCAACTCGGATACCTACACTTTTGTTAGTGACAGTCATGGTAGTCGTAGGTGGTTGGATCACTGTATCACTACAAAGTCAGGCTGGAGTACAGTAAATTTAGTGGAGGTGATGTACGGGGTTTACTCGTCTGATCACTTACCGTTGCGCATGAAGTGTAATATAAACGACCTAAATGCTGTCTCAACTGTATATAATAATGTACCAGCTATAAAGACCTCTGATTCTAATTTTATTGATAGAATTAAGTGGAATAATCGAAACTCTAGTCAAATCGAATTTTATTTTAACTATTGTAATTCTAAGTTAGATGTTTTAAATGAGTTTTACTGTTTTAAATGTAAGAATAAGGATCAATGTGATAATATTGCTGAACACTGTGATTTTATTAATAAGTTTTACATAAGTTTAGTTAACATACTCCAGACGGGTGCTATTATAACTTCTAATTTGCGCTCCGGTGGGTATCGTACACGTAAGCCAGTTATTGGTTGGAACTATCATGTGAACGAATATCATAAAAATGCCAAGCTTTACTATAATAGCTGGTTGTCAGCAGGCAAACCCTCCTCAGGAAGCGAGTTTGACAAAATGACCGAAAGTCGAAAAGCTTTCAAGAATAAATTAAGTTGGTGTCAGCGTAATGAAGAAAAAATTAGACTAGATATTCTTGCTACGCACAAAAAGGAGAAAAATTTTATTAAATTTTGGAACTCCACTAAAAGTTTTAACGGAAAACAGAGATTGCCTTTATCTGTAGAAGAGGTACAAGATTCTAAGGAAATTGCTGACCTTTTTGCAAAGAAATTTAAATTAGAGCCTTTAAAAATAGATGCATCAAAAGATGGAACGCCCTCTTTCGAAAAGTGCTTAAACAATCATTTTCAGCTTACACCCGCTGACATAAAAACTGCAGTAAAAAATATTAAACGAGGTAAGTCACCAGGCCATGACAATTTGAGTATAGAACATATAGTGTGTGCCGGGGATGCTCTGTACTCTAAGCTATGCTCTTTATTTAATTTGTGTTTAAGATATTCATTCCTGCCAACCGATCTAATGAAAACGATAGTTATACCAATTGTTAAGAATAAAACGGGAGATTTAACCGCTACCAGTAACTACAGGCCTATATCCCTAGGTACTGTAATCGGAAAGTTACTAGAGAAGGTCTTGCACCCTGAGCTGCAGAAAGCTATTAGGATTGATGATTTACAGTTTGGCTTCCGACCCGGTGTATCGACAGACTCTGCTATTTTTAGCCTAAAACATGTAGTGCAATACTATACACAACGAAACACATCCGTTTACGCATGTTTCTTGGACCTGAGCCGCGCATTTGACCTAGTAAACTACAGTCTACTATGGAACAAATTGCACGCGGCTCGAGTGCCAACCGAAGTAGTAAGTCTGTTGAGACACTGGTACGGAGGCCAAATTAACCATGTGAGGTGGGGCGACACACTGTCTAGTGGGTTTAGACTAGACTGTGGTGTTCGTCAAGGTGGCTTAACCTCTCCGGATCTTTTTAATGTGTACATGAATGGTCTGATAGAGGAGCTCAAGAGCACCAGGATTGGATGCCATCTTGGTAATGTCTGTGTTAACAACCTAAGTTACGCCGACGATATGGTGCTGTTGAGCCCCTCTATTAGAGGCTTAAGAAAACTTCTTTTTATCTGTGGTCGTTATGCTAACGACCATGGATTGAAATACAACGTTTCCAAAACAGAAATGATGATTTTTAGGTCTGGCAGAGGTCCGGAGAGGGTGCCTAAGGTGTATTTAAATGGTTCTGCAGTTCGGGTAGTGCAGCATTTTAAGTACCTGGGTCATATCCTCACTGATGACCTTAAGGACGACTTAGATATAGAAAGAGAGAGAAGAGCGCTTTCGGTTCGGTGCAACATGCTCGCTCGCAGATTCTCAAAATGTAGCAAAGACGTCAAGCTCATGTTATTTCGTGCATATTGTCAATGTTTTTACACATGCCAACTATGGACGAAATACAAAAGATCGTCAATGTCCACTATTAGGGTGCAATATAATGACGCATACCGCATCCTAATGAGACTTCCAAGGTACTGCAGTGCGTCGAGCATGTTCGCTGAGGCGAAAGTCGCTGACTTCTTTGCGATTATACGAAATCGCATAGCCTCTTTCTGGGACAGATTGAGACTATCTAACAACTCAATCCTTAAGGTTATCGGTGAGCATATGTCTGGCCCGATCTTTAACCATTGGCGACGTATCCACCGGGACGCAAATAAAAAATAACGTCTATAAGTTAACATGTAATTTTTATTACATAAGAATTTTTACTTTTATACTTTTATTTTATGAATGTGGATTTTTATCTGAAAATAAAGAATTATTATTATTATTATTATTATTATTCCCTGCTCCCCTTCTCAATTAAATTTTTTTATAGTTTCCCGTCAAGCAATATCCTCCGTCCCGTCCAGTGTACAAAAGATCAACATTTTTTTTACATTAACAAAAGTTTAGTTGTATAAATAATGACGTAAACGTAAGCATATGAATTAAATGATTTTTTAAAACACAAAAAGTTATATTTCTGCCAAAACATAGAAGATAGATATATGCTATCGCGTACTTTTTTGTAGAACTTTTTAAGATGCATAAAGTTTTCATACAATGTATTCAATTTTATCCAATAGCTAAGGCAGCGCACGCGCATAAAGCCGATTTAATCAATTTCACGATCCGAATCGCGTGAAAAAAAACTTTGATAACTCGGGTAACATATACAATACAAATATAAAATATAGCCTATGACACTCACCGCTAACGTAGCATTCTACTAGTGACAGAATTTTTTAAATCGGATCAGTAGTTCCGAAGATTTGCTCCGACAGATGTTTATTTACAAACTTACAAACTTTACCTCTTTATAATATTAAGTATAGATAAACTAATAGGTATAGAGGACTTTAAACCATATTACCATACGATAAGTAAATAAACTTCTAAAGGAAGTTATAAGAAATGTAGAGTACATTTCTTATAACATCTAGAATCCTAACCTAATAACGTGCTTACGAGTGTATGTGTGTGTAGGTATAAGACCTATACACACATAAGCACGTTATTAGTATTTAGTAAACACACTTTACTGTTATGTAGGTTCCATGTACAGTATGTAATTAATTGTTGGCTAATATAATTTCTCAAAATATAAATAAAATAAATATCGAAAGCTTATTTAAAAAACTACCAGAAATATATGAAACAATTGATGTTTCCAGGCAACAATCTTATCGCCTGGCCATATGACAAACACTCTTCTTGTTTATATAAATACCATCATGCCTTATTTCCATTGGGATAGGTAGAGAGCACGTCCTTCTATTTGCCACGATCCTTGCATATCTCTCGCTTCTTCCAATTTCATTAAACCTTTCATACAACTACGTCAGTTTAGGGTAGATGCTTTTGATCTGGCCTTTAATCAGAATGTCCTGGTTTTGATCTAAGAACGTTCGTCTTGATCTTCTCCGTTCCAACATTCCTATCGCCTTATAAATACCTTCTGTAAGTCTCCTTTTCATTCATTCTCTCTATATAACCAAATCATCTCAGCATACTTTTTAACCGACGAAAAAAAACGGAAGAGCTTCTCAATTCGACATGTATATACGACATATTTTTTTTTATGTATGACCACGCATAACTTTTTACAGAGTTGTCCGATTTTGACAATTCTTTTTTTATTAGAAAGGGCATACTTCCAAGGTGGTCCCATTGTCATCATGTTAGGATCAGATGATGATATCCTGGGGAAATTGAAGGAACTCTTCATATTTTGGAGGCATGCTTACAGCGATTTTGGTTTTTGTCCCGATATCGGTAGCTTTTTGGCTACTAGTGCCGTATAATATACTATGACAGTATAGTACGAGTACGTTACGTGGCGATAAATAGCTAAAAAGTAAAAAAAGAAATAATAATTTTTAACAAAAAATAGAACCGAGTTAGATTATGTAAATTAAAGCAACTAAATGACACAGTTATTTTTTACTTTTTAGTGCGTTTTGAGTCGGTTCTATTTTTTGTTAAAAAATTTTCCAACCACCAATTAACCAACCATTCTTAATACTGTCACACATTTTTACTCCACTCATACTTCTTAATTGTTTAACTTAGGTTTGCCTAAATATTGAAAAACCCCGTTGAGAGCTGCAACAATTTAGAAACTATCTATTATCAGGATACCTACGTGATGTCCAAAATGGTTTTATTCTTCGGCAGCAGTGGGTCACGGTTGGTAAATATGTCAGGGGAGTTGTTTCTTAGCGTGAAGTAACACTCGATAGTGTCCTTCGTCTCTTTGATCTTGCAGTAGTTTGAGTGCAGGAACAGGATGATATACTCGTCTGATATGTATGGTAGATGAGGCTGACTCTTCATCCTGAAAATTAAAATAAATCTCTTTATTTCTATCCCAACGTATTTATACCACACTAACATTTAAATGCAAAAGTAATGTCTGTTTGTTTTCACGCCAATTAACCAACCGCTTATTGGATTTCGATGAATTTTATCGTGATAAAAGGGACCTAGTAGCAAAGCATAGGCAATTTTTTGAAAAATTGAAGGGGAAATAGGTTTAGTTATATGAAAGTCCGTCGTTTCTCAAATGTCAGTGTTAAAAATTGGAAAATTTGTATTATCAGATATACGTAAATAACACAGATATACAGACAAAGTCGTGGAAATCCGCTAGTGTTTAATGTATACACAAGTCACATGATATCGTAGATATTATTTGAACTTTCTTTTTTTATATGTTAATGAACTTTTATTATCATCAACATAACTTTAATCGCACATTTTTTATTGTGTGCAATAAAGATTAAAAAACAAACATTCTTTTAGATCTTACACAATTTAAAAATTATAAAATGCCGTTTCCGTTTTAAAAGTTTCCTTTTACATCAGAAACGAGACAAATATTACCTTAAGAACCTTTTATAAAAGAATCATAATGGTTTCGGTGATATAGGCTGCGGCTTCTACATGCATCCTAGTTACAACCAAACACGTACAAACTCTGTAACACTCATATCTACTAAGAGACTAAATAATTCTAATGTAATTTTATTAACGAAATTTTAACGTATCATTTCAAAAAAATACCTCAATGTCCATTATTTTCAAACAATGGTCACCAAAAACACGTGAAAAACAGAAACAACTTCGCTGAAGCGAAGCAAAAAAAAGTTTATCATTGTGCACTGTGTGTACTTGACCTACTAGACATGAAATATACAAAATTCAAACGAATGAATACCGAAGTAGTAAAACTAGTATAAAATTGTGGGTGAATTTAAATACAAGCAACAAATAGCAATTCAGATTCTTGATGTTACGTAAAATGTGCATAATATCATTTCTTTGAGAAGTTATATACAAAATTATGCTCCAATTCATGTTTACGACTTTAGGTAGGTTTTTAATTACAGTTCGTTTTACTCTGAATTTTAAAAATCAAGTGCGAGTCCGACACGCACCAAGAGTTCCGTGAAAATAATGAAATTAGGTAACTCAAGTTCATTTTTACCAAATGAAAATTAATTTTAGGTAATAAACAAACTCTAGGTACGATTACGGTCATTATCACTATCATCAGGTCAAAGCCTCTACATATGCAGACAGATTTTGACAAGAGAGGACAGATCTTAGAACCACCACGCAAATCCATTGAAGGCTTAGGGTGTTAGTAATGTTTACTCTTATAACGATAATTGTGTATGTAACACCACGATCGTGCTAAGAATATATAATTGCAAGAAAGAAAAGCTCAATATTTCATAACCTAACCCAGGACAGTGACCCAGGTAGAGAACAGAAACAATTTTTACTTAAGGTATCAAATAGGTAATCGTGATTCATCCCTACCCAGCAATTCAACTTTGAATCAATCAGCATTCATTGGTACAAATCAGAGCCACAACTTCGCGAAAGATTTCTGCCTCCATCAGAGCAGTTATAATGCGTGTAGACACATCGTATTTGTGTATAAATGTAAGGACGTGAGCAGGTTTTGTACAATCATCATAGTATTGTGTAATTTTGCTTTCTAAGTCCATTTCGCTGGTGAAAGTGACCATGGCATGCCATTCACGCGACTTATTTGCTCGCGTTTTTTCGCTTTTGCTGCGACTCATGGCGTATGTAAGTTCATGTGGCAGACAGGTTTTAAAAAAGTATAACCCGTATGTTACCATTTAAGCAAAAACCTTGTAGAATAGATGCGACAATATTATCTAACAAGTGTGGGTCGAATACTAGATATAGCACAAATCTATTACCAGCTTAGTTCCCTCTACTTAAGAGCAGCAGTATACCTGCAGTTGAATATGCAGTATGAAGCTAGTACAGAGTGCCGAGTGTGAGTTTTCACCAAAACAAATCGAAAACTTCACATTCGCGTTAAGGACATATTTATATGGAACTGAAGCAGCGCCCCTGGCGGAAGTGAGAGAAAACTCAACACTGACACTCGCCCATTTGAGTTTTCTCTCACTTCCGCCAGGGGCGCTGCTTCAGTTCCATATAAATATGCCCTTAACGCGAATGTGAAGTTTTCGATTTGTTTTGGTGAAAACTCACACTCGGCACTCTGATGAGCTGTTCTATACCTAACGGTTTCTTTCTATATTGACAGCGTGATTTCGGAATTCGCTATTATAATTTTCTGATTAACTCAATACTGTAGATAGACGAATTTAAAACTCCACTGTCGAGGTATGAATATATCGTTACAGAATAGAGCTAACTGGACTATCCTCTCTATCAGATAAGTCATGGAAGTCCATTGCTAGAGGAGCAGAAGGTTAGAAGTACTTACAGGAGTAAGTACCTGTAACATTCTACACCGCTCTCATCCAGCGGTTTCCTACTTGTACCGTGGAGTCTGTCCTCATTTCTGATTCGATTACTTAGAGATACTCCGAGCGTTACTTTTGGGATTTATCTACTAACTTGTACCAACTAAAATAAATAAGTAAAATAAATAAATGTTTCAAAAATACTGACCATTCTCGTATCTGCTGTATTGCATCCTCGTAGCCGTCAGGTATGGGCTTCAGGCCGTTCAAGAACGGGTGTGAATATTTTGTCGCCGACATTGCTCTTAGCGCTGCGGGTCGCCTGCAATTTCAAAATAAATCCTTATAAAAATGTGTATGTTAGTTACTCATTTTATATCTTAATTATTACTTTAAAAAAATTGGTTGTCTGTAAAGTCGGTTTACTGACGATAGTTGAACGTGACAATGTCTTAAGAAAATACTGATGGAATGGTAGCATTTAATTGGTTATTAAAATTTTTAATTTAAGTATATTTTTATAAATATTAATTTAAATTAATAAAATAATTGATTTTGATTTTATAAATTTATATTTTAAATTTATAATAAATATATTAATCTTTAATTTAAAATTAATATATTTAATAATTATATTTAACAGACGGATGTCGAACGCTGCCGAATGCAAAGGCCGATTGTGCTTCTTTGTCACTCGTTCCGCGCTCTCGCTTGCACTTCAAGCCTTACATGGAACGCCTCAAAGCGAGGTAACGACGCATGACGTCATATTTTTTCGTGCGTGCTGCCGGCTCTATCGAATTATAAGACGTTGTCACGTCAAAATTATACACATTATCATAGTTACAGAAGAGACTCATAAAGACAATGCGACCATCGCAAACTGTCGCAATAATACTGTTTCTAACAGAGCTTGGGTGACCTAATGCCGCTTCGATGTATTTTTGTATGGGAAGTAAGCTCGCGCGCGACCATAGTTCCGCCTGACGGTAAGTGACGTTTGTTTAAAAGTTCCTTTTCACTCTTGTTTTAAAAACACTTGAATAAACACGACCATAAATGAACTGTAAATAAATTAAATATTTAAGGTTAAAATTTACAACCAACATCCGTAAAAAGAAAGGCAGGAATTACGTACTCTAAGTAATTTCATTGAATTATCGAAATTACCGGTAGCTTGGAATCTGTCAAGGTTAAGTAGCCCAATTATATTTTTTAGTAAGTAAAACATGACCTACAAGGAGCCCTTCGGCGTTAAAGAGAAAAGTTCATTGTCAATATTAAGTATTATGTAAAACGACAAGCATATTGTGTCAAGGCTTTAGGAACTTTACTTGAAATAATTGTATGTACCTACGCACTTTAATTATCGAGGGTTATATGTAAGAAGTACATTAGGCAGTCACTAACTACATTAAATGCCGCTATTTTAAAAATAAACATGCTTAATTGCTGACAATTAATAACAATTAAAATAATTACGCCTATAAATTATTAAAAACAAGAAAAATGTACATCTTACAACCCTTAAATATAACACCTTTTATATCTATACATATAATAAAATAGCAACGACGTCAATTCTGTACATTAAACATATTCTGAACAAGTGGTTCTCGTATGTATTACGTGTTCGATATAGACCACAAAACGTTTTTTTTTTTTCTGTTTGTCACTTCGCGTATCACTTTAAAAGTACTGGACCGATTTTAATACTTACATACAGTACAGACTGCCTCGTTGGTCTAGTGGTTAGCCAATGTGGCTTCGATCACGAGGTCCTGGGTTCGATTCCTGGGTCGGGTCATGGAATAATTCTGAGCTTTTTCATTCTTCTATGATATGTTCAGTACATTCCAAGCCCGGAGTCTGGAAGTTGGTGGTGTTCCCGTGCCTCGGAGAGCACGTTAAGCCGTCGGTACCGGTCACTGTCATCAACATCTGATAGTAATCATTAATAAATGAAACATTATCACCCTAAGCCCGCCAATCCGCATTGGAGCAGCGTGGTGGGTGTAGGCTCCATATCCCCTCTTCTATAAGGAGGGAGGCCTGGCCCTGTCGTGGGTTGTTAATAGGCTGATAATGATGATGATGATACAGTACATAGACGCGACGAAAGTACTGAATAAGTTTGAATAAAACTTGGCTCGATTGGAGTTCATACTACCCCAAAATCAGTTCCGTTCCCTTAAGAGAAACCTCAAAAATAAACGCGGATGAAGTCGCGGGCGTCCACTAGATATTAAAAATAACTTTTTGTTAACTCAGAAAAACAAAAAAGGAATTAATTTGAAAGATATTTTTTTATTAATTTTTATTAAACATTATTTATTTTATGTGGGTAGACTGCTCAGAGGCAGGTATTATTCTCGGACTATTAACTTTAAACTTTTAGATTAACTGCCCCAGAGATGCCCAGAGATGGTATATATGACATTAAATAGTACAGATTTTCTATTTGAATAGAAATAAAGTTACTTGTAGCTAAGCAGTCGCTGACGAAAGTTGTGAAGGTTTATAAAAGTTGACTTTCACACTACGAAGACGGTCACGTGATTCAGAATACAAAAAATCGATTGAAATTCTTATATTTTTGATATATTTTCAAGTGATTGCTTTGAAACATGGGTAGTTGTTTCAAATTAATTATGTATTTAAATAAAATAATTAAATATGAGCATACGTTTGGACAGCCTGGGGCAAATTATGGCTATGTCCTTTGTCGGAATATGCCCGACTAATTTGGAACCTACAAATAGTTAATCATTATCTCATTCATGCAACGCTGCGTAAACTAAACTGAATTTAATGCCGCGCATTTCAATATTATAAGCATATTCCAGTATATAAAAACTGATAATTATAATCAAATATAACCGCCTAAAACCAACAGATTGCATAATAAAAATGGTTTATCACGAAACACGCACATTACGCGAAACAGCGAAAAAAAACGGGTTGTTGCAACGAATCAATTTCGGTCATACGTTAGATGCTCAGCGATGCAAATATCCATTCGGTCATAACGCACGGAACACTTTCTTCGGTAATCGCGTGTTAATTACATCAAAATGGGGTGAGTAATGCGTGAATTGTGAAGTTGTAACCGCCTTGTGCCGAATGTTCCAAAACTGGTATGCTACGTAATTTTAACGGACAACTACTTCGTAATCATTGTATGTTAAGACTGCGAAGAATTTAGGAGAAAAATGAGATTTTAAAACATAAAGTCGTCTTCATAAAACAATGATTCAAAAAGCGGTAGGTCAGTAATCTACCGAACATACAGAAAATACTATCTACCTACACGTTCTTGTTTTAAAAAGTCAACTCGCAGTCGCCCGCGATTTCGTTCGCGTGAGAACCTCTTAGGTACCCTTCTTATAAAATGTGCTCATTCCCAGCTCCCTCTCTCTATTAAATTTTTTTATAGTTAGGATAATAATATCCTCCGTGCCGTCCATTATTCGACATTTCAGTACATTAACATTAACAATATATATTTATGGTAAGCTAATGGGTATAAATTGATATTAAATATATTTCACTCTTGAGTCTAGCCTTCAGAATAAACAAAAATAATTTTACAATCCGACGCGCAGATAGAGATTAGCTCGTTTAAACAAACGAACAAACTCTCCCGTGTACTATATAGATATTTGAACAAAGATCGAATTCCAAATCCATCACCGTATTTAAGTTTCTATCATGAAAGTACCAAAATGCTGAACTCTGTTCAGTACGTAAAACACAAAGGAGGTCAACTAAATTTGGACGCCATAACGGCAGGGCCGCGCTTTTTAGAAATTTAGTAATATCTCCGAAAATATATAACTAATTAACATATTGTAGAAGGCAAATCTTATTACAAGAATATCCTTAAGATTACTAAATAATTTATTTTGATAAGGATTAAAGTTTAGTTGTATAAATAATGACATAAACTTAAGCATATGAATTAAATGATTTATTACAGTGTCGCAATTTTTAGAAATTTTGTAATATCTCCGAAACTATATAACTAATTTACATACTTTGAAAGGCAAATCTTATCTCTATAATATCCTTAAGATTGTTAAATAATTTATTTCAGTTTAGTTGTATAAATATTGATGTAAACGTATCCAAATGAATTGAATGATTTTTGAAAACACAAAAAGTTATATATCTGCCAAAATATAAAAGATAGATATATGCTATCGCGGACTTTTTTGTAGTACTTTTTAAGATGCATAAAGTTTTCATACAATGTTTTCAATTATATCCAATAGCTAAGGCAGCGCACGCGCATAAGCCGACTTAATGTCGGTCCGACTCGCGCGACAAAAACTATGATAACTCGGGTAATATATACAATACAAATATTAAACAAGCCTATGACACTCACCGATAATGTAGCATTCTACTGGTGAAAGAATTTTTTAAATCGGATCAGTAGTTCCGAAGATTAGCCCCGACAGATCTTTATTTACAAACTTACAAACATTACCTCTTTATATTATTTAGTATAGACTATGTTTTCTTTATAAGATATCGAAACAAGAACTAAACAACAAACATACGACATGATTTGAATATTTTTTTTGTTTTTACGTAAATAATGGCGTACGCTAAAATAAAATTAAAATCCGACAAAAATATGCAAAGTCCCAGGCACTTAAATTATTAAAGTGGGGGTCTTCCGTTCGTTTATCGTAAAACGAAATTTTACACTACTGAGCTACTGAGGTGTGATGTGATTTATATTGGTCAAAAAAGGATTTTAAACTATAATATTATGATTATTATCAAATAACCAATTTTAAATACCTAACTCTAATTTACTCTGAACTGATCAATATTTTTAGCTTGACTTCTCGGTCAGAACGAACTCGAACCTAGGGCATGGTCCGAAACCGTATAGTATAACCACTGGACCAACACTTCCATTCATATTTCTACTTTAAATAATAGAAAAATATACCATCTGTTATATATTAGTGTAAATCAGGACATAGCTTATGTAGGTTAAGGTTAATAGGACATTTATTAGTCATCGGAAAACAAATACAGGGCAAGTTCAGTAGGTGATCGAGATAAAAATACATCGCACAACATATTACCCAGTTTAATGTTGAACTTTCTTTATATTTGAAGTTCTACCGTGCATCTGTAGCTATAATAACGATGACAGCGACTTCATCCGCGTGAAATTAAAATAAATAAGAATACGAAAATATAAATGGCCTAAATTACTCCTTATAACTTATTATATTATATTAGCCCTCAAAGACAAATTTTCTACTGGTTTTCGCTACTACTAGTTGCAGCGTGATTTTATGTAGCCTAAAGCCTTCCTCGATAAATGGAATATCTAACACAAAAATAATTGTTCAGTTAAAAATTTTTTAACAAAAAATAAAACCGACTCAAAACGCACTAAAGAGTAAAAAAAATTTAAACAAAAAATAGAACCGACTCAAAACTTCCTTCAATTTTCCCAGGATATCATCAACAGATTCTAACATTATAACTATGGGACCATATTAGAAGTGTGCCCTTTCTAATAAAAAAAGAATTATCAAAATCGGACAACTCTGTAAAAAGTTATGCGTGGTCATACATAAAAGAAAAATATATATATATACGTGTCGAATTGAGAACCTCCTCCGTTTTTTCGTCGGTTAAAAACCAGCAGCCCCAGAGATTTCTTTCCAACATAATGGAAAACGCCGATGTTTTTGATTTGAACTGATTGACTTTGATTTTCCATCACTTATCAATCACTTATCTTAAGGTGTGACTGCAGTCAAGAGCTAATTAATGAATCAACATAATAAAAAGAAATAAAAGCTTACAATAAAAAAACGCATCGATGTGTTCATAGGCGCCGATGTTACAGACTGAATGACAAAAACACAGACAAACACGTAAAAGTTATAACATCTCGATGTTTTAAGTCGATTCCAAATAATTTCATAGTACCATAGTAGGAGAGTCCAAGAGGAGATTTTTGACTCGAGCTTGGCAGATGAACATAAGGGATACCTCTCATGTTGTTGATTACTTCCGCCAAGTATGAGCCCTTTATTTTAGGGGGGCAACCCGTCAAAATATTTATAAACTTCGATCACAAATACTAGTTAGATTAAGGCAGGGTAGATTTGGGACGAAACCTGACTCTGCCGGCTGTTGTCAGATCTATTTTAAATAGCGAGAAGACATGGGAAACAGTTGTTACTTTTGTGTACTGACTGTAATGACCCAGCGGAGCGAATAAGGAAGACTGGCATAGATTGTCATCCGATCCGGGTAGATTAGGATAGTTTAGTTTCTAGCCGAGAAGTGTGCATTTTGAAAATTGATTTGACCTTAACGTCAGGGAGGAGGGTTAGATAGCTGCATGCTTATCACTTCATGACGTTTAGGTCCAGCCCGGGATGTTCTCACCAATATAAAGGGTTCATGCTCGGTGGTGGTATTCAACAAGACTAAAAGTAACCTCTCTTACTTACATCTGGCGCACTCGAGTATTTCTAAAAATCTCCTTTTGACCGCCTACACAATTATTAAATTAAAGTGTAATTACTTTTAATTTAATAATTATGTAGGTTTATAAATTATACATAATTATTATTAATCACTATATTCATCTGCCGTGAAATAATCGATAATGTTTGCAATTTTTTGTCACTAACGAAGCAAAGAATCGTCTACGTCCTAGACATTAAATAAACAAAACAATAGATTTGACGTGACTAAAATGCTCTAAAGTAGAAACAGTTCGTTTAACATCAAAAAGTTCACATCCGTCATTGTTCATATAATATTAAAGGCTTACTGTAATTATTAAAATTTATTTGAAAAAGATAAAAATAAAAAAAGTAGGTTTTTTGAATTTTTCACATAAATTTTGAGGTTATGTGAAAAGAACAAAAGTTTTAGATCTTTTTATTACCTACAACTTTGACATATAACTTCTTTACCATAGGACTTTTAGTTTTGCCGGAAATCGAAAAAATCCGTTTTTTACCCCTAAACCCTCACCCTCTACCTCAGATCACCCGTAATCTATTTTTCCTTTCATTTTTATGATATTCTCTTCCTTTTGCAATGGGTTTCATCCTATTGTGATTTTCTTTTACTATTTATTATTTTTAAGGCTATCTGCACTGGACTAATAAGCTAGTGACCTATGTATAAAGTCGCCTATAACAAACCGACAATTACCAGGCGAGGTACGAGTACGTTAATCAGTTAACCGTGCAAAAACCTGTCTAAACCACAATTTCATCATTCAAATCAAAATACTAGGAATATTTTATAAGATTAAGATACTTTACTCCCGAACACGACTTGACGACCTCCGTGGCGCAGTGGTATGCGCGGTGGATTTATAAGACGGAGGACCTGGAGGGGTCGATTCCCAGCGGGGCAGATTGAGATTTTTCTTAATTTGTCTTGGTCTGGCTGGTGGGAGGCTTTCGCTGTGGCTAGTTACCACCCTATCATACAAGATATCGTGTAGAAACCGAAAGGGGTGTGGATTTTCGTCCCACTCCTAACAAGTTAGCCCGCTTCCATCTTAGACTGCATCATCACTTAAAATCAAGTGTGATAGCAGTCAAGGGCCAACTTGTAGTCGATAAAAAAAGAACAACTTTTTACTCTTCCAGGCAGCAGCAAGCAATAAATATCACATATGACATCTATACAGAACGTTGGTTCATTGCATTAGACCTGATAAGTGGAACACCGCTCTAGACATTGGTAGCACATAGAGGACTTGATTTCTCATAATACAATACGAAAAATAATACTTGGACTTTGGGTTTGGGTTAAGCTTGCTATCTTCCAAATCTAATTCCAGGAGAACAAAAACAACACTAGCTGTCGCTGAGGTACGTTCCTTATACCGTGAAGCTATCGTACCAAACGTTCAGCTTGTACAAAATTATGAAGATAGAGGTATAACAACCTCTTTTTACAAGATAGGATTGCAGTCGAGGACTGCAGTCACACCTGATGGCATGTGGTGATGCAATCTAAGATGGAAGTGAGCTAACCCTTTTAGTTTCTACACAATATCGTACCGTAACGCTAAATCACTTGGCGGTATGTCTTTGTCAGTAGGCTGCTAACTAGCCTCGGCCAAAGCCTGGACCAATTTAGAAAATCAGCTCAGTCGGGAAACAAACTTAGGACGTCTAACAAATCCACTGCGCCACAGTTTACACTACGGCAAAGTTTAGCTCTAAAGAAATAATTTTAATAATTTACCGCTGGTTAATATTTTAAATAAGGAAAACATATCTGAAATTATAGTATATATTCACAAAGGGTAACTGCTTGAATGATAATTAATAATATAATTAAAATTCAATATAAAAACGTTTAGACAGTTTTTGTGCCAAATTAAATAAAACGTCATTTCGTCAACACAACAAGCTAGTTAAGTTAGATAAGTAAAATCTTCAGCTATATTCCTTGAATTCACACCGTACTTGATGAAAATAAATACGAAATAAAAGTCTGTCTATCTGTTTATTACCTTTTCACAACTAAACCACTGTTCCGAATAAAAAAAAAATAATGTGACTGCAGTGAAAAGCTCGATTCGTTTCGTGAGGATGAAGAAAGTTCTCTGTGGCCGTCAACTTTCTTTAAAACTCCGCACCAGACTCCTACAGTGCTACATATGGCCCGTACTTTTATATGGTTGTGAAGCATGGACCCTAGTGGAAGACCTTCGTAAAAAGCTTGGAGCCTTTGAGATGTGGACATACCGTAGGATGCTCCGCATTAGCTGGACAGCTAAAGTGTCTAACACTGAGGTTCTTGCCAGAATGCAAAAAAAGACGGAGATAATCAAGACCATCAAGCAGCGAAAGATCTCGTACCTAGGACATATTTTACGACATGAAAGGTACCGCTTGCTGCAGACTATTATGATGGGAAGGATCTCAGGAAAAAGAGGTGTGGGAAGGAGGAAGATGTCCTGGCTAAGAAACATAAGGGAGTGGACAGGCATAAAGTCTATTGAACAACTATTCCGCCTAACCATGGACAAGGAGAGGTTCCTTCAGTAATGGAGAGGCACTCGAAGAAGAAGAAGAAATGAAAAGCTAAGTTGTAATGAATAAAAATAAAACATTCAAAAATCAATGTACCTACCCAATTTGCGAAGCTTAACTTGGTGTTAAGCTAAGATTTGTTTCACACAAGACATTAAAAAACAAAATCTCTAAAAAGTCCACACGAATCGAGTCGGACATCCTATGGTTAATGTAAAAATCCAGTCTATACTAATGCCAAACTCGATCGAGAATGCTCGTCAACAAACGAATTTAAAATGAAGGTAGAAAATGCAACACATTTTATGCCTAATAAATATTAAATTATATTTTGTTATTTAAAAAAACCTTATTTAAAAGATATTGAATATATTAATTAGTTTTAAGCTTACTAATCTAATTTATTGACAGGAATTCGTCATTAACTAGTTAATTTAAAAAAATAGGTGTAAAAAGACTAGTGATTTCTACCTTCATTTTTAATTGACGACCTCCGTGGCGCGGTGGTATGCGCGGTGGATTTATGAGACGGAGGTCCTGTGTTCGATTCTCGGCGGGGCAGATTAAGATTTTTCTTAATTTGTCTTGGTCTGGCCGGTGGGAGGCTTTTGCCGTGGCTAGTTACCACCCTACCGACAAACTATTTTAAACTCAAATTTGACTAATAATAATAACACTACTGACATGCTATTTTTAAGGCCTTATTTTAATATTAGCATAAATTTTCATTTATCTGTGTTTAATTTACTGTATGAATTATTTTGTAGTTTATCTTTTAATTTTGAAGTATTTTGCACGCCTTTATGGTAAAACATGCTTGGTTCTACAATTATGCATAAATGTCACTGATTAGTACCCATGTTTATGGCAAATAAATGATTATTATATTATATTATTATAAAGATTATTATAAACATTCTCAATCGAATTTGGTTTTAGTATAAATAATATCACAGAATACATAATAGTAATAGTAGTACAGGAATATCCTGGCATTCAACTGTACAACTTTATATAACTTGATATGTGACATGCAATTTCTCATTAACAGGCGGTGGAGTCCACTGCTGGACATAGGCCTTTTTTATGGACTTCCCAACGATCCTGAGCCGCCTATTGCCAGCAGCTCTTGGCGACACGTTTGATATCGTCAGTCCACCTGGCGGGGGGTCGATCAACACTGCGCTTTCCGGTGCGGGGTCGCCATTCTAGCGCCTTGGACCCCAACGTCTATCAGCTGTTCGAACCACGTGCCCCGCCCATTGCCACTGCAGTTGAGAGTTCTATATCTACTACTTTAAATGAAAATATTTAAAAACAATAATGTCTAATTTTATTTTAATTATTTTATAAAACACCAATAACTCAGGAAGGGCATTGATAAGTCTTATCAGTGAAGGAAGCAGTAAGCACAAAAAACATTGCATTCGAAAGATTTGCAGTTGCTTTACATATTGAATAGGTACCTTATTTCAAATATGAAATAAAAATGTGACTTTTATTTATAATTTTATTCAAATCAAATAAATATTAAAATGATTGTTTTGTTATCTTACGATCTCAAGGTACGAGGTATAATTGTGCAGGTACAGATGTCTACAATACGGGCTCTAATGACAGGTACCTACATAGTATTCTCACAGGAACGAGATCTACGCAGATGAATCCGAACCACACAAAATATCGAGACAGGCATAAAAATTTACATTAAAATCTAATAAGTATATAAAATTCCCCTGTCACAATGTTTGTTACCGTACTCCTCCGAAACGGCTTTACCGATTTTTACGTCACGTACCTATATATATATATATATCTGATGATGATATCTTGGGAAAATTTAAGGAACTCTTTAAATTTTATAGGCGCACTTACAGCGATTTCGGTTTTTGTGTAAGTATCGGTAGCTTTTTGGCTATTAGTGCCGTATAATATACTATGAGAGTATAGTACGTGTCGATAAATCACTAAAAAGTAAGAAATAAATGTCATTTAGTTGCTTTAATTTACTTTATAAGCATATCTAGGAGTCGGTGCCAGCCAAGGTTTCTACTTTAAGGACGTTAAACTAGAACCCACAAACTGCTTTACTACGTTAAATAAATGTTCCTTAAACTTGGCTGGCACCGACTTCTTAGAAATGCTTAATTTAAGTAAATTAAAGCAACTAAATGACGCAGTTATTTCTTATATGTTTAGTGCGTTTTGAGTCGTTTCTATTTTTTGTTAAAATATGTTATAATAATTATGTATTTGATTTGTTGGATGCATTTAAACCAGATAACAGAAAATATGGAAAAATACAACAAAAAATTTGAAAACAAATGCAGTTCTCCAGTCTCCACACATTTTGTATGCAACGGCAAATTCAGCTACAATGTTGTTACACACACATACTATTGAGAACAAAGCCTTACTATTGAGAACAGATTGACACAGAGATAGATTATAGTTTGGTATAACACATAAATAACTTTTTAGCTTAATATACAGCTTACCACAGGAACCGTCTTTACGCGGGTGAAATTTCAGGGGACTGCTAGTAATAAAAAAAAAACAAAAAATTTTTTGGAATGTTTGCAATTTACATCATACAAAACAAGATCCAACTTCGATCGTCTTTTAATCACTATAACAATAATCCTACCTTAAATGTCTGCGAATTGCACTACTATTTAGCATACGAAACTAGTTTATATTGAAACTAGCGATCCCAATGGACACAACCTACAAGTGTGAAAAATTTCTCATAAGAAAACAGCTTCGTTTGGTTAAAAATGACGATCGAGAGAACCTGTTTCGGGCCCATGTTCCGTTCTGCGAAACGGTATAATATTTATCTCTTGACGACGTCCGTGCGCAGTATGCATGGTGGATTTATAAGACAGATTTTTCGGGTTCGATTCCATGCTGGTGCCATTAAGGTTTTCTTAACTGGTTGAGGTCTGTTGCCCGTAAAGTCGTACCGCGAAGTTTGTCTACTACTTGTAACTAGCCACGGCGAAAGCCTCCCACCAGCCAGAACCAGACAAATTAAGAAAAATCTTATCTGCCCCGCCGGGAATCGAACCCAGGACCTCCGTCTTATGAATCCACCGCGCATACCACTGCGCCACGGAGGTCGTCAAACGTCGCTTAACGGAGGTCGCTTAACGGTTCGACTTTTTCGGTAGGGTGGTAACTAATCGAATTCAGGGCCTCCGTTTTATAAATCTACCGAGCATATCGCATATGCGGCATGTATGCCTATTCATGCATACAGTCGACAAACACACCAGTCTTATACCACCCCCCATTTTACGAAGATATCCTTGATATTTCGGTATGGTACATCCCATCCCATAGAAATGAAATAGTAAGCGATATTTTTGATTTCGCCACACTCTACTACTTTTCTCTACACAGAAAGAGATACAAAATAAGAAAGCGCTAGCTGGGAATTTTAAAAGATTCTTATGTTATTATGTGATAGTATTAGAGAGTGTTAAGTACGACTCAAAGATCAGATTTCAAAGAGAGTAGTGTAACTCTGTGTAGAGTTTTGCTCTCTTCGAAATCTGATAACCTGCTTACAGTTGCATGATTCGTTGCATTCATTTTGGCATTACTTTAAAGGATAATATTTTTACTAGCATCTTTAGGCATCCTAGACGTGTCAGAGAAAATGATCCGATACTGCGATGGATTTGTAAAGATTCGTAAAGTGGCTCTACGTGTCTACGTCTGATATCGTTTACTATCCTAGTTACGTTGTTGGCGTGACCGCTGCCAGCAGTCATCCGTCACGTAACCGGCACGTAACAGGTATGTACGAGTACCCAAACTGCGCCGATTTACGAATGTGTTTCCGTGTTTACACCTAACATCGTGTTTATTAGCTTCCAATTCATCTCTGATGTAACACTTATTAAAGTGTCTTATCATGTTTAAAATTATCTATACTTCTTTTACTTCGATAGCACTTTACTTAGGTAGGTGAAAGCCACGGTAAAAGCGATACTTTTTTACCCACCCCTATTACACATATCTACATTGTGTTTACTCTTATATTCTATAGTACACGAGTATATTTTGTAAATAACAAAAAAAAAAACCGACTCATAATGCACTAAAAAGTAAAAAATAACTGTGTCATTTAGTTGCTTTAATTTACTTAAGCATATCTATAATGTCAGTGCCAGCAAGTTTAAGGAACATTTATTTAACGTAGTAAAGCAGTTTGTGGGTTCTAGGTAATGTCTTAAAAGTAGAACCCTTGGCTGGCACCGACTTTAAGATATGCTTAAGTAAACTAAATGACACAATTATTATTAGAGTCGATTCTATTTTTTGTTATTTACAAAATATACTCGTGTATTGTAAAATACAAGAGTAAGATCGTGTATTGTAAGATCCTAACATGACAACGACAATGGGACCATCTTGGAAGTGTGCCCTTTCTAATAAAAAAAGAATTATCAAAATCGGACAACTCTGTTAAAAGTTATGCGTGGTCATACAAAAAAAATATACGTGTCGAAAATCGAAATGAGAACCTCCTCCGTTTTTTTTCGTTGGTTAATAAAGTAACGCAAGACAGCGGAACACCAGCGGCCCGGAGTGGAACGCATCTTCTGCCCCACGGTTAGTCCGCTATTGACGGAAGATGTTATTCTCAGTCAATTATTATATTAGTTTTCCTACGTGTTTTGGCTTGCTTGCTTAATATAAGTTGAAACACAATGTGTGAATCAGTTGTTTCGTGTGAAAATGTGATCAAAAGTAGAGGCAGTTAGACACCGGAAATCAAAGATAAAACAGACTAATATGCCTAAACGATTCACAAACTCCTTAGTAGTAAAGAGAGCTTTATGTCACTTGGTATAAATGACAAATTGGTATCACCTGCTGAACTAGTTATGAAAAAAAAGATATCAAAGCATAAGACTTATCGTTTTTTATCGATTTAATGGCGGTCAAAAAAAACGTACGTCACCTGAGGTTTTGTGATTATCTTCATTTGCAACCAGGACACTATATTTTCATTCATTTATTTTATTTGTAACGTAATCTTCAAAAGTATCCTAGTTTGAAGAGTTAAAGTTATTATTTGAGAGTCATAACAAGAGTATAAATCTAAATAACTCTCCAATAACAAAACAGCAAGGGTGGCAACGAAATTAAAACTCTGACGACTCGGACATTATTTCTATTGCTAACTCGAACAAAATAAATAATACACTTTAAATTTGGAAATTAGAAGTTCAGTTCAGTAGGACTATTGACATTACATACCACCCACAGACTATCAGGATTAATGATTCAATCTCTATAATTGTTTACCACACGTATATAGAGCTTGGACAGTCAAACTTTCAGTTCGACTGTTAAAGGTTTTCTATATAAATTTTTTTAACAAAATAGAACCGACTCAAAACGCACTAAAAAGTAAAAAATAACTATGTCATTAAGTTGCTTTAATTTACTTAAGCATATCTATGAAGTCGGTGCCAGCCAAGTTTAAGGAACATTTATTTTACGTAGCAAAGCAGTTTGTGGGTTCTAGGTAATGTCCTTAAAGTAGAAACCTTGGCTAGCACCGACTCCTAGATATGCTTAAGTAAATTAAAGCAACTAAATGACACAGTTATTTTTTACTTTTTTGAGTCGGTTCTATTTTTTGTTAAAAATTTTTATTTCTTACTTTTTAGTTATTTATCGCCACGTAACGTGCTCGTACTATACTGTCATAGTATATTATACGGCACTAGTAGCCAAAAAGCTACCGATACCGAGACAAAAACCGAAATCGCCGTAAGCGTGCCTCCAAAATTTGAAGAGTTCCTTCAATTTCCCCAGGATATCATCATCCGATCCTAATGACAATGGGACCACCTTGGAAGTATGCCCTTTCTAATAAAAAAAGAATTATCAAAATCGGACAACTCTGTAAAAAGTTATGCGTGGTCATACATATAAAAAAAAAAAAAAATATATATACGTGTCGAATTGAGAACCTCCTCCGTTTTTTTCGTCGGTTAAAAACATCAGTTCAGTTTTTATAAAAGCCCCTCTTATTCCAACAGTTTCCATCTAAACATAATATTTCTATCAATTACAAAAATACACGCGCTGTTGTTAATTAGTAAGCTACAATTTTAAAGCGACCATCATTCAAGTTATGGGTAGCAAATATATAGACTAGGTAGGCAAATAATTGTAATCAGTAATCACGCTTAATAATGCACAAGCAAATAATAGTGCAGATATATGATGGGTATATATTATAACAGTAACGTATCTAGATATTATGTTACCTACGCGGTTACATTAAATGTAATTCTAATGAATATTATGAACACGATCGTGTAGTTTCATAAACATTATTACATAATTATACTTCTGTAAGAAAATAATAATCAAATACAAAGAACAAATTAAATATAAATACAAAAATTCTTTTATATATCTACTCGTACATATAAAAATAAATGTTTTTTAAAAATAAAACAGCTTTTCACTAAACGCATCAATGAGATCAATAAAAAACGGTACTTACATGAAATATCCAGTTTTTTAAAATTTTGGCTGTCTGTTTGTTTGTTTCGGCTAATCTCCGAAACTACCAGTCGGATTATAAAAAATATTTTTGTAACAATAGCCAGCTATATGAGGAGTGACATAGGCTAATTTATATGCAGATATTTTCACAGGAGCAAAATCTACGCGGTGGAAACCGCGGTCCATCCCTAGTTTCTTATAAGAATGTTTATGTATGTTTGGCTGGAAGGCTTCGGCCATGTCTAGTTACCAAGACGTATCGCCAAGCGATTTAGCGTTCTGGTACGACATCGTGTAGAAACCGAAATAGGTGTGGATTTCATGCTTTTCCAAAGAAGTTAGCCTGCTTAGCTTAGGCATCTTAGATTGCATTGTCACTTACCTTCAGGTATAATTGCAGTCAAGGGCTAACTTGTAATTAAAAAAAAAAGCGTATTTATTTATTGCACATACACATATACGTTTATATACACATACATTACTCGTATAATTATATCTCTTTGCATAAACAATAACTGGATAATACTTACAATTGATTTATAGATATTTATAATTGCACGGACATATCCAACTACATTACTTATGCTGTACGGAGGACGCGAACGAGCTTTGCTCGGTTATTAATATTTGTTAGATAATGGTTTTATAGGTACAGAAAAAAACTGCTACTGAAACTAAAACAGCTACTTTATTGCTCCAATCTTGCTCTTAGTAGTAGCAGACAATTCATAAGTTTCACTATAGTCTGAACATAGGTACCTACGTACAGGGCTCATGACGGTTTTCGAGCGATCGCAAAATTGAAAACTGACTGACTTCTGTGTGGCTAGTGTAAGATTTTACCGCGTCGATATCGAGAACGGTAAACGCAAATTTTATATGACACTGACACTCATCCATTTGAGTTTTCTCTCGATACTGCCAGGGGCGCTGCTTCAATTCTATATAAAATTTGACTTTACACGAATGTGAAGTTTTCCATTTGTTTTGATGAAAGCACTCTGACCGATCAAACTGATCGAATGAACCGACCACTGGAGACTGCTGTACATCGCATAACCTAAGACCTCATCATTATCAATTAGTCTATTTAAAGGCCTACTTCCATTCTTGTAGGAGAGTGGAACTGGAGCGTAAACGCACCAAGCTGCTCCAATGCGAGTTGGCGGGCTTAAGATTATAATGTCTTGTTCATTAACGATCATTATCGGATGTAACAACAACAACTCCGGTCTTGAAGAATGAAAAATTCAGAATTATTTCGTGACCCGACCCAAGATTTGAATCCAGGACCTGGTAATCGTAGCCAGATAGACTAACGAGGCAATCAGACCTAAACCCTAAAAGATTCACAAACTCCTTAGTAGTAAAGAGAGCTTTATGTCACTTGGTATAAATGACAAATTGGTATCACCTGCTGAACTAGTTATGAAAAAAAAGATATCAAAGCATAAGACTTATCGTTTTTTATCGATTTAATGGCGGTCAAAAAAAACGTACGTCACCTGAGGTTTTGTGATTATCTTCATTTGCAACCAGGACACTATATTTTCATTCATTTATTTTATTTGTAACGTAATCTTCAAAAGTATCCTAGTTTGAAGAGTTAAAGTTATTATTTGAGAGTCATAACAAGAGTATAAATCTAAATAACTCTCCAATAACAAAACAGCAAGGGTGGCAACGAAATTAAAACTCTGACGACTCGGACATTATTTCTATTGCTAACTCGAACAAAATAAATAATACACTTTAAATTTGGAAATTAGAAGTTCAGTTCAGTAGGACTATTGACATTACATACCACCCACAGACTATCAGGATTAATGATTCAATCTCTATAATTGTTTACCACACGTATATAGAGCTTGGACAGTCAAACTTTCAGTTCGACTGTTAAAGGTTTTCTATATAAATTTTTTTAACAAAATAGAACCGACTCAAAACGCACTAAAAAGTAAAAAATAACTATGTCATTAAGTTGCTTTAATTTACTTAAGCATATCTATGAAGTCGGTGCCAGCCAAGTTTAAGGAACATTTATTTTACGTAGCAAAGCAGTTTGTGGGTTCTAGGTAATGTCCTTAAAGTAGAAACCTTGGCTAGCACCGACTCCTAGATATGCTTAAGTAAATTAAAGCAACTAAATGACACAGTTATTTTTTACTTTTTTGAGTCGGTTCTATTTTTTGTTAAAAATTTTTATTTCTTACTTTTTAGTTATTTATCGCCACGTAACGTGCTCGTACTATACTGTCATAGTATATTATACGGCACTAGTAGCCAAAAAGCTACCGATACCGAGACAAAAACCGAAATCGCCGTAAGCGTGCCTCCAAAATTTGAAGAGTTCCTTCAATTTCCCCAGGATATCATCATCCGATCCTAATGACAATGGGACCACCTTGGAAGTATGCCCTTTCTAATAAAAAAAGAATTATCAAAATCGGACAACTCTGTAAAAAGTTATGCGTGGTCATACATATAAAAAAAAAAAAAAAATATATATACGTGTCGAATTGAGAACCTCCTCCGTTTTTTTCGTCGGTTAAAAACATCAGTTCAGTTTTTATAAAAGCCCCTCTTATTCCAACAGTTTCCATCTAAACATAATATTTCTATCAATTACAAAAATACACGCGCTGTTGTTAATTAGTAAGCTACAATTTTAAAGCGACCATCATTCAAGTTATGGGTAGCAAATATATAGACTAGGTAGGCAAATAATTGTAATCAGTAATCACGCTTAATAATGCACAAGCAAATAATAGTGCAGATATATGATGGGTATATATTATAACAGTAACGTATCTAGATATTATGTTACCTACGCGGTTACATTAAATGTAATTCTAATGAATATTATGAACACGATCGTGTAGTTTCATAAACATTATTACATAATTATACTTCTGTAAGAAAATAATAATCAAATACAAAGAACAAATTAAATATAAATCCAAAAATTCTTTTATATATCTACTCGTACGTATAAAAATAAATGTTTATTAAAAATAAAACAGCTTTTCACTAAATCTCATTGATGAGATCAATAAAAAACGGTACTTACATGAAATATTCAATTTTTAACATTTTTGGCTGTCTGTCTGTTTGTTTTGGCTAATCTCCGAACTACCAGTCGGATTATAAAAAATATTTTTGTAACTATGGCCGGCTATATGAGGAGTGACATAGACTAATTTATATCCAGATATTTTCACAGGAGCAAAATTTACTCGGTGGAAACCGCGATCCTTCCCTAGTTTCTTATAAGAATGTTTATGTACGTTTGGCTGGAAGGCTTCGGCCATGTCTAGTTACCAAGATGTATCGCCAAGCGATTTAGCGTTCTGGTACGACATCGTGTAGAAACCGAAATAGGTGTGGATTTCATGCTTTTCCAAAGAAGTTAGCCTGCTTAGCTTAGGCATCTTAGATTGCATTGTCACTTACCTTCAGGTATAATTGCAGTCAAGGGCTAACTTGTAATTAAAAAAAAGCGTACTTATTTATTGCGAATACACATATATATTTATATACACATACATTACTCGTATAATTATATCTCTTTGCATAAACAATAACTGGATAATACTTACAATTGATTTATAGATATTTATAATTGCAAGGACATATCCAACTACATTACTTATACTGTACTGAGGACGCGAACGAGCTTTGCTCAGTTATTAATATTTGTTGGATCATGATTTTATAGGTACAGAAGAAAACTGCTAAAACTACTGCTACTTTATTGCTCCAATCTTGTAGTAGCAGACAATTCATATGTTTCGCTATAGTCTGGACATACTCGTAGGTGCCTAGGTACAGGCCGCATGGCGGCTTTTGAGCGATCGCAAAAGTGAAAACTGACCGACTTCTGACCGATCAAACTGATTGAATGAACCGACCACTGGAGACTGCTGTACATCGCATGACCTAAGACCTCATCATCATTAAGTCTATTTAAAGGCTCACTACACGGCCAGCCCTCCATCCTTGTGGGAGAGTGGAACTGGAGCGTAAACCCACCAAGCTGCTCTAATGCGAAATGGTGGGTTTAAGATTATAATGTCTTGTTCATTAACGATCACTATCGGATGTAACAACAACAACTCCGGTCATGAAGAATGAAAAATTCAGAATCATTTCGTGACTCGGCCCAAGATTTGAATCCAGGACCTGATGATCGTAGCCAGATAGACTAACGAGGCAATCAGACTTAAACCCTAAAAGTTGCTAAAACCTTAATCTTACCTTATCTACCTACCATGTTACGCCAATTCCAATTTTAAACCTTATAAACATACTGACTATGAGCAATAAACTGTATGTAGGACATGGCTAAAATTCTACCCAAAATTAAATAAATTGAATAAAAACAGTATTTTACCATAATAAAAAAACAGTTGATGATAAAATAAAAAAGATTCTTTAAAAATAATATACTAATCAATTCTACTTTCGCGTTTATGAAAGCCGAACGACGATGAATGTGTCGTCCGGCAATTTATTAAAATGCTTACAAAGTTAAAAAACGTATTACGTGTAAGCATATTAAGTAATATGCTTTATAAGGTATACCTAACTAATGATAAGAGGGACGTGAAACTAATTCAATTAAGAAAGAAAATGAAATTTATTTAACCCAAATATCTTTCTTGATCGGACCGCATCCGAGCATGCGTACGATTTTAATAGAGCTTTAATATGTCAATCGAAAAGGCTAATCAAATAAGTACAAGAGGATAATTGATGCATAAATAATTAACAATATAAAATATTAAAACTATGCTCACTCAAAAATCCTTTCCAATGCAACAAACGAGTGCACTAACGGGAAAATTGGCGTTTCACTTGATCTCACGTATGTTTACAATCGAGAGGCGTGCGCATCCGCCGGCGCGCTAAACACAACTGTTCCTCAACAGCCTTGTATAACCTCTTGGCAGAATAAAGTTACCTTTCTAAGTTTGGATCCGCGAATCGACAGGTGTGGACGGTGGACGTCTTCGTATCTACCTACTTCAATGAACAACAATGGAGGTCACAAGTTCAAAACCTCCGCGACAGCAATTTGCGTAAAATATGCCATTGCCGATTTGTTGACTGCTCATTCTTTGGAAGAGATATAATTACTGGGAACACTTGTGATCGGCGCTTGTGTGTCGTTGTTTATTTGCCTACAGAATGATGCAAAAACAGCTGAACGAATTTCGATGGAATTTGGTACACGGACAATTTATAACCCCGATATCAATTGTTAATCACAATACAAAAGATATCTACATTTTATCTTTTATAACCTAGGACTGCGTGCAGTGGAATGTGCATTTTTTGAATTTGCCTTTTACATTTTTAACTGAAAAACACCCATATGGTAAAGAAACGTTTTTAATTTAACGATATTTCCAAACAATAAAAGTTCAAAATTGTATTAAGAAATACCATATTATTAACATTACATTATTCGTTTTATCGTTTCACAGTTTATGTGTGAGTTTTGCCAATAAAATTTGGTTCACTTGAAAATATATTTGATATTTCTACAATTTTTATCAAATCAAAATATAAAATGGTTTTTTTCGTTTCCAAATTTGTTTTACTATCATCAGTGATATATTCTAATTTTCTACTAGTAAGCTGTGTAATTCCTTCTTTAAGTGTTGTAAAAGGTAGAGTCTAATATTTGATTAGGTGTTAAATGTAAGTTATTAGTTTTACTATGCGCCTATGTATGTGTGTTTAACAGTCAACAGCAAATTTATTGAAAAAAGAAGACAAGACACTTTAGAAATATGTAAACTATTTAACGAAGAAAACAATCGACATAAAATATCCAACATAAATAAGCTATCACCATCAAAGCATCGATTAAAGAGGGATGTTGATTCTAACAAAATTGATAACCCAATTTTAAAACTACAAGATATAATGAGGGTTGAAAAAATTATAGACAAATTATATGATGACGATGAAGAGAACGGCAATCATATAACTTATAGACAAAGGAATATTGGAAATGTTACCAAGGTATACAGATAACAATTGAGCTAGTTTGAGATACATCTTTCCATATCATACTATTTTCTCGTTGTCAATCTAATCATCAGTTTACCAATTTCGTAGGCAGTTAATCGACGATTTAATTTTGCACCCGCTCAACTTTTTGGCCCGTCCAGTAAGGAAGAAGAGTCAACTCCAACTTCGAATGTAGTAAAGCTTGCAGACGTTAACATACCTTGGATAAAGAAATGGAAACATGGAATCTTGCCTTATTTTATTGATTCTAATACATATGGTACGTACAAGTGTCATGCGAAATAAGTTTAATTTATTGCAACTTAAACATCGTGTTAGTTTATTAAAACTTTTAATTATCATTTTCTAGATTCTCTTCTCTCAGAAACTATATTAAAAGCTTTCGAATATATTGAAAAAGTGACCTGCATCCGGCTGCAACGTCTTAGAGAAAAACCAGTGGATCAACAATCATTGCAAAATGTTGAATGGCTTTACATAACTAACCCTTCCGGTATAAGACAGTGTGTCCATAGCAATGAACGCAAACCTAATGCTGGTGTCCAGGTAAGTATGCCTCTACCATCGTCTCTATTGAAATTTCTTCGTAATTTTCAAAAATATATTGTAATGAAATAATTTTTGCTACTTATTCATTAACATCACCTTAGTGGGCTGTAGACTTCTTCTAGTGGACATAATGACTTCCTCCTGTAGAGTGTTTTAAACACCGTGATGCTGGGTGTCTGGTCCATATAAGATAACACCCGATAATGGCGACACAGGGCAAGCAGGTTGATCATTCATCAAAAATAAAACCAAATAAGAATGGATATACCACAATTTAGTCCCCAGAGCCTCGTCAGTCTGTCCGCACCTCGGGAAAGAGGTGGCTAATTGAGAAGATTGAGGTGAGGTTCTTACACGCCACTTTTAACATAAGTACAATGAAACATTTAGTTGAGCAAGTACAAACAATGAAACAAAGTGATCGAAACATGAGAACGTTATTATGTTCGAGTAAACATCTTTTTAGGATGTTTTAGTTCCAGAACGATTTGTTAATTGTTTTACCGTAAAATCGACATGGTATTACCGCACTGAATTGTTAGTTTTTTACGACTAATTGCATTTTTAATTAATATAATTTTTTATCTTCATAAAGAACTTCTGTAAAGTACTGCCTATCTACACCAGCTACTGCAGCTATATTTATGCTGGTCTACATAATCATAATTTCTTTAACGAATGTAGGCCCTGTTTATTTTCGCTGTAGATGGTGGTTCTTGGCTACGATTGCTTATCGCAGGGTGAAATAGCTCATGAAATTATGCACGTGCTCGGCTTTTCCCATGAACATACGCGCAGCGATAGAGATCGCTACATTACCATACTGTGGGATAACATCAAACCTGGTAAAGCAAAATTAAATTTATTTTTTCTATAAACCTATAAATTTCAATAATCAGCTAAATAAAATTATAATTTGGAAACATGGAAATATAATGAAGAAGAATATGTTATGTCCATTATTTATATAATTAATTTATTAACATTTTTGAATGATATAAAAAATATTTTATGAACCTTTTGATTGCAATAATAAATGTCCACTTAAATTTGGAGATCGTTTATTATCGAATACAGCTTCTCATAAAACGTTTAAATGCATTGAGGTTTTTAATATAAGTTTTGCACTATCCGTCAATGGGTGTCCCCTCGTACTTCTAAAATAAGGGAATATTTTTTTAGACAAACTACACATGTTTTAACATGGCGAACGTACAGTTTTTTGTTAAAAACAAAATGAAATTTAATCAAAATAATATAAAGTTTGTAATTAGAGAGAAGTCAAGAGCAAAAACTATACTAAAGTACCATTTACCATTAGGACCATAAAAGAAGTGCATATGAAATTAAATTCCTAAACGGTATCACCCATAAAATTTTTAATTCTGGAAATATAATGATAATATTTGTAATTTTAAATTAATTTGTTACTTTTAAAGGATATAAAAAATATTTCATGACCAGGCAAGGAGATCGTTTATTAAATCTTCCATATGATTATGCAAGCGTCTTGCACTATCCATCACGGGCATTTTCTAAAAATGGGCAAATAACTGTCATGGCGAACGTAAGTAACTTTCAAGTAAATATTATGTATAATAAAAAGAAGAAATGTACTAAATTACCTTTAAAAGAAGAGCATATGAAATAAAATAGCAAAACGGTACTCAAACAGCTAATTGTATATATAGGTTTCAAGATTTTTCAACAGTAGCTTAAGCTAAGCCTGAAGAAAGGCTCTAAGAAGAAAAAAGATATCCTGGCTGCGAAACATAAGGCAATGGACTGACATAAAGACCTCCGTGGCGCAGTGGTTTGCGCGGTGGATTTATAAGATTGAGGTCCTGGGTTCGATTCCCGGCGGGGCAGATTGAGATTTTTCTTAATTTGTCTTGGTCTGGCTGGTGGGAGGCTTTCGCCGTGGCTAGTTACCACCCTAGCGACAAAGACGTACCGCCAAGCAATTTAGCGTTCCGGTATGATGTCGTGTAGAAACCGAAGGGCTGTGGATTTCATCCTACTCCTAACAAGTTAGCCCGCTTCCATCTTAGATTGCATCATCGCTTAACATCAGGTGTGATAGCAGTCAAGGGCCAACTTGTAGTCGTTAAAAAAAAAACTGTTCCGCCTAGCCATGGACAAGGAAAAGTTTAAGCTGATCGCCAAATTTTAGCAATGGAGAAGCACTTAAAGAAAACGGAGAAAGGCTTTGCTTTTTTTAAACTGGCGTCCTACAAAATCGAATTGAAAAATTAAAATTAGTCTTTCACATACATATTTACTAGTTTATGAGATTATTCAAAGTTAATTCATTAATTTAAAAAAATTATGTTATTTAACATTTACAGTCTGATACTAAAGTTGGTCAACGTGAAGTTCTCAGTGAACTAGATGTGGAAAAGATAGGAATTATTTATGGTCGTGAATGTGTTAATCGAAACACAGACTATTTACTGAAAACATGTCCAAGTGTTGTGAAAGAGGCGCCCCAACCTGAAGAAGCTCTACCAGAACATATCGATGAATATTTCAAAGATAGAATATGGCCTTATGGAATCGTTAACTATCAAATGAAGGATAACTTAGAATTTTGTGAGTACACTTCAAAGATTATCGTTAACTAGCTTTCCTGCGATCTTAACCTTAGATTTATTCCTGTGGTAGCAAAATAGCACATAAAAAATCTATACTATAATATGGTTATGTATTTCTATGTCAAATATCCAGATCCATTCAATCTTTCTTGACTTGTAAATGTATTTTTTTATCGACTACAAGTTGGCCCTTGACTACTATTGTTAAGTGATGATGCAGTCTAAGATGGAAGTGATTTATTATTTATTAACTACAAGTTGGCCCTTGACTGCTATCACACCTGATGTTAAGTGATGTGGGACGAAAATCCACACCCCGTTCGGTTTCTACACGACATCGTACCGGAACACTAAATCGCTTGGCGATACGTCTTTGACGGTAGGGTGGCGACCTAGCCACGGCGAAAGCCTCCCACCAGCCAGACCAAGACAAATTAAGAAAAATCTCAATCTGCCCCGCGGGAACCCAGGACCTCCGTCTTATAAATCCACCGCGCATACCACTACGCCACGGAGGTCGTAAAACGCCATTGCGTATTTACACGCTAAATGCGGAAAAGTACCTATATTAAGTAAAATAAAAATAAGTACTAAAGAAAAGTGTATACTGTCGTTCAGCATTAAATTGATTAATAAAATATGCAATAATGCCAACAAAGTCGCGAACAAAAGCTATTTATGTAATAAAATTAAATCCTACAGCTGTAGAAGAAAGGGAAAACATAAAAGCTGTTTTTGATCACATCGAAAAAGAAACATGTATAGAATTTCGGGATATAACAGAAGAAAATGATCTTGATGACAAAGAAACTACTACAGAAAGTAGTAAAGAAGCAACGACTGATACAAAAAGAACAACTGGTTATGGTGATAAAATTATTTTAACAAGAATAATACCACAAGAAAAAGCCCTTATTGAAAGTGAAATGACTACTAATAAAATATCCTTTAATAAACTTAAAATGACAAACTTTCACAATTCAACTCAAGACACCAAGCTGAGCTATATGAAAATTAATGGCGATGAGGATACATCCGATGAATCTGCACGTAGATATGGTAACACTATTACTTAAGTGATTGCTTTTTCTTTTAACTACTTTAGTACTTATACCAATTAAGTAATTAAAATACCGACACCATTTTAACTTTTGGATCAAATTAAACCTAAGCCAACGAATTTCCCTTCTTTTCATAATTCTTCAAACTTGTATATTACTTAGTTCCCGTTTAACTTTTTTATTCCAAAAATTGAAGAAGGAATGGAATATTTGGAAAATCCTAAATCAAAAAGGAGAATGGCGATTTATACAAATTAAAACACCACAAATCTGAATTCGTTAAATCCAATCGCAGATTTTACGTGATTAATCCTACTAAGTGTATTTGGCTACCACACAAAATCAAATAATTTTATAATATTTTTTCTTAAGAATAGGATAATAATTTTATAATATTTTTTCAAATAAGCTTAAGAATAGGATAATAATTTTATAATATTTTTTCTTCAACCAGTTAAGACACAATCGTACCAAAATCGGACAGTTTTACCACTGTCTCCTGCTAGACGACATGCCGCCAATGTGCTAATGCTTTTACGATCTACAAAACCTGGATGTCAGTGCCCAGAGCCTGGACGACCGAATGGGAATAAGGCAAATAAACTTATCATGTTATCATATAATTAAAATATTCACCATCATCATCATCATCATAATCAGCCAATGGAGTCTCCAGTAAGAACTGATATAAAGCTAGTACAAGCCTATAAATCGCAATAAAAATTATTTTGTTCTCCCATACATTACAGCAGTATGAGCAAGTTTTCAGCTGTATCTTCAGCAATTTTTCAAAATCTATTTTGGAAAAAATCTTTATTCAAGATTTTATATTTCTATTTTTAACCCCCTAATTTAGAATATAGGCCATATGAAAAAAGATGGGTGTTATAATTTTGATATTTATGTCTGTGTGTTTACGTGTGTATGTGTCTGTGGCATCGTAGCATTTAAATGTACGGACCGTTTACGATGCGCTTTTTTTATTTAAAATCGGTCCAAAATGAGCATCGCTACAGAATGGGTATCAAAAGACAGGGCTAGACTAGTACAAAATGGCGAAACATTTTCGCAGGGGGTTTTGAAATTTTTATTTAATAATGTTCTTCATTCATTTATGTCTATTCACGTTGTAATTTATTGTGCAGGAACTGATAATCAGCGCAGACTGTTTCAATTCAGTGAACGATCTTCTCCACCTATTCGTCCATGTGTTGGGGCTTGACCATCAGCACAACATGCATGATAGGGACTCGTTCCTTCATATTGAATGGGATAATCTCACTCCAGGTAAAACTTTTAAATACTTTCAAAGTCAAAATCAAAAAATCTTTATTCATTGAAATCTTTTAGATTATTTTAAATCGTTCATATGTATTTTTTAGATTATTTAAAATATAATGGTGATAATTTTAGGTCGGAATCTTAAAAATAAGCTACGAAAGTTCCAAACGCGCCTTGGTCCAGTAGAAGAGCCCACAGCAAACTCTGCCAAGTCATTTTTTTCTCTCATTTATCTTTATTTACATATTTTTTTAAAATTTTTAACAATGTTATAAGTAATACAAAAATATATATAAAAACACTATTAAAAATTTATAAAAAAATCTTCTCCTACGTTTGCGGGGCCTTTGCGGGTCCAAGCAACCGGTGGTCAGGGCTCCAGAGTGAGGAACCTCCTCACAATACGCGCCGTTTCAAGGGCTAGTGCCCTCTGTATCCGACCCTTGATCCAACAATTAAGCGAAAGCTTCTTAAGGTGTTGATCGAAGCTTTTCGCAAAAAGACCATGGACTGAAACGACTATCGGAACAATAATAGTTGACTCAACATTCCACATGGCGGTAATCTCGTGAGCAAGGTCCAAGTACTTTGATACTTTTTCCTTTTCGGCTTTCACGAGGTTATCGTCATGAGGAACAGTAATATCAACAATTATTATTGCACGGCGTACTGATCGATCGACTATTACTATATCAGGTCTATTGGCTACAATATACCTGTCAGTGATAATCGTTCGATCCCAGTAGAGCAATGCACTCTTATTTTCAAGAACTGGCGCTGGGTCGTACCTATAGTAAGGTATCTCAAAACCGACAAGGCCGTTCTGAAGAGCAAGTTGTTGGTGGATTATCCTGGCTACTTGATTATGTCTGTGCAAGTATTCGCCGTTAGCATGATAAGGACACCCGGAAATATATGCCTGACGGACTCCCCAGGATGATTACACGCTCGACATATGTCTAGAGTGCCATCTTTCATAATATGTTTCCGGTAGTTTCTCGTCTTGATCACTTCATCCATAATTGCACAGACAAAACCCTCAGTTTCCCCAAAGAGGCCACCGAATTGCAACCAAGATACTGATGTTATTTGATCTACATCTGGCCCCGTAAGAGCCTTGTAGAATCGTCCATGCAACTCCTTACTCTTCCATACCGCCACGCGATCTGAGTTACTAATTACTTTAGGCTTGCGCCAGTTCTCTTTGCCAAGGGATAGCGGGGTGAGACCCTTGTCCACTGCAACAACATCCTTATGCATACACACATTCATCTTGAAGAAAATATTCCCTGAGATTGCACACCTCACGATTATGGAGGTTCTTGGCATTTAAGAAGCCACGTCCATCACACTCCAAGTTGGGGCTAAGGGCCCCCGTGCTCCCGCTGCCGGTGGTGTAGTACGCCGCATGAGATGGTCTCAATCTATGAATGAGAGCGTCATGCGTGCGTACTACGGGGCTACAGAGGGGGGAACTAACTTCTCTGCGTACCGTGCAAGGATGCTGTCTTTGTTTCAGATGCTTGAACCAACGATGACTGTGACTGCACAACCAAGTCATTTTTTATTATTATTATAACCATCTTGCAGTGTTATTGAAATAAATACAGAGCTAAGCACCCAGTTTCTTACAGCAATTCACTCAAACATCTTTATGTCGTTTATAAATGCTTTGACACTAGTATATTTTTGGAAGGAGCATGCATTTGACAAAATTCTTGAACTTTTAACTATAAATAATAAGTTTTAACATAAAATGCTGTATAACAAAAAATAATAAAAATAAAGACAAAAAGAGGATAATGTAGTTTGTAACGTGCTTACCTTACCTATTTATTTTTATTAATATGCTTGGATAATAATAACTATGCAAGCATATTAATAAAAAATGCATAAGTAAGGTAAGCACGTTACAAACGAAAACGAAGGAGTTTATACATATACGACTCTGCAATGAACAAATGAAACAAATTCTAAAGATGCTCCGGTAGTCCGGTAGTAGCTCCAGAGTAGCATCTTTGTTGCTTGGATTCGTCAATTTTTCGCGGAAAATAGCCGCACTCAATCTTAAGCACTGCACCTGATTGGACTATATTAATGGACACGTATGAAAACCACTATACAAATTAAACGTGTAGTACTTGTTGAGCTTACAGTGCCGTGGGAAACAAACATCCCTAAAGACCATAATTATATTAAAAGTGAATGACCTTACAAATGCACTTAGGCCTGTGTGCACCAAGATTTCGGTTATCTTAACCAACGGTTAACATAACTCTACTATAAATTCACTATTTATAAGAAACCCGTACGCCGGTTAGGACGTAAACCGAGCGGTTATCTTAACCGAGCTTACGTCCTTAACCGGTGTACGGGTTGTCGTGAACTGTAAATTTTACGTTTAGCTTATGTTAACCGTTGGTTATAATAACGGAAATCTTGGTGCACACAGGCCTTACACACAAAAAATGAAGTATATCCATGAAATGCTAAGACCTTTCGTCTCTTGTACACTTTATATAATGAACTTCCACAAATTTACGCTTATTTCGATCCAATATTCACAAGTTGAATCTTTATGATTTACCTACCATTTATCTATAAAATAAAATAATCATCTTTCTCTCTCTATCTCTACAAGCGAATGCTCTTTAATGTATTACAAAACATATATATGATACTTCCACTCTAAACTGTTGTTATTTGAAACAGAAATAGCTGAAGATGTTAAAACGAAGCTACCTCCAGCCGCCTCTGCAGGATTTGCATATGACTATCAGAGCGTCATGCACTACCCTTGGCTGAGGATAAAGGACGGCATCACAAAAATCATGTTGCCAATTTGGGTAAGTTTCATCGCACAGCTTTTCTTTTATTTGACGACCTCCGTGGCGCAGTGGTATGCGCGGTGGATTTATAAGACGGAGGTCCTGGGTTCGATTCCCGGCGGGGCAGATTAGGATTTTTCTTAATTTGTCTAGGTCTGGCTGGTGGGAGGCTTTCGCCGTGGCTACTTACCACCCTACCGACAAAGACGTTCCGCCAAGCGATTTAGCGTTCCGGTACGATGTCGTGTAGAAACCAAAAGGGGTGTGGACTCCATCCTACTCCTAACGAGTTAGCCCGCTTCCATCTTAGATTGCATCATCACTTAACATCAGATGTGATAGCAGTCAAGGCCCGACTTGTAGTCGATAAAAAAAAATCTATATTCTTCGTAGAAAATTACTTTGCTATATTGTAGAGCTTTAAGTTCCGTTACTACGAACCCTGAAATATAGTTTTTAATATTTTATTTACATAACATTATTTTAATTACAGACAGATAAAATGTAATTACAGAACAAAAAGTAAAGATAAGCGTTAAAATATTATTATCTCTGTTGCGTTATTTTGAAAAATTTTTGTGTAGATGACTAGTAATTATCTTAAGAAACTTAAATTATTATATTTTTGACTACAATACAACTAGTGGCAATTTAAACACAGTGTTAAAATCTTCCCTTGTACGTAACATTTATTGGCGTCGTACAAGGACTACATCAGCCGTTTTAATTCCATCTATTTCCAAACACTTGATCCCACGTAACTGTTGTGTTAGCACTTTCACGATTACATTACACTCGTTCATAAATATTATATTTCAATGAGCACGAACTTACAAACTTTCTCGTTATAAATTACATATTAAGTAATTACATTTTTTATAAAGTCAACGCATGCATGCTGGAATTTTTATCACGTAACGTAACGCAGGTTTTAGTTTTTCAGTCGTAATAGATACTTAAATAATTAAATAAAAGCTCAAAAAATCAGACGCCCAAGGCCGGGCAAAGTGGGCTACATTATGTCAGAAAGCGGAGCCCTCCTAGTGGGATAACGTTAGGAAGAAGAAAAAGAAGAGATACTTAAATATTTTTTATTAGTTTACTTCTTATTTTTCACCTACTCTGCTACTAAAGAAGACAGTGTGACTTTGTTACTATCTCTATCTAACACGATAGTCTAGAGCAGTGATTCTCAACCTTTTTTTTGTTGCGGCACATATTTAATGATTACAAAATTTGGCGGCACACAAAGAAAAAGATAAAAATTATTTACTTACTACAACTAAACACTGCATAAATAGTTTATGACAAAAATTTTAAATACACCAAGACCCCGCTTCGCGTCGCTAATGTGTTCTTGAAAAATGCGACGCAAAGTGAATCTCAAATTTGGAAAGCAAATAATAAAATAATTTATCTTTTTGTGGATGTAAGTATATATTCATATCAAAAATATTTTTCTTTTTAAATGATATAATTTAATAATATTAACATTATTATATATTTGCAAAATTTACGGCACACTTTTGAAATTTCGCGGCACACAAAAGTGCCGCGGCACAGTGGTTGAGAATCACTGGTCTAGAGAGAGATCCAACAAACAAAACCTATACCTACTGTTAAGTTTAGTTACACAACGCAGCATGTCGATTCTGTAAAGAAATTCAATAATGCGAGTCTTGCTCTCCTCTTTATCTCTCTTCTTCTAACACAAAACTATTGATAGAGAGATATAAAGATAAAATCGTGACTCACGCTTTAGTTTCATTCCAGAGTCCTTGCAGCGCTTGAAGCGTAATTATTCTAAAATTATGTGCAAGTACAACTTGAGTTTGAGTTCTAATTCGTTTCAATTTGTCTATATCCATTGTATAGTGTTAGTTAATAAATACAGATAAAGCAAGAAAGATAAAAACGAACAGCTCACACTGTTAAGTTATAAAAACGTCTTTACGCTTTGGTTTCAGAATGACGGCTGGGCAATGGGTCACTGGCAAGGATTGAGCTGGACCGATGTACAAAAGATTAATTTAATTTATACTGGTGAATGCGAAAAAAGGAAAGAGCATACACGCAATATTTAAGCCGAAATAAAACAAATAAAAACAAAATAAAATTATTTATTTATATGCATGTTTAATAATGCTTCCTATCTTAAACTTTATGAAGTGTATACTAATTTAAACGACGTCGGATATTAATCCAACTTGGCTGAAATTCGAAGTAAAAATAGATAGAGAATTGCCTTGTGCAGAAGTAACAAATATACAAACATCAAAAACTTCCACTTATATAATGTTAGATGTAATAGTGAGATATTTCACCATTTCAATTAGCTTCAATATAAAAATCTAGATTGTGAGAGACGAAAGAAAAAATCGCAAAAAGTTTCAATAAACTAAATTTTTCCTGATATTTGGTTCAACATCACTTTCTGGTGACTCTTCATAAGCTCCAGCTATGTTTCCAAATAGATGTAGTTTATCACCATTCTCTGTTTCATTTTTGTTATTACTAGCACTTTCAGTGACATTCTTTTCACCAGAATTCAATTCGTTTTCACCAGAGTTTTCAATGGCCGTATTCATGTCTTGAGGAGTGTCTTGATCTCCTATGTTTACTTGATCTGCAGATTTTTTAGTACCAGTGCTTTCTTTAGAGTTGTCTTCGGTATCTTTTTCTTCTTCATTACTTTCTAAATTTTTATGTTTTTCCTGTTCACTTATATCTTTGTTTTGTTTAATATCTTCTTTCTGTGTTTCATCCTGTTCTGTTTTATTTTTATCAGCTTCTTCTGATCCTGTTTCACGTTTTTCCTCTTTATCTTGTGCATCCTCTTTTCTCTTATTTTCTTCGCTGTCTATCAGAGCTAAGTTCTGATCTGCGACTTTTTTTTCTGCTTCTATCCCACCGAAGTCTTCTAAATCATTTGCGGTTTTAAAATTTCGATCATCAACATTTTCGTCATCATTACCTCCATCACCGTCAATTTTTGCTTCCTTATCGAGATTTTCATCTATTTCTCCTTTTAATGTTTTCTTACAAGTTTGTAATAAATCAGACACTTTCCTTTTATTACATTCGTGACCAAAATACATATGTAAACGCATTTTGTCAAGTTGTGACAATGTTTCTGATGGGGAAATCAATAAACCAGACTCCTGAAAAATGTAATAGAGAGATATATATATAGTATTATATATATCATATAGTATTAAAAATATTTAATGTTCAGATTGTTTGTAATTTTGACGGCCTCCGTAGCGCAATGGTATGTGGAATTATAAGATGGAGGTCCTGGGTTCGATCCCCAGCGGGGCAGATTGAGATTTTTCTTAGTTTGTCTTGGCTGGCTGGTGGGAGGATTTCGCCGTGGCTAGTTACCACCCTACCGACAAAGACGTACCGCCAAGCGATTTAGCGTTTCGGTACGATGTCGTGTAGAAACCGAAAGGGGTGTGGTTTTTCAACCTACTCCTAAAAAGTTAGCCCGCTTCAATCTTAGATTGCATCATCACTTAATATCAGGTGTGATAGCAGTCAAGGGTCAACTTGTAATTGATTAAAAAAAAAATATTCGAGATCGGAGTCAGAAGGCAGTAGTCCTGAAGTTGACGGGTTTGTTAGAAGCTTTCTCACTATGTATACTTTGACCTCGCAGGAAAAGTGCCAAATTTTTCATTATTTTTTAATAAAATGTTTGTTTATATTGAGGTTATTGTTAAATTTTTTTTAAAAGTAAACTAATATAGGTTACCAAAGGTGTTACAGTAGCGCGTCCATTTCTGCTGAAAGCGCGATCATGAAAGTGCATCACGCTCAAAGGATCGTATTCTACTAAAGTTTTGGACGGCATCTCATCTTGCTTACGATACAAATGTTGGTATGCTGATGAAAAGCGAAATTATACAAATATCAGTATTAAGAACATTAACAATCATACAGTTAGCATAGAAAGATTTTAAGATTACCTACTTGTTGGTATTTTATAACCAGAATGATTAACTTATTGAGTATCGATCTATAGTAGTGCACCTACATATATCGATAGATAGTAATACATTGTTGTGACGTATTTTTCTAAAAATTCGGACTACTAGTTGCTCTAATAAAAGAAAACCCTAAATACTAGAAAGAAAATCTCAATAATTCATGGCCCGACCTAGAACTCGAAGCGTGGTTATTATGATCTACACTGAACCCATGAGATATTAAAAACAGTCTAGTCTGTTTAGAAAAATAAAACACCTCGCCATATTACGGAGAAAAAAAGGAATGATTTCTTCTACCTATTATAATCTACGATTATGATACCTTGTATAGACTGCTAAAAAGTTCTTATGACGCCCCTTATCCAGGAATTTTTAACCGACGAAAAAAAACGGAGGAGGTTCTCAATTCGACACGTATATATTTTTTTATGTATGACCACATATAACTTTTTACAGAGTTGTCCGATTTTGATAATTCTTTTTTTATTCGAAAGGGCATACTTCCAAAGTTGTCCCATCATGTTAGGATCTAATGATGATATTCTGGGGAAATTGAAGGAACTCTTCAAATTTTGGAGGCACGCTTACAGCGAATTCGGTTTTTGTCTGGGTATCGGTAGCTTTTTAGCTACTAGTGCCGTACAATATACTATGACAGTATAGAACGAGTACGTTACGTGGCAATAAATCACTAAAAAGTAAGAAATAAAAATTTTTAACAAAAAATAAAACCGACTCAAAACGCACTAAAAAGTAAAAAATAACTGTGTCATTTAGTTGCTTTAATTTACTTAAGCATATCTAGGAGTCGGTTTCTACTTTAAAGACATTACCTAGAACCCACAAACTGCTTTACTTCGTAAAATAAATGTTCCTTAAACTTGGCTGGCACCGACTTCACAGATATGCTTAAGTAAATTAAAGTAACTAAATGACACAGTTATTTATTACTTTTTAGTGCGTTTTGAGTCGGTTCTATTTTTGATAAAAAATTTTATTTCTTACTTTTAAAATTTCCTTATTTTTCTGGTCAAATAAATATGATTTTATATACAAACGTATCACATCAAACTATTGAAAAGAAAAAGGCTAGTATCATACCAGGATGGATGTTATCCCACAGCACCCTAATGTATCTGTCACGGTGCGGGTGTGTGACCTCGTCTTTGACGCCGATTCCATGAAGTAACGTATGCAATAATTGATTTGTCTTCAAACAATCGTAACCAAAGACTAATATCTGAAAGAAGCAATTGTTTACAGGATCTTTGGTTGACCTAAGTCTAATGCAAAGGAGATGTCCCAAGACTGCCCCAGGGTGGTTTTAAATGAAAAACACCTATTACTTTATATAATATAGCCAGTAAACTCGATACTGAAATTTGTAAACAAACAAATTAAAAATGAATAATGAAGTTTATGCACTAGTCATTTTATACCTAATTTCTTTAATTAATTTGTTAATGCACGAAACGTTTAAATTAAAATAGTAACCGCAAAGTTATATTAGTAGGCTTAAAACTAATTCTAATATATTCAATATCTCTTGAATAAGATTGTATAAAAAAGCAAAACATAATTTTAAATTTATAAGGCATAAAATGTGTTTGCACCTACACCCGTTTACTACCTATCTTTTAAATATTGTTTGTTGACAAGCATAGGAGATCTCAATCGCAATTTGTTTTAAATGAAAAACCTAACAAAATAAACGAAATAAAATAGCTTTATAATTATAATTTTTAAATATATAAATAGAAATATTAGAACTAGCGGGGTTTAAAATAAACCTAAAAAAGGTATTATTTTTAATTCCTATTGAGTCGTTGATATCGACAAATGACTTTTCTTCATAACATTTTGTTTTCGGTAGTTAAGATAACACTAAGTATGACATAATAAAACAATTATTTCATTTTGTGTTCGTTAAATTACCTATAACAATATTTTTTACTAAAATAACCTTTTAGGCAGGTATTTTAGTAAGAGTTTATGGTATTGATTATGCAATAACCCCTCTATCTGGGGCCAAATATACTATTTATTATTAAATTAGATAGGATTACCAACCCAAAAGTAAAAGTTTGATTGAGACGCATAAACTTTTAATTTTTCCTGTAATACTATGTATGGGCGGTGGGCCATCTCCTTTTTACAATTCTTGAAACCTAGTGAAATTCTTTAAAAATCACGCTTGAAATCGTAATAAATTTTATGACTGAACGCACAGCTAAAACTAGGACCTTGAAAAACTGGTAACATAGATGGTCACAAAAAAAATATTAAGCAGCTACCTAGTGTAAAAAATCGAAAGCCTGTAAAAAAACCAAAATGAATGAATGAATTGGTAGGTCCTGGATCAAGCTCAATGTTGCGGCCTAATATAAAAATAATGAAACAAATAGTTTTAACATTTGCCAGTTTTAAATGCTGCCAGTATCCTGGGCACTATGCCTCATTACAGTAGAGTCCAGGAGGTTTTAAATTTAATTTAATTTAGTTGTAATTTTTTCTCATTATTTTAGCGTATTTAAAATTAAAAAGAAGAAGAATTATATCGCAGACGACATTGATCCTTATTATCATATTATCATTGATCACTTATGACCTATGCTTCCCGTGCGGCACCGGGGTGAAATTATCTGTTAACAAACAAATTAAAAACACCTAATTTATTTAGTTACCTTGTTAATGACGAATTCATTACAATAAATTAGATTTGTAAGCTTAAAACTAAATAATATATTCCATATTTTTTCAATAAGATTTTTTAAGAAAATAAAACAATTTTAAATTGATTAGGCATAAAATGTGTTGCATTTTCTACCTTCATTTTAAATTTGTTTATTGACAAGCATTCTCAATCGAGTTTGGCTTTAGTATAGGTAAATCTTTTCAAAAAAACTGAAAACTAAGAAAAGTATGCTTACAATTTCTCCGCTATCCATAAAGCTTGGTTCGTGATTACATCCTCTGCCTTTTTCGGGATTGGTAATATGAATGAAGGTCATATTATCTGAAGGCTTTTCATTTGTTCTCATAAATTTAAGGCAAGAGCTTCTCTGTATTATTTGAATCGCAGTTTTTAAATGAACGTCGAAATTATCATCTGATTCCAATGAAAAATAAAAATCACCATTATTTTTCTGCAGAAATAGATACTAATACGTGACAAAGGACATTAATACGTGGTATGACCTCCGTGGCGCAGTGACGACCTCTGTGGAGCAGTGGTATGCGCGGTGGATTAAAAGACGGAGGTCCTTCGATTCCCGACGGGGAAGATTGAGATTTTTCTTAATTTGTCTTGGTCTGGCTGGTGGGAAGCTTTGCCGTGGCTAGCTACTACCTTATCGACAAAGACGTACCGCCAAGCGATTTAGCGTTCGTCGTGTAGAAACCGAAAGGGGTGTGGATTTCGTCCTATTCCTAACAAGTTAGTCCGCTTCCAATATAGATTGCATCATCTCTTAAGTCTTAACATCAGGTGTGATAGCAGTCAAGGTCCAGTATATTGTTTGATAAATAATAGTTAAGTTTAAGTTGATAAATAAAAAATTTTAACAAAAAATAGAACCGACACAAAACGCACTAAAAAGTTAAAATAACTGTGTCATTTAGTAGTTTTAATTTACTTAATATGTCAAATAACTGTGTCATTTAGTTGCTTTAATTTACTTAAGCATATCTATGAAGTCGGTATCAGCAAGTTCAAGGAACTTTTGTTTAACGTAGTAAAGCAGTTTGTGGGTTCTAAGTAATTTCCTTAAAGTAGAAACCTTGGCTGGCACCGACTCCTAGATATGCTTAAGAAAATCAAGCAACTAAATGACACAGTTATTTTTTTACTTTTTAGTCCGGTTTGAATCGGTTCTATTTTTGTTAAAATTATTTCTTACTTTTTAGTAATTTTTCGCCACATAACGTACTCGTACTATACTGTCATAGTATATTATACGGCACTTGTAGCCAACAAGCTACCGATACTTACACAAAAACCGAATTCGGTTGCAAGTGTGCCTATAAAATTTGAAGAGTTCCTTAAATTTTCCCAGAATATCATCATCAGTTCCTAACATGATGACAATGGGACCATCTTGGAAGTGTGCCCTTTCTAATAAAAAAAGAATTATCAAAATCGGACAACTCTGTAAAAAGTTATGCGTGTCGTGTCGAATTGAGAACCTCCTCCGTTTTTTTTCGTCGGTTAAAAAATAAACTATATGAACGTTCAACCTAAAATTAAGAAGGGAACCTAGGGACTTACACACGCGGACGACAACGTAACATGTACTTAAATACTAAATTGTGTTAATATATAATGATGTCATTAGGTAACACTCATTGACATATTAATACTATGGACTTCGGGTCTAATGCAAAATTTACGTCAAAAGTGTCCCAAGATATTTTATACACACTAGGATGTATTTATGTTTTTCTACACAAAATAACATTGTAATGTATGTCTTATCGTATTGTTATACAGTCTAATTTGCAACGGTCTAATTGCATGCAGCTTCGATTGACGGTTACCATGGCAGCCTTTTTTTGACATGACAGCTTCTCGTGAAAATAGGACAACATAAATGGTGTGGAGTCGGTAGCTTTCAAATTTTTTTGGCATCTTATATTTATATATTATATTTACAGCAAATTTTAATTTATATTTAAATATCCCTGACCTCTATATGTTGGGATAAATCTTGTACCAAATAATAATTGTTGTAATTATCTTGTATAAAATAATAATTAGTTATAATAATAATTAATTACAAACCAAATCCACTAATGTACAAAATGATATGCCACTCGACATAGTTCTTTACTTTGAAATTTTAAGTTCTCGATATTTTCCTCTTTTTAATTACACTGAAAATATATTTTTTTACTTCAATGACGTTAGATCACTTTTTTAAATAACTGTTGCTAATTTCATGTAGATAATTCTTATAGTTATCAAATTAATATACCATTATGGTAAAAGTCATTTGATTAATATTCATGACATAAAAAATAAAAGTTGACATAAAAAATAAAAATTTTTGAATTGAAAATAATAAAATTATTTTCATTCAAAAATTAAGTAATTAAATAATTCAAATGTTAAACAACAAAATAACTCTATGCAGTTGTTGTTCTTAAACATTCTATTACTCACGGCAGACCCGAACTAAATGTGGTTAATTAGATAAACATATTGCACTCCTTCTATCCTATACGCGGGTAGCGTATGGGAAAAGGACAGATAGATACTTTTGTTCATTTTGGTTGGTTATGCAATTCGTTTCTATAGTTTATTAAAATTTTAATATAATAGCCTGTTTCTAAGCAAAATAATACTTTAAAATCATCAGTAAATATTTACTTACTGAAAATATGGTACACGGTCTTCTTTTCTCACCTTACTCGGGTAGTTCTTACAAGTTTTTTATAACACATTACGGCATTATTGACGTGTATTCTGTCAGTCAGCTAATATGAGACTGAATTGCGATTGGAATACATTTCGCGTTTTGGCTTACTTTTGGTTCGGACACTTTTTATCGCTGACCCGAAGTCCATAGTATTAATATGTCAATGGTAACACTACTGCGCTAATATAATTAAACACAACTGATTTTATGATCATTGAATGTCGAAATAAAGATTTTTAAATTTATAGATATATTGTACGTACGTATCTTCTTGTACAACTTTATTTTTTAGTTTTGGCTATAAATCTCTTCAATTTCAACTACCTACGTGCTACTGACGCATATTTGGCCAAATCAAAGTCGATCATTTTATCGCTAGATGCCCTTGTTTGTTAGTGTTAATAGTGCTACTGTTTTATTTAGGTAGGTCTTAATCAAACTCATACGATTGAGATCACATAATATCTCCTCGCATTCATTTGTTAAGGAATCCACGACTAGAAAAATTTACCTATACTAAAGCCAAACTCGATTGAGAATGCTTGTCAACAAACAAATTAAAAATAAAGCTAGAAAGCACCTCAGTCATTTTACACCTATTTTTTAAAATTATCTAGTTAAAGACGAATTCATGACAATAAATTAGATTAGTAAGCTTAAAACTAGTTAAGATATTCAATATCTTTTAAATAAGATTTAATAAAAAAACAAAACATAATTTTGATAAAATGTGTTGCATTTTCTACCTTCATTCTAAATTTGTTTTTTGACAAGCATTCTCAATCGAGTTTGGCTTTAGTATAGTCTAGAATTTTCTTTATTTTCTACCCCTATATTAAATCCTGGCTACAAGGGTGTATATCTAAGCACTTAGTAATATTTGGGTAAAATAGATACTCACCATAGCTTTCTGCGTCCACATAATATCTTACGATACCATTGGGCCACCGTACGCTCACATCGTCCTGCAGCGATACATCTTCTTGTATCCTGACAGTGTTAACTGTAAAATAAGGTCTTAATAATATGAAATATTATTAATATAATTAATAATATTAAAATATTTACATTTTACTTATTTTTTTTTTATTTTACTTCTTTAGTCTTAATAATATTAAAATATTTACATTTCACTTATTTTTTTTTTATTTTACTTCTTTAGTCTTAATAATATTAAAATATTTACATTAAGTTAGTACATAGATCTATGGACCTCTTAAGAAGGCTCAGAGTCATCTAGCAAGTGTACCTAGAGTACCTAGTGCAACTCAACGATTCGCAAAATTTGAAATGGCAATAGGCGGGGCACATCATTCGAGCTTTCAATGGGCGTTGAGATCCCAAGGTACTAAAATGACGACGAGGATCAAATACGGTCTCCACTGCAAGAGAGCTTAAACTTGACGTCTTACCCATTAGTTTATCAACGCAATATTAATTAAATAGTAATTCAACTTACCATAAGGATCCCGAACAAAAGCTGTAAAAAAGATATTTTACATAAATCATACTCGGTACTTACTACCTGTGTACATTAAAATTGCGTTGGATATTAGTACAACAATAGTCCAACGGATGGGATCAAACCCATTATCTGTGTTACTTCGACCAGTTAACACTGTTAGAGTGTATTTATGAAAATCTTTACAGCAAGGCCTCTCGTGCGTCTCTTTTATAGGAGAAAGGAATCGCCGGATAGGCACCTGTGTATCAACGTATTTATTTCTGCAGCCAAGTAAAATCAGTTTCGAATTAGAAGAGTAGGTGTGAACTATGGTTACAGGCTTAATTACAGGGAGCTTACGAGTACTTGTCTCAGGATGAAGGACAACAGTCCATAGCATTGTATTCATATACATGTTCCCGGCCACAGGTGCAGCCATAAGTTAACGCGAGCCACCTCGTCAAAGTACCTGCCTAAATATAAAAATATTATGTTGGGTAGCAACAAGACATAGGTAAATTATTATTAGACCAGTGGTGGATTTTAACCCCATAATATCTTTACATATAGGTAGGTACTTTTGACACTTGTACTTAGATAATTTATTAATAATGATTTCCATAATCCATGCTTGTAATTTATAGGCAAGCGCAACCCAGTCTATACTAAAGCCAAACTCGATTGAGAGTGCTTGTCAACAAATAAATTAAAAATGTAGGTAGAAAACACTAGTAAAAAATTAGGTGTAAAATACACCTAATTTTTTTAGTTAACTTGTTAATGACGAATTCATGAAAATAAATTAGATTAGTAAGCTTAAAAAATTTTAAATAAAAATAGATCCGACTCAAAACGCACTAAAAAGTAAAAAATAACTGTGTCATTTAGTTGCTTTAATTTACTTAAGCATATCTATGAAGTCGGTGCCAGCCAAGTTTAAGGAACCTTTATTTTACGTAGTACAGCAGTTTGTGGGTTCTATGTAACGTCCTTAAAGTAGAAACCTTGGCTGGCACCGACTCCTAGACATGCTTAAGTAAATTAAAGCAACTAAATGACAACACAGTTATTTTTTACTTTTTAGTGCGTTTTGAGTCGGTTCTATTTTTATTTAAAAATTTTTATTTCTTAATTTTTAATGATTTATCGCCATGTATCGTACTCGTACTATACTGTCATAGTATATTATACGGCACTAGTAGCCAAAAAGCTACCGATTTCGAGACAAAAACCGAAATCGCTGTAAGCGTGCCTCCAAAATTTGAAGAGTTCCTTCAATTTCCCCAGGATATCATCAACAGATCCTAACATGATGACAATGGGGCCACCTTAGAAGTATGCTCTTTCTAATAAAAAAAGAATTATCAAAATCGGGCAACTCTGTAAAAAGTTATGCGTGGTCATACATATAAAAAAAAACAAAAAAAAATAATATATACGTGTCGAATTGAGAACCTCCTCCGTTTTTTTTGTCGGTTAAAAACAAAACTTAATTTTAAATTTATTAGGCATAAAATGTGTTGCATTTTCTACCTTTATTTTAAATTTGTTTGTTGACAAGCATTCTCAATCGAGTTTGGCTTTAGTATAGCAAAATATTTGCAGAGTTCCCTCACACAATATATGAAGTACCTAACTTAAAGCTAAGTATACTTATAAAGCTCGCTTAGAGTCCGCTTGCCTACGCAGTTTAAAATTTAAAAATATTTCTCAGTGTGACCATGCCTGCGCTGTTCAGCGTGTTGCACTTCAGACCGAAATAGACGTGTGGCGCCATACTAATCTAACCTGATGGTAAGTGTAGATATGGCCTAAGGCCTTTTATGCCTAAGTTGAAAGAATCAAGATCACACACTTCAAGACATAATTGGACCTAGTTGGACAAATATATAGAAGTAATACTAACTCAATGCTTACCAAATTTACTTCCATCTATCAGAGGCCGATCATATGACACACAAGTTACAAATTTTATAACAATAACCAAGTGTAAAATAAATAATAGCATTTTCTTAGTTTAATAATTTTATTATTTTAAAAGGCGTTGCTATATTATTCCATCAGGAAACACTAAAATTCAAAACAATATTCTTTTATAGCCTATGAATGTAATAAGTTTATTTTCGATGCCATACACGAATTTCATTGCCTGTTTTATATTTTACAGAATTGAATGGAATATGTTAACAGGTGCGACAAATATATGTACAACGAAAGCCCAGTAAACTCTTATTTTAAAAACTAGCGTTATCCCGCAGTTTGAATTTCGTTTCCTTGGAAATATCAGGAAATCCGGTATCAGTGAGCGTCCACTTCACAAAATAAGTAGGTACGTACCTAACTACTTATGCCAAATTGTAAGTCTATCGAGTGTATAGTTTTAGTTCGTTTGAGTCAGTGGTATTTTGCTATGTAGATAAAATAACTTGAAAATCAATTATTTTAAGAGGAACAATAGCGTACCTATTGATTCATTATTTCTATAAATCGCCATAAAATAAAAAAAGTGAAACCAAACCCAGTCAAACGCGCGGTAAACCCAGTCAAATTATTTGTAAAAGAAACCAATCTAATAATCATAGCTCAGTCGACAAGTCAGACAACCAATAACGACAATCCAGGTAGTTGTCATTTATGATACCAACCAATCAGCTGAAGTTATCACCAAAACGATTCTCCAAACGCAAATAAATATTTATTTATACAACTAATGTAACACTTTTATATAAATTATTATAACAACAATGGAATGAAATAAATACATTAAATAATTATAATATTAAGTATCATAGCTAATTTTTGACAATTGTAACCTGATTTGTATTTTCTCATTTCACAGTAATACATTTTTAAAATCTAAGAATAGAAGAAAAACGTAAAATGGAACGAAATGAATAACGTCAAACAAGTAATAGAAAACAAATTTTGCCGGCTGTCAACCTGAAAGTCAATATAACGGCGCTATCATACAATTCTAGATTAAAATTCAATTATTATCGAGTAGAATACACGCAGTGTTACATTTCCTTATTAGTTATTATACCTATTGATTATTACTGCAAAAAGGAATTATTTGGCGTAATACAAGTTGAAGTTCCATTCAAAAATGCCAGAATATTTATCGGTTATTTGTTGTCTCGTATTATTCTTCACATCGTCAAATATAGTTTTAGCGGACAAAGGTTCAGTTGAATTGAATGAGTATACTTTTGACAAAATCGTAAGTAAATTCGATGCTGCACTAATAAAATTCGACGTGGCATTTCCATTTGGTGATAAACATGATGCATTTGTGGCGCTTGCGAAAGAAGCAAAAGACGTCAACGAGTTATTATTCGCCGAAGTTGGGATAAAAGATTACGGAGAAAGGGAGAATGAAATACTTGGCCATAAGTACGGAGCAACGAAGGAAAGCTTTCCAGTAGTTAAACTATTTCTGAAAGGGAAGGAAGAACCCCTTAGTTTTGATGAAACCAAAGGTTTCACGAGCGAAGAGTTGCGTCGTTTTGTACGCGAAAACAGCGGAATATATTTGAGCCTACCTGGCTGCATTAGGGACCTAGATACTTTAGCAATTAAGTTCCAGATTTCCAGTAAAGAGGACAGAGAGAAGATATTAAAAGAAACTGAGAATGTTGTGGAAAAATTAGACACAAAGGTAAAACCTTATTAACATTTATTCAATTATCATGTAAAAATTTCCTTTTAAATGTATTTGAATAAGTTTTTTCCATAGTTATAATTAAACCTATTTTGTATTGAACTAAAATACAATTACAGAAAATAAGATCCAATAACGAATCTACTCTTGTTTTAGTTGGTTGAAAATATGTTTAATATAAACTGTCATTTTTTTATAATTTCATTTATTTCTTTTTTAGGATGCTGCTACAGGAAAGATCTACAGAACTATTATGCAGAAGGTTCTAGAAAAAGGTGACGAGTTCATTGGTACAGAAATAAGTAGAATTAATAAGTTGCTGACTGGTAAAATATCAAATGAAAAGAAGAAAGAATTGGCTTCAAGAATCAATATTCTTCAATCATTTACATTTTCGTCCAGCAATAAAAAAGATGAGCTATAAATATTAAGTAATTTAAGGTTTTATAATTAAAATATTTTATTTTACACTGTAGCACTTGTTCATACTGTCATAGAATTTTAAACACTAAAAAACATATCTGTCTAATAATTAAACAAAGGGGCTATTTATTTATAATTTTATTCACATTTTATAATTTTTTATCCACAATAACACAAATTGTCAATGTGTGTACATACATTTGTCAATTGAATCTTTTAAACTTTACTTTTGTAAAATTTCAAATGGTGTTGCAATCAACAAAACAAGAACATCCTTGTTAAAACATTATTTCAAACTTTAGCCAGAATCTAAAATATTAAAAAATAATTATTTCTAGTCGCTTTAATATATTTCTTGAACTTGACACTAAATACTAAACTGACTGACTGACTAAGAGACCACACAGATATAAAGAGTTCAAGCATTGTGGTCTGCATTCTTTGAAATGTAAGTAACTTATATAGCGCCCCTTAGCTGCTGGCCAAACCATATGACTGGGTTACACATACCTAATATTTTATTATATAAAGTTTTAAGAGCAGTACAGAATTCAGAATGTCTGAAATTTGTGTATGTAACATAGACAGCCCCTATTAAGTAGAAAAGTAATTTTGTTCCATATCTTGAAATTCTAAAACAATTAGCAAATAATTTATTCTAACATTCCAAAGTGGCTGAATAGTTTTTACACAAAATTGTTACCAAAGTACTTATTGTTATAACAACACAGTGATAAGTCTAAATGTATGTAAATTATTATAATTTATTTTGTGCTATTCAAAAATTCTACATTTGGTCACAATTTATATGTATTAAACAATGATTATTATAAATTCTGAGTAGTTGATATTGAAATTAAATTTATTATCTTACATTCCATTTAATATAAGTATTGCACATGCAATTTTTTTTATTATGACTGTTGAAGTCTGATTTTGTTAAGAAGCAAGTTTTATTTGATAGTTATTTAATTTTAATGCATTTAAGTTCCAGAATGCGAGTGATAATTGCAATAAATGTGTGAAAAAAATAGTGAAGTTTTATTATATCTTGTTATACTAGAGGCCACTCGCGGTTTCACCCGCGTAGTTTCGTTCACATAAATGGTATTATTTTTATATATTACAAGTTAGCCCTTGACTGCGATCACACCTGATGGTAATTGTTGATGCAATAATCTAAAATGGAAACGGAATAATTTGTTAGGAGTAGGATGAAAATCCACAACCTTTTGTTTTCCGCACGGCATCGTACCGGAAAGCTAAACGTGGCGGTACGACTTTGTCGGCAGCGTGGTAACTAGCCAGCTTTGGCCTTGGCTAGTTAGCTAGTTGGCCTCCCACCAGCCAGGACGAATTAAGTAAATCTGAATCGAACCCGAGACCTCCGTCTTATGAATATACTGCGCCACGGACGCGGAGGCTGTCGCAAATAAATATGGATAGACCCCATGGTTAAAGGGTTTGACTCAAATACAACGTGTCTTGGGTTTGATCCCAGCCCGCCACTCCTAGAACAAACTTTATTTTTTCACTTAATGAAATGGAAAGGCTAATTGTACTAATTATAAAATAATAATACCTAGTACTTAGGTAGTTAAAAAAGATAGGTACCTATCGATTATTCCCTATTTGTATAAATAAATCTAACTGCATATGCCTACTTTTATTCCCCTAGTAGTAGTACGCTTGTGAAACTAGATCGTGGGATTTTGCGTATTCATTATCAAATATGAAATAGCATTTGTAATGATTCCAAAAATCAGACCTAATCAATCAAAACAAACGTAAAAAGATTCATAAATACTTTATGCTATAAACAGGCGGTAAATCCGAGGACGATAGCGATTTCACTTTTATATTTACTCTTTCCCTTGTGTAATAGAGAATACATTAATATATCGTGTACGTTTCGTCTGATTAGGTACGTCATTATTGAAACTAACAATTTTGAAATTCTTGACCAGACAGATTTTGCTAGAACGCTAGAAGTTCAGAGAAGAAATTTTATTTCCAGAAATTCCGATGAAATTCTTGACGATAATAAAAACGTCTTATCTGAATTCTAATCTTACCTACATAGGTCCAATAAAGATCGATAATACTCGTACTCTACTTTCTTAAATCATCAACTTTTTGTTATGAAACTTCCTGCGTTCTGCCCAACTGCCCAGTCTGCTAGCTACAAACCACGACGCCTCAGAGTTGGCGTTAGAGGGAAATATTACCCAGTTTATCTTATTAAACTTATCCGAAATTAACAAAACTGGTTTATTATATAAAATGTAAATGTTATCGTATTTTAATATTTCATAACTTCGATATACTCGTTTAGAGATTATGATAAGAGTGAATTTTATACTACCCAATAGTCGGTTTGTTTCGCACAAAAATTCTACGAATTCCCCAAGAGCAAGCTTTCGCAATTAAAAATTGTTATTAATTGTTGCTTTTATTCATCGATTTTTCAAGAAAAATTGCAAAATACTTAAATGAATCAAGATAAATCAATCACTGTTCATAATTTTCCGCAAAGTAACACCTGCTTATGCAATATGGTATTAAAATCGGTTCATTATATTAGAACTATAATACTGTAGCGTGCTTAACTCTTACAACCTTCTATTTGCCAGAACCAAAGGATTTAAGGCTTTCTCGTTGATTTAGTGGTGAACCTATGTGGTTTGGATCACGAGGTCCTGGGTTCGAATCCCGGGTGAGGTCATAGATTACTCCTTTTCTTCGATGATATTTTTAGTTAAATCTAAGGGCTAACGCTAAAACTCGCGCGGGTGCGGGCGCGGGCGCACGCGGCGGGCGACCGCCGCGGGCCACAAATCCGCGAGCGGGCACCCGTCGCGTGCGCCCGTCTCAGTTAGCGCTGCTAGTATAACTTTGATGTCGAGCGTGTACAGTTGTGTCGAGTAGATTACCATGGATTATTTACTAACTTATTATTTGGCAAAAAGACGTCAACGGAAAAAACGTCGACTGCATAACCCGTTCTTGGCAAGTAGGTTACTCAGCGGAGAATTTGATAATTCATTCGGCATACCCCATAATACTCGCCGAAATTGCACCTTAATTATAACGCGCTTTGTATCGATGTTCATGATTGTACCTAGCCTCCGACGCGTGTGACCGTGGCATCTAGCGGCGCCTGTCTGATTTGTAGAAAGAAACAAACCCGCTCGCGTGTGCCCGTCGCGGGCGCCCGCGCCATGTACCCGCCGCCCGCCGCGCGGATGACAATCCGCCAACCGCGCCCGCGCTTCGTCGCACGCGCCTGCGCTGTCTATACTATTTTTCATTATATACCCGCGAGCGTGCACCCGCGCGAGTTTTAGCGTTAGCCCTAAGCCCAAAGTGTCGACGGCCTCGTTGGTCTAGTGGTTAGCCTATGTGGCTTCAATCACGAGGTCCTGGGTTCGATCCCTGGGTCGGGTCATGGAATAATTCTGAGCTTTTTCATTCTTCTATGAAAAGTTCAGTACATTCCAAACCCGGAGTCTGGAAGTTGGTAGTGTTACACCCCCGTGCCTCGGAGAGCACGTTAAGCAGTCGGTCCCGGTCACTGTCGTCAACATCTGATAGTGATCGTTAATAAATGAAACATTATCACCCTAAGCCCGCCAACCCGAATTGGAGCAGCGTGGTGGGTGAACGCTCCATATCCCCTCTCCTGTAAGGAGGAAGGTCTGGCCCTGTAGTGAGCCGTTAATAGGCTGATAGTTATGATGATGAAGCCCGAAGTGAGTAGGCAGTGGTGTTACACGCCCGTTCTTCGGCGCACATTAAGCTCTCAGTCCCGATCACTATCATCATCTGATAGTGATCGTTAATGAATTAAACATTATCACAAGCCCGCAAGCCCTCATTGGAGCAGCATGGTGTGTCCCCTCTCTTACAAGGAGGGTGGCCTGAAGATGGCTGTTAATAGGCTGATAATTAAAAATTTTTGACAAAAAATAGAACTTCATAGATATGCTTAAGTAAATAGAAGCAACTCGTATCGTACTCGTACTATACTGTCATAGTATATTATACGGCACTAGTAGCCAAAAAGCTACCGATACCGAGACAAAAACCGAAATCGCTGTAAGCGTGCCTCCAAAATTTGAAGAGTTCCTTCAATTTCCCCAGGATATCATCATCAGACCCAACATAATGACAATGGGACCACCTTGGAAGTATGCCCTTTCTAATAAAAAAAGAATTATCAAAATCGGACAACTCTGTAAAAAGTTATGCGTGGTCATACCTACATAAAAAAAATACGTGTCGAATTGAGAACCTCCTCCGTTTTTTTTTTCGTCGGTTAAAAAAGTGTTTAAGGAGTCATGTAATGGGCAGAAGGATAGATCAAACACAATTTATTATGAATGATATGTAATGTAATGTATTACAAGAAATCATGGCGTGCTGACAGTATGTTTTCGACTTTCTTTAACTATATACACATTATTATTCACTAAGAGACAATAAGTCATATAGATAACGACGACACAAATTAGGAATTAAAGATATTCGAAATAATATATTCAACTCAAACCTTGCTTGGCTTTTGTTTGTTGTGTGTCATCTAACGAGCAATGCCCCGCGTAGTTCGAGATTTATTCATTTTACACAAATTATCATTAAACGGAAAATAGGGAATATGCATGATTAATCGTATGTATTCATACTTGCAATATATTTTTTTCACATGAAAACGCGTCTAATAAATCGACTATAATTAGTATAGATAAACGCCGGCTGCACGCAAGGAAAAGCATGACTCGTTGTCACGTTCCACCGTGAAAGAAACCACAGTACAAGCGATAGAGGCACGATTGGCTTCAACTCGGCTTGTGATCTTGAATGTTTTCTTATGAAGTAAGTTATCACGTAAAAATATTGTCCGTAAATTGAATTTAAATTGTGAATAAAAAAATAATAGTGTATAAAGTGTTCGGGAAATTAAACATAGTAAAATGTTTGCCATTACTTCTTTCGATAAGTATAACCGTATGTATTAGCAAGCTCAGTGTGGCTAGTGTGAGATTTTACCGCGTCGATACCGAAAACAGTAAACGCAAATTTTATATAGAATTGGAGTAGCGCCATCTAGTTATAGCGAGAGTAAACGCTTTTTTTTTATATAATTTGACGTTACGAGTGAATACGTTTTTAGGCAGTCGCTAGGTGAAAACTCGCACTTGCCCCACTGACAACCAATTTTGACATGTCACAATGTCCACGTAATGTGGAAGGATGATATCAAGATGGCGGGCAATAATTGGATAATGTAGCTCAAAATAGTAGAAATTAGGAAAATTCAAACGAGGCCTACACCAATATAGTAGAAAAGGGCCACTGTAGAAGACGTGACGTCACAATACGAGATCATGTAGCCTGCTGACACGGTGGTTTAGAATTCTTAATGTCATACATTTTGATCGTTTAATTTGCAGCAGATAACGTTTTTCCTTGTGATTTTAGTTTCTTATGTAAAAATCATGCATATTCCTTATTCTGACCCGACCACTGTTTAGTACCACCAATAGTGACGTACGACTTGACAGGGCCTGCATGTAGTGTATGGAGGGTAGAGGAAAGGAGAGTCATCTTATATGGGAGAAAAGTTGAAAAAGTGTCCAGTTGTATGCGTTAAATAACAGTTCAAAAATCCTCCACAATGGCGCTGGTGGATGCACAGGGTATGGTATGAATGTAGCAATCGTAGATGAATTGAAGTATGCCGAGTTAAAAAATTTAATGTCATTATCGACTAAACTAGTTAATTATTGAGAACTTCAACAACTTACGTTGTACAAAATATTGTGGTAAATATAACCTTACAGAATTATAACCAAACGTGCGTTTAGAGTGATTTTAGTTCGTAAACAGTAAATAGTACGGTTATTGATATATAAACATTTAATTTTATGAAAAAGTGAGTGAATAATAGAACAGTTATGGGTAAAATTTGTGTTGTGAAAAGTTGTCCAAGTGGACGTAAATCTCAAAACAAAAAAAAATATACTCTAACAATATTTGGCGCTTCTTTTGAGAGTTACTTTGATGCAACTGTGGCGCCATCCTAATTTAATACATTTTGACGGACACTTTTTCATATACACAGATGATCCTCCTTTCCTCTACCCTCCATAATGTAATGTAGTGTAAACAAAACAACAGAAATCTCTTTTTTGACATTCATATTCAATCATCATTTAATTTTAACCGATACTAAAGCTCTCGGGGATGTTGTTACGTCACATTCTGTTAATCGCTTTAGTAATTTAGATATTAGTTAAAAATATAGTTAACCTTCAAGCAGGCGCACGCATTTGTAACAAAAGCGGTCGTACGTAGTCGAAAAGACCTATTGGACATTATTTTTTAATAGTAAAATGTATGCTAGATCCCATAACATAAAAAAGTACGAAATTTGCAATCGCGAATTTAGTTATGCAATCCGAACTTTTACCACTGTACTGTAAGTACTGATTTGCTTTCCACACCGAAGAAGATTTAGTGTCGTCAATAGGCCTACAACCTTTTTATATTGAAAATACAAACAAAACATCAACTTGATACAAAATAGTAGAAAAATATTTTTATTCTTTGGCGTGGCTAAGACAAATGTTATTTATAAAACATAGCAGGCTTAGAGAATGGATAGGAATCGTTTTATTTGTAATTAATTTAGGCGAGAAAGAGGTGTAATAGTATTAGAAGTTACAAGCAAAAATATTATTATAAAAACAAAAAACCCAACTGCCTAGAATTAATGAACTGAAAAGAGAAAAACAAGTATCACTATCTATATAAAATTTTATATACTTTATGATGCTGCAGGGGGGGACAAACAATACTTTTTATTACGGGCAATATAAGATCTACTAAAACTACGTTTGTTCTCGCCTGCAGCACCATAAAGTATATAAAATTTTACACTCTTTTCAGTTCATTAATTCTAAGCAGTCAGGTTTTTTGTTTTTATAATAATATTTTTTGAGACCAGTTTTAGTTCGTGGCATAGAAATGAGACGGCAAAGTTTTTGACATTTTTTGTTAAAACAGTAATATAAACATGATATGATATATATATATATATATATATATATATATATATATATATATATATATATATATATATATATTTCATATGATACCCATATTGTTAAGATCCGAAAAAAATAATCACATCAATCACATCCCTCTCTTTTTCCCCACTTACAGCCGCCATTCTGACAAATTCAACGACACCTCATGTGTCAAAATCCGTCCAGCCGTTTAACGCGTGCCAAAGAAATGGACATACATACCCACATACGCTCGAAAAACCCTCCTTCTGACGCAGTCGGGTAAAAAAGTTACAAGTACGGTCTATTCAACCACGCGCACCTACTTAAAGGTTAATAACTTGTTGACAGATTGAATATGGCTGCCAAGTTGGTAGCAGGGAGCTGCTAGAAACGATTCTTAAAAACATTTAAAATCAGACCTGTTCAAACCATAATCCATGACTTAAAAGAGAACTTTGAAAAAATTTCAAGATTTTAATTTAAGATAAATGAAAGTAATATTACTGTATTTATTATAGCTATTTAAAAAAAACAATGTCATATTGTTTCTTAAAAATATTTTTGTAGATCAAACAAATTTTTAATCATGGCTTGATCATGGGCCAAACAACTCTTCTCAAAACTAATTGAATTCTAACATAAAGAACCATTTGGTTGCCAGACTAACTTCCACATGTTTGAAATGTCAACTTGTACTATATTTAGTACATGCACTTACTCTGTAACCTAATTCTATTGTCTAAAATATAAAAAAACGTTATTTGCAAGAAATTATCAAAATATTTTAGCAACATTTTCATGGGTTACTTCAGCAAGTTATAAAACTGTTGAACAAAAACAAATTAAAAATGAAAAAAATAATAACTGTAATTTCTGAATGCTAATAATTACTTACATATTTTGATAGTTACTTGCATAGATATTTAATTACAAATACTAAATACTAAAATTTACGTCAAGTTTACCTTACAAAATGTCAAACTTTATACAAAATTAATGGAATTCATTTTATTTCTTTAATATTAATTCATAAAATGTGTAAAAATGTTTACTCTGATTTTTCACTTTCCACTTTGAGTTCTTTTAGTTTTAAAACTATACCATCAGAGTCTTTTCCATCAGTAAACTCTTTTTTAGAGTCGTCGTCAGGGGTTTTGTCTGCATTCTTTGGTTCTGGGGTGTCAGTGTCTTCACTCTGTGTGATGCTGCTCTCTTCGTCAGAGTCAGATGATAGCTCTTGGGTATAAATGCTGCACTTGGTCCTAACAATCTCTTGGGCCTCGGCAAATTTTGTTTTCCACAGATCAGCATCTGAAATACCAATTCAACATCATTTAGTATTTTTAATACTTACCAAAACTATGCATTTAGAAATCCAAAATTGTAAAGTTTAAATATTTACATGAACACAAAAGGAGTTCATTCAAAATGTACCAAAATGTCAAAATGTCTGCCATAGAAAAAAAAGTAATTATTTTGAACACTTTTTATTAAAACAACAATGCTGTGAAATCTTTACTTTTGCTGATATTGAAGTTCAAAGTGCAGAATTTTTCTGAGAATTTTGTTTCTGAAGTTATATCAAATTTTTGGGGCACGATTAATGATTAATTTTTTAATTTTATTGAGTAATTGCCACAGGGCCACAGCAACACATCCATATGGGGCCTAAGTGACGTCACCTGGTGGTTTGGGTAGATGCATCGTCAGGGGTTGCCCAAAGGCGAATAAGTGATATGATCATTAATGACTAAGTAACTTTTTATGTTGTTTCCAACCCAAACATATCGAAGCCACCAATACAAACATAGCATATTTACATTCTGTTGTATTATTGATTAGTATTCTTCAAATTAATAATTTTTTTCATATTTATGGATTACTCACTTTGTGGGTTCCCAAATTTGATAGCCAATAATTCCTGTTTCATAGTCTCGTCAGCAAAATCGGCAAACACAGACCAGTTGAATGCCTTGTCAGAGCCACAGTGTACATTCATCCTTATGTCAGGTGTTATGAAGTGATTGGCACATACTTTCAATGTTTTATCACGTCTCATAACCACTCTCACTGTATTGTTTTTGGTGTGGCGCAAGAGTTTTATGTCACCCGTCCCACGCTCCTGTTAAATTAAAAACAATTTTATATATCAAAATTTTTTTTAATGCTATAGACTAACTCATGAAACATTCACACCAGATGGTAAGCGATAATGCAGCCTATGGTGGTATTAGCTTGCCTAGAAGATGCCTATTCATTTTTGACTTAATGTTACCCATATTAAAGATAGTAGTGAAAACAGACGCTGGAAGGGAATTTCAAATTTTAGCACTGCGTAAGAGTAATGAGTAGCCAAACTACTTAGTACACTTTAAAAGGCTATCGTTTAGATCTAGACTAGATCTTATCCTGGCTATATGTCCTATGATAGAATGTGATGGGGGAACAAGATCAAACAGTTCATTCATTAGAATTTCAAAATATTTTAGAAATCATACTACTACTATAAATGTGAAAGTTATTTCTTCACTATCACAGAATTAACCAATGTGACAAATAACATAATTATAACAACATAATTAGCTAAGTGTAATTTAATTAGGAAAGATATTATAAAAAATCATTTATGCCATTTTCCAGGCAGATGTTTAAATCTTTTTTATTTTCAATTATTTATATTTTTTATTCTTTTCTTATCTACTACAAGTTGGCTCTTGTCTGCTATCACACCTGATGTTACGTGATAACGTGATACGTGGATTGCTAAATCTCTTCTTGGGTCCTTTGGCGGTACGACTTTGTCGGTAGGGTGGTAACTGGCCACGCAAAGAACTCCCACCAGCTAAGACCAAATTAAGAAAATCTCAATCTGCCCCACTGGGAATCGAACTGATTTTAACTTATCTAAGTATTATTATATATTGTTTTACATAATTGTATATACAGGCATACCATTAGCCATTACCATTTCTTTTACAGACTTTGTCAACCTTAATAAATGAGTACATTGGGTTTGCTAAAGTCAAAATTAAGGAACAGCACCCACAAACTATTTACAACAAAAAAAAATAATGATTCTAACCTTCCATTCATGGTCTCCAGTGTCGTACCGATAGAGCCGTGCGCGTATTTTAACCAATTCCTCCTCATCTTCCTCATTGGTATGAACGTCAACCAGGGGAAGCGACACAATAGGCTCGAAGTGCGGATCGTGTTCAGGAGTCTCCGCCTCACCATTCTCGCTCTCACTATTGCGTCGCACGCTTTCCTCCACCTAAACAGAGGAACAAAATACAACAACAAAACAATTTTCAACGAAAATTTTTGAAAATTAGAATAAGTGAAATTTATTTTACCGGCGAAGACATTATTGAATTTATTTAAAGTTCTTAAGAGTTTTGATACCGAAATGATAGGAAATCACAACAATTATTAGGAAATAAGACAAATATTCATTACAAAAGAAACAAACTTCAGAGAAGCTGTTCTTCTAACGTCCATAGATTTTATAAAATTATATTTTGTCTGTGTCTCTTTTGGTGGTTTTTCTTTTTTTTTACTTTATAATTTTAATGTTCGCGATACACGTACCAACAATGTCGTAATGATGGTTCCATAGACAATGAATTTATTACGAAAGTCAGATATTTTAAACAGTTATCTATAAAATTCAAGTGTCAACTGTCACTGATCACTGTCAGATTGTAATTGTAAGCAAAAAGTGTTATAAAAAGCCGTGTTGTTTTGTTAGTGTATCTGTTTGTTCTTTGCGGTGTTTCAATACGTTTTAGAAATTATTTTAATTAAAACAAACTCTACAACCAATAAGTTCTCTCACGAAGTCCGAGTGACAAGTATTAAAACCCAATATTACAACAGGACTACTACTACTACAAACGAAGTCAAAGAACTGTGCAATTTATAAAAAATCGGCGACCTATTTCCTTTGTACGTAGTTTATTTTGAGATTTCCTATTGCTTTGCTCTGGATTATTTTTCTAATTTCCTTATGTCCTGATTTCTTTATGTCCCGTATTGGTAGAGAATAGTGAGACAGCTAATTATTATCCTCTTGAATACTGATATCTTGTGATTAGTCTTAAAAACCATAGGATTTTTAGATTCTGCATTAATGTTTTAGCCTACTGTGCTAATTCAAAATTGCGCTGGATAAAAAAATGCAAAATATTGAGAAGTTGATAACAGAACAACTTCGAAATCCAAACGAACTGGACATAAGTTTAAGGATGGAGTTTGGGCCCTTTGAAACTGTTCACAAATGGAAGCGTATGTCTGAGTGCTACGAGTTTGTTGGTGCCAGGTAAGGGTCAATAGATTTTATTGTTTATTTAGGTTTTGCTAGCTTAGCTGCATGCAATTTATCAAACAAATTGCAAAACTGTGCTAAAAAAGTATTATTTAAATAAGATTATAAACCACAAAAAAAATTATATAATTTACGAGATTATATTTAACCAATTATCTTATCTGCTATGTCTTAAACATAAATAAGTTTTCCCTTAAATTTCAACAAAGCTATGTTTGGGTAAGATAACAAGGGTCCAGCAGGTGGGAGATCTACTTCCATGGTCTAGTAAATACTTAATTGAGGATCTATTTATTGGGACTTAAAAGTAATCAATTGCTAGTTTGTTCTGTATACATTGCAAATTATAGGCAAAATCAGTTCTTGACAGGGCTATTATACTTGCACAGTTTTCTATTTTGTGTTTTCAAAGCAGACTATACTAGAGTAACCCTGGCACAGTTGAATCTTTATAGTTTATTCCATTTTATATTCACCAACTTTCAGGAGGAGCAAACATACTGCAATTGCATATAAAGATGCCATTTATGTGTTTGGTGGGGATAATGGCAAATCCATGCTGAATGATCTCATCAGGTTTGACATAAAGGAAAAGTCATGGACAAAGACCCTGTGTATGGGGACTGCTCCAGCACCGAGATATCATCATTCTGCTGTGGTGAGTGGGCAACTGTTTAATATTAATTTTAATTACAAATAAAAAAACTGGAAAAATCTTGCAAGGGATTGAGATCTGTGAAAGTATCCATGCCTTTTTGTCTAAAAGTACTGTCAGCCAATTGCTGAATGAAAGCCCTTATAAAAATACTAAACCTTTTATAACTAAATTAGAAAGAAAGAAAAAAAATTGTGCCACACAACACATAAAACTTTGAATAAAAGACCAACAAGCACATTTTATAATATATAGATAAACACCCAAACACTGGAAAACATCCATGCTCATCACACAAACATTTTCCAGAGGTGGGAATTGAACCCACAGCCTAGGACGCAGAAACATAAAGTATATGTTATAAGTATTAATAGTTTTTTTTATAATTTTGCAGGTCCACAGATCCTCAATGTTTGTATTTGGTGGCTACACAGGAGACATATTAGCAAACTCCAATTTAACCAACAAGAATGATCTATTTGAATATAAGTTCCAAACTGCTCAATGGGTACAGTGGAAGTTTACTGGCCAGTTAGTATAGCTTAATGATCATACCTAAATATAATTAATAAAGAAATTTATTCTTTTGCTACTTGTAGCGAAGATACCCAAAAATTGTTTTTAAAAGTTATTATTTGGCAAAGTATTTACTGTATAGCTCCTTAAATACATTATCATAGCTTTCTAGTCTATAGTAACACAATAGTCTCTGCAAAAGTTTAGGTCAAAGGAGATGGTTCATTTCAGCTTCACTCATGTACCACATTCCATTAAAATGGAAAAAATACAAGGATTTTATCAAAAATAAAATAAGTGAACAAAATGAACTGAATAAAACATTGGTTAAATATGAAATTCCTAGTTTTTGAGGTAATAAAAGATGGCCTTTCTAATATTAGTCTGTAGGTGATAAAGATGCGGTGACATTGATTTGTCAAACTCAAAATATGTCATTTTCGACAAGTCTTTTCTTCCGTGTTCCGGGCTTTGTTTTTAGCTATAATAAATTTTAGACATAGATAGATAGCTATAATAAGAACAAAACTCAATATTTTAATCTGATTATTCGGTAATCCGTTAGGTACCTATACCTAACCAGTTACCATCAAATCAAATCAAATGGACCATATGTCAATATACACTGACAGCAAAAGACAAAACACCATCAATCCTCCACCTGGAGAATGTCTACTATAAATAATATAATTTACCTGAGATCCGCCATATAATAAACAATATTTCGCCCAAATAAAAGAGAATTCAGAGATTTGGCCTATCAAAAAAAGATTATTAATACATGGAGTTTTTTTCAACTTAACTTACTTACTAACTTATCAACTTTCACCATACAGAAAGTGAGCCTGTGCTCCATACAATTTTGGACCATCTCCTTTTTGAAATAATAATTTTTCCAATTTGTGAAGGGAGCCTGTACCTCGATCGGCGCATGGAGCTGCCGTGTACGACGACAAGCTGTGGATATTTGCTGGCTACGATGGTAATGCGCGCTTGAACGACATGTGGACTATTAATTTAGTGGTAAATAATTAATTTTTTACTTTCTTTAAATACAAAAATCCAAATATTAGTTTATTCACAAAACTATTTGATTAAAAATTAAGAATAATTTGTAGATAGTTTAACACAGACTTAAATATTAGTGTGTGCGAGAGCAAATGAGTGAGTGATTGTGCAAGTGAGCAAGTGTGGGTATGTGTGTTATGTGCCAAATACTTGACACAGATAATCATTTCAATATTAATGGCTCCTCTCAGGACAGGGACAAATGGACCTCTTTGGAGGAGGGCTTCACCCAATCTGGGGTTCTTACATAATAATAAAATGTACACTAAAAATAATTTTTTAGATAGTAACACAACATTAACATATATTTTTTTTAAATAAGAAATAAGCTCGCGCTTGACCACTATCTCACCTGATGGTAAGTGTAGATGTGGTCTAAGGTGGAACATGATTGCTTAGAAGATGCCTATTCACTCTTGCTTCAATACATAATCTTACGCGTATCTAATATTGTAAGATTATGTAAGAAATAAAGAGCTTTTTTATTATTTTATATTTATTATATTAATGGGTCCACAATTAAGGGTCTGGATTCAAATCTATAAGGTCTGTGGAACATCACCTGTATAATGTTGTAAACAAGCTCTTCTATTTAATTTTTTTTATTGACATAGTACTTGGCAAACATGGTTGTGATTCCCCCAGGGTGAGAACCATCAGTGGGAGCACGTGGAGCAGAAGGGCGAGTGTCCGCCCACGTGCTGCAACTTCCCCGTGGCGGTGGCGCGCGGCAAGATGTTCGTGTTCAGCGGACAGAGCGGCGCCAACATCACCAACGCGCTCTTCCAGTTCGACTTCGAGACGCACACGTGAGATAAGGCTTATTTATTGTTAAAACAGTGAACATGTGGGTCGTGACTTCGTTATGAGACCAAAACATGTGCAAAACAGCGTACTTCACTACTTACGTTTTTGGGGTAGCTAGGGGATTGAAAGAATGCAAACAATACTTAATAATTATTTAATAAAGAAATAATTACATAAAAATACTATAATTAAACTAAATGACTAAGAAATGTACAGAATCAATGATTGATCACATAAATCTTACAACTAGAACCTAACTCTAGCTCAGCCTAAGGTGACTACAGATCGGCGTTCAATCAAGGAATGATTCTCGTAGGCTCCTAACTTTAGAGGTAACAGCGGTTTATGTGAGTCTTGCATGTAGATCTTGCAGTGTAAGCGCCTCGTACGACTAGTACAGTGTGCAGGTTTTTGTTCATCGCTTACACGGCAGCGGGATATATTAGTGTATTAAATACATTTTTAAAACTTTTAATGACTGTGGCGAAGTCTCTGTTGAGCTTCAATTATGGCGTAGTTTGTACATGACATCACAAGCTTTTTAATTAAACTACTAGATGAAGTACAATCACGTTAGCTAGGATCTGACAGATGCGTCATGTGCAGCTGGAGCCGCGTGTGCACGGAGCACCTGCTGCGCAGCGCGGGCCCGGCGCCGGCGCGTCGCTACGGGCACGTGATGCTGCACCACGCGCGCCACCTCTACGTGTTCGGCGGCGCGGCCGACAGCACGCTGCCCTCCGACCTGCACTGCTACGACCTCGACACGCAGATGTGGTGCGTAGTGTCTCAAATATCACATCAGCGTGCATGTCTGTATTGAATCCTGAGACTAATGTAATGTCGTCTGTCCCCCTGGTGGAAATCTTATTTACACCCACAGCACTGATTTCTAGTGTATGATGCGATTCAAATGACAATAGGAAAAAAGCTAGCGCCATCTTGGACGCATTGGTCGACAACTTCAGACTATGTCGTATGATGTGCATAAAAAGTCAGGGTTACAAAAAAATATATATTTTTATTATACATTTTCATCTTCACTCTTTTCTGAGTTGTCGTATGATGTGCAAAAAAAGTCAGGGTATAGTTACAAAAAATAAATTTATTTTTTTTATTATACATTTTCATCTTCACTCTTTTCTGAGTTTTAGTAATCCCTAATAGAAGTATTTAAATACCCACACTATAACGTACTGTACAAGTACGAAAAAAAAATACAAAAACCAAAATATTAACCCGCCGTATTTATTATACAGCTTAAAGGGCCATTGTCGTTATCCTTTTTTTCCATCTCTGGAGTCCTGGAGTCCTGTACTCTTGCTCTGTTACATGATTACATGATGATGTATGGTGGCAACCTTACAACCTTAGCACCATGTCCGTGGCTTTTTGCTCATATTTATCAATCAATTAATAAGTAGTTATGTTATTATATTATTTAAAAAAAATTTAAAAAATATATTTTATTATTTTAACGTAACTTTTAGTGTTCGGTGTTTGTGCTAACGCTACTTTTACGCTGTTGTCAGTATGAAGTTCATCCAAGATGGCGCTAGTTTCATTCTTATTGTTATTCGAACCGCATTATAGTGGCATCCAAAGACCCCAATCTATTGACTCCAAAGTTATGTGCCCTTCCATAGTCATTTCAAGTATGCGACTCATTGATCAGTAATTTTTGCTTTTTCTATAGATGTCCTTTTTTTAGATTCGAAGATGTAAACATACTCCGAACTTAACTCATCATCTGGGTGACTCTAAGCTATCTTATTAGACACATAGTTATTATGTTCATACAACTGACTGGTGTGAGCCAGAATCATCTACTGTAAAATTCTTAATTTTTTTTTTATTGACTACAAGTTGGCCCTTGACTGCTATCACATCTGATGTTAAGTGATGATGCAATCTAAGATGGAAGCGGGCTAACTTGTTAGGAGTAGGATAAAATCCACACCCCTATCGGTTTCTACACGACATCGTACCGGAACGCTAAATCGCTTGGCGGTGCGTCTTTGTCGGTAGGGTGCTAACTAGCCACGGCGTAAGCCTTCCACCAGCCAGACCAAGACAAATTAAGAAATATCTCAATCTGCCCCGCCGGGAATCGAACCCAGGAGCTCCGTCTTATAAATCCACCGCGGATACCACTGCGCCACGGAGGTCGTCAAAAAAGTAATAATAATTATTATGTTATATTAATAATAAGTAATAACAATTATTATGTTATAGGTCAGTGGTGCACCCGGCGGCGGAGTCGCAGATCCCGTCGGGGCGGCTGTTCCACGCGGGCGCGGTGGTGGGCGACGCCATGTACATCTTCGGCGGCACCGTCGACAACAACGTGCGCAGCGGCGACCTCTACCGCTTCCAGGTACCACAATAATACCATCCTACTGCCACAAACCACTATCAACCAATTCATCAACAAGCCCACATGAATACCGCCGAACGTGCGTCATTTATCTTACAAGCTCCTTTAACTCGCTCGTTTAAAGCAACGAGATCATGGACGCAACAACCCGACGTACATAGTTATTACACATGATAGCCGAGCAGGACACAACTTAGTTTGTCCATAGGCGGAGAGCCTAATAAACTTGCTAGGCTAGGAGAAATTACCACAGGACCTCCGCACTTTACCCGGGCAAGGAGATGACTCTCGGGCGGAGAAGACCCACACTAATAATATAGGTTTACCCTCCATAATAAGAAAAAAGTTGAGAGGTGTCAAGGGACACCCGGATGGAACGAAGTTCCTTTCGATTAATTAGTGAAGGAATTGTAATAAATTTAATAATTAATTAATAATAATATTTGTTGTTGTACACCGAAACACTAGAGGGCGCCACGAGAGCGCGAGACAGCATACAGCGCAGGCGCTCCCGCCGCTCACGCGCACACACATCAAAGGCGGCGGCAAGATCCTTTGATCAAAAAGTGTCGTGACAACTTTTCGTACGAATTTTTTCCGTCTAGCCCCCTTTCACAACGCGCGATAAGGAACTTCGTTCCAATACAATGGCCGCCACCCAGCTAATCATGTAGTATAGTATAATGTTATGAATTTCATTAACTTGTAACTAATTTGCAGTTGTCGAACTACCCTCGCTGCACTCTTCACGACGACTTCGGTCGCATCCTCAAGTCGCAGCAGTTCTGTGACGTCACGCTGCTGGTGGGCGCCGACCAGACCGCCGTGTTCGCGCACCAGGCGATGCTCGCCGCGCGCTCGCAGTACCTACGGGCTAAGATCAAGTGAGGAACAGATTGATAACTTCAACGACACGATTAAATAACACACACACTGGCTTGTATAAAATGAGTATAAAATGAGAGTTTGACGACCTCCGTGGCGCAGTGGTATGCGCGGTGGATTTATGAGACGGAGGTCCTGGGTTCGATTCCCGGCGGGGCAGATTGAGATTTTTCTTAATTTGTCTTGGTCTGGCTGGTGGGAGGCTTTCGCCGAGGCTAGTGACCACCCTACCGACAAAATTGTATCGCCAAGCGATTTAGCGTTCCGGTACGATGTCGTGTAGAAACCGAAAGGGGTGTGGATTTTCGCCCCACTCCTAACAAGTTAGCCCGCTTCCATCTTAGACTGCATTATCACTTAACATCAGGTGTAATAGCAGTCAAGGGCCAACTTGTAGTCAATAAAAAAAAAAAAAGTTTAGGTTTGAACGAGTCTTTGTCGGATTTTTTCTTGCTTATACGACACAACACGCACAAAGTAATAAAAATTTTTGAAATACCCTCTTGTAATGTTCTCAAGAGAGGCAAACGAAGAGTTAGCGAAGCGCATAGCGGCGGGCGAGGAGGAGCCGACGGCGGAGTGCTCGTACAAGGCGCGCCCGCAGCTCACGGTCAAGCTGCCCGAAGCCACGCCCGAAGCTTTCCGCATGGTGCTCAACTATATCTACACGGATAGGATTGATCCCACTGAAAAAGGTGAAGAAAGCTCTTAAATATGACCTTAAGTGTTCGTTGTTATATATCCTGTATAATGAAATAGTCCATTATTGGAGAATTCAATTATAATTTTCACAAAGCTCATCAAGCTTTACAGCTGTCATCTGTCAAAGCATCTAACTAATAACTGCTATCAGTGTGTTCTTTCCACAAATAAATAAAATATTAAATTTCAGTTCATTAATTTCTGTTTAATCTTAGCAAATGCCAATAAATCTAATTAATCTGTGGCTTCAACTACGAAGGCCCTGTGCATTACAAGCCGGTCGTGATGGCCAAAAGGTGGACGCAGATATTAATTGCATTCAAAAAATGTCCACACTGATTTTTCTGTACAAAACTAAGTTATAACTAATTCATAAAGCAGTCACATCCAACAGTGACAGAATAGAAACTGTCTATTCGCAGATGAGGATCCGGCGTCGCCGGCAACAATCCTGCTGGTGATGGAGGTGCTGCGGCTCGCGTTGCGGCTCAACATCCCGCGGCTGCGCGGCCTCTGCGCACGCTACTTGCGCGCCAACCTGTGCTACAGCAACGTGCTGCAGGCGCTGCACGCGGCGCACCACGCCCACCTCACCTGCATCAAGGAGTACTGCTTGAGGTGAGGTCCTTCCTCCACCATCCCGTTAGTAAGTAGTAATGTAGGTACTTGAATAAATATTATATACGGGTAGACGCACGAACACGCCATCGGCCGCCATACTTGCTATACACGATATCGAGTGATAACTGTGTAGGGTACGTTACCTACGCTGCGATAGATGATGCTGATGATATAAATTAAACACTTCGATAACCCGTTAATAGTTTTATTTCAGTCAAAGTGTTATGACGCTAATTTATTGCTAATTATGCTAAGATGGAATGGATTAAGCTTTGCTAATAAATACGAATGCACCCGGTCGCTGTCCGAATATGCACAGAGGTCGCCGCGCGCTTGCGGCGGCCGTATTGGATAGCTTGATCAGCAATAAGGTGTTCGATCGTAAATATTGCATCGAACAAACTGCTTAGTGTTTTATTCCTGTGTTTAAATATTAAACTATCTTGCTGATGATGGAGGAACTGTCACGGAGACAAGTGTACGTAAAAAGCAGATGATTAGAAATCTGCTTTAAAGACGAAGAAGAGAATCAATTTTTAAAAACGTCAAAGCTCAATTTGACGTCTTTAAAAACATTTTCATTTCTAATTTTGCCAATTCAAACCGCTCAGGACATAATTCTTGCGTGTGTGCGTATGTATGTGCGTGCTTGCGTGCGGTAATAAAATCTGCGTAATAATGTACTAATATTAACGCCAGAGGCATATGAATAACTCGAAAAGAACATTATTCACGGCCCATACAAAGAATACCATAATTTCTAAGTGGATTCTAAACATTTTTGACTATCACAGCAATGCTGTGTAACCTTTACTTTCGTTGATATTGAAGTTTAAAAGTGTAGAATTATTCCGATTATTTTGTATGATATCAACTGCAATCTGTTTAATAACAAAACTTTGAAACTTTAGTATGTTTTGAATGATCACCTTTCAGCGGCATTTTGTTACCAGATTCGTAGTAAAAGACTATAACTTCACGGCGATCGTGATGTCGCCGGCGTTCGAGGAGATGGAGCAGAAGCTGATGGTGGAGGTGATCCGGCGCCGCCACCAGCCGCACCACAAGCTGCCGCCCAACCACGACCAGGAGGAAGAGGTGCAGGGTGCGTATCACACATTTACAAAATGTTTATTAGTGTTTGAGGCCATGTAAAACTTTTCAGACAGCAACAAAAGCTACTCAACAATAGGTGGAAATATTCGATATTGTATCAAAATAAAATAAAAAAAAAACTGATTGTGGCACAGGTACGACGCTGGAGCAGGACATGTGCGTGTTCGTGGGCGGCGCGGAGCTGGCGGACGTGACGCTGCGCGTGGCGGGCGCGTCGCGGCCGGCGCACCGCTCCATCCTCGCCGCGCGCGCCGCGTACTTCGAGGCCATGTTCCGCTCCTTCTCGCCGCGAGACAACGTCGTCAATGTGAGCATCTACATCTGGTCTGTATGACATGGGCGTGTTCGTGGGCGGCGCGGAGCTGGCGGACGTGACGCTGCGCGTGGCGGGCGCGTCGCGGCCGGCGCACCGCTCCATCCTCGCCGCGCGCGCCGCGTACTTCGAGGCCATGTTCCGCTCCTTCTCGCCGCGAGACAACGTCGTCAATGTGAGCATCTACATCTGGTCTGTATGACATGGGCGTGTTCGTGGGCGGCGCGGAGCTGGCGGACGTGACGCTGCGCGTGGCGGGCGCGTCGCGGCCGGCGCACCGCTCCATCCTCGCCGCGCGCGCCGCGTACTTCGAGGCCATGTTCCGCTCCTTCTCGCCGCGAGACAACGTCGTCAATGTGAGCATCTACATCTGGTCTGTATGACATGGGCGTGTTCGTGGGCGGCGCGGAGCTGGCGGACGTGACGCTGCGCGTGGCGGGCGCGTCGCGGCCGGCGCACCGCTCCATCCTCGCCGCGCGCGCCGCGTACTTCGAGGCCATGTTCCGCTCCTTCTCGCCGCGAGACAACGTCGTCAATGTGAGCATCTACATCTGGTCTGTATGACATGGGCGTGTTCGTGGGCGGCGCGGAGCTGGCGGACGTGACGCTGCGCGTGGCGGGCGCGTCGCGGCCGGCGCACCGCTCCATCCTCGCCGCGCGCGCCGCGTACTTCGAGGCCATGTTCCGCTCCTTCTCGCCGCGAGACAACGTCGTCAATGTGAGCATCTACATCTGGTCTGTATGACATGGGCGTGTTCGTGGGCGGCGCGGAGCTGGCGGACGTGACGCTGCGCGTGGCGGGCGCGTCGCGGCCGGCGCACCGCTCCATCCTCGCCGCGCGCGCCGCGTACTTCGAGGCCATGTTCCGCTCCTTCTCGCCGCGAGACAACGTCGTCAATGTGAGCATCTACATCTGGTCTGTATGACATGGGCGTGTTCGTGGGCGGCGCGGAGCTGGCGGACGTGACGCTGCGCGTGGCGGGCGCGTCGCGGCCGGCGCACCGCTCCATCCTCGCCGCGCGCGCCGCGTACTTCGAGGCCATGTTCCGCTCCTTCTCGCCGCGAGACAACGTCGTCAATGTGAGCATCTACATCTGGTCTGTATGACATGGGCGTGTTCGTGGGCGGCGCGGAGCTGGCGGACGTGACGCTGCGCGTGGCGGGCGCGTCGCGGCCGGCGCACCGCTCCATCCTCGCCGCGCGCGCCGCGTACTTCGAGGCCATGTTCCGCTCCTTCTCGCCGCGAGACAACGTCGTCAATGTGAGCATCTACATCTGGTCTGTATGACATGGGCGTGTTCGTGGGCGGCGCGGAGCTGGCGGACGTGACGCTGCGCGTGGCGGGCGCGTCGCGGCCGGCGCACCGCTCCATCCTCGCCGCGCGCGCCGCGTACTTCGAGGCCATGTTCCGCTCCTTCTCGCCGCGAGACAACGTCGTCAATGTGAGCATCTACATCTGGTCTGTATGACATGGGCGTGTTCGTGGGCGGCGCGGAGCTGGCGGACGTGACGCTGCGCGTGGCGGGCGCGTCGCGGCCGGCGCACCGCTCCATCCTCGCCGCGCGCGCCGCGTACTTCGAGGCCATGTTCCGCTCCTTCTCGCCGCGAGACAACGTCGTCAATGTGAGCATCTACATCTGGTCTGTATGACATGGGCGTGTTCGTGGGCGGCGCGGAGCTGGCGGACGTGACGCTGCGCGTGGCGGGCGCGTCGCGGCCGGCGCACCGCTCCATCCTCGCCGCGCGCGCCGCGTACTTCGAGGCCATGTTCCGCTCCTTCTCGCCGCGAGACAACGTCGTCAATGTGAGCATCTACATCTGGTCTGTATGACATGGGCGTGTTCGTGGGCGGCGCGGAGCTGGCGGACGTGACGCTGCGCGTGGCGGGCGCGTCGCGGCCGGCGCACCGCTCCATCCTCGCCGCGCGCGCCGCGTACTTCGAGGCCATGTTCCGCTCCTTCTCGCCGCGAGACAACGTCGTCAATGTGAGCATCTACATCTGGTCTGTATGACATGGGCGTGTTCGTGGGCGGCGCGGAGCTGGCGGACGTGACGCTGCGCGTGGCGGGCGCGTCGCGGCCGGCGCACCGCTCCATCCTCGCCGCGCGCGCCGCGTACTTCGAGGCCATGTTCCGCTCCTTCTCGCCGCGAGACAACGTCGTCAATGTGAGCATCTACATCTGGTCTGTATGACATGGGCGTGTTCGTGGGCGGCGCGGAGCTGGCGGACGCCGCGCGCGCCGCGTACTTCGAGGCCATGACGCTGCGCGTGGCGGGCGCGTCGCGGCCGGCGCACCGCTCCATCCTCGCCGCGCGCGCCGCGTACTTCGAGGCCATGTTCCGCTCCTTCTCGCCGCGAGACAACGTCGTCAATGTGAGCATCTACATCTGGTCTGTATGACATGGGCGTGTTCGTGGGCGGCGCGGAGCTGGCGGACGTGACGCTGCGCGTGGCGGGCGCGTCGCGGCCGGCGCACCGCTCCATCCTCGCCGCGCGCGCCGCGTACTTCGAGGCCATGTTCCGCTCCTTCTCGCCGCGAGACAACGTCGTCAATGTGAGCATCTACATCTGGTCTGTATGACATGGGCGTGTTCGTGGGCGGCGCGGAGCTGGCGGACGCGACGTTGCGCGTGGCGGACGCGTTGCGGCCGGCGCACCGCTCCATCCTCGCCGCGCGCGCCGCGTACTTCGAGGCCATATTCCGCTCCTTCTCGCCGCGAGACAACGTCGTCAATGTAAACATCTACATCTGGTGTGTAAGACATGGGCGACAAGTGAGCTCTCATTTTGTTTAGTTTGCTTCAAACACAGCCAATGTGAAAACCTATCACAATGCCGCAGTGTGTAATTAAAAGTTGCAAAAATAATGCCCAAAAAATCAATTTAACGCGTGGAGTGTCTTACTTTTGATAAGTACATCAATAATAAGTATACTTTCAGCTTTAAACTAACAAATTATATAAAATTTTTGACAAAATTATCAATTTTAAAACACAATACAAATGTTTGTGCTTGTGTTGGTAGCCTTGGCCAAGGACTCGCCAATATAGACACAAACATTTGTTGTATCATGGAGTAGATTTGTACTGTATTAAATATTTAAAAATTAAGTATAACGAATTTTAAACATCCATGTTTGTACTGCCAAATTAGTTCTTTAAATTTCGTTATACTTAATTCACAATATGATTAGAAAAAAAAGCATAAAGAGCGTTTGGGGGTCGCATTGCACCTGTACTAAGCTGGGGTGAAATTTGAAGATATAAAAACAAACTAAAAAACACGTTGTAGTTCGCAATGTTATAACGGGAAAAAGTACCTTATTTGTTGCAAGTTAAAGTTGATTTTACAAGTTATCGCTTTGCTCGTTTTTGTGACGATGGATTGTAAGTATTAGATAATATTTGGACGATTTTTGATATTTTTAAAATTTAGTATGACTGTAATTAGGTTGAACTTAAAACTGTTTTAAAACATTTTCGTCCATTTGTTAGGAAACTAATGTAGCTGTATAAGTATATCTTCGTGAGGACAGAATTTGGCTCGATTTTTGTATGAGACGCGTTATCTAGTTGCTATTGTTGATCGAAGGCTAAAACATAATAATATTAGTCTTCAATTTTGGAATCTTTTAAAAATGTGTTCCGTTGTCACTAAAGAGAGTTTTAAACATTCTAAGTCGGAGGACAAAGCGTATAAACGCTGCCTAAACCTACTTATCATAAAAACTATTTTTTTAACAGGCGAATGAATATTTCATTGGATGTTTTTATTTTCTCGCAATCAAAGTTATGGGGCCATTTAAACCAGTTATTACTCGATTTCTATTTAGTCTAATACTCATATAATGTAATGACTAGATTTAGCTCTGTGTAACAATCTCCTATTTGTAGATCCACATCTGCAACACGGTTCCGTCGGAGGAGGCGTTCGACTCGCTGCTGCGGTACATCTACTACGGCGATACCAACATGCCCACTGAAGACTCGCTGTACTTGTTCCAAGCGCCTATTTATTACGGTATGAATGTTTAAAGATGTTGGTTTTTCAAATAATCCAGGCATTTCTGTAAATGTTCGCGAAAGACTAAACAATAAAATGTTCCTGTACAGGTTTTACAAATAACCGCCTGCAAGTGTTCTGCAAACATAATCTACAGAGCAACGTGTCGCCGGAGAACGTGCTGGCGATTCTGCAGGCGGCGGACCGCATGCGCGCCGCCGACATCAAGGAGTACGCGCTCAAGATGATCGTCCATCACTTTGAGTTGGTGAGTGAGAGCAACGTATCGCCGAAACACGTGCAGGCGTCGGAACGCATAAGGGCCCTAAACAAATTCACAAATCCTAGAATCAGGCACCCACACTATTGAATCCATTTGTTCCAGGTAGCCCGACAAGAAGCAATTAAGAACCTCGCGCAGCCACTCCTGGTGGACTTGATATTTGCGTTGGCGGACGACCCTCGGTTCGACACGCCCCTCCCCCCGCAGCCGCGCTCGCTGCCCACCTCGTCCTCCGCGGACACCATCACAGACGACGCAGATTACATACGTCATCGAAGCGCCAAATAGAACATAAGAATCCTCTGTATAGGATACAGCCGTAAAGCATAACATTCTCTCTCTCTGTACCTAGTGTAGGTGTTTTTGGAGAAAGTTTTATGAACTGAAATTAATACAAGCATTAACTCAAGTTAAGGAGCCTGCTCACACCAAATAGTATTAACAAATGTAGAGTACAGTTGCCTCTAAGGAAATAACTGAGGTTCAACTTTAGGCTACCTTGACTATATAATCATTAATAATAATTATTAACAATATTTACAAATGTGTGCAGGCAACCTAGTTTTTGTCATTGATTAAATATTGTGCACGATTCCATATCTAACTACTCCATATTGAAAGAAGGTTGAAAACTTCTACTAGTACCATTGACATATTAATAGTTAGTACTATGGACTTCGGGTCTAATGCAAAATTTACGTCAAAAGTGTCCCAAGATATTTTATACTACATACTAGGATGTGTTTATGTTTTTATAAACAAACTAAAACATTGTAATGTATGTCTTATCCTTTTGTTGGAACGAAGTTCCTTATCGCGCGTTGTGAAAGGGGGCTAGACGGAAAAAATTCGTACGAAAAGTTGTCACGACACTTTTTGATCAAAGGATCTTGCCGCCGCCTTTGATGTGTGTGCGCGTGAGCGGCGGGGGGCGCCCGCGCTGTATGCTGTCTCGCGCTCTCGTGGCGCCCTCTGGTGTTTCGGTGTACAACAACAAACGCGTGTGTGAAAAAATTGAGCCTACTGATTAAGTTTATATAACATTATATTTGTTAATAATAAAAAAAATATTACTATTACTTAAAAAAAATAAAATTTAATTACAATTAATTAGTGAAGGAATCACTAATTAATTGAAAGGAACTTCGTTCCATCTGGGTGTCCCTTGACACCTCTCAACTTTTTTTGTTATACAGTCATTGACATATTAATACTATGGACTTCGGGTCAGCGATAAAAAGTGTCCGAACCAAAAGTAAGCCAAAACGCGAAATGACTTCCAATCGCAATTCAGTCTCATATTAGCTGACTGACAGAATACACGTCAATAATGCCATAATGTGTTATAAAAAACTTGTAAGAACTACCCGAGTAAGGTGAGAAAAGAAGACGGTGTACCATATTTTCAGTAAGTAAATATTTACTGATGATTTTAAAGTATTATTTTGCTTAGAAACAGGCTATTTTATTAAAAATTTAATAAACTATAGAAACGAATTGCATAACCAACCAAAATGAACAAACGTATCTATCTGTCCTTTTCCCATACGCTACCCGCGTCTAGGATAGAAGGAGTGCAATATGTTTATCTAATTAACCACATTTAGTTCGGATCTGCCGTGAGCAATAGAATGTTTTAGAACAACGACTGCATAGAGTTTTTTTGTTGTTTAACATTTGAATTATTTAATTATTTAATTTTTGAATGAAAATAATTTGATTATTTTCAATTCGAAAATTTTTATTTTTTATGTCATGAATATTAATCAAATAACTTTTATCATAATGGTATATTAATTTGATAACTATAAGAATTATCTACATGAAATTAGGAACAGTTATTTAAAAAAGTGATCTTACGTCATTGAAGTAAAAAAATATATTTTCAGTTTAATTAAAAAGAGGAAAATATCGAGAACTTAAAATTTCAAAGTAAAGAACTATGTCGAGTGGCATATCATTTTGTAAATTAATGGATTTGGTTTGTGATTAATTATTTTTATAACTAATTATTATTTTATACAAGATAATTACAACAATTATTGTTTGGTACAAGATTTGTCCCAGCATATAGTGGTCAGGGATATGTAAATATAAATTAAAATTTGCTGTAAATATAATATATAAATATAAGATGCCGAAAAAATTTGAAAGCTACCGACTCCACACCATTTATGTTGTCCTATTTTCACGAGAAGCTGTTATGTCAAAAAAAGGCTGCCATGGTAACCGTCAATCGAAGTTGATTACTTATTGCATGCAATTAGACCGTTGAAAATTAGACTGTATAACAAGACGATAAGACATACATTACAATGTTATTTTGTGTATAAAAACATAAATACATCCTAGTGTGTATAAAATATCTTGGGACACTTTTGACGTAAATTTTGCATTAGACCCGAAGTCCATAGTATTAATATGTCAATGTATACAGTCTAATTTGCAACAGTCTAATTGAATGCAATAAGTAATCAGCTTCGACTGACGGTTACCATGGCAGCCTTTTTTTGACATGACAGCTTCTCGTGAAAATAGGACAACATAAATGTTGTGGAGTAGGTAGCTTTGAAATTTTTTTGGCATCTTTAACCTATATATTATATTTACAGCAAACTTTAATTTATATTTACATATCCGTGACCACTATATGCTGGGATAAATCTTGTACCAAATAATAATAGTTGTAATTATCTTGTATAAAATAATAATTATTTATAATAATAATTAATTACAAACCAAATCCACAAATGTACAAAATGATATGCCACTCCATATAGTTCTTTACTTTGAAATTTCAAGTTCTCGATATTTTCCTTTTTTTATTTAAACTGAAAATATATTTTTTTACTTCAATGACGTTAGGTCACTATTTTAAATAACTGTTCCTAATTTCATCTACATAGTTCTTATAGTTATCAAAATAATATACCATTATGGTAAAAGATATTTGAAAAATATTCATGACATAAAAAAAAAATGAAAATTTTTGAATTGAAAATAATTAAATTGTTTTCATTCAATAATTGTGTAATTAAATAATACAAATGTTAATAAACAACAAAATAACTCTATGCAGTCGTTTTTCTAAAATATTCTATTTCTCTCGGCAGATCCGAACTAAATGCTATTAATTAGATAAACATATTGCACTCCTTCTATCCTATACGCGGGTAGCGTATGGGAAAAGGACAGATAGATACTGTTGTTCATTTTGGTTGGTTATGCAATTCGTTTCTATAGTTTATTAAAATTTTAATAAAATAGCTTGTTTCTAAGCAAAATAATACTTTAAAATCATCAGTAAATATTTACTCACCGAAAATATGATACACCGTCTTCTTTTCTCACCTTGGGTAGTTCTTACAAGTTTTTTATAACACATTACGGCATTATTGACGTGTATTCTGTCAGTCAGCTAATATGAAACTGAATGCGATTAGAAATCTTTTTCGCGTTTTAGCTTTATTTTGGTTCGGACACTTTTTAGCGCTGACCCGAAGTCCATAGTATTAATACATGTATAAGTCCATGTATGTCAATGACTAGTACTGATTATTCAAATGACCTGACCTGACACAAAAACACTCTTTGTAAGTACATCTTCAACATCTGTTAGCTGTGACTTTTCCATCGAAATGCACATTTTTATTAAATCTTAAGGTAGATCTAGCTGTTTTATAAGAAAGTAATTGCTCCAAGAATCTAGTTTTTATGACATGTTATATCCAGAATTATATTTAGATGGAACCAAAGTGAGAAATAGTGAGAATACCATACTGTTATAAAAACTTAAATAAGTATATCATATTGGATGTAATAGTTGTTCTGCAAATTCTATCTTAGCAAATCTACTATACTTAGAAATATATTTTTAAATCAATTAATTTAAAGATTCACTTGCAAGATTTTGAATTAAAATTGTATTTGAATAGTTACAGTCCAGATTATTATTATATAATCATACATGGAATCTCACTAATCCGGTATTATTTAAGACCAGAGGGTGCCAGATTATTGGAATGTATAAATTACTGGATTATGTAGAAAAAATCATGAAGAGATGAATATCTTAGCATTCCATGCATTCACCATGTGGGTGCCGGGTCCATTGCGTGGCTGAGAGAAAAACTCCGAACAAAGCCCGAGACTTGCGAAGACTTGTAGGTTTAAGGGTACCCTTAGTGACGGCCGTCAACACTCACCTCCTCTGCTCAAGTTATTCTCCCTGCCAAACCAAATTTGTAAGGACCCTACTAGAGCAGCTTTGGACACTCGTTCCAATATGGAGCTTACTGCACTTCTAGTAAGGCCAAGGTCTTTTAGCAGGTTATAGAGAGACTTCGTTGCTATACCTCTCACACACTTCTACCGCTTCTACTAACCACATAGCCATGAAGCATATCATAATAAGCCAAATTGCACATGTTTTCTCCACAACTGTAACTGTTTTAAAATGTCTATTTTTTTGTCCAAGCTCATCTTGGGTATCTTTTTACTTGACATATATTTATAGGCACTCTAAATCAAGAGGTCTTTTGTTTGATCCTCGTTCACTAGACTATTGTTATACATACATGTATGTCATGAGTTTTAATGTTAGACTACTCAAAATCAACAGCATATAATATGTATGTGGTGTATGGTGCTGTAATATAAGACATATCAGTCTATTGTATAGATGGTTGAGTCACTACAAATAGTCCAATTTAACATTTGAAAAGTGTTTGTAATTAGCCTCCTTGAAATAAATGAATTTGAATATATTGAAGTGCCCTATCAGTGAGATTCCATTCCACTGTAGTTCTATTAAACCAAATACTATAGGAAATCATCCATAATAATATATGATTTATCTAGTCTACATTTTAATTTATTATAAGAATATGAGTCTGTATAATTTATTTATGTGAACATGTAAAAGAGATACAAAACTCTTGTTAAGATAGTTTAATCATGTTATTAATTAAATAAGCTAATAAATTATTTCATATAATTGCTGATGTTTTATTCCTCTTCATTCATACTTGTCTTTGATATCCTTCCATAGTTTCTGAAAATAAATTTGTGGTTAAATTATTCTGTTAAATCTATTATAATTATTAATTATGTTTATATAAGAAATATGCTGTTTTAAGTATAAATACAATCGCTACAATAATATGGGGAAAGGTGTGGATATGGCGCAATTATATTCTCAGTGGAGAAGTACCTAAATACTGATCAGGCTTTAGTTTAGAGCATAAATAGCAAAAACTTGTCTATCTGTTACTTTTCACAGATAAACCTCTGAACTGATTTTAATTAATTTTAGTACAGGAATAAAAGGAGCCCTAGAGAAAAATTTAATCTCGAGAGGGATGAAAATAATTTCTCGTGGAAGGAGTCAAGGGCGCTCGACAGTAATCTACAAAAATTACAGAAAGTCATCCAGTCAATAAATCTTCAATTTTGTAACGAACATTCAAGCGGGGAATTTAACATTTTCTACGATAGCCCACAGAAATTTTCTCATATTTTGATGAAAAGAAAATGAATATACTAATAGCAAGGTAATAGGAAAATACGAAATTACATAACAAAATACTTACACCCTTGTTTATGTTCTCAAATATCGAGACTGATATCAATTCAAAGGTTCTTTCAAAGAAGAAAGTGCCGCCAGCTACAGCGACTGCAAAGGTGGATGTTCTTTTAAAAACATTGCGATTTAATGTCGCCCACAAAGACATTTTGTAATATTATCGGATCGAAAGGTTTAGAAAATCTGCACTCGCAGTATCGCTAAACTAAACGTCAAAAATCAGATGTGGCCATCGACAATTAACCTAAAATAGATGTGACATATGTCAATTTCTGTAAAAAATATTCCATTAAGCGCCTACACACTACCTGATTTGTTTGCATTGCTATAATATGAAAATTTTACCTTGAAATAAAATTTGTATTATGTTTCCTAAGACGTCAGAAGTCCATTATGAAGAGTACATCGTCTTCTTCCGCTAGATTTCAAATCTTTTCCATTCGAACCCGCGTCACGCGAATCTGCGAACTAATTCAAAAAGCAGGAACAAACGCCGCCATCTTTTAAAATCATTGTCGGAATAAGATGTCCCTGAGGAATAATAGCCCCAGGAAGACATCATCTGGACTTCTGACGTCTTAGGAAACATAATACAAATTTTATTTCAAGGTAAAATTTTCATATTATGTGTTCCGTTTGACGTCAGAAGTCCATTATGAAGAACTGTTTGTTATCTCCTGGCGGCGTGTACGAAAAAGAATGCAACAATGTGATTAAGCCAATTTATTTCTTAAATTGTAATTTTAGAAATAAAAAACAAATTAAGTATGAAAATATAGAACAAATAAAATAAAAATTTATAATCAGTATCACTGTGTGTAAATATAAATTACCATGTTTCGAAAAATTTGTTAGAGATTAAATTTATGATTCTTTAAACTAGAAAGTACTGAGAAAGGGACTTTGTATTTGAATCAATTTTTTATTTTTTAATCTATTTCCCTATGGTCAAAACTTCTAAAAGTATGAAGCCAACTTTCCTTGGACAAAATATCATTTACGGGATAATGTTCAACCCAGTTTAAGGACGACACCGCAGATCTGAAACTAACAGGCGCAGCCTCAATGCCAGCCTCTAATAAAAGGTTCTCAACCCAAACATCAATAACTGTTGCAGAGGCTGGTCGTCGTCTGTATGGTTCTCGTGTGGAAAACGAATGTGTCATAGACCCTCTAACATTTTTAGACACATTTACTAAAGTTCTGAGCGAAAACAAAGGTTCTGTAGGTACTGGACAGGACGTAAAAGTCCAGCTCGACTGCTGGTATGTACCGGAATCTGTCTTCGAACCAAAAAACGGGGTGCAAGGTTATACAATTAATCTTATCTATAAAATGTTGAGGATCACAATGTAACAAAGTAAAATCATGAACTCGACGGCTAAATGATAGCAAAAGAATTGCAGCAGTACGTTTTAATACTTCATATAAGTTACTATGATAAGGATTTGTTTCTTGTAATTACTTAATGAGAATTCTTGCATCCCATATGGGGATTTTAGGAAGTATGGGCATAGCTAACGAAACTGCCTCCAAAATGTGTTTAACTAAATGATTTGATGAAATATTTATATTTGAAATTGTTTTACAAATAGAAGCTATAGCTGATTTACGTACGAGTATGGTACGGTAAGCTAAGTTTTCTTCTAAATACACTTTTGCCAAATATCTAGCCACCTCACTGGGTGAAGGTTTACTTTATTTAATAAACACCAACCTGACCACTTTCTCCAAACGGGGGCATATGTTTTAAGCGTCTATGGCCTCCAGCAAGATAAAAGAAGATTTTCCTCCTCTTCAGACCAGTTTTCCGTTAAACTGTCTCACCCGAAATAAGCCACGCTTCCAAGATCAACGACTCGATGAAAGCTGGTGGACGTCCCGATGTCGAGTCTATTAATGTCTTGTCTAGATCTCGAATCTTTATAGGCCGTGCTAGAGCACGACTTTTCAAATCCAGGAGCCAAAAGGACTTCTTGCACTTGGGTGCACTATTACGTACTTGCCTGCTACCGAGTTTAGGTGTTGCAGGACGCGAGGAAGTAGTCCGGGCGGTGGAAAAATCAAAGCTAGATTGTACATCCAAAACTTACTGAACGCGTCGTGAAAGGAGGCGTTCAAGTCCCGTCACTATGTCGTTGTTCACAAGAGCACCCCATTGTATGTCCGATGCATCTGTTATAAGATAATTTGTAAAACTTCTCTCTTGGTGAATTGGAGTCGATTGACAAAGATTCTCTAGCCACCAAAGTAGTTCGACACGCACCTCTTGCGGATATTGCATAAGTTTTCGTGAACCTCGGTGTAGATACTTGCTGTGACGTTGCAGAACACGGCAATGCAACCTTCCCCGGTGGGTGATGAAGGTTGCAAAGTTGAGATACCCTAAGAGGCGTTGCGTCTGCTTGAGGGTCCAACCGCCGGTTGCAAGGAGAGATTGCAGACTGACGGATTCTCGCTACTTTTTCTGGAGGTAAGGACTTGCTGTTTTGTTGCGTGTTCCATGTTATTCCTAAATACTCCAGAACTCTCGTCGGTGCTGTGACTGATTTCCCGTGGTTTACACACCAGCCCAGACTGCTTAAGCAATCTATTGCCATATGGGCGTGTGCTCTCAGAGTTTCCTTTGACTGGTGAACAATGAGGTAATCGTCCAGATATACCACTAGGCGAAGTCCTTTGTCGCGTAATATTTGAGCTAAATTTAAAGAATTAAAAATATATTCTTCAGAAGGAGGTATTTTTGTTAATTCTTCACGAATAAATTTCTTTTAAAAGTTGTTTTCGACGAAATTCTATAATTTCTGCACGTTTACCGCATATAATCTGCAGGATATCATGCGAAACAATTTTATAGTTTGACTCCGAGCCAAATAACTGTCTAAGCTTCTCATATAATGCAATTGAAGAGATCTGTGTACCAGCATTAGAAGACCATTCAATTACTGATTGTAAAGCCTCATTTAGTAACTCGTTCTGAGCCAGAAACGCGTTTGACAATGCCGCAAAACTACGTTCCATTTTAACCCATTTCACTAAGCTATAAGAATCCTCAAAACGCCTTAACTCTTCATTAATATGCAACTCTATAAAAGCTGGGGACGCCACATATTTCTTTTGCGCGTCATTATATCGCACCGCTTTTCAATCAGCAGTATTAAATCTTTGCATAGAAGATATTTTATTAACCCGATCTGGTTTTGCTTTTTGAACGGATGGTTCTTTAACCGAAACCGCTAAATTCGAATTCGAATTCGAATTCGAATGTCAATCTTGTCGGGGGACCGTGAAAATGGATCTGATGCAACTGTAGAAATTTGGTAAACTCTGTTGCATAGGCAGTTGAGCACATAATAAATTATTAACTTGACTTACCGATTGCTGAGTAAGCGACTCAAACCTGCGATCCAATTAATCCGACTGGCTGCGGCACCTTAAGCGGCTACGGTCCCCCGCGCTGCGGCGTTTTGTTTTCGACGGTGGCGGTGTTGCTTCCGATGAGTTTTCATTCTCACTAAATAAATCTTCTGATCGAACTTTCTCGATCTCCGATGACGCGGGTATTTTCTCCATTTCGTGCACACAGTACTTACGTAACGGAAAAAATATGCTAGTTAAAAATACTTTTTACTTTAGATCTCAAAAGATTTTTAACAAAAATTTCTAACGGTCTTGCGTAGTTGAAGAACGATGCAACAATTTTAAAAGATGGCGGCGTTTGTTCCTGCTTTTTGAATTAGTTCGCAGATTCGCGTGACGCGGGTTCGAATGGAAAAGATTTGAAATCTAGCGGAAGAAGACGATGTACTCATAATGGACTTCTGACGTCAAACGGAACACATAATAGCGATATTCAAAGCACCACAACACTTGATTTTTCATTACCCTTTAAAAAAATTAAATTCGTACCGTAATCATATGCTATACATTTCTGGGGATGTCCAGACACCTATACCGTTAGTATATTTATTATTTACTAGCTTTTTATAAGAGTACCGCGATCTCATCGGGATAGATCCCGTTCCCGTGGAAATGTCGGGAAATCCGTTCTTAATGTGTGTTTACATATCAAAATGTGTAAATAAGCTCTAAGTATATAGTTTTATAGATGTTGTAGAGTTCTCTATGTATAGGTGGTAGATATTACACAAAATATATTAATTACTAGCGGACGCTAGAGACTTTATCAGAGTGCTATTAGTATGAATAAGATTATAAAAAAAATAGCCTAAGTCACTCCTTATAACTTATTGTGTTATATTAGCCCTTAAAGATGAATATCGCTACTATTGGTTGCAGCGTAATGTTATATAGCCTCTTCCTCGATAAATGGTCTATCCAAAAGAAAAACAATTTTTCAATTAGAAATAGTAATTTCAGAGATTAAAGTTTCACAGCCCCGAGGGGTCCCCTGGCAACCGTCAGGCAAATAATGACAGCTGTCATTATAGCTCCGTCGCTACCCGGGTAGCCGCGGGCCTCAAAGAAGGTTTGAATGTCAGGCCCACGGGTTAAACAAACTCTTCAGATTTATTATGTCAGTGAGTATATCAACGATGGATAAGACTGTTAGTCATTGCTATAAAGAAATAGAAGGAACACAAATAACAACACTTTGTTAATTATGGGCAAAATATATCTATTTACACTTTAAAATGCTGGTAATGAACAATATACATAACTTAAAAATAACATGAGTACTAAAATCATAATAATATAGCAAAATGCTGTGTACTATTAGACCGGCGGTTTCAACTCGCAGGGAATTCAATAACAAAGATCACAAACAATATAAATTGAAAAACTTTGCAGTATATTCAAGTATACATAGAGAACACCATTGGCCTAAGACACATAAAACCCATATTGAAAAACTATAGTAATACAATTTTACACCTTTTGATAATTTTTTTTCTAGTGCCCAAATATATGAAGCTAAATAAAATAAAAATGATAGTTTTTCTGATATCAAGACATTATTGCAGGTGCATTATTGAAACTTTGCGAACTGGAATTATCGAATAAAACCATGTATGTATGCTTCAACATGTTGTAGGCCAATTGTAAACATTTGATTTAGGATTACGAAATAGCAGACGAAAATTTTATACAAATCGCATATAACATAAAGACACTTGAATCCTCATGGCCAGCCAAATTATGGAACAAAATTGTATGGAATGGACAAATAGAACAGTACCAAAATAATATCATACATTTTGAATGATTAAAAAAGCAATATCAAGCAAGGATCCAATCTAAATAAATCTATAGGGAAATCTAAAATATCTTTATTGATATTTACATGGTATTTTGGTATTAATTTCACACTACAAATTATGATAATATATTAAATGTTCTGAATTACATATATATTTAATTCTACCCACATTTAACTGACGCGCATATTATACATTACAAATGATCCCGATAATAATTGGTTTTGCATTGTGGTCCTGCCATATTCCTAATTGAGTTTTAACATAGCAGTGTAAAGTTGCATAAAGGAATAATTAAGTTTTGTGATAGTTCGAAAAAAGTCCTTTCTCAGGCTTTAAACTATCTCAATACCAAATTTCATTAAAATAGTTTCATTACTTTAGGCGTGATTGAGTAACAAACAGACACAAATTACTTTCGCATTTATAATATTAGTATAGATTAAAAACTTTTAGGGTCCCATAGTCAAATAAGTAAACGAAAATAACTTTATTCATTAACTAATTAAGTCTTAAAAACAAATAGCAAGGGCCCCTGTACTAGGTGGAAGACCCGTATTACTGGATGTATAACTACTATCAGAATCTATGAAATTATCTGTTTGCACTTATAATCTATAACGAATTGCTCAAATAGTTACACTTATGTGAGGGTAAGCCGCTTCGTTACGTAACGTTTTCTTTCACGTATGCGGCAGCGGTAGATGGCCCCCTCCTCACTCTAACCTACAGCACTATTTAAGTTATCACTTTTGTCAGATGTCCCGAAACCTTTTTTGTTTATAAATAACAAGTTTAATTGTCTACTTCGAAAAAAAGCTATTTAAACAAGACTGCCGTATTCATTTTGTATAAGGTAAGGATTTTTTTAAGACTATGGGACCCTACCTGGTTTATCAGTATTTGTTTTATCGGTATTTTGAATAAGGTTAAGCTTTGGCGACACAAGATAAAATAAACATTTAAAAATAAGGTTAGTTAAGACGAGTATACTGTTATGGGTTTTGCCGCTGTATTTCAGAAATTTTGAAAGCAAATAAGATACACAACTAGAAAATAAAAATCACCCATCTGAACTAGCTTTAAATTACTACAGTAAAAATAACATACAATCAATCATTACAGTCATTAGAAATATAAGAATCTATTCAGCGTGTCGATTCTTGAAAACAACATCAGTATCAAAGCCGATGTACAGCGGTTGCAACAGAAATCGGAATTCTTCAATGACACTCACAGTCGAGCTGAAGGTGGGACGATCAACAACATATGCATGTTTTTTAAGAATCGACATACTGATATTGACTTTTTAGCAGAGCCGTAACCAACAATGTATGCGCCCTGTGCCAGCGTGCGTAACTGCGATCTACAGACTTGTAACTATGTCTAAATAAGGTATTAGTTGTATATGGTCTGCTAATTTCTGCGCCCCTCTTGGGTCTGCGCTCTGTGTTACGGCACTGCTTTTTAGATACAAAATACAATGTCATAACTAAATAATTTATATAAAAAATGTACTATAGTAAAAGCATATCAGAAAATGCATGTCAACCTTAAAATGCATAATTATGTTTCGAATTATGAATTTAAGATAACCATGAGGGTAGGTTACAATTGTAGTTATAAGAGTGTACACAAATCAATAAATTGACATAATTTATTTATTTACACCAAATTCACGCGACAAAGTAACCCAGATCCGATAATCCTCGTCGTATGTTTTACTTTAAAAAAAAGTTGTAGAGTACATTTGTATTCATCGATTTTACGAAAAATTAATTATTTTTTTTATAATTGAATAATGTATGGATGTACAGTGCAGCCCTCTGCTATCCAATAAATTTTTTTAATTTTCAGCTTGACCAAAAATAAAATACCTTGCTGGGGGTGCTACAATCACTTGGCAACCCCAATAAGTTAGTAGTTCCTCAATTTTCCGCAACAATCGCTGCAAGTGTGCCTATAAAATTTGAAGAGTTCCTTCAATTTTCCCAGGATATCATCATCAGATCCTAACATGATGACAATGGGACTATCTTGGAAATGTGCCCTTTTTAAAAAAAAAAGAATAATTAACAAAAAAATAAAATACCTTGCTGGTAGTGCTACAATCACTTCTTTTTATGGCAACCCCAATAAGTCAGTAGTTCTACAATTTTCCGCAACAAGGTGAAGTTTTTTGGTCAAGTTATAAAGTAAGTTTAAATTGCTAACTATGCAAAAAACTGAATTCTTTTGTTAATATCCTTTTCAACAAGTAGCATTATGGTCTGGATAGACTAATTGAAATCTGTCGCCTTAGAGATTTGTGTATAAAATTACAATATCTTAACACAAATTGGAGTTGTATATTTTGCCAATTTTTTAATTAAGAAAACATAAATAATATGATATCACTTGGTTAATTCTAAAATAGATGCAGATTATAATTAAAAATGAAAAGATATGTATGTATTTTTAAGAGATTACACATTAGGCCCCTAATGTTTTTCAACTGGCAACATTAACTTTAACAAATAACTATAAGAAAATATAATGTTTAATACTTTTAAATAAACTTGTTTATGTTTATAAAACCAGATGAAATTTGTGTGATGATAGAAAATTAATATAAAAGAATTAAATATTTTAAATACTTTGGTATGCCCTTGCCTTTTAGTGTAAGAAATTTTGTGTGAACACATACTATGCTTCCACCTCTCCTATAACGAGGGAGACCTGGCCCTGTAATGAGCCGTTAATAGGCTGATAATGATGATGATGATAATTGATACTTGTATGTTTTCAAGCAGATTTTTTGGGGCATATCTACAAATAAAATATCTGATAATGTATACTACAGTCACTATAGTCAACATCTGATAGTGATCGTTAAGAAATGAAACATTATCACCCTAAGCCCATCAGCTCGCATTGGTGCCGCGTCTAGGTTCCATACCCCCCCCCCCTCTCCTATTAGGAGATAGCGGGCATTAAATAGGCTGATAATGATGTATATTAACCCCTGTGGGCCTGACATTCAAACCTTCTTTGAGACGAGAGATATAATGACAGCTGTCATTATTTGCCTGACGGTTGCCAGGGGACCCCTCGGGGCTGTGAAACTTTAATATTTCAAAGAGGGTGTGAGAATTTTATGTTTATGGTTATGTTTAGAACCACGCTTATTTGAAAACTCTTTGCACGAAATAGATAGGTGTTTTAATTATAATATGCTGATTGTCACTGGCTTAAATTGCACCATTTAAGGCCAGCAAAAGAAAAGGTATTTTGGTCAGCTAATTAAATTTTTGTAGCAGTACTGGAGAGTAAAACTCATTAGAACCATGTGACACCTAATCCCTAAATTTATATATATATTTTTATCGACTACAACTTGGCCCTTGACTGCTATCACACTTGATGTTAAGTGATGATGCAATCTAAGACGGATGCGGGCTGATTTGTTAGGAGTAGGACGAAATCCACACCTCTTTCGGTTTCTACACATCGTAAGGCTAAATCGCTTGGCGGTACGTCCTTGTCGGTAGGGTGGTAACTAGCCACGGCGAAAGCCTCCCAACAGCCAGACCAAGACAAATTAAGAAAAATCTTAATCTGCCGCGCCGGGAATCGAACCCAGGACCTCCGTCTTATAAATCCACCCCGCTTAGCACTACGCCACGGAGGCCGTCAATATGGATTATAGATGCCACTTACTATATCAAGTTGGTAGCTTTATCTACTCAGGTGCCGGATAGTTCTAATGAGTTATAACACTAAACTGGTGTGGTCCCAGAAATCTTCAAATTAAATTTTATTAAAATACAATGAACGATCTGAGGCCATGTTATGTATCAACTTTAATGACACCACATTCGATTCAAATTCGTATGTCTCTCTAAAAAGATTTTATAGATAGAGGTAGACTAAAACGGGTGCATCCCAGTAGTACCCCATACCATAGTTCTATAGAACTGTTGGGATATTTTCCGTGCTGTCAAATTATACCCCAACAGTTCTATATAGAACTGTAGTATAGTTTTTGCTCTTGACTTTACTTATAGCATATAAGTTATAAACTTTATATTATTTTAATTGATATTTCATTTTGTTTTGAACAAAAAAATGTCCCTTGCGACAAAAGCTAAGTTGTTAAAACCAAGTAGTAGTCGTGTCTAAAAAATATTGTCTCATTTTAGAAGTTACAGGGGGGGACATGTTACTATTTTGGAAGTATTTTTCGCGCAAACTATTCAGTTAAGAAAAAAATTATATTAAAAACCTAAAATAGGTACCATTTTAAAGACGTTTTGTGCAATTTAAGCAAAGCTGTATTCGATATAGTATGTTTATAGACACTTAAATTTAAGTGGACATTTATTATTGCAATCAAAAGAGATTCCATATTATACTTATAAAAACTATAGATATTTTATATGTAACGTACAAACAAGATGTTGATATCGAAATTTCTTTAAGTTCTATATAGAACTAATGGGACACTAAGCACTAAAATGGTGTATCAACAGTTCTATAGAACTAAAATTAGGGGGTACTACTGGGGTGCACACACTAAAACAGATTTAAAACGAATACTGTAATGTCATTACAAGTGCCCTACTGATAGTTTTGAATGCAATTGTCAACGGCCCATCCTGAGTCAACAGGCCATCGATACGATATTATTTTACTAAAAATAAAAATGTTATTATTGGAACGAAGTTCCTTATCGCGCGTTGTGAAAGGGGGCTAGACGGAAAAAAATCGTACGAAAAGTTGTCACGACACTTTTTGATCAAAGGATCTTGCCGCCGCCTTTGATGTGTGTGCGCGTGAGCGGCGGAGGGCGCCCGCGCTGTATGCTGTCTTGCGCTCTCGTGGCGCCCTCTGGTGTTTCGGTGTACAACAACAAATATTATTATTACTTAAAAAAAATAAAATTTTATTACAATTCCTTCACTAATTAATCGAAAGGAACTTCGTTCCATCCGAGTGTCCCTTGACACCTCTCAACTTTTTTATTGTATACGTTTAAATCTAGCAACGTTTCGCTTATCATACAAACACTCCATCACATAAAAGTTTTTGATTACGAGAGTACAATTATACATCATTAACTATGCATTCATAATAACCCTAATGTAATTTTTGGAGTAAATTATTTGTAACAGTAATGCTCCTAATGCAGGGAACTTTGCAATACGCGAATCTAAACCACACGACGTCATACAACTCTATGCTTTTTTAACCAACTTCAAAAAAGGATATCAATTCGACCCATATGTATGTAATATTACCCATATGTATGTATTATTTAGTTTTCGTATATATTTCATTTGTAACCCTTGACTGCAATCACCTAATGCTAAGTCATGATGCAATATAAGATGGAAGCGGGCTAACTTGTTAGGAATAGGATAAATAAATAAATATTATAGGACAATTACACATATCGCTATATAGCCCCAAAGTAAGCGTACCTAAGTAGCTTGTGTTATGGGTGCTAACTGATGAATATTTTTATATATACTATACATAAATACTTATAATATATAGATAAACACCCAGACACTGGAAAACATCCATGCTCATCACACAAACATTTTTCCAGATGTGGGAATCGAACCCACAGCCTAGGACGCAGAAGCAGGGTCACTACCCACTGCGCCACTAGGCCGTCAATATAGGATAAGATTTCGATTTCTACACGACATCGTGCATCGCTCGTCGGTACGGTGGTAACTAGCGACATCTGAAGACTCCCACTTACCATACCTGGACCAATTTAGGAAGTCTTAAACGGCCCAGCTGGGAAACCCAGGACGTCTTATACATACACAAGCCACGGAGGCCGTCTAATTAAAATCAACACTCAAAACTGACATGTGTGTGTAGAATTTTTTTTTAACAAAAAAATAGAACAGATTCAAAACGCACTAAAAAGTAAAAAATAACTGCTTTTTGAGTCGGTTCTATTTTTTGTTAAAAAAATTTATTTCTTACTTTTTAGTGATTTATCGCCACATAACGTACTCGTACTATACTGTCATAGTATATTATACGGCATTTGTAGGCAAAAAGCTACTGATACTAACACAAAAACCGAAATCGCTGCAAGTGTGCCTATAAAATTTGAGGAGTTCCTTCAAATTTCCCAGGATATCATCATCAGATCCTAACATGATGACAATGGGATGCCCTTCCATCTAGGAAGTGTGCCCTTTCTAATAAAAAAAGAATTATCAAAATCGGACATTTCTGTAAAAAGTTATGCGTCGTCATACATAAAAAAAAATATACGTGTCGAATTGAGAACCTCCTGCGTTTTTTTTCGTCGGTTAAAAATAATTCATTATAGTTCTGTCAGAATGGTCAGAGAAGCGTATCACTATGTGCCCCTAACATTTAACTCGAGATTGTTCACCCCAGCACAGACTTATGTCAAATACAGTTACATAAGATATAATAACAATATAATATTGTCGTTTGGAGATCGCAGCACTGCACAGCTCAAGTTTATTGAGGTAATATTGTAAGCTATGCTTTAATTCATACTTGCAGATGACCGCGGCTTTGCTTATGTGGTAACTAGTGTGTTACAAACTTCAAATACCAAAAATAAAAAAAACGTACGTAAGAAATATGGGTATAGCAAGCAAGCTAGCAAGCTATCCCCAAAGGATAGATATATGCCATTGCGGATATTTTTGTAAAAATTTGTTCATATAACATTTTTTTGTTATATCTCAAATAGATGAAGCTCCCAGGCAGCTTAAATTTCTCTGATTCCCGACAATTATCATTATATTTCATTTAATTTATATAAACCATTTCATTTAATTTAAATAAATTTTAAATTATATATTTAAACCTTCCACAGGAATCATCACTCTATCTAAGCCGCATGACAATCTGATCAGTAATCTTTAAGTTAATCGCGAACAAACAGACATACATGGCGAGGGACTATGTTTTATATGTCAGGATTAGCAAGCTTGTGCTGTGAAGGTGCGATTATGTGAGGACCTTAAACAATATAATAAAACATGCACCAATATTATTGTTTCATTATTAACTAGCTCGATTAAAACAAATATGGATATATCATTAAAACATATACATATATTTAATACAAATGAGAGAATCTAATATTATTTGACATTCCATCAATAATTATAGACACTTGTACTCAAAATACAGTAATACCCCGCTTTACGCGACCCCGTTATGCGCGGTTTCACTATAACACGAAATTCAAATTTCGCACTCAAATGCCTCTCATTACCCAAGAGTGTAAAAACATAATGTAGGCATCAACTTCTCTATGGTAGCGGAAATCCCCGCTTCGAAAACCCCCGTGCAATGCGCGGCACAGAAAAGACAAGTCTACCAGTTGCGTGGTGATCAAACAGAAAGGCGTGGGTTGGACGGGATTTTTCAAGAATGGTATTCTAATAGTTTTTAGCCCTATATTCACTAAATCCTACTGTGACAGGAATGGGCTTGAACCTAAAGTTGACTATGTTTAATAATAAACCTCGATATACGCGAATTGCAGTTAACGCGATTTTTTCCGGAACATATGCCTCGCGTAAAGCAGGGTATAACTGTATAGACCACAAAGGCTAATAACTATATGTAGTCCTTAATTCATTATTGTTAATTGTGTATTGATCTATGTCTGTGTGTGTAATATAATTTTCTTAAAATTTTAAATTAAAAGCAACAAAATACCTTACTAAATAAATATTACCAATACTGTCATTTGTGTTGCAAGTTTGGAATAAATATAAACATAAATTGACACATCTATAAACAAGTTGAATAACTCAACAATTTCATTACAATGTATTATTAATTGTAAAATGGGATTTTATTTTTTCAATTCAAATAATATTAATAACTGTTCAAATGTTTTTATGATAACAACATTAACCCTTTTCATGCCAGACACAAAGAAAGTCTAATATATTTTAACTGTAACATAGTGCTATTTATATTTGTAGATTATGTTGGGCCAGTCACACAAAAAAATATTTAAAATTCATAGAAATTTTTGTGTGAGATTAAGATAAGAGATAACTAAGAAATCTCTTTTAAAACCTACACCCGTGTCACAAGTCTCGGGCTCTGTTTGGAGTTTTTCTCTCAGCCACACGATGGACTCGGCACCCGCACGGTGAATCCATGGAATGCTACAATATTCATCTCATAATGGTCAACAATTTTGTCTTAACTCATGTGAAAATGCAAAAATATGATAAGCTAGAAGTCTATGGTAAAAGCATTCAAATAAATTCCATAAAATTTATCTGGCCCTGAAAGGGTTGTTAATTGAAGTAAATTACTTTATTTCTGCATGTTATAAAAATTATTATTGTGAATAGTAATCCCATTTTTTCAGTTAAATGGCTGTATTTGGAGAAACCCAGATTGTCAACAACAGCTCTTTGCGCTCAACATAAACACTGCCATGATAATATTCAATAGAGATCAACTTACATATCAAGGTACAAAATTCCACTAGTTTCATAAGACTAAACTGTATAACGCTGCTGATGTCAATACACTGTTGTACCTAACACCAACAAAAGAAGGTTCTATTTCATTGGTAAACTTTATATGGCTGAGGTACATAGTGTCCTGCTAGGGTTGTGCAATTATCTCTCAATTTGAGCATTGTGTAAGCGACATCCCTGGCTTAGTGCCATATTGTGTGATCACTAGCAACATTTCTTCTTTGTTTTGTGGTTCTTCCTTATGTGTACCGTGTCGTTCGATGTTACGTGTCGCTCTTTCATTTCCAATTTAGTTCTCAGTGCCTGAAATATTCAATAAATATATGTTTACAACTGCATTCTTAAACCAGTCGAGTTATAAGGTGGAGGCCCTGGATTTGGGCATATTCTAATTTTCTGTCTGTCTGTTTTGTCTGGCTGGTGGAAGGCTTTGGCCAGCTAGTTACCACCCTAGTAACAAAGCCATACAGCCACGCAATTTATGATGTCATTTAAAAACCTTAAGCAGTGTGGATTTCATCCCACTCCTAATAAGTTATCCCACTTCCATCTTCGATTGTAACATCACTTACCATTAGGTGTGATTGCAGTCAAGGGGCAATTTGTAATGAATAAAAAAGCCTGTGTGTCTCCAGATCACAAGGTTCTGGGTTTGGTTTTGAATTCAGTCACAAGTTTTCTTTCTTTCAAGAAATTTTCAACTTTGAGTTTAAGAGTTGAGAGAGCAAATTATGCCATTGTTCCCAGTCACTATTTTGTGACTGCTTACAATTTGTTAAATCCAGCTCATTTTAGTTTGTTTCACTAAAGCTTTTTTATATAAGACTAGTAGTTCACCCTCGCTTCACCCATGGTACATATATAGCCTATAGCTCTCAGGGATCATATACATATTAGGATGAAAAAAAAGATGAAAGAATTTTTGAAATTGATCCATATGTTCCTGAGATTAGCATATTCAAACATACAAACTCTTCAGTCTTTATAATATTAGTATAGATGTAGAGTACTAGCGGCACTAGGCTCAGCAGCAATATCTTAGGATGGATCTGCCTTTTGAACCATTGGTAAAGTCACTCCATAATGACAAAATTGATGTTTCAAAAGTTTTTTTTTTTTTTTTTTTTTTTTTTTCCCTTTGAATCTGCAATCAGTCGCTAGACTATAAGCAGATTTGTTGTGCTGATTCTGGCTGTTTAAGACAGTAAAGCCATCGCTCTACTATCTGCTAGTTATCGAGCACGTCGACTCGTTTCAGGCGTTTTACTCGCGGTGCTACAACCAATGAACTGGCGAGGCGGTTAGGATGTCGGGTCAGCCGTTCTTTGTGCTTTGTGCAATGTTTTCTGATTTCCTCACAGATGGTTGGAAGATTGAGGTACTCGTGGATTTCTTCGTTGCGAGAAAACCAGGGGGCATTACAGATGGTCCTTAGTATATTATTTTGTACCCTTTGGATGCGCATTATGTTTGATTTGCTGCAGGTGCCCCACAGCTGAATGCCATAGAGCCAGATTGGTTTTAACATTGCACAGTACACGAGCACTTTGTTGTTAAGCCTTAGAGTCGACTGTCTGCCGAGCAGCCAGAGCAGATTTCGGAATCTAGTGTTGAGCTCATTTCTTTTATTATCTATATGATATTTCCAAGTCAGTCGACGGTCCAGATGGAAGCCCAAGTACTTGACACATGTTGTCGGGGGTAGGTCTTCAGACCCTAGCTTAACAGGAGGGCAGTCCCCTTTTCTTAAGGCAAATGTTATGTGGTGAGATTTGGATGCACTCGCTACTATTCGCCATTTTGAAAGCCAGAGGTGGGTTGCATCTAGTTGTTTTTGGAGGCTAAAACTGGCTCGATTTGCATCTTTATTGCAGGATAGGAAGGCTGCATCATCTGCATATGTTGCGATGGTGACGTCAGATGATTGTGGTAGATCACAGGTAAATATATTGTACAAGACTGGACCAAGAACCGAGCCCTGAGGTACACCTGCTGAGATGGTATAGAAACTGGATCTAGCGTCGCGCTGTTTGACTTGGAATATTCTATTTTCCAGATAAGATGCAAGCAACAGGAACATAGAATGAGGTAAGAGTTTCTTTATTTTTACCAAGAGTCCTTTGTGCCATACTCTATCAAAGGCCTGCTGGACGTCCAGGAATGCCGCGGAACAATATTCCTTCTTTTCAAGGCACTGTCGGATTGTGTGGTATACTCTGTGTACCTGTTCGATGGTCGAGTGTTGCTTACGAAAGCCGAACTGGTGAATAGGGATAGTTTCATTTTCTTCTAAGGCATAGTTTAATCTCGCTAAGAAGATTATTTCCCAGATCTTCGAGAGTACAGGAGTAAGGCTAATCGGTCGATAGGAGCTAGCTTCTTCCTGAGGTTTCCCTGGTTTGTGTATCATACTTATTTGTGATACTTTCCAAATGTCAGGAAAATAATTTATTTGAAAGATACGGTTAAACAGGCTTGCCAAATATACCAGGCATTTTTTGGGGAGCTCTTTAAGGATGCGAGGAGTGATCAAATCAAACCCTGGAGCTTTTTTTGAGTCGAGGGATGCAATTACTTTCTTGATTTCTTTCGGAGATGTTGGCTTGAGCGGTAGGCACATCTGAAGGTCTTGCTGGAGAATTTCATCAACTTCAGGATCATCTGATCCAGGATTAGGTTGAAACACAGTGACAAGATGAGCCGCAAAGGCCTCTGCTTTTTCAATATCACTGCGAGCCCAAGTAACGCCGGTTTTAATGGGTGGAAAGTGTGGCTGAGGTTGGTTTAATGATTTTGTGGCCTTCCATAGTGATCGATCCCCACGTTCTGTTGGAGACAGTAATTCAAGATTTTTCTTGATTATTCTGTCAGATGAATCTGCAAGTATCGTTTTGAGTTCTTTTATGGCACGGTTCAGATTTGTTTTATCTTGTGTACATCGTGAGCTCTGCCAATTACGTCGAAGCCTCCTTTTTTCCTTAATTTTAGCCTTAATCTCTGATGGAAGATAGATGCCTTGTTGTTTAAGGTTTAGATGTGGTGTATTAATCCACGCTGCCACTTGGATTAAGTTTGTGATATATGTTGTCGCATTGTCAACGTCTTCTTTACTCTTTAGAGGGATTTTCAGATCAATGTTTCTATTTATGTAATCTCTAAATGAGTGCCAGTCTGTCTTATGATTATGCAAATAGGCATCATTTTTTCTCGTCAGTATAGACGCCCTGCACAGGTCTAAGATTATAGGTGAGTGATCAGAGGACCCATCAAGACTAGATTCGATGTTAGTGTAGAGGTGGGAAACATTTTTTGTAACAAAGAAATCTAGAAGATCAGGCCTTTTGTTAGTATCTGAGGGCCAGTAAGTCGGTTCACCAGTAGAGAGAGTAAGAAGATTATTATTCTCAAGACTTTGTTTGAGTTCTCTTCCACGCGGAAGTGTACAGCGGGATCCCCAGAAGGTATGTTTGGCATTCCAGTCACCTCCGGCTATAAAGCGATCACCCAGAGATTCAAAGTAACTTGAAAATAATGTCTCATCGATCTTGTGACGAGGTGGGCAGTAAACAGCCGAGAGTGTTATGACATCTGACTTTTCTTCTACTTTTATGGTTGTCGCTTGTATATGGGGAGTTCTGTAATGATCTAACAAATGGTGCTTTAGGTTATTTTTAATTATAATTGCCGTTCCACCATGTGCACCACCATCAGGGTGAGATGTTAAGTAGGAACAATAGCCTGGAATCACAAATAAGCTTCTATCATTAACATGGGATTCAGATATAAGAACCACATCTATTTTGTTAACGGACATAAATGCCAACAATTCGTCTTTACGTCCAGTAAGACCATTAATGTTCCACGCAGCAATGCGTAGATGGTTCATTTTGTGACTTTAGTGATGAGAGTAGTTATAAGTCCCAAAAGAGTACTTATTTGTTGTAAGAGCGTATCAATTTTTTCACTTTGTTTGAGCAGTAAGTTTTCTATGGAGCTAAGGGGCCCATTTGTTGGTGGAGGATTTTTATCCGTTATTGGAGAATTATGAGAGTTCACTGCTTCCGCGTATGTTTGCGGTGCTTTGTTTGTGGAGCGCGGGTTCTCGATGTTAACATCTATCTTTGGTTTTGATTGATGGAATTTTGGAGCACCATTTTTTCTTGTGAGAATTTCCTTGTACACCTGGCACCCTTTGTAATTCGCAGGATGATCGAGTAAGCATAATGCACATTTGGCTGGGGAGTTTCTGTCTTTCTTGTGACATTCAGAGGTTTTATGTCCCTCGCCGCATTTCACGCAGCGATACGGCCGCATACAATTATTTTTAGAGTGCCCATATTGTTGGCATCTATGACACTGCACAACTGTGGTTGATTTTCTTGGTGTTTCTATTTTTACTTTTTGGTGGAATACAAATTCTATGTTTCTGAGATTTTTATTATTTATGCTCGGTTCCACGTTGACAAAAAATGTAGATGTAGGTTTTTTGTCAGGGCCGTATCTGGCATTAATTATTTCGCCTCGAACTTTGTTCCCAGTGCATTCAACAGCTTCAACTATAGCTGAGTGGGGTGTTGTGTGATGCAAATTCTTAATAACGATTCGACAACACTTAGTATCCTTTCTAGTAAAAGTGTGGCCAATCAAACCATTTCGTCTGATTACTTCGTCTGTTTCAAAAGTGCTTATAAAACAGCCTACTTGAAATAAATTATTTTGAAAATAGAGCTTAGGATGTATAACTTGTATGTAGAAAGTTTTGTCTTTTGAAGAAAATTTTTTCACTCTCCATATATAATTTTACTCTAATACTTACTTAATTTTTCAATAACTGAGTTACTTAATATTTATTGGATTTGCAGTAAAACATTACTAACCATTTTTGTGATAGTCAAAAACATTTCCTCGACATTGATATTTTCCTTTGCACTGGTTTCAAACAAGGGTATATTCATTTGATTGGCAAATCTCTGGGCATCCTCTGTTACAACTACTTTCCTCGAGGGGCAGTCATTCTTATTACCAACTGAAAATTAAAACAAAAAAACTGTACATACATACATACATAAACTTATGTAAATCCTTTTTCTTTTTATATGTCTAATCTACTATCAGTCCTAGGATTTAAAGCAAATAACATCTGCGACGTGCGTCCAGTGGGTAGACTGTGCGTGTCATCAACTGTATGACATGCAGTCTTACCTGTCTAATGGGGAGCCCTGCATAAGCAACAAACACTATGAGATGCTATATGACGCTGTGATACTACACAGGTGCCCATAAGGCTGTCAGTCCACCAAAGAGGAGCGAGGCAACAGAGCCGAGGAACGGACTAATGAGGAAAGGATTTGCATGTTGTGTCTGTCCACCAGAGCGGAGTGACGCCGCGGAGCGAAGTGAGAAAGTAATGCCGAGTTCTAAGCGAAATGTCAGTGATAGCTGACATGCTGGTATCCAAAAGATTCTCTGCACTGTTTCCCCGCTGTGCTTATTATGCGGGTTTTATATGAATTTTCAAACATGCTTGCAAGTCCCTGTCCACTAAAGAACAGCTGAGATTTTGTGCAATCCTATTAGTTAATATTTCTCCATTTCTGGACTTACATTGAGGACACAAGTACTGAATGCCATTGTTTTTATAGCATTCACAGGTTCATTGTGTTTGGCCCTTACACAGAGCTCCCCATTAGACAGGTTGGGTTAATATTAGCCAAAATGTGTAAACAAAGAATATGACTTGTATACACATTACTTAAAATACCCTTCAGCAATGGAATTAAAATAATGTTTACCAAGTTTGTTTATTGAACTCCTAATTAACTACATTAATCCCTATCATTTATTGTTTGTTTCATTACAAAGTATACAGATAGTTATATTACAAACTAAAGTTGCATGAGTCATAGCTTTGCTCTCAAGCTTTTCCAATTTAAATTGTTATCTCTGACTGGTCATTCATTTATAAACATTTCCTCTTTGACACCACTGATTTGGTAATTGTATTGTTGGAATTAATGTTACATTAAATAAGCAGTACTACTTTTTTAAGAACATTTTAAGAATAAATAGTTAATAAGAATATAAACTATCTGCTTCCTGTGCTAAGGTTATTAATATATGCAACAGATTTTAATGTGGTTTTCATTAATAGATAATGATTCAAGTTTCAATCAAGGTTTTGGTCAAGGTTTCCATTTAGCCAAAGTTGTAATTCACTAAAATGAGGATAGATTTTTTAATTAACCCTGTTTTTTAGCAAACCCCTTTACTCCAAGCTCAATGAAAATCCTATGCTAACAGTGGACAGACTAATTGAAATTGAACCTAAAACCTCTCAAATTTATAATAAAGCAATTTATGTACAAGAAAATTTGCCTTAAATTTTTATACTTTGTATAGTTATATAAAGTATCAAAAGTTAAGGCAAATGTATCATTAAAAGAGGACAAATTCAGATTTTCTTTGTTAGTATAAAGTAAAATTTTTAAAGACACTGGCATGATTGATCCATATTTGTCTATTGTTGTGAACGAAGTCAATATTATGGTATATCCCAACATCATTTTTGATAAATTATATTTTATAAAACCAACTGCTAAGCTTTTTTAGCTAGCATTTTAAGTAGAACCTGCCTAATAATAAAGTTACATAAAATGAAGTTGATGTTATAAAAATGCTAGTAAGCTTAGCCTACTTGAAATACCTGAATATGAGTGGATTGAGTATTTTCCAAGTAATAAACACCTTTATAACTGACCTAGGACTTTGTTGACGACCTCACAGTTCTGTTCGATCTCGTGCAACCATCGCTTGACATTCGCGAAGGACTCCCCGTTAGTGACATCGTACACCACGATGACTCCGTGAGTCCCCCTGTAGTATGTGCTCGTGATCGTCCTGAACCGCTCCTGGCCCGCCGTGTCCCATATCTGGAGCTTGACTCGCTCACCGTTTATCTCTAAAGTTCTTATTTTGAAATCGACACCGATCGTCGTAATGTAACTACCGGAAAAGGTGTTATCAGCAAACCGCAACAGCAGACAGCTTTTACCTACACCTGAAACACAAGAACATAATTCCACTGATTTGCTGCACGGGGAAAGTCATCATCACTCGCGTACATAGGCCTCGCCCACTCACCACTGTCACCGATAATCAGCAGTTTGAAGAGATGGTCAAACTCGCGAGCCATTGCTTTGGACATGACTGACTACACCCCTAACTGGTCATGTGTTTAACGATAAAGACAATGATTTAGCAACGACTCCTATTATTGAAACATTGAATAAACGCATGCCGTAAAACGTTAGCTTGCGTCACTTTACAAATCGTCCGCCATTATTGTTCTTCTGCCATTCCATTTATATCACAGACAAGGAAAATCTTTTGTGTGATCTCGTTCTCGATACAGACTACGAAAACTATTTTCGATTGATGATTATTTTTGTACCATAGACAATAAGAAAATATTACCAATTTCATCATTGAGATTTTATTTCCATTAATACAATTTTTAGTGTTTAAATTCAAGTATAGTATATATATTTATGGTTTCATTACTAAAACAATTATTTCTTCTATTCTATGTATTCGAGTTAACGGGCCCGATACATGTTTTGCTCAGAGAAAATTCGTTCTTGCTAAGATCGTTCCTTTTGATAATGACACCAAAATACGCGGTGCTGCCATACTGCGATTATTTGCACTAGACTAACAGCCTTACTCTGTGGTCATTTTAATCATTTTTGTGATAAAGTTTAGGTGTGGTAAAAAGTGATTTGTTAATTATTTCACATAGTTTACAGCGATGTCGGCTACTTTGAAGCCCTATTTAACGGCTGTACGCCACACACTGGCATCCGCTATGTGTTTAGAACATTTTTCATCGCAAGTTGTGGAAAGATATAACAAACCGGAGGTGGAAGTCGGCACAAGTAAAGAGTTGTTATTGAACCCTGTAATCATTTCGCGGAACGCAAATGAGAAAGTGCTAATAGAATCATCCATAAACTCAATTAGAATAAGTATTATGATAAAACAAGCTGATGAGATTGAGAAGATTTTATGTAAAAAATTCATGAGATTTATGATGATGAGGGCAGAGAACTTTATCGTGCTCCGGCGGAAACCTGTGGACGGCTATCACATCAGTTTCCTGATCACGAACTTCCACACCGAACAAATGTATAAACACAAACTGGTTGACTTTGTGATATACTTCATGGAAGAAATTGATAAAGAGATTAGTGAAATGAAGCTTGCAGTCAATGCCCGCGCCAGAATTTGCTCAGAGGAATTCTTAAAAAGATTCTAATGTTAACTTTCTAATAAATATAAGTGAGCATTTACAATAACTGGTGACAGCAAGTGAGTATACTGAGCTATATGGTATCATCCACTAATTAACTGGAAAACTTCCATCCAGCTAAGGATTGTAGTATACTGAATTGTATTATTAAGAATTCTTTGTTAAAAAGAATAACATACTTATTATAATACTCTTAGTGGAGCAAAGGAGAAGTAGTTGCTTACATATTGAATGTGTAAAGAAATTATTATTCTTGCTGTCACTTTTCATATGTAAACAAGCACTTGTGTATGAAATAGATGTCAAATTCCATTGTCTGTAAACTCGCCAATTCGTTATGAAAGGGAAGACTGTTTATTGTGCATTGCAGTATGGATGAGTATTTAGTTGAGATGGATGGTAGATTTGTAATTTATTTCGTAATATTGTATAATTTAATATTGTTTTAAATTGCAAACACAATCAAAAGTAATTAACACCAACATATAAAGCAAATTCTAAATAAATAACCAAGGGCTATTTTCCTTATTGATCTATAAAATTATCTTGACCAATACATATTCAAGTCTTTAGGTGTGCTGTGGCAAGGAGATGTATGTGTGCTCAGACTACCAGTACCTGGTTGACTAAGCTTTGCTTGGCATTGTTTTTGTTAAGCCCTCCCCCAGCACCTGCATATATAGATGTGCATTATAGAATTACATTTTGTATTTTAAAACCAGTTTGACTTATTTTTAGTCTGACTGCCTCATTGGTCTAGTGGTTAGCCTATGTGGCTTCAATCACGAGGTCCTGGGTTTCCTGGGTCGGGTCATGGAATAGTTCTGAGCTTTTTAATTCATCTATGAAATGTTCAGTACATTCCAAGCCCTGAGTTTGGAAGTTGGTGGTGTTACACCCCCGTGCCTCGGAGAGCACATTATGCCGTCGATCCTGATCACTATCATAAATACCTGATAGTGATAGTTAATAAAAGAAACATTATCTCCCTAAGGCCGCCAACCCATATTGGAGCAGCGTGGTGGGTCTACACTCCATATCCCCTCGCCTATAAGGAAGGAGGCCTGGCCTTGTAGAGGGCTGATAATGATGATAATGATGTGTAGAGAAGTGACATAGTTGGCCAACAGTAAAATTGAAAACATTGCATACTCTTATTGCATCAGAGCACACTAGCTGTTTGACGAGGACTATAAAAGACAGAAATTTGAAACCTAAATTCTATTTGTTTGGTCTTTGATTAATTAATATTTTCCACTTCTCATTATAAATTAAAAGTATTTCTAAAACATAATAGTAACATACACCCACATAGTTCTCATTCCTGTGGGAATTTTGGGATAAAATATGGCCTATGTGTTATTCTGATATGTAAGCTATATTATTGTGAAGTTTCATCAAAATCCATTAAGTAGTTTTTACGTGAAGAAGTAACCAACAGACACAAACTTTCGCCTTTGTAATTGTATGAATGCAGAATTGATATATTCATTTACGAATTGACCAACAAACTTTATACATATTTTCATGACATTTGTATCACTATTTCACGCAAAGAATTTGCTTTATTGTAATTCCAAACATAATGTCGATTCTTGAAAAATATGTCACTTTTAAAACCAATGTATGATGGTTGCAAAGCGGGTGTAACAGATATCGTTATTCTCCAATGATATTTTACCATATTGGATGGGACAGGCAAATTGAAGGTGGGATGATTGCCGAGATGTAAGAGAGAGGTTCGTACGATGAAATTTTTTAAGAATCGACATACAGATTAGTTTAAATATCCTGTAAACACTTCAGTTAGTTTCGTAAATAGCCACCTGATTTTGTCAAAATTTATATTTTCTGGGTACACTTCTAAGTTAAAAGGAATGTCGCAAATTGTATTGATTTGATTAAATGATTTTTAAATGTATTATTTTTTTAATATAGGTCTATGTAATAATTTGTTTTTTAAGAATACTATTTAAATTAAAAATATTAAACACATTTGTTGTTTCATTTTCCTGTTTAATATTACTATTATTTATATGTATAACCTATCAATTAAAGTTTTTAAGATAAACTGAAAAAAATTTCAAACAATGAAATTGATATGGGATTCTTCTTGAGATATTAAAATAAAGAACTTATCAAATTAAGAATCATTATTGTAATTTATCTTTAAGAATAAATTACAATATTTTGAACTTGTTTCTACAAGTATGTAGTGATTTGTAACTCAAGTAATTATAAATTAAAATGTTAAACTGAATTACTAAATTTTGTAATTGATTTACAATTCTTTCGGAAGGAAGGGTAATTTGTTTTTATAACTTGAAAAATAATATGAAATGTTTTAGTACAAAGTCTAATATTTTATGTACAAAATTTTAACAACAATACAAGTAAAACTTATGATAGGTCATGAAAAAGCTATGATAAAGTTATAAGCTAATCAGTTCTTAGATTTGCTGGTTCGTAGAGTGAAACCTTCACCCTTGAATGCTTGGAATGGTTCTTCTGGTGGTGTTTCCTCCTTGGCGCTAACTGGTCTGGAGTTTCTGATGAATCTTAATGTGCCAATCACATAATCATAGTCTGGTATACCTCGAACATAGGGCTGTAATAATAACTTAATAAGTAGGTAATTTTAAGGTAAGCACCACAAATCTTAAAACATATTTTACAACAGTACATATAGTAAAAATTAAGTTTATTTGATCACTAGAGGACACCCGCATAGTTTTCCTTCCAGTGGGATTTTCGGGTAAAAGGTGGTCTATGTGTGATTCTAATATGCATGGTATAGTGCATTTCAACGAATAGTACCTATGCCGTAATGTTGGCAGCCCTGTCTATCTAAGTCATTGTCACAAGAAAACACTCCCGCAAATTTTGTGTATTTTTATTTGATTTTCGATGAAATCATGCCCAAAACTTTGAAAAGTGGTGAAAGAATGATGGTGTTAAAGGTGAAGGAATTTTGCTAACGTGAAAAACGTAATGATGCCCCGTTAATTCCTTTAAGATGTGTTCAAGCTCGTGTCGCCGCCATTAAAGGTTAGTCAAATAGGGTTACCCGTAGGACATAATAATTTCCACACGAAACTGTTTAATCGTTTAAATTTTTTTAAAAATTGTAGTTATTTGTACGACCTAAGCAGCATGTGTACTGCAACTAATATTGTTACATAACTTTGAATAATAGACTAATAAACCGAAATATTGCTTTTAGGTGTATCCGAAAAAACCGTGTCTAAAATCACCAAAGAAGGTGAGGTCGCAGCACGTCGACTATGATTTCAAAACCTCGTAAAAGGGGTCGCCGGCCCAAAATAATCAATGCAAATTATGGTAAAAGCCCAGCTTTTTGAAATAATAAAGTAGCACAAGCAGCCGCCCATTTATGAAGCCTGAAAGTCTATATAATGTTGGAAGCGCATGGGCATAAAGTGGTAACGTAAAAGGTGGAAGACCTTACCATTGCGATTTAAACCCCATAGAGCTTATATGGAGTGTCTTAAAAAGACGAATTGCTGAAAAAAACATAGGCCAGAAAGCAAATAAAATCGTCCAAATCACAGAAGTAGCCTTTGCAACGATTACCGTAGAAGGATGGTGAAAAGAGTGTGAGCACGTGAAAGAACTGGAAGAAAACTATTATGCCGATGGCCCAGTTATTAGTAGCGAGATGGACAGGAGGTTTATGATTGAGGAGGGAGACGCTATCGTCTGTGTTGCTATGCATGATATAATGGATGATGAAGATGACTACGATCTCTCGGGTATAAGTCTGTTGGATGAACATTTTTTGACTGATCATAATTATAGTAAAAATATTAAATAATTTATGTTTTCTATTACTATCCTGAATTTTAAAACAACTTTAACGTCGCTACTTTACTTCCACGATAAAATCCGCAGAAGTTGTTTCTTTATAAAAATTTTTCGATTATCATTTTAAATAAAAAAGAATAAGTTAATATCATTCTTATAAACCTCCTTACTTTGAGGTAGGTAGGTAAGGTAGGTAACATGGCAACACTAGGAAACACCGCTGCCAACATAACGGCATAGGTACTATTCGTTGAAATGCACTATATATTATTTTGAAGATTCAATCAAAATCCATTCAATACTTTTTGTGTGAAAGAGTAACATACATCCACGCTTACAAACTTGTGCCTTTGTAATATCAGTAAGGATGTAAAAATGGCTAAATGAATTTGGATAAAGTTTACCAAAAACATAGGTAATAACCTAGATTACTACAAAGGTTATTATTTCTAGGTTGTTCTAAACAATCTGTTGTATTCTAGATATTTCTAACTATAGCTTCTAACAATCTGTTTCAATGAGACTGATTTTTATCTTATATATAAAATTTCCCTGTAACAATGTTAGTTACCGTACTCCTCCGAAACAGCTTTACCGATTTTTATCAAATTTTGTATGCATATTCAGCAGGTCTGAGAATCGCCTACTATATATTTTTCATACTTCTAAGTGATAAGGGTTGTCCACCCCTAACATTGTATTTTAATTTATTGGACAATTTTTTTATAATGTGGCATTAAAAAATACATACAACCCTAAATTTTCACCCCTACATGATCAACCCCTATGTAAAAAAATGTACAGCTAGTCTTATAAAAAATAGCTCCGTTATTTTGAAGTGAAGATGCATTGTATCCATCACAGAGCCATCTCACCGACCAATTGATGAGACGGGTGATAGGCCATCATGTAGAAGAGCTATTAAATATGGTCACATGTAGATCACCATTTAATTGAAACTTTGAATGAAGAATCTCTGTTTTATTTATATTTTATCTTTCAATATACTCACTTGTCTAGAATTAGAGGCCTGTGGTTCTGAATCACTTTCACTAGTAAGTTTTTTCTTTTTGCCATCTAATCTATTGCCTTCCCCACTGAACGCCACAAAGCCATCTGGCTCAGGCATCATTGCTGCTGGGTCCTCCTCTATGCCTGTCATTTCTGAGCTGCCTTCACCTCTTGATATATGGTCTTCTTCTTTATAACCAACTGGCGGGGCAAACTCCACCTGTTTTCAACATAAATGTATGTAAGTCTACTTATACCAAGCCTCTGCCTGGTTAAGTTTAAAGTTTTATGCCTTTGATTTCTAATATAACCAGTATTGTACAGAGATTTAACTTATACTAACATTTAACTTAAACTGGTGCTAAAAAAGGCATGCTCAATCTCTTAATAATATAAAAAAAATGACTTACATACATGATTGTCAGTCTATTTTATTGCCTACACAGGATCTAGCCTCCTCATGGGAGAGAGGATATGGAGCTTAATTCCACCATCCTGCTCTAGTGCAGGTTGGCAGGCAAAACATTTTAATGGAGTCCTTAATTCAAGTGAGGCATAGGTTTGGATTACGAGGACAGGAAAATAAGATAGCTGTAAATGATTGGAGAAGAATATGCCAGGCATTTTCCACTTCTATTATGCCTGAGCAAGGACTTAGTTATAGTATATATTTGCCAATAGCTTAAAAAGTAGAATCACAATAACTTACATTCATGTCACATTCAATAATAATAACAGCATTGCCCGGCTGCGTCTCAAGCACACACAGCTCATAAACCTTAGAATTGTATTTAATAGCTATCACATCACCAGTGGTTAGACATGAGAAGTTTCGTAAACAGTTTTCCAGAACTGAAAATAATATAATGTCATTAGAACTTCTTTTTTTTGAAAATTATTTTCTGGAAAAATGCAGTCTTCCGTTCTTTGGGGACAGCACAAAGATCTAATTCAGTGGTCTGTACAGCCTTACAGGTTTTTCAATACAAGATATATACTAAAACCTTCCTTTGAAATAACTATTATTGAAAACTGTATGAAAATCTGTTCAGTAGTCTTTAAATATATCATGAACAGACATACAGACAACCCTTTTTTGTATATGATGTAGTGATATGAAGTAAGCTTCCTTGTTTTTCAAGATTTTTGTGGTTTTAGAGTCACCTATAGATATATTTTATATTAATTTATTTGTATACTGAACTGAAAATTATAACATTTTATGTATATGTATATTTGTCTAAGCACTTACCTGCTTTAGGATTGGTGATATCAAGAAAGTCTTCTGAGAGTGGTTGGAATTTGGAGAATGTGGCAACTGGCAGTGAGACACTTTCTATTTGAATTAGGGCTCCCTCTTCTAGCACCAAGTTCGCCATCATCTGTATAAAAATAAGACAAAATTTATATACAAATGCATTTTGCATAGTAGCAGATTAATTTATCATAATAAGTAATAGGGATACACCAAAGTTCAGAGATTTCATTCATTTAAATTATCAATAAATTCTGTATGAATATTTAGTTATGATGATATGTCATGTTAAACAAAAACATAAAATTAAATAAACCCTGCCTGGGAAGTAGCCCATAACAAACTTTTTATCACAGTATATTTTATAACAGAGAATCTCTCTCTCTCTCTCTCTCAATATGAGTTTTTTCTTTTCTTCATGTTATTATCAACTAAAAACTAATACAGTTTACTAATTTAAATAAAATACAAACCCAATGTGGTAGATATACATATCCTTCATCTGCAACAAACTCTAGGACCCCGCAATGTGTTATTCTTTTAGTCTTTTTATTAGTTAACTTGAATATCATCGGGTACTCTATGTTTAATCTTGTTAGAAGCTCTAAAGCAGATGGTGGCATTATAACTGAAAGAAATAGAAAAATGTAATATAAGCACTTGCTTTTATTTAACTTTAACAGTAACAATATGACAGTTACTAATAAATATCATTTAATTTAATAGATTACAAAATGAATAAAATTACGAAAATCTGTAAAAGGCTTTTATGTAAAGAAGAACGTAGGAAATAGTTCTTTAGTAATCTTAATATACCTTGAGCTCTTGACCCATATACTATTATTATTCTTAATTTAGCAAGTTTTCGTCTACATTAATATTTAGGTAAGCTTTGTAAGGGGTTGGTTTGTGTTTCTTTTTATTTTTAATGCAAGTAGATACCTAAAAAATAGATAAAAAAGTACAAAAAATAGATGTTATCTTACTCTTTCCTCCCCTCTCAACATCTTGCCGTTCATTTCCAGGCATCATAGAAACCGAGAAGCATCTAAAAGTCATGGTAAACGGCCTCGTCATCTCGTGAAACATATTAAATCCGAACTGAAACTAAATTAAAATGAATAAAGTAAAACGACTATAAAAAATACCCTCCTTCTGTTGAAGTTGGGTAAATAATAATTTACAATACAGGTATAAAGAATAACAATTTATACCATTTTGACGAGTGTATTCTTTTATTTTTGACAAAGAAAAGAATGAAAATAATTGCAATTCATTTGCAAAAATCAACACAATTTTTTTCAACACAAAGCACAGATTAATAATATGATATTCGACATGTCAATGGTCATCACAGATAAGTATATAAATGTTGTCTCACTCAGAGTAAAACTAACATTGATGACGAGTGATTAAATTGGTAATTTCAGATTCCAACTTTTTCATAGATGATCCAATTATCATTTATGGATGTCGCAACTCAACACGCTCTCTAAAATTAAATACCATAATAGATGTAGATAATTCTTAGTCGTCAAGGTATCACAAAGAGCCTGCAAAATGATAAACAGAAAAACAAATCCTCTGAAATCTTACATCTTGCTAGATTCTTATTGGTTACAGGATTATCCAATAAGAACACTGAACTGAATTGAATTCAACTCTGAAGGAATTAAAAAATAGAAGGAAAATAACTTGTGGTTGTTGTTGTTGTTTATTTTTCATTTTTCAGTTTTATTTCTGGATGGTTTGTATTATGTGCAAGCTATCGTATCTTTTTGCTTTATTAATGAAAGTCAATATAAGACTCTTTTGCTCATTTTTTATTAGATAAAGTTGTCCTGATTTGTATATGAAGTCATTTATAGATTTAGATGTATTTATTTTAATTTAATTGGCTTGACCACGCGGAGCGGAAGCATTAGATTCTATAAGATACTTAACAGAGAACATTGGTAATATGAGTTGTTGACAAGTGACCTATGACCATGGGTGTTTCAGTAGATACCCAAGTATGAGTAGTAGCACTAAACTCTGTTGACCTCTATATTATTATTCCTGTGAATTCATCATACTGATAACAGGTTCAGTGCCTATATACTGTACGTGGTAATAGTAATTGTGTAAATAATAATATATATTTATGATCCTGTAATATAAGATAAATTTTTGAATTTCCTAGAACAGAAAGAAATAACAATGGCACAACAAATACCAAAACCATATCAGGAGCAGTTGAAGGTAATAAAGAAATATTTTTAATAGAATAGAATATATAGATAGAATAATTTACAATGAAAAATTTGCTAACTTAACCAATCCTTTTTCCTACTGTTTTATAATATAAATAAGGTAGTAAATATCCATATGATAACGGCCCCACCTATTATTTATTAACCTAATAAAAAATATGTGGTATATTTAATTTAATTAATAAGGCATTAGGTACATTTTTAATTTTTTTGATCATTTTAACTACTATATAACTACATGTACACTACTATAACTACTATAACTACTATAACACATTCACTTTGAATTATAGGTAAATCTATCTCGTCTGCCTACTGTGGTGGGTAGCCTCATTGATGAGGGTTACTCAGAAGATATAATCACAAACTTGATACAAGTCGGACGCGGGCAGTTTTCCACTGACGAAATGGTAATGGAACTTGAGAAGAGGAATCGGTAAAAAAATTCACTCTAAATGTTTTAGATCATAATAAATAGGTTAACTGTATTTATTCTGAGTGGGTTTTTTTTAATGTAAATTTTTCTAAATGTACAATAATAATGATTGAATATTGCCAAGAAGATTTGTGGACTCGCCTAAACAGGCAGATGGCCAGAAATAAAACAACGTATATGATATATTGCTATGAATATATCATCCCACAATATATTCCTAAATCAATTTATTAAAATGGATTCAGTTGCTTAGAAGTGAAAATGTAATATTAATAATATCAGTGAGGATAAAGCATTTCTAGTAAAATATTTTATCGGTATAACTACAGTTAGATATGTTTAATAAATTTGTACCTTTCTCTTCAGATTAAAGTTATTGCTTCCGTGGTTAGAAAACCGTGTTAAAGAGGGTTGTACTGAACCTGCGACGCACAATGCCCTTGCCAAGATTTATATTGACTCTAATAATAATCCTGAACAGTTCCTCAAAGAAAATAAATGGTAAGCAGTTTTGTTATGTAAAAAGAGATATGCTACATACTTGTATTGTATACTTGTTGATTATTATTTTCAAGGTATTTATAATTACCTTGTACTATGAAAGCTAGGGACGTATTTAAATCAAATTTGTGCATTTTTTCTTAGGTACTATTCACGACTAATCGGACACTACTGCGAAAAGCGCAACCCGCACCTCGCATGCGTGGCGTACGAGCGCGGGCAGTGCGACCGCGAGTTGATTGCTGTGTGCAACAAACACTCGCTTTTCAAGACACAGGCACGCTACCTCATGCGGCGTCGTAACGAGGAACTTTGGCTCGAGGTTTTAACAGAGTCCAACCCCTTCAAGCGACCGCTCATCGACCAGGTAAGGAGTAGAAATTAAATGAACGTGCTACCCACACCTCTCCCGTATGGTGTACGAGCGTGGGCAGTGTGATTGTCGATCACCACGTGTAACGACAACTCACTATTTAAGACGCAGACACAATGCATCGTGCGGTGACGTGACCAGATCCTCTTTCTTTACAGACAACAGCTTTAGAGACAGCATTATAAAAAACACATTCGAAATTACATTACGGAAATATATGCTTTTAACCTGTCTCCTGTTTTTTAATATTACTTCAGAAGAAGCTATGCATAGTCTAGTTTACTACAGGAGACTTTTACATGTGTATATTTCTTTTACAGGTGTTGCAATCAGCAACCGAAGCTTGTGACCCTGAGGACATTTCGGTGACAGTGACAGCTTTTGTGTCCGCCGACCTGCCCAACGAATTGATTGAATTACTTGAGAAAATTGTACTAGAAAATACTGCTTTCATCGACCATAAGAATCTGAAGAACTTGCTCATTTTAACAGGTAAGGTACCAAACCAAATAATTTATTATAATAGTAAATTATGTACGTTTGTATATTTTGGTATATTATGCATATAATTTATCAGAACTTTATTATTATAGAGATATGTAACTTGATAAAGCTTAGTTTAAAATATTGTAATATTTTTCACTGTCTGCGTTATTTAGTAATGCAAGCTGATGAATTTAGTAAAAAACAAAACATTGTATTGGATGAAATAACGGACATTCGCTTTTTTTAACGCTTATTATGTTTGTTTGTAATGTTATAGCAATAAAGGCAGACCATGGCCGTGTGATGGGATACATCGAAAGGTTAAACAATTATGATGGACCTGATATTGCGAAAATTGCTTTAAGCGTCGAGCTGTATGAGGAGGCCTTCGCCATCTACAAAAAGTTTGACAATAACACTGCAGCTATAAAAGTATGTTTAAAATTGGTATTATAATTATTGATCACTACAGGGTCCTTCCCTCATCGGAGAGGAGGATTCGAGCTTAAATCTCTGGATAATAATGTTGGAATCTGTAAACATCACTATTAGATATTAATAACCGGGACCGTGGTTAAATGTGCTCTTTAATCACATCAAAGCCACCAACTTTTAAACTCTGTGTTTCTACTGAGAAATTCTTGGAAGTAATGCTAAATATTTTATAGCCCAACTCAGAAATCCAGGACCTGGTGATCCGAAGCCACATGGTCCAACTAACCGCTGGTCTACCGATCCTAGAGATCGGAGAAAAATCTAATTGTTAAGAGGCTATCGATTATCTGTATTCCATACTATCAGCTATTAATCTTTTAATTTAATTTATTTGAACTATTATTATTTTGCACTAACTAACCAACATTACAGGTGTTAATCGACAATGCGAAAAACCTCAAGCGAGCGCAAGAATTCGCCGAAGAATGCAACGAGCCTGAAGTATGGTCGGTACTAGCCCAAGCGCAGCTGCAACGGGGCCTAGTGAAAGAAGCCATAGACTCATACATCGATGCTGATGATCCAGCAGCCTATCTTAACGCTACGGCAAACAAACACCAGTCTTGGGAGGACGTGATTAGGCATTTACAAGTTATAGGGATATGTATGAAGTATATAGGTAGGTTTATATTGAACAGGTTATGTTGTTGCGTTTGTAAATATTACGAATAAAATAGTAAGTATCGATACAGATGTTTCATTGGCGTCCTAATACCCAAAATTAAAAATATGTCCTTGTTTATGTCCTAATGATTTTGATAGTGAGTTTCATGAAACATTAAATTTTAGTCAAAATGGATTTATGAACAAAAATAATTATTTTGACGAAGTTATAAATTGAAGATTGAACTGCGCGCCACAAATTACCCGCTTAAAGTATATGTTATTTTTTTAATAGGTTACACGTTTCAGAGTTGTTGCTTAAACTCTTGAAATTTATTTCACAACTTAAGTAATCTGTCAAAATCGCCTCAGACAAAGAGCTATAAAAGAAGAAGGGAAAAGTAACTTGTGATTAAGACGGTAATATTATTATAACGTCCGATTCAAACAAAGAATCATATAAAATAAAACAATCAATCTTTACAAAATATAAGAATCTTACATGCTAAAAATAAGCTAACATTCAAGACTTAAATAATTTTGGCAGATAAATCGGATTTTCGTTATGTTTTTTCATCTTATCTATTTATCTTTCATTTAAATCTTTAATTATTGAGCGTGCCATGCACATCAAGAAAATCACTGCAATAGGTTAAATCTATATCCAATGAATATTTTTTTTATTTGTTCAAAGAGGATATTTCCTCCAATTTTCAATAGGTTGGATTTTTCCGTTGTATAGTACAAAACTACGAACTTCACTGCTGTGAAAATTATTTCTATCCTTTTCTTACACATCGTTCATAGTATACTTCATAAATTCATTTCATTCATTTGTGTATGTGGCAGCCGCGGGTGCATATTCGTCATTTTTCTATACAAATAAAAAATACTTTATTGATTTATTTTCCTTCATGTAGAAATTAAATTGGAATAGTGAGTAGAAACTGTAGAATGCAGTAATTTTATTGACGTGTTCCGGTCGTTGTTCATTTCCTTTTAAACATGAATGAACGCCATGTTGATTGTCAAAAGGTGTCGTAGGTATCGGGTAGGGAAACAGTGAATTGAAATTATTGTGTTAATTTCAGACCCCGCGATATAAGACGGTCGCTCGTGAGTCTATTTGGATTAGTTAGAGCTGAAAAAAGATAGCAACCATGGCTCAAGTGTTGCCGATACGCTTTCAGGAGCACTTACAGGTGAGTACGCCCATCGAATTTTATTACAATTGCTCTGTTTAAACAGTGGGAGGTTTATGGGGATGCGTTATCGGTGTTTATCAGAGGGGCGGACCCTTTCGTAATAGCTTTGTTGTGAAAGCAAGAGGAAATTGTAGAAATGACATTGCGCAATTTACGATGACAGAACCTCCCCCTGCTCCTGGAGCACGGAAGAGCCGGGTATTGATTTGTTCCACATTTCCTGGATCATATGATTTGCGATTCAAAGAAAACCGGCATAATCCTTACCCATATTCTTAACACAAAAAGATTAAAACATTTTTAGGTATACTCTTGTTGATTTAACTATTGAAGTGTTACTATGCACTGAGTCATCTTTGATATAAGATCTTAATCTAATTTAGTTAAATTTTCTAGATAAGAATTCTTGCTATCCAAGATTTAAATCTGCTTATAGCTTTGAACTAAAAAGTAACTACAGTTATTGGTCTAAGAAAAGTAAGCAATATAATTTTTCAGTATAATATTTACTGCATTAATGATGATGAGTATACAAATCTATAATACAAATCTTATTATAATGTTTCCCAGACAGAATTATTATCAACATAAAGGGCAATGATTCAATTTCTTATCAATTTGAGACTAATCTATATGCATCATATAGACAAATAATTGAAGTTCATGTGCAACTTCTTTCTATTTAATTTATAACTACCAGGAAATTTAATAAATAAAATATATCAAAGTGATCATTATACCAAAAATATACCCCCATCAATGATTGCTTCGGTAAAATATTAGAATCGTGCGGCATTGATAGGGGTTTAGGGGGGGTGGTGGGTGGTGGGGGTGGTCCCCCCGACCCCCCCTATGTATTTTTTTTTACGAGCAAATGTGTAGTTTTTGAAAAAAAAATTAATATATTTCGTAAATCTTTATTTATATAGATATGCATGAAATAAAACACCCAATTGACTACAAATCATTTAGTTTTTTAACGCCCCAACCCGCCCCGCTTCGCGGGGCTCGTATTTCCAATAAGGACTTCCGCTCAAGTTTTCTGAGTGGTCATAAAATAAATATAAACCTAACTAACAGTAAATAACCAACAAAAAATTAAATTTTTTCTTTTTCCAAATTTACTTTCATCAACCTATACTTTTTTTTTGAGATATTCAAGATGGCGTCGCGTACTTTTGTCATTTTACGTCTGGGTTGTTTACATCGCGATATGTCATAATTTAATTTTATTTAAAAATTAAGTTTAATTCTACGGTTTATTTTAATTTTCATCATTACTTTTCGATATTTGCCTTTAATATTAAGGAACTACGCATATTAAGATATTTAGCTGTTGTAGTTGAGTTTCGTTCAATAGAATTTTCCAATTTTCAACTTCGATTTTTTCAATAACTATGCATTTGCTACGAAAAAGAAAAGCAGTTTATTAGAAAAAGCGACTATTTGCTATCGATTCCACACCTCATTATGGATTGTATCAATATTTTTGGAAAATTTTACATCTGGTTTGTGAAACCATAAGCATCAGCTTTTTGGTCATCTGCTACATAAATTATTATTACTATTACTAAGAGTTAAATAATCTTAAAATGGAAAGCTAATAAAATTCTAATAGGATGACTATAAATCTAATTGTGAGTCTTTCACCTTTGTTAAAGTAATTGTCTATTGATTATTATGTAATTGAAGTGAAAGTGTTGAAGTAAAAATTATAAATATCTATATAAATTAAGTTTATAAATAATTACTTTTGTGCAGAAATCAAATGGTCACTGTTTATAAAAAATAATAAAAGATTTACTGATAATTTAGTCTAAAAATAAATTGTATAAAATCTATAAAGATCACAAACAGCTATAATGGTATAAAATAAAACTCTTGCATTTGAGTTCTAAACCTTTAAAAGTTCACAAGTAGTAGGGCATGCTGTGTAAAAAGGTCAAAGGTTCAAACCCCACCCTGTTGGCTATTGACATACCTACTTTACCAAGTTAATGGATGTCTCACAGGAATACTAAGTTATGTGTGTATGTATATTTATAGTAAATAAAAGCTATATTAATGCTTCAAGGATTGAAACATCAGCTACATGTCCCTTTTCATACATTTCAGCCAAGCCCGATCTGTAAGGAATTAAGGGTACCAAGTACATTACAAATATTTTTACTATACTACTATTTACTTAAATACTTTTTAAAAACAATATTAGCCATGTCTAACAAAAAGCTGCAAAGTGAGTGGAAATAAAACCTAAAAGTCTCTTTTCAGGGTCTGGGAAGTGATTTCCATAAATCTCATTTTTGTCTATAATAATTATGGAGCTATTGTACCTTAAACATTTAAAATCTGTACTGTAATAAGAGATATAGTTTGCTTGTATTTTCAAGAAAATTAAAAAAAATTGAGTTGCAGTGACAATAGGAGAGAAACAGAACACACAAAACCAGTATTAAAAATTCTTAGAAGTTAACAGATTTCAGATATTAATACAAATAATTTCACATGATTAGTAAATTGAACATTTTTATTATCATTGCGAAATATGTATTTTATATGGACAAAGTTTTGGAGTATTAATATCACTGGTTAATGTTAAAATCTACACAATCTAAACTATACCTAACAACATAATTAAGCTCATATGGCACTTTGCCAACAACCCTGCATATACAAGAAGATTACACTCCATGATTAGAGAATCATCTTTGTTTGAAAGATGAAAATGACAATGGCCATTATGTTAAGAAGCCTTATTGCAAAATTTAACCCAAATACAATGACTTTTGATAATAAGCGAAATTATTGTGTTTTTGTGTCGCTTGAGCGATATAATTAGGACTGAGGGTTTTGTTTGCAATTGTTAACACATTGACCGACAGTACTGTTACAGATTGTGAGTACTACGACAGTACTTTTTGCCATACATTGACCATGGGTGTAGTGTCACTGCACTATTATTAAAATGCTAATAGGTACCTTTTTTGAACTGATTTTTAAACATTATGTGGTGACAGTAGAAAGTCTGAATTAAACTTTTTGTGACAGTACAACATGCTCCTCTTTACAATTATTTGCCTACAAAATTATAAGTCTTGAGGCATACTGATTTTATGAGCAAAAAGACTTAGATGTCGAAGGGCATACTTTTTTTTTTCTCTACAACTTGGCCCTTGACTGCTATCACAAATGATGTAAAATGATGAGGCAATCTAAGATGGAAGCAGGTTAACTTGTTAGGTGTAGGATGAAATCCACACTCCTTATGGTTTCTACGCGACATCGTATCGGAACGCTAAATCGCTTGGCGGTACGTCTTTGTCGGTAGAGTGGTAACTAGCCACGGCGAAAACCTCCCACCAGCCAGACCAAGACAAATTAAGAAAAATCTCAATCTGCCTCGCCGGGAATTAAACCCAGGACCTCGGTCGTATAAATCCACCGCGCACACCACTGCGCCACGGAGGCATACTGATTTTATGAGCAAAGAAATTTAAACATCGAAGGGCATACTGTCAATACTTTTGAATACTTGACATCCACAGGCGGTACTGTCTGTCAACATAACAGCATAACAGAATATTAAGCTAAATAAAATGAGTTTTGCAGTCAATGTAGACTTTGTTTTCACTCCTCTTTGTATCTCATAACTTAGTGTCTATTTAACCCTCGCTAACCCTCAGGAGTGAAAGTGTAACTGGTCATTTTAGCTACACTTTGTGTAATAATCTACTAGACATACTAAACAATGCAAAATAAGTTCAGGTTGTGAACACATCTATACTAGATTGTAATCCATGTTAATTGCTATTATTAATTATAATAGTTGGCGATGTCTGTTGATATCCTGGAAAATCTATAGCTGTAGAGAATTGAAACATTGAAATTAGTTTTTGTTCCAAGTACCTAGAACTAAGATTGTGTCCTATATTCCCTGTTCTTATTTGTCCAAAAATAATTATTAAGTATATTTATGTATACTATTTCAAAAAATGTCAGAAGGTAGGCAACTATCTAGCAGGGTAGAGGTGGTTCTTACTTTAAAAAAATATAAATATGTTGAGCTATAGGATTATTAAGTCTACCAGTCTACAACCAAGCGGTAATGTGTGTTCTGATCTGAAGGGCATGGTGGCAGGTAAAATTACAGTTATATGAGGTTAGTTAGTGAAATAACACCTACTATACTATATAGAAACCTTGGCTGGCACCGACTTCATAGATATCCTTAAGTAAATTAAAGCAGCTAAATGAAGCAGTTATTTTTTACTTTTTAGTGCGTTTTGAGTCAGTTCAATATTTTATTAAAAAATTTTATTTCCTACTTTTTAGTGATTTATCATAACCTACTTATACTATACTATCATAGTACATTATATGGCACTTGTAGCCAAAAAATCTACCAACACTTACACAATAATCGAAATCGCTGCAAGCGTGCCTATAACATTTGAAGAGTCCCTTCAATTTTTCCAGGATATCATCATCAGATCCTAACATGATGACTATGGGACCATTTTGGAAGTGTGTTCTTTCTAATAAAAAAAGTATTATCAAAATCGGACGACTCTGTAAAAAGTTATGCGTGGTCATACATAAAAAAAAATATATACGTGTCGAATTGAGAACCTCCTCCGTTTTTTTTCGTCGTTTTAAAAAAAACAACCATTGCTATAAATAAATATATTTTGTTGCAGCTCACAAACATCGGAATAAACCCCGCCTCCATTTCCTTCAACACACTAACAATGGAATCGGACAAGTTCATCTGTGTGCGTGAGAAAGTGGGAGAAACATCTGAAGTGGTCATCATCGACATGGCGGACCCCACCAACCCCATCAGGAGGCCCATCAGTGCAGACTCCGCCATCATGAACCCAGCTAGCAAAGTCATCGCGCTCAAAGGCAAAGCTGGAGTGGAGGGTGAGCCATCTCTATAGTTTTTCAGCTCTTATATAGAATGATTTTCATGCTACGTATTACATAACCAATTGTTTTTTGGTTTACATTGTTAGTTTTTATTTGGCGCAGTCCATTATCACGAAAATTCTGAATTTGAGAGTGAATATAATATCATCTCAAGACTGCATTATTAATTATCGTATTTAAGAATAATATTTTATCAAAAATTGCGGAAATTGACCGGAATCCGGCACAGAGCGCCTTACCGCTAGGCCACGATCCCGATAACGTCAGTGCCGAAATTGTATTTTGATATTATATTTTTGATATCCAGATATACGGCCCGTAATGCCATCTACAGTATGAACTGAACATGTTACGATACTATTGAAGGCTCATATTACGAATGAAGCTCTTCAATTTTAAAGATGACATATTCCTATTTTATTCTATAAGTACCGACGTCATTGGGATCATGGCCTAGCAGTAAGGCACTCTAAGTGTCCGGATTGCCAGAGAGACGCGGGTTCGAATCCCGTTAGTTCCGCAATTTTTGATATTATATTTATTCTTAAATATAAATAATCCATTAAGTGTGGGTAACACTTTTCAATAAAAACTAAAAAAGAATTAGTTATCGTAATGAGAGTAGTTTGTTAAAGATAAAAAAACCATTGAACACAGAGAAGAAAGGTCCTGTGCTTAAATTTCCCACTATGCTTTTACTCACTTATTAAGAGAATGAGGAACAGATAAACTATTTAAAATGTATTTTGGTGTCTGAATGAAATTCAGTCGGGAGTTCATAATATGAAGTTTCACTCTTTTTATAACTTAAATATTTGATAATCGATATTATTATATCGTATATAATTTTCACTATTACCAAGTAAAAAAACCAAATCTCCGCATGGTAACATATATATTGCTATATAATGGCCAAGTTCATTAAGATGTTCCAAAAATTCGGTAAACTGTATCAATAAAGTAGAACGTCGGCAAAGAGCCAAGCCCAAAGACGGCGTCGTGATGCGGCAGTTTTTACACTACGCCTGTATGAAACCGCTAAATTGGGACAATGTCTAGACTTCTATAGTAATTGCCATAAAAGTTTTAACTTTCTCATATTATAAGCATCATTTTCATAAACTATGCATAATGTCGCTAAATCGGGACATCTTTTCCTAGGCTTCTTGGAAAATTGCGTTATTTCCGTATTCGGAATTGTCGCTTTCTAAAAGAAGAACTGTATTTCGTCGCCTTTAGGTGACTATTTGTCATTTTCCATGGCCTGCGTCACCCCTGGACAACGTGTCGGCTGAAAATCAGCGCTGTGTGCTTACATTTGTTTCGGCATGCAGTACAATGCTGAGCTGGCACCTTTTTCTGGGTTGTACCAAGAAAAACCGTGTTTAATGCTTGTTGGTCTAGTTTTGACTCTTGAGTAACCTAAGAGGCATTCAAGTTTTATGTATCGTGTGGCAGAATTTTTTGGAATGAATAATTTTTCTTTCTTTCTTTTCTTCACACGAGATATCTCTTTGGACGTATTAGTTGAAAGTTAGCTTATAATTTGATTCGTACGTGATCATTGTTTGTAAAAATCGTGTATTACGTAATTGTATACGTAACTGGGTATAAACAAAATAGAATGGTGTCATGGATTTCTATTAAAAATAGTTGCAGTTGCCATAAAAGTAAAATTTTTAGTAACATGACACATGAATACTGTTTTCATAAACTTTTGAAGCGGTAATATACGGAGCATTTGGCCTATTTCCATTGAATGTTAGCTTTTCGATTTTTATCGATGTTTAAGCCGAATAATACCTACTGTGTTCTTTATTTCTTGGCTTAAAAAGATAGCATTCCATTGGGGTTATTACTTACGTGAATTATCTTATTTTCATATTCAGCATCAGGTAATTCTTGAATAATTAGATATAGATTTTTTTATATGGAATATTACACTATATCATACATAATCTATATGTGTACGTAAATAATATAATTTTTATATGATAATAATTAAATAATAATGGACATACATTGCCTGTAATCTTATGAATATAAAACTAACGGATTTACGTCTAGACATATTTACTGAGACGTATTAGGTAACATTAAGTAAATCCATAGGTTTGACCTGGAATAGATAAATCTTTGTTAAGATTTTATGTTAGCCCCAAACCATTGACGTATAATTATTAAGTTAATGTCTCAAATTTACGATCTAACTTAAATTTTTGACCATTTTTAATCCACCAAATATTTCTGATCTAAAACTAGAGTGAGTAATTGACTTGAAATTTAGCTTTAGTCATTTTACAGTGTGTGAGACGCTTAAGCTCACTTAAAAATGGATTTCTCAATATTCTGACGGGAACGGGATCGATGCGGATAAAACCGCGGAGCAAAGCTAGTTTTATGTAATATGACCGCAAATAGCGGAAGTTTGTTATTTATAACTTATCTCAAGCTATATCTTGCAGTAAATATTATAATAGGTCTCCTATGACTCAGCTTAACCAATGACTAAGATAGCATAATATTATCCATTATGTCCGAGCCTCAGATAGCTTCAAATATTAAACATTTCAATAACGGATTTTGTACACTTGCATTGAAACAAATGGCTTCTGGGGGGTGGGAGGCTTTCGTCGTGGCTAGTTACCACCCTACCGACAAAGATGTACCGCTAAGCGATTTAGCGTTGTCGTGTAGAACGTAACAAGTTAGCCCGTTTTCATTTTAGATTGCATCATCAATTAATATTAGATGTGATAGCAGTCAAGGGCCAGCTTGTAGTCGATAAAAAACTGCCACACTGCTTTGGACTTCTTCCATAGCACGTTGAACACAAACAAGATGGACGAAATGTATTTCTCTGTACACTTATTTGTACAGAGATCCAAAGTCCCGTGCCAGACAGCTTCATACTAGTGTTCAAATGTTTAAAGCTATGTCTAGCACGGGCTTTAGGTATGTGTGCGAGCGTTTTGGCGAATCCTAAATTTCGTAATTATTCTTTCATATGAATTTTTATGTCACTACATCCAATGTGATTAGCATATTATGAGGCCTGTCGCCCTAATCCCTATGGTTTTTACAGAGTGGCTGCAACAAATATTAAACTACTCAAAATAACTGAGAAAAGGCTTATATCTTAATCTAATATATAAAATTTCCCTGTCACAATGTTAGTTACCGTACTCCTCCGAAACAGCTTTACCGATTTTTATCAAATTTTGTATGCGTATTCAGCAGGTTTGAGAATCGGCTACTATCTAATTTTCATCTAATTTTTTTTTATTTTTTATGCAAAACAACGTTTGCCGGGTCAGCTAGTTAATATTATAAATGTGAAAGTAACTCTGTCTCGCTTTCTCGCTAAAACTATTGAACAGATTTAAATGGAATTTGGTATACAGATAGTCTAGAGCCTGAAAAATGACATCGGCTACTTTTAATTGCGACAAAACGGTTGTAAGGGGTTAAAGAGGGGATGAAATGTTGTATGAAAGTATCGGCATTTTAAAGATAGAAGCTTAAAATGTATTTTTAAGCAGTTGATCAGATATTAATAAATATGACATTAAACGTTTAATAAATAAGGGCTGCCGTAATTATACCAATTCCGCGCGGATTGAGTTGAGGGCAAAAGGGGTAATTTTCTATATAAATTGACGTTATAAAATAAGAATGGTCGTTGTCACTCTTAAAAATATACTAAACTCCTCAATTGACTATTTAAAGTATCGAATTTATGATATAAAGTATAGCCAGAAGAAGTAAATCAAATAAGCTTGGGTCAGAGTACGGCTTCCAGCCGTTCACACTCCTGCATTTCTGCTACGCCCGATTTTGAACCCAATGTTATACTCAGGTTCTTCTAGTGGCCCGTCATAAAACTATTACTATACAATCCCACCAACTTACACTGGAGCAGCTTGGTGGGTTTAAGCTCCAGATATTTCTTACAAGTCAGGGAGACAGATTCTTCTAGTGGGCCATTAAAACAATCATAAAACTATTATCACCCTAATTCCGCCAACCCACAGTGGTGCAACATGGTGGGTCTAAGCTCCAGATATTTCACCACTAGTCAGGAAGTCAGGTTCTTCTAGCAGGCCATCCCTTTCCAACAAAATAAAAAAGTTGAGAGGTGTCAAGGGACACCCGGACGATTAATTAGTGAAGGAATTGTAATAAAATTTTATTTTTTTTAAGTAATAATAATATTTTTTTTATTATTAACAAATATAATGTTATATAAACTTAAACGCGTACCACACACGCGTTTGTTGTTGTACACCAAAACACCAGAGGGCGCCACGAGAGCGCGAGACAGCATACAGCGCGGGCGCCCCCCGCCGCTCACGCGCACACACATCAAAGGCGGCGGCAAGATCCTTTAATCAAAAAGTGTCGTGACAATTTTTCGTACCAATTTTTTCCGTCTAACCCCCTTTCACAACGCGCGATAAGGAACTTCGTTCCAAAAAGAATCAGTAAAATCAGTTCATAAACGACGAAGTTATCCGCGAAGACACATAAAAACATTGTCTTCCTTCTGACGCAGTCGGGTAAAAAAAAAAAGTATGTAAGAACACTCCTCGGACTTTTTCCTATAAGAATATGTCATAATATCGGGGATCGGCCAAGCCGTTTGGAAGTTGTAGGGGAACATATAAATAGTGCGTACAGACGCACAGATAGACAACAAGAATTTATAGCATTCCGCAGAAATGCAATTATCTTCTCTATCAATCCAATGCTACCACTCATTTCTATCTATCGAGAATAACAGGCGAACAAAGTCGCAGGTGTCATTTACTTACATAATTAACATGTTTGTGTATATGTTCTGTGGTTCACTGCGTACTTTATGATTTCGTCACGGTTTGTCTTCCACGTGCGATAAAACACTTGGCGGTGACTCATTTTACCATATTCAGATTTTTAAGGCTTCCATCTAGCGATAACTGATGGTTTAATAGCAAAGATTTTGTATGTCAGGTTTTATTGTAGCGATTTTTGTTACCTTAGAATGTGCTTATGAAAATCCATTTATTTGTTTTGGATATGAACGCGTATAGACACTTAGGTATTTCAGATATATTTATTTAAATTCTCTTTTGTGTTTATCGTTCCATGCATCATTTTTAGTATTGCTATTTAATCTCTGCATTCTAAGAAAGATAAAAATTGACTTGTTGGTGTTATACTAACAAGCACATTTTTTTTTATTCATTTCAAGTTGGCTTTTAAATGCAATCGTAGTTCATGGTAAGTGATGATGCAATCGAAGATTGAAGCGGGCTAACTTTTAAGGCAGTGATTCTCAACCTTTTTTTGTTGCGGCATATATTTTTAACGATTTCAAAATTTGGCGGCACACAAAGAAAAAGATAAAAATTATTTACTTACTACAACACACTGCATAAATAGTTTATGACAAAAATTTTAAATACACCAAGACCCCGCTTTGCGTCGCTTATGCATTCCTGAAAAATGCGACGCAAAGTAAATCACAAAGGTTCAAAACACGGATAAAGTCAGTAATTCGTTCCATTTTTTTTTTGAGAAAGGCAGTCTAAAAAAAATAAAACACTGAAAAAACAAGGATTTGATGGAGAAAGTAATATTAAACTATGCTTTGAATAAGTAATCCCGTTGGTAATTAAGATTAAATTAAGTTTAATCGCAAAATAAATGGCCTATGATGACAGTAATAATGGTTAAATCCCAAAAAAACAATTTTTGTGGATTTAAATATATATTCATGGTAAAAATATTTTTCTTTTAAAATGATATAATTTAATAATATTAACATTATTATATATTTGCAAAATTTGGTGGCACACAAAAGTACCGCGGCACAGTGGTTGAGAATCACTGTTTTAAGGAGTACCCCACTTTCGGTTTCTACACGACTTCGTACTGGAATGCTAAATCACCTACTTAGTTTCGGTATGTCTTTGTCTGTAGGCTGCTAACTAGCCACAGCCGAAGTCTCCCACATATTAATATGATAGCCTCTAGTAGCCCCAATAATTTATTATTTATATTAAAGTCTATGTTACTCAGGCCATTAATACGAACATATTGAAACTTCAATCATTTATTCAGTAGTTTAGAATTTAGATGCTACGGTGGTAGATTTCGCCATTAAAGGGGGACGAGATATCGTTTTCTTTACACGAGAATTCTCTTGGTGTGGTGACGTCCGCAACTTAGTTCGTGTGCAAAAAACTCTATCTCTTAGAATTTCAAAGTTTTATACAAAGTTTTAACTCTCTTTATGGTAAACTTTTCAAGAATCTTCTCTTTGTTAAAGAAAACTACGGTCCTTTAGTTTGCTAACTTGAATAGAAAAAGATCATGCGAATCGGTCCTGCTGTCGTAGTTAAATAGTGCAACTAACACTACTTTGGATTGTTTTATGTATTGATATAATTGAAAATTTAGTGACTAAACTCGACAAAGGTATATTGAGAGGTTTGTTCATATAGAGAGAATGCTTGAAGGGAGACTTACTGAAGGGATTTATATTTATTTTATAAGGCGAGAGTGAATGGGAACCTTGAAAGGGGAATGTTCCTGGCCCAAATCCAGGATATTCTGATTGAAGGCACGTCACAAGTACCCTAAACCGATGTACTTGTATGAAAGGTATAATGAAATTGCAAGCAGCAAGAGAGATATGCAAGGATCGTGGCAAGTGGAAAGGACGTGTTGTCTGCCTACCCCGATGGGAATTAGGCGTGATGGTTTTTTTTATTGACTACAAGTTGGCCCTTGACTGCTATCACACCTGATGTTAAGTGATAATGCTTGATCCAAGACAGAAGCGGACTAACTTGTTAGGAGTAGGATGGAAATCCACAACCCTTGCGGTTTCTACCTGACATAGTATCGGAACGCTTAATCGCTTGGCGGTACGTCTTTGTCGGTAGGCTGGTAACTAGCCACTGCGAAAAATCTCCTACCAGCCAGATCAAGATAAATTAAGAAAAATTTCAATCTGCCCCGCCGGGAATCGAACCCGGGACCTCCGTCTTAAAATCCACCGTGCATACCACTTGCCACGTAGGCCGTTAAAAATATGTATGTATGTATTGATATACTTAGATACCTCGGCTACTTGATATACTTAGATACTTCAACGGCCTCTGGCGATTGATATTTTCTGAATTGGTCCGGGTCTGGCTGATGGGAGGCCTCGGCCGTGGCTGGTTACCACCCTACCGACAAAGCCGTACCGCCAAGCGATTTAGCGTCATAGTACGATAAACCGAAGAGGTGTGGATATTATCCTACTCCTAACAAGTTAGTCCACTTCCATCTTAGATTGCATCATCACTTACCATCAGGTGTGATAGCAGTCAAGGGCAAACTTGTAGTGGATAATAAAATTTTTTAACAAAAAATAGAACCGACTCAAAACGCACTAAAAAGTAAAAAATAACTGTGTCATTTAGTTGCTTTAATTTTTTAGTTGCTTTAAATTAAACTCCTAGATATGCTTAAGTATATCAGGTATTTTTTACTTTTTAGAGCGTTTTGAGTCTGTTCTATTTTTTGTTAAAAATTTTTATTTCTTACCTTTATAGATTTATCGCCACGTAACGTACTCGTACTATACTGTCATAGTATATTATACGGCACTTGTAGCCAAAAAGCTACCGATACTTACACAAAAACCGAAATCGCTGCAAGTATGCCTACAAAATTTGAAGAGTTCCTTCAATTTTCCCAGGATATCATCATCAGATCCTAACATGACCACCTTCGAAGTGTGCCCTTTCCAATAAAAAAAAATTATCAAAATCAGACAACTCTGTAAAAAGTTATATTTAAAAAAAAATTATGCGTGTCGAATTGAAAACTTCCTCCGTTTTTTCGTCGGTTAAAAAATATACCTACTACTATCTACACGTACTTTACGTCAACCACTTCCTCTGACTCTCACACTTGATACGTCATTCAATTTCTATACTCCAATTTCACGGTATTGACACTACGGATGGTGCCTAAAATGTGCGGAAACTGGTAATTATAGCGTTTCAAATGTTGCTCGTATGTCAACGCCCCTCTGTATTGGAGTGTTTTGTTTATCTTATCGCGAACTAACGATGTGTATAAAGTATTTCGTATTATGATAAATTGCACACAATCGTTTATGTAAAACAAAAAACTCAGCCATGTTTTTTAACCGACGAAAAAAACTGAGGAGGTTCTCAATTCGACACGTATTTATATATATATATATATATATATATATATATATATATATATATATATATATATATTTATGTATGACCACGCATGACTTTTTACAGTGTTGTCCGATTTTTTTATTAGAAAGGGCATACATCCAAGGTGGTCCCATTGTCCTCATGTTAGGATTTGCTGATGATATCCTGGGGAAATTGAAGGAACTCTTCAAATTTTGGAGGCACGCTTACAGCGATTTCGGTTTTTGACTCGGTATCGGTGGCTTTTTGGCTACTAGTGCCGTATAATATAGTACGAGTACGGTACGTGGCGATAAATCACTAAAAAGTAAGAAATAAAATTTTTTAACAAAAAATAGAACTGACTCAAAACGCACTAAAAAGTAAAAAATAACTGTGTCATTTAGTTGCTTTAATTTACTTAAGTAAATTGATCATGACATTGATTCCTCTTTGCTTTGCAATTGCAACTGAGCGAAACGGACTATGTTGATCCATGTTGTCTCTTTGAGTGGCTAGCAAGTTCGACTCCTATAAAAAAGATCTCCCCGCTCCTATAAGGAGGGAGGCCTGCCACTGTAGTGGACCGTTAATAGGCTGATAATGACGATGATGATTTTTTTTTATCGATTACAAGTTGGCCCTTAACTGCTATCACACCTGATGTTAAGTAATGATGCAATCTAAGATGGAAGCGGGCTAACTTGTTAGGAGTGGGACGAAAATCCACAGCCCTTTCGGTTTCTACACGACATCGTACCGGAACGCTAAATCGCTTGGCGATACGTCTTTGTCGGTAGGGTGGTAACTAGCCACGGCAAAGGCCTCCCACCAGCCAGACCAAGACAAATTAAGAAAAATCTCAATCTGCCCTGCCGGGAATCGAACCCAGGACCTCCGTCTTATAAATCCACCGCGCATACCACTGCACCATGGAGGTCGTCAGGATGAAAGATCTCTTCCATAAGAAGTTCAAAAATATTGAGGTTTTATTAAAATGGCCTCGACTAAGACTAAGACTGCCTCGTTGGTCTAGTGGTTAGCCTATGTGGCTTCGATCACGAGGTCCTGGGTTCGATTCCTGGGTCGGGACACGGAATAATTCTGAGCTTTTTCATTCTTCTACGAAATGCTTAGTACATTCCAAGACCGGAGTCTGGAAGTTGGTGGTGTTACACACCCGTACCTCAGAGAGTACGTCATGCCAGTTGATCTCTCTCCGGTGATGTTGATGTGCCGCTCTGTCCTAATGAAATTGAGGGAAGTCAATTGAAACTGGTGGCTTCGGCCATGGCTAGTCAAACATTCTCACTCACACGGACTTTGACGGCCTCCGTGGCGCAGTGGTATGCGCAGTAGATTTATAAACGGAGGTCCTGGGTTCGATTCCCGGCGGGGCAGTTTGAGATTTTTCTTAATTTGTCTTGGTCTGACTGGTGAGAGGCTTTCGCTGTGGCTAGTTACCACCCTACCAACAAAGACGTACCGCCAAGCGAATTAGCGTTCTGGTACGATGTCGTGTAGAAATCGAAAGGGGTGTGGTTTTCATCCTACTCCTAACAAGTTAGCCCGCTCCCATCTTAGATTGCATCATCACTTAACATGAGTGTGAATGTAGTCGATAAAAAAACACTCTACAAAGACAAGCGATTTAGCGTTACGGTACGATGTCGTGTAGAAACCAAAGAATGTGAATATCATCCTAACATCATTACTTAACATCAATCGTGATTGCAGTAAAAGGGACAACTTGCAATTTAAAAAAAAGACAAAAACAGACAACCACTCTGAGCACTATGACCGCGCTGTTCAAATCGATTATTTTGCAAAAAATAGTTTTAAGAAAATGGCGGTAGTTCTACTTAAATACTCAGTTAATTCTCCATAAAATGTTTTCTTGTCTACGTTAACAAAGACTTGCAGGTTTTAGGTTACCAGTTCCTGCTACACTCAGCCCTTACTAATGTGTGGCTTCTTATAATAGGAGGACGGCCTTAAATGCATTCACTTGTTTACAAGGTTACTTGAAGTATCTTTATAATGTGTTTATATTTTAAATCGCCGTCCGCGAAAATTTGACGACCTCCGTGGCGCAGTGGTATGCGCGGTGGATTTATAAGACGGAGGTCCTGGGTTCGATTCCCGGCGGGGCAGATTGAGATTTTTCTTAATTTGTCTTGGTCTGGCTGGTGGGAGGCTTTCGCCGTGGCTAGTTACCACCCTACCGACAAAGACGTACCGCCAAGCGAATTAGCGTTCCGGTACAATGTCGTGTAGAAACCGAAAGGGGTGTGGATTTCATCCTACTCCTAACAAATTAGTCCGCTTCCATCTTAGATTGCATCATCACTTAACATCTGGTGTGATAGCAGTCAAGGGTTAACTTGTAGTCGATAAAAAAATAATAATTCTGAATTGTGATAGTTCGACAAAAAGTAGCCTGTATTCTTTCTCAGACTTTAGACCATCTCTATACCAAATTTCACTTAAATCGGATTAGAAGATTAGACATGACAAACAGACATAGTTACTTTGCTGTGCTGATGGGAGGGCAGGTTTCGGAGTAGCGCGTCCCGGTTTATGCTACAATTGTTTTCATTGTAACAGCATACGCGTCTCGTAAGCGTCCTAGGGCTTTACAATAATATAATAATGACGTCACTAATCGGCGTCTCGACGTCGCGTATGGCGGCACCGAGTAACCGATGTGTGGAAGCTAATATAGCTCTGAATTGATAGTAATAAATAGTAAAAAAAATTTAAATAAAAGTAGAACCGACTCAAAACGCACTAAAAAGTAAAAAATGACTGTGTAATTTAGTTGCTTTAATTTACTTAAGCATATCTATGAAGTCAGTTCCAGTCAAGTTTAAGGAAAAGGAACATTTATTTTACGTAGTAAAGCAGTTTGTGGGTTCTAGGTAACGTCCTTAAAGCAGAAATCTTGGCTGGCACCGACTCCTAGATATGCTTAAGTAAATTAAAGCAACTAAACGACATAGTTATTTTTTACTTTTTAGTGCGTTTTGAGTCGGTTCTATTTTTTGTTAAAAATTTTTATTTCTTACTTTTTAGTGATTTATCGACACGTAACGTACTCGTACTATACTGTCCTAGTATATTATACGGCACTAGTAGCCAAAAAGCTACCGATATCGAGACAAAAACCGAAATCGCTGTAAGCATGCCTCCAAAATTTGAGAGAGAGAGAGTTCTTCAATTTCCCCAGGATATCATCATCAGATCCTAACATGATGACAATGGGGCCACCTTGGAAGTATGCACTTTCTAATAAAAAAAGAATTATCAAAATCGGACAACTCTGTAAAAAGTTATGAGTTTTCATACATAAAAAAATATACGTGTCGAATTGAGAACCTCCTCCGTTTTTTTTCGTCGGTTAAAAAGTCTGAAGAATTATTAAATTTTTGCATGTAAATTAAACGTACAAGTAATGTGTAAGCTAAACATATTTAGATTAAACTCTTACTTGTCTAAATATTACTTTCTTTTTCTGCTATGTTATAAAATGGCTTACCCCAAAAACCCGTCAACCAAGTGCCTATACTAGCCCAGTGGGCAAAATATAACCTTTATTAGAAGGGCCGTTTATGTATAGGTTTAATAAACAAAGTGACATTATGCACTTGTACGGCATTATCTGTTCTTGATGTATAATTATGTCAATAACCCCTGAGACTGCGCTCAGGCTCAATATCTGCCTAGAGATAGCTGAGCACAAGGACTCGTGAGTCGTGACGTTCAGTGCACTTTGTTAATCTACTACTAAGTAAACGCTGCTAAAGCGAAAATTGCCAATGTTACAAGGGCTTCTTGATAGATGAGAGAACCCTCCTCAAGATAGTAGAACAATTTCATTGATATTTATTATTTACTAGCTTTTGCCCGCGACTTCGTCCGCGTGGAATTAGTTATTACGGCAGCCTAATTTTTCTAAGCTTTGAATGTCATATTTATTAATATCTAATCAACTGCCTAGGAAATAGGTCTTAAACTATCAAAATGACGATACTTTCATACAACATTTCATCCCCCCTTTAACCCCTTACAACCCTTTTTTCGCAATTAAAAGTAGCCTATGTCCTTTTTCAGGCTCTAGACTTACTGTGTACCAAATTTCATTTAAATCGGTTCAGTGGTTGTAGAGTGAAAGCAAGACAGACAGACAGATAGAGTTACTTTCGCGTTTATAATATTAGTTAGGATTAGGTCATTTGTGTCAGATATTGAACTTTGAACTAAATTCTCTACGCAAAGTGTCGTGTCCTTTAAGCGGTAATATTTACTACGCCTGCCTACAAAATTTATTATAAATCTTGTTTGAAGGACCTTCAATTTTTTATTGTCTGTACATGCTTCAAAATAGGTTTCAAAGTATAATAGGCAAAACAGATTTAGACAAAATTTGAAAGTATATTAGCCATAGTTTTACGAGTAGAAAACATCAAAAAGGGTTGAAGTGCACCTGCTATGGCGGGTCTCACCATACTAATAATAGCCGATCTCCGTTTCGCAGTGGTATGCGCGGTGGATTTACAAGACGGAGGTCCTGGGTTCAATTCCCGGCGGGGCAGATTGAAATTTTTCTTAATTTTTCTTGGTCTGGCTAGTGGGAGGTTTTCGTCGTGGCTAGTTATCACCCTACCGACAAAGACGTATTTTTTTTATTTATTTTTATTTATTATTTAAAGTTTACATCATTCTTATTCTTATATGTATTAGCATTAGAAACCACTTAGGTTTGAGAAATATGCTAACAAATAGTAGTATCTAGGCATTCTACAAAGACAGTTGTCAGCAGAAAGAGCTAAAATAATTAAAATAACTTAATAATAATTAATAGAAATTTTTTAAGTCATTAGATGTGGCTTAAAAAGTGGGTCTTAAGTTTTCTTTTGATGTTGCGAGGGTTAATACAGTCCCGCACATCAATAGGTAATTCATTAAGAAGGCGAGGAACTAGGTAAGCATTCGTGCGCTCACCGTACCTATTGGGCGCTCGCGTAACGCACAACCGATTCTGAGTGGCAGCCCGCGTAAATACAGAGTGTTGTACTTTTTTCCAATATATATCATTAAAAAAGTTTTCTTTTAAAATCAAATATTTAATTTGTAGCTGTACGGGTAAAATTTTACTCTCTTTAAAAAGTTCAGTATCTGAATAGCCACATTGTTTTTTGTTAAGTATTAGTTTTAATATTCTTTTTTGTAATTTAAATATTTCTTTCAGATAACAGTTATATGTACGTCCATAACTAGTTAAACCGTACTGGATATAAGATTGCGCTAGGGAATTATACAGCATTAATTTTATTTTAAAGGGGATACGGTTCTTTAAAATCGATATATTAGCTAAAAATTGTCTAAGCTTATTGCAGACGTGTTCAATATGATTACTCCAATTAAATTTACTATCTATATGTAATCCTAAATATGTAACAGTGTCAACAACTTCGATAACAGGACATTTACAACTGGTGTTATTTGAATGCAGGCAGCTATGGTTGTGTGCAAGAATATCGTTCATGGGGAGTTTTTTCAGGTGTGGTGATTTTATGAGTATTAATTTAGTTTTACTTGGATTAATTATCAAACCAGCATCGTGACACCACTTACTCAACCTATTAAAATCGGATTGCAGGAGGACACGTGCTTTTTCAGGATCTTTATCAGCAGAAAGCAAACATGTATCATCTGCAAATTGGTAGCATATGGAGTTATTTATGCAGTTATGCATATCGTTAACATAAGAAAGAAAGTGAAGAGGGCCCATCACGGAACCCTGGGCTGTGCCTTCTGATGATGTTACACGCCTACTATATGCCGTATCAATTTTAACTGTAAAAGTTCTGTTAAGAAGATAATCTTCACACCATTTTAATAATGGTCCACGAATACCACAGTTACATAGCTTTTCACACAGTTGCTTATGCTCCAAAGTATCAAAAGCACGCGAAAAGTCAATAAATAGAGCCAATACATATTGTTTCTTACTAAGATTGTCGTTAATTTCGTTTGTAAATTGTGATAAAAGGTCAGATGCGCCTTTACCAGCTTGGAATCCAAACTGATTTGGGTAAATCACGTTTTGTTTTTTATAGAATGAATATATTTGATCACTAATACATTTTTCGACAATTTTATCTATACAAGAAAGTAATGTGATTGGACGATAATTACAAAAAATACTACGTGATCCTTTTTTATATATAGGGCGGACACACCCGACTTTTAGTTCATAGGGATACAACCCCGTTTTAACACTTTGGTTAATCAAATGCGCTATTGCTACCGAAACATCTTCCCCTACTAGTTTAATATCAGATACTTTTATACTATCGAGTCCAGGAGATTTGTTAATATTTAGTTTTTTAATTATATTATGAACATAGTCACTAGTTATTTTTTGAAAACGAATACTGGAGTCAATCTCGGTAACGTACTTCTTAGCATCAATAAGTTTATTGCTACAACTGGGAATAATGGTTTTCACCGCGTTATTGAATTCGTTAGCGAAATTTTCAGCAATGGTTGCACTGGAAAGACCTTGTGCACTGAATGCCTTAAGTATTGCCTCATCGATTGGTAATTTTTTTCGTCCTAGCATTTGATTAACAATTTCGTATATTTTTTTTGTATTTCTAAAGTTATCACTTATAAGTTTATTGTAGTATGCATTTCTTTTATATTCAATAATTTTGTTTAGTTTATTACGTACTTTATTATATTCAAGTCTTATTACAGGATCATTCAAACTATTCTTCCAAGATTTAAATAAGTTATCCCGTTTTTCGCTCAGTCTAACAATATTTCTATCAATCCAAGGTAGTTTTATTGCGTAGCGATGATTATGCTTAAGTGATTTTTCGGTAGCAGCAGCGTTATTAGCACTTTTAAATGACTTATATATGAAGTCATATATCATGCGTGGGCACTGCATTTCTTTTGTTTGTAACCATTTAATTTTTTTTAACTCTTCAAAGAGTACATTGTAATTAATGACGGGCTTACTAACACTCTGTATGCGCGCGGGCGCCCTGTCACCGATGCAGCTCAGAATTATTGCGCGATGGTCGGCTAGTACGGTGTCCAACACTGCCGAGAACGGATGCAACGTAGGGAGTCGCACAAATATGTGATCGATGCATGATTTAGTGATAGTATTTAATCTAGGTTCTATTCTAGTGTAATCAGTGATTCCACACATCAACCCATGTTCGCTCAGTGTTTCTAGATAAAAATCTTTATAGGATGAAAAAGATTTAAGATCTATGTTAGTGTCACCGATTAAAATAAAATTTTGATTAGAATCGAAGTTAGAAATGTGCTTACCTAGTTCCTTTACAAAGATGTTTTTATTTGTTGATGGTGGTCTGTATATGGCACAAATAATAGCATTATAAGAATTTAATTTAATAGTTCCCCACACACACTCAAAAGTTTTACATATTATATTATCGCAAACAGTAAATTTAATATAGTTTCTGACGTACAGTATAATACCACCTCCTCGCATATTATTCCGTAATTGTGAAAACATATTGTATCCAGATATATTAAACAAATGCTCAAGACCAGCTGAAATACCTACTTCTGTTATTGCAATTATGTCTAACGGAAACGGGCAACAGTGAATAACTTGGAGAAGTTTTGTGAAATGTTTTTTTATAGATCTAATATTAAAGTGTAAACAGGATAAGGCTAAATGATTACCGGCTGGCAATCGTTGAAAAAAAGTATTAGTAGAATGACAATCAAACAATTCGTGTACTTGTGCATGCATTGCTTACGTATTAGTAAAAATAAAAAAGTTATTTAAAAAAAATATATAAATTATTTAGTGAGTACGATGCAATCTAAGATAGTAATTGTTTTATATCCTGGTCTGATTTAATGTAGTGGATCTTACTATTACTAGATTTTCTTACACACACTTTGCCGTCCTTACACCATATAAACTGGAAAGAGCTTCTTAACTGTGTTTTAGCATTATACAGAAGCGTTTTAACATACTTGGTTAGGGCTTCTCTTATAAACACTCTGTTGTCAGCTTTCTCCTTGGGGGCATCAGGCAGCAGTGTACCTACCGTGAGGCCTTTATCCTTACTGGCTTCAATTAATTGAGTACGGGCTATTTTTGAGTTTAAATTCACTAGGATGGGGCCAGGCTTCTCCTTAGAGCCTGGTAGCCGCTGGAACGATTGGAGTTCTTCCTCAGCTACATTACATTTTATGGCAACAGTCTTCATAACATTATTTATATTCTTCGAGGGTATTTCTGGTAGACCAGAGATTTCCACAGCCATCGATAGGGATTTTTGTTCATATGCTTTTAAACCCTGCTCCAGCACACTCACACGCAGCTCCAAGTTTTTGTTCTTGTTGCGGAGATCTTCGTTACTGTGCTCCAGGTTCCTGATTGCACTGCCCTGCAGTTTTAAAGCCTGCTCCATACTGGTAATTTGGTCGCTTAAAAATTCCAGAATGTTTCAAGACTTCCTATTTCTTCCTTGAAGGTTTTCTTAAGTTCCCGACTGATATCCTGGACCAATTTACGGGTGTCAATAGTTTGTGAGCTTCCCTGCAATTCACCGTCCGTGTCTTCATCATCGTCATCGTTGTCAGGTATAAAGAACGTTGATCTTCGCGATGCGTTTTGTTTACACACCTCACAGCTCCATTCAATACCAGGCGAATTACGAATGGTGTTTAGTTGTTTGTTGGAAAGCTTAGAACAAGTAGGATCTGCATGTACTATTTTGTTACATCTACTGCATTCTAACCCAGGAATTTTTTTGGTTATATTTTTATTACAAACGAAACACTTTTTTTGCACCATCGTATGTAGGTAGATTGAAAATTTCTTTGACGACAACCGCTTAGTAACGCGCCTAGACGCTGACTCTCGCCATCGCCAAACGATTTAGCGTTCCGGTACGATGTCGTGTAGAAAACGAAAGGGGTGTGGTGATTTGTCCCACTACTAACAAGTTAGCCCGCTTTCATCTTAGACTGCATCATCACTTAACATCAGGTGTTCTAGCAGTCAAGGGCCAACTTGTAGTCGATAAAAAAATAGCCATTGTTTTAAACATTCCAAAGACCCATAAGGGACACAGTCGTATTCCCCTTTCCCATCCAGATAAGCGAAATGACCTTTCAGATTTGAGAACCTCTTAATAGCGGAGCTTTAGAGACTTTCATAAGTTAGGTATAGTCATAATCGGGTCACTCGGTTTTGTAAACATTGCATACTTATTTATTTTGGTTGTCTCAGCAGCGCAAAAGACCCTCCAAATATTCAACATTGAGATGAAATCCAAGATGAAGGCGCACACCATGACCGAGGATGTTGTGTTCTGGAAGTGGATCTCGCCCAACACCCTCGCGCTGGTCACCAAGATGTCCGTCTACCACTGGTCCATGGAAGGCGACTCCACACCGGTCAAGATGTTCGACAGGCATTCATCACTCGCCGAGTGTCAAATCATCAACTACAGGACCGATCCCAAACAGCAATGGTTACTGTTAGTCGGTTAGTATTTTTTAAAGATTATTTAAAAGCTTGGTCGTTTTCAGAAAATGATAGTCATTTAAAAACTCTTTTGACATTTAATGTATTTCCATGTACGAGTGGTTAACCTACGAAAAGGACACTGACCATTTTTCATACATCGCTGGGCCCAAAATTTGATAAACCGTTACAATGTCCAAATAAGTGTCATTTGGTAAATAATAATATCAGTTTTTAACATATTTAATTTCAGTTTAATAGACAATTGCATAATCAAGATATGAGCACGAGTACACGAATTAGGTTATATGGGTTCTTTGACATATATATACGACAATTATCAACCTATTTTTGTAGTCAGAATCTGACAAATAGTTGAATTTCAATATGTTTTCATTATATTATAATCTTAGAATAGAGATTTAAAGATAACTTATTAGTCAAATTGAATTGATTCAATTCAATTCAATTGAAAGCCATAAGTTTTCAATTAAATTGAAACATGATATTGACATTAATGGAAATGGAACGATTACCAGCATTGCCAGTTTCAATTATGCCGGAACCACTATTATGTCATTATTTGCAAAACAAAAACCTAAAATCTACAACATGTTTTTAAATGTGTTTGCAATTGTGAATTCTAATTATTTTTAGTGATTTTGATTTATAAAAAAATAAAGAATTTTTGAAGATACATTTTATTGTTGTAGCATGTTGGGCCCAAAATGGTCAGTCTCCTTTTGTTCGTTTATTGAGATAGCAATAATACTATTCGAAAATTTTAATAATGTCAAATCGGCTCAATTTGTCTCGAAATTAACAAGTCAGCCCAATCCATCATATACATATATAAAAAACCATGACTTCAATGCACAGCTGCCAAAGAAATATAATAAAATGATCTTTGACTGCTTATTGCACACACAGATGCATGCACGCACACAATCATACAGACATACACACATAGCATGTGAATTAAACATAATACCTTTCAATTTCAAAGGATTTACGATCCTCTGTTATTTCCAGGCATTTCAGCGCAACAGAACCGCGTGGTTGGAGCCATGCAGCTGTACTCTGTAGAGCGCAAGTGCTCGCAGCCCATTGAAGGACACGCTGCCTCCTTCGCGACCTTCAAGGCGGAGGGCAACGCGGAACCTTCTACGTTGTTCTGCTTCGCCGTGAGGACAGCCCAGGGTGGCAAACTGCATATTATTGGTAAGGATAGTTAATTCAGAGCTGATGTACCGTTTTGAGTATAGCATTTGAGACACAGTGATTTGCAATTGAAGGAAATGTTTCTGAGAATAATAGTAAAGTCGTTTTTTTTTTATTAGCTAATATAATTTTTATTACCAAAATCAGTTTAAGAGATGGTTATGTTGATTTTTACTCAAAAAAAACTGGAAATTCACTGGCACGCAAAAGTCACCTGAGAAATATCTCTTATAGTGATAGGACTGCTTTGAACATGGGCGTAGCGAGGTACGGGCAGGGTCTCTCACTCAGCGTAGCTCACGATGATCAGCTATAAAGCTATGACCTCCGTGGCGCAGTGGTATGCGCGGTGGATTTAAAAGACGGAGGTCCTGGGTTCGATTCCCGGTGGGGCAGATTGAGATTTTTCTTAATTTGTCTTGGTCTGGCTGGTGGGAGGCTCTCGCTGTGGCTAGTTACCACCCTACCGACAAAGACGTACCGCCAAGCGACTTAGCGTTCCGGTACGATGTCGTGTAGAAACCGGTAGGAGTGTGGATTTCATCCTGCTCCTAACAAGTTAGCCCGCTGCCATCTTGATTGCATCATCACTTAGCATCAAGTGTGATAGTAGTCAAGGGCCAACTTGTAGTTAATAAAAAAAAAATTGAGCGGGGCTGTATGCAGGATGAGATGGGAGACCGACCATCCATCATACTATCATCCTCACATTAGTTACTAGAATCGGCGATTAAAACAATATATACAGATACGGACAGAGTCGGGGCTACGCCATTGGTAACACATTGAGGTTTCTGTGCTACGTGTATTTGTTTCTATACATTTACAATTAACTATCATTATTACATAGTATAAAACAAAGTCGCTTTCTTTGTCTGTCCTTATGTATGCTTAAATATTTAAAACTATGCAACCGATTTTCATGCGGATTTTTTGTCAAATAGAGTGATTTAAGAGAAAGGTTTATGTGTATAATACAAGCATAATATACTGATGATTTTAGAAGTTTTTGATGTGATATCTTAAAGTAACGCATTTTTTGCGCTTACATTGCAAATGCTGGCTAAACCCTACGAGATATATCAAAATAATTTACTACGGTATTGCACAACTTAAAAAGGTCAACAGAAAAGTCCGCGATGGAATATGTCTATCTCTTAGGGATAACACAATAACCATTTTTTATATTTTACTTTCAACCAAAAGTAATGGCTTATTTACGAAGTAATTTTAAGCAATACAACATTAATCTTTATTTAATTCAATATAGATCACTATTGCCCTTTACAGCGAATATTTTCCAAGATATATAAGATTCAAAATGGGATATATTTTAGTACCAGCATTGCACCCGGGCGAAACTAGGGCGGGTCGCTAGTTTTAAATAAACAATTTAACTTGCAGAGGTGGGCCAGACGCCAGCAGGTAACCAGCCCTTCCCCAAGAAGGCAGTAGACGTGTTCTTCCCCGCCGAGGCGCAGAACGACTTCCCAGTGGCCATGCAGGTGTCGCCCAAGTACGACGTGATCTATCTCATCACCAAGTACGGCTACATACACATGTACGACATCGAGACCGGCACCTGCATCTACATGAACCGCATCTCCTCTGATACCATATTTGTGACCGCCCCACACGAAGCCACCGGGGGGATTATTGGTGAGCTTACTTAAATTTTATTTTGCTGTTTTGTACTTTGTAAGTAAGTAAGCAAATGCCAAAGGGCTATAGAACGTAGTTTTTTGAAGCTGAAGTTAAAGGACAGAGTAAAAAACAAAGTAATAAGAAAAAGAAGGTGAAAATGCAACACATTCTATGTCTATAAGTTGAAATTATGTTTTGTTATTTTAAAAAATCTTATTTAAAAGATATTGAATATTTTAGTTTTAAACTTACGAATCTAATGTAGTGTCATGAATTCACATTAACTAGTTAATTGAAAAAAATAGGGGTAAAAGACTAGTGATTTCTACCTTCATTATTAATTTGTTTATTGACAAGCTTTTCTCGTTGAGTTGGCTTTAGTAAGATTTATATTAAGCCCAACGAAACATGTAAGCTTGAATTTAACTAATATAACTAACAATTTTTAATTGTTGTTGAGCTATTTCTGTTACTATATAAATATTTTAATTTAATTTACGGTATTTATGGGAGTGGATTTATAAAGGTCCTATTATACCAATAAAGAATCAATCATTAATAATCATGATGATGAGGATGAAGTTGATTTTTATGACAGCCAGTGGACGTGCACTGCTGGATCAAGGGCTTTTTAATGACTTCCAAATACAACGATCCTGAGCCTCATCATCATCATCATCATCACGTGGTGCCATCCTCAAAACGAAGTTTGGCGGTCATTATGCGAAAAGCTTTTCTATTTTGTACAACTCTCTTTAGTTGCGGGTAATTGTGTCCGGTACCTCTTGTGTCGTAACCATTTCCGCCTTTGAAGACCAGGTGGCCCTGTTTCCTTCCAAAATTAATCTTTTGGAAAGGAAAACAGAGCTCCTCTTTGAAGGTGTCCAAAGAAACTTAGCTTTCTCTGCATTATAGTGGACATGAGTTCCTCTTTTCATTCATCCTTTCCAGTACCCTGTTATTAGGTGTGAAGCTGTTCCAGGAGATTTTAAGCATTTTCCTGTATATCCACATTTCAAAAGCTTGCAGCCTGTTTACTGCTTCTTTTTTAAAGACCCAAGTCTCACAACCATACAAGAGAGTGGACCACACATAACATTTCATGGGAGCCGCAAATTTGATGTCGTCGGTCCACCTAATGGGGGTCGACCAACACTGCGCTTTCTGGTGCAGGGTTGCCATTCTATCACCTGAGCCCCCAACGTCCATTAGCTCTTCAAACTACGCCCACTTCAGTTCTGTAACTGGTTGAGCTTTGTGGATTACTTTATAGTTCATATCATGTTTGAAATATATTTATGGTGATTTGATGGGCTATACCTAATTAACCCTATCTACCTTCAATCAATATCAAAACTGTTTGCAGGTGTAAACCGCAAAGGGCAAGTGCTGTCAGTGACTGTGGAGGAGGACTCCATAGTGCCGTACATCAACACGGTGCTGCAGAACCCGGAGCTGGCGCTGCGCCTCGCCGTGAGGAACAACCTGGCCGGCGCCGAGGAGTTGTTCGTCAGGAAGTTCAACATGCTCTTCACTAACGGCCAGTACGGGGAGGCGGCTAAGGTAAGCTTGAAATGCTATATTCCATAGTCAAGAAAAATCGATACTAAGCTATAAAGCTGCCTTCTGTCAATGAATAATAATTTATAGCCCAATACTCTTCGAAATGTAGCAACATTAAAATACACTTTACAAAAACTACACAAAAGAACTTCAAGGTGTTAACAAAGTTGCAAAGGTACTTTGTAAATTAATAATGAGATTTGTAAATTACGCGCGAAAAATAGGAAAACAATTGATTATTCATTGTACATTAAATATTTACTTGCTTGAAGCAGCATTTGCTTGCTATATTAAATTAATTGGGCGGATGACTGATATCAAAATACTGCTATTTTTAATGCTTTTAATAAAATATGAATGTTTATATATAAATAAAAAAATTAAAGTAATTAAATTGATTACATAACAAAAAAGTTCGGCAGAGATGGTCTTACAGTATCGTGACTTCTATTTGACAGGTGAAGTGAAGGCCTAACTTGTAGATAAAAAAATCTAAGTAACACCATAGCTGCTCAAATCAATTTCATTTTGCAAGAAAAGGACAGAAGACACCTAATCCAAGATCGAAGCTCTTATAGCTTCGTAGGATTTTAATGTTATTTTCACCGTACGCATTACATTTATTCTAGTTTATGATAAAGTAATAACAATTATTGAGTCATCTATTGTTGTATCTGTTGGCAGGTAGCAGCGATGGCCCCGCGCGGCATCCTCCGCACGCCGCAAACCATCCAGCGCTTCCAGCAGGTGCCCACGCAGCCTGGCCAGACCTCCCCTCTGTTGCAGTACTTCGGCATACTGCTGGACCAGGCGCAGCTCAACAAGTTCGAGTCCCTCGAGTTGTGCCGACCGGTGCTGCTGCAGGGTGAGAGTTTGAATATATTCACATCATCATCATCATTATCATCAGCCATCATGCATCCACTGTTGGACATAGGCCTCCTTCAAGCAGCGCCAACCCAGTCTATTACAGGCTTTCTGCATCCAGTCGGTGCCAGCCACGCTCCGGATATCGTCGCTCCATCTAGTTGGGAGACGCCCTACACTCCGCTTGCCGAGACGCGGTCTCCACTCCAGGACCTTTCGACTCCAACGACCATCAGTCGTTCGACAGACATGACCACTGCCACTTTAATGTACTAGCCCTGAGAGCTATGTCGGTTATTTTAGTTCTTTGTCGAATCACTTCGTTCCCTTAAAGAAATTCCAATATATTGTGCATATATTGGAATTTCTTATACAAAATTTATTTCATGTAAAAATTAAAAGATTGTAAGGTGATTCCTCATTTGAGGTACCCAGCGCTTTATAAGCAATGCCTCTCGTGGAATATTCTTTGTATGGAGTATGGGCCTATAATATCAACTCCTGAACAACCAAGTAAACAACTCTGTGAGCAACCTTTGCTTGCGCTTGCTTGCTTACCTTGCTTTGTCTACCGAATGGTACCGAGTAACCCAAAAGAAAATTTAACAAAACATGTCTTCGACCTTTATGCTATATTAGTCTTCGGAAATTCTGGAGTCACATTCTTTTTGTTCTTTCTCTTGGCTGTTATGCGTGGGTCTCCCTGTGTAGTCTCTCGGTAGCTTATTCCAGTCATTAGAGCTACATTAATCTTAGATCCATTTAAATTAAGTGTTCTTTTAACTTCATTACAGGCCGTAAGCAACTATTAGAGAAATGGCTGAAAGAGGAGAAACTCGAATGCTCCGAAGAGCTGGGAGATCTCGTCAAACAAGTGGACGCATCTTTGGCATTGTCCGTTTATTTGCGGGCGAACGTTGCTAGCAAAGTCATACAGTGCTTTGCTGAGACCGGCCAGTTCTCCAAAATTGTACTTTATGCTAAAAAGGTAAACTTCCTTCAAGGAGCAGTTACAGAAATTAAGAATAAATATAGCACGTTCGCGTTAAGAATGCAGTGAGTAATCATTGTTCGCCGGCCCAGGCCCCGCTCCCTAACTAATCAAATTGCGCGTCGCGTTCGTTAGCCTTCAACTGGTCACTGTGAGCATGATCTTGTAATTTAAAAGATTTGATTGGTTAGAGGGTGGGGCTAGGCTGGCGCTCACTGCAATCTTACCGCGAACGATTTAAAAGTTATTTCTTAGTTAGCAATTCTAAACTTTAAGCAAAATATAACACTCCGGAGTAGACAAGCTTCATTGTGATTGTATCTAATATAGATAATAATTTATAACTACGCCAAAAATTTTTGAATATTCTCATGCTCTTTTTTATATATAAACCAACAATAGACGATAAATCTTGATAAAATTGTATAATATATATTTTTTTTTTAAATTTAAGGTTTAAAGTTAAGCAAATGAAATGACAAATAACAAATGTTTCATTCTTGAAAATCTGACAACAGTTTTGCTTATCAGCGATAAGGACGGAGAGAATACTCATCCGCTATTGAATACCGGTTCTTTGTGTACGTTATTTAAAAAATTTAAAATTAGACTATTCTCGTCACATAATTAAATTTTTTAATTATATGTTTAGGTGGGCTACACACCCGATTATATTTTCCTGCTGCGGTCTGTAATGCGCACTAACCCTGAGCAAGGCGCGGGCTTCGCGGGCATGCTGGTGGCGGAGGACCCTCCCCTGGCCGACATACAGCAGATCGTGGACGTGTTCATGGAACAGAACATGGTTCAGCAATGCACTGCATTCCTATTGGACGCTCTGAAGAATAATCGTCCCGAGGAAGGGCCCTTACAAACTAGGTGAGATTTTTATTCAAATATTATCATTACCATCATTAGATCAAATAACATTACGGGAAACCGAGGATTTTGTCAGTGCAAGTATGGACGAGGTTTTCAAGACTAGAATCTATCATCAATATCATATTAAGACCTAGGGGTTGTGAATTGGAAGAACAACCACAGCAGGAGAACAGTCTTCAATTAGTCAAGAGAAGAATCACTGCAGCACGTTGCGACGCCACGGTGTAGTGCTCTTAGGCTTAAAGGAACTAGCATCAACCGCGACGATGATCTGCCTGGGCATGTCATGCCTCCATCCTATCAACACTGGGAGACGAGTTTTAATTCACTCGTCCATAAATCCCCACCGATAGTAGAGAACATCTCCCTATGTTCTTACTACCGTCTTCACTGTTCAACGATCTGTTGTGACCTTTTTAGTATTCTTCTTTAGAACTTTTCTTCTGTTTTGCATACAAAATTATTTGAATAATTCTACATTCTCTTAACTTCTTCTTTTTTATAATTACACTTTTAATTCAAATGAGGTTTCCAATAAAAATCTCACTAAATGTTCGTAACATTATCAGCATATGAACCTCCATTGCTTAGTAAAGGTTGTAGAGACGACTAAACAAAATGATCTGCCCCGTTTGCAACCGCCTCTTGCGACCTTTAATTTCGACAGCTCGACCACGCGGAGGCCCCTTTTAAGGGCGTAGACGTATTTACAACACCTAGGGACTACAATCTCTTCTCAGATTTTGGACTATGTGCCCCGATACTTCAGCTTTGTGTAACTTGTAAAACGTATATATGCAGGTTGTTGGAAATGAATCTGATGTCAGCGCCTCAAGTGGCGGACGCTATCCTCGGCAACGGCATGTTCACGCACTACGACCGCGCGCACGTGGCGCAGCTCTGCGAGAAGGCGGGCCTGCTGCAGCGCGCGCTCGAGCACTACACCGATCTCTACGACATCAAGCGCGCTGTGGTAAGACTATTGGTTTCACTTGAGTAGATCGACACAACATATCAACAGCACTCACTTACAATCTATACATAGTAAATGAAAACTCTACTCTCATCTCATCGCCACGGAAGTTCCTTTCCATACTTCTATTTAGGTAGATATAAATATTTATTATTAAAATAAATACACTAAACATATTGAAATTATCTTTGTTAATATATTTTACAGTCAATAACGTGTTTCTTTTTGTTGATATATGAGATTGTTTTAATATTTAACTCAAAAAACAAAAAAATACCTTACGTTTACATCTACTTTATTGTAAAGTCAATTTCAAATTTATCATAATAGAAAACCTGTAAGGTTGAATATTGTTATCAAACTGTGACTATAAATATACATTATTTGATCAATTTTAATGCTTATTGTTCCAGGTTCACACCCACTTGTTATCTGCAGACTGGCTTGTCAGCTACTTCGGCACACTCTCGGTGGAAGATTCCCTCGAGTGTCTGAAGGCCATGCTGCAGGCTAACATTCGTCAGAACTTGCAGATCTGCGTGCAGATTGCTACCAAGTACCATGAACAGCTTACCACTAAGGCGTTGATTGAGTTGTTTGAGAGCTTCAAGACTTATGAAGGTCTTTTCTATTTCCTGGGATCTATTGTGAACTTCAGTCAGGATTCGGAGGTTCATTTCAAGTACATTCAGGTAAACTATGTCTTTATACTTTGTTTATAACAGGTTAACGAAATTCCGTGCGCCCATGCGTGTGTGCGTACGTGCGCCCATGCGTGCTTGTGCGTACGTGTGCGTGCGTGTACTTGCGTGTGCGTGCGTGCATGCGTGTACGTGTGTGTGTTACTAAAATTAGGAATAAATTCTTTTTATTTAGCTAGTTTTTTAACAGCTAGCTTTTGCCCGCGACTTCGTCCGCGTGGAATTAGTTATTACGGCAGCCTAATTTTTCTAAGCTTTGAATGTCATATTTATTAATATCTTATCAACTGCCTAAGAAATAGGTTTTAAGCTTTCAAAATGACGGTACTTCCATACAACATTTCATCCCCCCTTTAACCCGTTACAACCTTTTTTTCGCAATTAAAAGTAGCCGATGTCCTTTTTCAGGCTCTAGACTTACTGTGTACCAAATTTCATTTAAATCGGTTCAGTAGTTGTAGAGTGAAAGCAAGACTGACAGACAGACAGACAGAGTTACTTTCGCATTTATAATATTAGTTAGGATAAACGGTTAAGATTTTAAAAAGGAAATAATCGGCAATTTTGAGACAATATTAAATTAATACCTAATATTATGTTTGCGTCGACGAGACAGAAGCCTTATTGTCAATTTGCCAGTTAGTAATAATATTACGATTCCACAGGCGGCCTGCAAGACCGGTCAGATCAAAGAAGTGGAGCGCATATGCCGCGAGTCCAACTGCTACAACGCGGAGCGCGTCAAGAACTTCCTGAAGGAGGCCAAGCTGCCCGACCAGCTGCCGCTCATCATCGTCTGCGACCGGTTCGACTTCGTGCACGATCTGGTGCTGTATCTGTACAGAAACAGCCTGCAGAAGTACATCGAGATATATGTGCAAAAGGTACAGTACGCAGACATGAGCCTTGCATCTCAATCGATGATTTTAAATATACCAGTCACTAGCACTTTATTTACTATTCTGAAGTTTTTTAAATACATCATACACTTTTGAAATTTAGCACATTTGTTCAGACGTTGATATACATTAATATATGCGAAAACTGGGCTCTTCTGGAAATATTACGTACATACAGCCGAGTGGCGCAGTGGGTAGTGACTCTGCTTCTGCGTTCTAGGCTGTGGGTTTGATTCCCACATCTGGAAAAATGTTTGTGTGATGAGCATGGATGTTTTCCAGTGTCTGGGTGTTTATCTATATATTATAAGTATTTATGTATAATATATATAAAAATATTCATCATAGTACCCATAACACAAGCTACTTATGAGTACGCTTACTTTGGGGCTATATAGCAATGTGTGGTGTAATTGTTCTATAATATTTATTTATTTATTTATACATAAAAACTAGCGAACGCCCGCGAATTCGTCTTCGAGAAAAATTGTATATAGAGTAACCTCCTTTTTTTGAAGATTTCATTTAAATCTGCTTAAAAAATTTATAATATTAGTATAGATTTGCCACTATTGGAATATTTTCTACCTACCCATTTACAGTATAATAGCTTTTGGTATGATTAATATTGTAGGTGAACCCGTCACGTCTGCCCGTGGTGGTCGGCGGTCTCCTCGACGTGGACTGCGCGGAGGATATCATCAAGAACTTGATACTTGTGGTGCGCGGCCAGTTCTCCACCGACGAGCTGGTTGCTGAAGTTGAGAAGAGAAACAGGTGAGGATTTATACCACGGGCTATAGACGAAGTCGCTTTCTCAAGGTGCTTTGGATTGTTTAGGCGATGGAACTATAAAACAACATGAAAAAATGACTAACTCCCCGTCGCGGGATACCTAGAAGTAGGTTTCCCGCGAATTGTAAAATGTTTTTGAACAAATAAAGATTATTTATTTCGATTATCAACAATTTTTGTCAAATGTAAGTGAAACTTTGAATTCTGTGTGTAAAAAAAAAATTTTAAGTAGAAAAGTGGATTAATAGGAAGATGGAGGTATTTTGTTATTTTCTCTTTAGACACAATAACATTAAAAAAAGATTTATGTGCCCTTGAAACCTTTAAACTAGCTATAGTTAACAGTTATAGTTCTACAGTACACTAATAATTCTACTAAAACTTACCTTAATTCCCTAAGAATTTTAATTGACTTGTTCCAGATTAAAATTGCTTCTTCCATGGTTGGAGACCCGTGTGCACGAGGGCTGCAATGAACCAGCGACTCACAACGCCCTCGCCAAGATATACATCGATTCCAATAACAACCCCGAGCGGTTCCTCAAAGAAAATCAATGGTATGTTACATTGTAAACCTATGCCGCTACATATGATAGTATTGTTATCTTGTTCTCAGTGGTATGGTTTCGCGTTTCATGATATACTCTGTAAAGATCTAGGATGCTTCTAATAGCTTTTTGACGACCTCCGTGGCGCAGTGGTATGCGCGGTGGATATATAAGGCGGAGGTCCTGGGTTTGATTCCCGACGGGGCAGATTGAGATTTTTCTTAATTTGTCTTGGTCTGGCTGGTGGGAGGCTTTCGCCGAGGCTAGTTACCACCCTACCGACAAAGACGTACCGCCAAGCGATTTAGCGTTCCGGTACGATATCGTGTAGAAACCGATAAGGATGTGGATTTTCATCCAAGTAAGCCCGCTTCCATCTCAGATTGCATCATCACTTAACATCATTCTGTTTTTCCAATAACTTTTGCCATTAATTTTGCATCAACACTTAGTGTGCAATTAAGTAATCAATAAGTAGCCAACCTAAACAAAAAGTTGTTCTAGAGCTGCAATAGGAACACTTCATTATCATGAGACATTAAATAAATTAGTGTTCAATATACGAGAACGTCGCTTATGTTTACAGTGCTCATTCGTGCGGACATTTGAACCCCCGCCAGCACTCCGTGTCGAGCCTATTGCTATAGGAGGATATTGCTTCATGGGAAACTGTAAAAAAATTAAATTGAGAGGGGTAGCGGGGAAAGAGCACACTTTATATGAAAGTCTGTCTTTAAATTAAAAGGGTTCCTAAGAGGTTTTCATGCGGACGAAGTCGCGGGCGACTGCTAGTCAAATACAAGAGTATTGACACAATAAATGTTTGACAGGTACGATTCCCGGGTAGTGGGTCGCTACTGCGAGAAGCGCGACCCGCACCTCGCGTGCGTGGCGTACGAGCGCGGGCAGTGCGACCGCGAGCTGATCGCCGTGTGCAACGACAACTCGCTGTTCAAGACGCAGGCGCGCTACCTGGTGCGGCGCCGCGACCAGGACCTGTGGCTCGAGGTGCTGGCCGAGTCCAACCCCTTCAAGCGACAGCTCATCGACCAGGTAAGGAGTTGAAATATAAAAAATCTTTGTGATTCATCAACAGTAAACTACCATTATATATATATATAGCACTAGTCGTCAAAAACAGCCACTTACAAAAATTGGTACCGCAATCGCTTCAAGCCTTTATTCTCTGGCTTACAGCTAATACACTTGACTCTAATTTTGAAATGAATTCGTAATACCAGCACGTTCAATCTGGCTCTCCATGAACCTCCTTTTTTGCCTATTATATATATAATACACGGCATCTTTTTGATAGATTACTCTCCTACATTTTCTGTAAAAATATTGTTAAAAATGTTAGTATGTATTAAATACTAAAGAGGATGCATGGCAAGACAACCAGTATTTTATAAAAAAAATTGCAATATATTTATTTTTTTGCAGGTTGTGCAAACAGCTCTCTCCGAGACTCAAGACCCTGAGGATATTTCGGTGACAGTGAAAGCGTTCATGACCGCCGACCTGCCTAATGAACTGATTGAGTTGCTCGAGAAGATTGTGCTCGACAATTCAGTGTTCTCTGATCACAGGAATCTGCAGAATTTGCTTATCTTGACAGGTGCGTTTAAGACTACTAGCGGACGCCCGCGACTCCGTTTGCGAAATGTTACTGTTTTGTGATAGTTCGACAAAAAGTAGCCATGTCCTTTCTTAAGCTCTAACCTATCTCTGTACCAAATTACATTTAAATCAGTTCAGTAGTTTAGGCGTGATTGAGTAACAAACAGACGGAGTTACTTTCGCATTTATAATCTAATATATAAAATTCTCGTGTCACAGTTTTCGTTGCCACTCTCCTTCGAAACGGCTTGACCGATTTTGATGAAATTTTGTATGCGTATTCAGCAGGTCTGAGTCTATCTAAATTTCTTTTTAATTTTTTAAGCAAAACAACGTTTGCCGGGTCAGCTAGTATTAGTATAGATTTCTATAGAATTTTGTTAGTGTCATATAAGATATGTACTTTACCAGCAACCGTAACTTTTTAGATTCAGTCATGTAAAAATCCAATAACAATATTATATTTTTTGTCTTCTAAATTAGTGATGTACACAGTAATTATTATTTATCAACTAGAGTAAGCCCGCAGTTTCACTCATGTAGTTCTCATTACCAAGGGAAATTCGGGATAAAATGGGGCCTATGTATTATTCTGATATGTAAGCTACATTATTGTAAAGTTTCATCAAAATCCATTTAGTAGTTTTAGCGTGAAGAAGTTACAAAGATACACATTCACAAACTTTGGCTTTTATAATAGTAGTGTGATTTAAGCCTAAAATGTGACTACATATACTAAAGCCAAACTCGATTGAGAATGCTTGTCAACAAACAAATTTAAAATAAAGGTAGAAAATTCAACACATTTTATGCCTAATAAATTTAAAATTATGTTTTGTTATTTTAAAAAAATCTTATTTAAAAGATATTGAATATACGAATTAGTTTTAAGCTTACTAATCTAACTTATTGTCATGAATTCGTCATTAACTAGTTGATTTCAAAAACTAGGTGTAAAATGACTAGTGATTTCTACCTTCATTTTTAATTTGTTTGTTGACAAGCATTCTCAATCGAGTTTGGCTTTATAGTTTACGGTGGGTCTAGGCATTTTTTAGCAATTGTCATTTCGCAATTTAAACCCATGTTAGGCAATTCTACCACGCTTGAAATGTTATATCTAATTTCCTAGCTATAAAGGCGGACCGCACCCGTGTGATGGAGTACATCAACCGGTTGGACAACTACGACGCGCCCGATATCGCCAACATCGCCATCAACAACGAACTGTACGAGGAGGCCTTTGCTATCTTCAAGAAGTTCGATGTCAACACTTCTGCTATACAAGTAAGCCGCCTGGCGAAACTTAATTTGCTCGAACACAAACCCTATTAGAATAAATCATATATAGAAGTAGATTAAGCAGTCCACTAAAAACAACCAATAAAATTAAGGCATTTATTGGGAAAGTTTATGTACACTTCATGTACTATGAACAAAATCAACAAATAAACAACTGATCAATCTGATAGCGATATCAAGACATCAATTTCACTAATAGATGCGCTTCTTATGAAAATAACAAAAAAGTTTTTGTAGGTCTTTAAAATACTAGGAAAAGCAGCAACGTAATCTAAATTAATACATACAGTACAAAAACCCCCGAGAGAAAACTAGCTAACTTACCGATTAATAAAAAATTAGAGAGTAAATTTTTGCGTACTGACTTGCGTATTATTCCATTTTTCAAATTTGTAAAAATGACAAAGTTTTAAACTAAATTTAAATTTATTTACTGTTTCAATTAACAAAAACTTAGATTTTATAATATTATTTCTAAAGTCTTTTACATTTTTTATATATGTTTCACATTTCTATTCGTATTATAGGTTCTAATTGACCAAGTGAACGACCTGAAACGCGCGTACGAATTCGCCGAACGATGCAACGAGCCCGGCGTATGGTCCCAGCTGGCCAAGGCGCAGCTGCAACAGGGCTTGGTGAAGGAAGCCATCGACTCGTACATCAAGGCTGATGACCCATCCGCTTACCTTGACGTGGTCGCTACAGCATCCAAACAGCAGTCGTGGGACGACCTCGTGCGGTACTTACAGGTTGGTATTATCAATGTGTCTGAATAACACATTTTTTGGAAATTTATTGTGTAATTTTAAAAGATCAAACAGTTATATACCTTAAAACATGCAAAAAAAAATTGGTTGTCTATAAAGTCCGTTTACTGACGATAGTTGAACGTGACAACGTCTTAAGAAAATACTGATGGAATGGTAGCATTTAATTGGTTATTAAATTTATTAATTTAAGTATATTAATAAAATAATTGATTTTATAAATATATATTTTAAATTTATAATAAATATATTAATTTTTAATTTAAAATTAATATATTTAATAATTAAATTTAATAGACGGATGTCGAACGCTGCCGAACGCAAAGGCCGATTGTTCTTCTTTGTCGCTCGTTCCGCGCTCTCGCTTGCACTTCAAGCCTTACATGGAACGCCTCAAAGCGAATTAACGCCGCATGAGTCATGTTTTTTCGAGCGTGCAATCGGCTCTATCGAATTATAAGACGTTGTCACGTCAAAATGGCTTAGTAATTATTGATCATGGGTTTTCTTACTTAATTTTAGTCCAAGCTTTTATTGGAAAGATCAAAATAATTTTTCTGTTTGTATTTCGTTTTCACCTCCATGCATTGAAAATGATAATTATTATTAATAAGACAATGTATGATTTGTAAAAATGGACAGGTGATTAGTTTCTTGCCGGTGCTTTTCTACAGATACTGTCTACTGGACTAGTGGTAGACCAACAAATGTCGATGTTTAAAAAGTACCTATAGAACATCACATTTCATTGGGGTAGGCAGATACATCCTTCCATTTGCCACGGTCCTTGCATACTTCCATAGCTTGTTCCGCTCTCATTAATCTTTTTATACCAGTTTTTCGGTTAAAGTTCTCTTGACCTGGCCATGCCATTTCCAGGTTTGTTCGTAAACTAAGCCACTTGATAAACGCATTTCTGAATTTTTGAAAGAAGAGAAGTCATTTTTATTTTAAATTTTCAGATGGCACGAAAGAAAGCACGCGAGTCTTACATCGAATCGGAGCTTATCTACGCATACGCGCGCACTGGCCGGTTGGCGGACCTGGAAGAGTTTATCTCGGGGCCGAACCACGCGGATATTCAGAAGATCGGCGACCGCTGCTTCGAGGACAAAATGTACAATGCGGCCAAGTTGCTGTACAATAATGTTAGCAACTTCGCGCGACTAGCTATCACATTGGTGCACTTGAAAGAATTCCAAGGTAATTTCATTTTTAAACATTTTTAATAATTACTTACTCACGGTCATAAAGGCCTTTATTTGGGGGCTATGGTGAGTGGAATATGTGCAAAAGGTCGTTAAAAATTTTTTCAACAAAAAATAGAACCGACTCAAAACGCACTAAAAAGTAAAAAATAATTGTGTCATTTAGTTGCTTTAATTTGCTTAAGCATATCTATGAAGTCGGTGCCAGCTAAGTTTAAGGAACATTTATTTTACGTAGTAAAGCAGTTTGTGGGTTTTAGGTAACGTCTTTAAAGTAGAAACCTTGGCTGGCACCGACTCCTAGATATGCTTAAGTAAATTAAAACAACTAAATGATAGAGATATTTTTATTTTTTACTTTTTAGTGTGTTTTGAGTCGGTTCTATTTTTTGTTAAAAAAAAAATTATTTCCTACTTTTTAGTGATTTATCGCCACGTACTCGTACTATACTGTCACAGTATATTATACGGCACTTGTAGCCAAAAAGCTACCGATACTGAGACAAAAACCTCCTCCGTTTTTTTTCGTCGGTTAAAACTTATATATAAACAAGCTGACGTCCGCTAGCTATATAGAATGTTGCAACCTTCTAAGAACTCCAAAATAGCAAAAAAATTTTATGTAAGTCTTTTTTAAGAAAAGAACGAGTAAACTAGTTTTTGTAGTCCTATTAAAGAGGAACAATACTTCCAAACATTGGCAGCGTTTTCAATAAGAGCTCCCAGGCCGTGCGACGCTTCCAACTCAACAAAAAATTCCTTCCGTGTGGCGCAGTGGTATGCGTGGTGGATTTATAAGACGGAGGTCCTAGGTTCGATTCCCGGCGGGGCAGATTAAGGTTTTTCTTAATTTGTCTTAGTATGGCTGGTGGACGGCTTTCTCCGTGGCTAGTTACCACCCTACCGACATAGACGTACCGCCAAGTGATTCAGCGTACCGGTGTGATGTCGTGTAGAAACCGAAAGGGGTGTAGATTTCGTCCTACTCCTAACAAGTTAACTCGCTTCCATGTTAGATTGCATCATCACTTAACATCAGGTGTAATAGCAGTCAAGGGCTAATTTGTAGTCGATAAAAAAAACCGAATGACACTCCGTAGTCTTTGATTTAATCCCAACTGACCGGCAAACAGACGCGGCGGGTTGTGTTTTATAATATGTAAGGATGGACAATATAAAAGAATGTTATTGACAACATTTTGACGTTATATCCAGTAAAAAAACATAAAACAATTTATAATATTTTATAATAACAATGGTGGGTTCCGTGACGCAGGTGCGGTGGACAGCGCTCGCAAGGCGAACTCGACGCGCACGTGGAAGGAGGTGTGCTTCGCGTGCGTGGACGCGGGCGAGTTCCGCCTGGCGCAGATGTGCGGCCTGCACATCGTCGTGCACGCGGACGAGCTCGAGGACCTCATTAACTACTACCAGGTAACATTCCCTCGTGATGATGATAATGATGACGTCACTTAACTATAAGCTTCATGAGATAATCCTGAGTCACTGAGCGGTCGATAGAGTATACTTGCTTGGAAGAACCAGAAATGGAGAGATCCGCAGGCAAAGCTAAATTAACGATATAGATCATAGAGTTGAAAAGCTGACAATGGGCAAGGCAAATAATTCGAAGAGTTGATGAACTGGTCCCAAGGTGAACCTGCACCAGTATGCATGCTGTAAAAAATGTCTACTGTCTGAGATGGATAAAGGCAGTACAAGATCTATGTATCTGTCAGCTGATGTAACAATCCAAACATTATGCCATTCCTGTGTCCGAGTAGAATATTTAAAATATTTTAACTCGCGGGTCTTAATTAGTTTTGTGTAGTAATCTACACTAATATTATAAAGAGGAAAACTTTGTTTGTTTGGTTGTAATGAATAGGCTCAAAAACTACTGGACCGTTTTTAAAAATTCTTTCACCATTCGAAAGCTACATTATCCACGAGTAACATAGGCTAAATTTTATTTTGGAAAAAATAGGGTTCCGTAAAATATTTGGGTTTTTCAGACACAAGGTGTAAAAAATCAACCAGAAAAGTTACTTATTTTGCGTACGCTGCCTAAACTATAAAAGATAGAACCGTAAAATGTTCTAATTAATTGGAGATCTTATAAATATCTACAAAAAAGTCCGCGACACACTATACCTATCTATGTCGAGTGAGGCACAACAACCATTTTTTTTATTAAAAAATCTTAATATTTTTGGGACTACATTTAAACGCATTTATTTTACTCATGCTATTAATCCTTATCAAAAAAAATTATTTCATCACTAAGTATAGTTTATGTAGATAATATTTGGTATTTAAAAGATTAAAATTGGGCGTTGGGATTTGAAGTTATGGCGAAATTAAAATATTACTATTTCTGCGTTGCAAAGTGAGCGTCAGAGCATAGTGCGTGTCTCGCAAGCGGCCCCGGTAAAACCCGGTCTACAAATGAAACCTTCCCCGGACGCTCCCCGGATGCCTTCTAAACTAGGACAAATCCGGGGAAATCCGGACGGATGGCAACCCTACTTGACGGGAAACTATAAAAAAATAAAATTGAGGGGGAGCGGGGAACAAGCACACTTTATATGATAAATAAGTCTGTCTTTAAAATTAGAAGGGTACCTAATTCCATATAAAAAAATTACATTAAATTTTTCCTCAATAGATTAAAAATTAAACATTTCGGTGTGAATTCAATGATTGCAGGATCGAGGCCACTTCGACGAGCTCATCAGTCTGCTGGAAGCCGCCCTGGGCCTGGAGAGAGCGCACATGGGCATGTTCACAGAGCTAGCCATCCTCTACTCCAAATACAAGCCGGCGAAGATGCGCGAACATTTGGAACTGTTCTGGTCGCGTGTCAATATACCAAAGGTATGTTGTGATTTCAATCTTATAATTTTTTTACTTTGAAATATTTTCTATGTTTAAAACTATTTTATTGAAGCAACAGGTTATTCTTCATTATCCTCATTGTCGCTGTCCGTATTGATGTTGAAGTAGCGGAGCTCTTTCGCAGGTTGTTCTTCTTGAGGTACCGCTTCGGTACTTCAAGTACCTCTTGGAGAATGCAATATCTGCATTGATGACGATTTTCCTCTTGTCCCTTGCGACGACAACGTGACTGCCTAGGTTATTTGTTTTGCCCTCAACTTTTACACGTTCTTTCAAGTATTTCTCAAAGTTGGCCACATCCAGAATGCTGTCTTCAGCAGGATGTGTGCAATCAATCGCAAACTTCAGGCTAATTTTCCTCCTTTGGCCCTTGCCGCGGATTTTACCACCTTTGATTCCCTTTTTACCAGTCTTTTGGTGGAGTTGGCCTTTCTTAGGCGCGGTTTTTGTTACTGCCATTTTGGAAACGGAACACGTGTTTCAGTCGCCGAAAAACTTGCAAAATGGAAAAACTTGCAAAAAATGTACATCATAGGAATGCGAAGACTACTCTACTAGTTAGAAAGCGGACATATTTAATATGAAATGTATAAGTTGATTGATTCTAGTATCCCCCTGCAAGCGTAATGAGGGAGGGGGTTGTTAATTATTTGGCACCAAACCTCCCTATGTTGGTATCCCCCCCGCCAATAAGGAGGGAGGCCTGGCCCTGTAGTAAGCTGTAATAATAATGATAATGGTACCAGCTTATACATATAAATTATTTCGAGTAATAAAATGCTAACATGGCTTTTGTCAGGTTCTCCGCGCCGCAGAACACGCGCACTTGTGGTCGGAGTTGGTGTTCCTGTACGACAAGTATGAGGAGTATGACAACGCGGCCCTCACCATGATGCAGCATCCCACCGAGGCGTGGCGAGAGGGACACTTCAAAGACATTATCACCAAGGTCATTTATGCTGAGTAACAGTAACCTTAAGCCAAGGATGGACAGCATTTAGCAAAACCCTTCATGATGAATTACTTATATAACTAAATGTAATTTCTGTGATAAAGAACTAGCAGCTCAACTAATACCTGATAATAATAAAATAACATGGAGATCTTCCCTTTTATGACTTATTACATTTAGTAGTTTTTGCGTGTTAAAAGTAAAAACATACATCACTAGTCATTTTATACCTAATTTTTTAAATTAATTTGTTAATGACGAATTCATGACAATAAATTAGATTCGTAAGTTTAAAACTGATTAATATATTCAATATCTTATAAATAAGATTTTATAAATAAAAAAAACATAATTTTAAATTTATTAGGCATAAAATGTGTTGCATTTTCTTCCTTCATTTTAAATTTGTTTGTTGACAAGCATTCTCAATCGAGTTTGGCTTTATATACTTTTAAACTTTCGCTTTTATTAAGATGTGTGAAAAGTGAATCAATCAATGAAAAAACTGAAAATTCAAGGATTTTTTAGTCTAGAAATTGGTAAATTGTCCGAATTTATAAAAAAAAATTGTGGATTACGAAAATGATCATGCATTTTACCGTTTTTGTAATTTGTAACTCCCACAGGTGGCTAACATGGAGCTATATTACAAAGCGATCCAATTCTACCTCGACTACAAGCCTCTGCTGCTGAACGACCTGCTGCTCGTGCTGGCGCCGCGCATGGACCACACCAGAGCGGTCGGGTTCTTCACCAAGGCCGGCCACCTGCAGCTCGTGAAGGCTTACCTGCGCTCCGTGCAGAGTCTCAACAACAAGGCTGTGAACGAAGCCCTAAACTCACTGCTTATAGACGAAGAGGACTATCAGGTATGTCATACATAGAACAAGTATGTAGTTAGATATGGCCACGAGCCCTCATTATAGTTGCGAAATTCTCTTTTCCATTCCTTTTCACGGCCTTCGTGGCGCAGTGGTTGTATAGACGGATGCTCTGGATTAAATTCCCGGCTGGGTGATTTATGATTCTCTAAATTAGTCCATGCCTGCCTGATGGGAAGCTTCAGCCGTGGCTAGTTACCACCCTACCGAAAGACGTAGCGCCAAGCGATTTAGCGTTCCGGTACGATGTCGTGTAGAAACCGAAAGGGGTGTGGATTTCATCCTACTACCAACTTCCAACTTAGCCCACTTCCATCTAAGATTACATCATCAATCGCTAACTTGTTATGAAACAAAATTAAAAAATATATATACGCAATGATGTATAGATTCTAACATTTCGGTATTTTTTTCAATATTAGTTATTGAATATTGATCTATGTATGGTAAAGGTAAAAGTCTATGTATGGAAATGTTATGGTGACTGAACATTTTTTTTACCATTTCCAGGGCCTACGAACGTCGATAGACGCCTTCGATAACTTCGATACAATTGCGCTGGCGCAGCAATTAGAGAAACACGAACTAACTGAATTTAGGAGAATCGCCGCTTACTTATACAAAGGTAAATCTTTCACATTTCTTCAATACCTTAATTCTCTTTATTATATTTGTATGCAATAGAATGTGACTCCTTTCTCTTTAATATTTAAGGAATAGTACTTTTTTTTAAATACGTTCAATATTATCAATTGAAGTTTGATTTACATATCTGAAAATATCTTTTGTAAATAACAAAAAATATCTTTTGTAAATTTTGGACCAATTGGGAATTTTAGTCAAGTGAAAAACAAAGTGGCTTATATTGATGTTAATGCAGGTAACAACCGGTGGAAACAGAGCGTGGAGCTGTGCAAGAAGGACGCGCTGTACGCGGACGCGATGGAGTACGCGTCGGAGTCGCGCCAGCCCGAGGTCGCCGAGGAGCTGCTCGACTGGTTCCTCGAGAGGAACAACTACGAGTGCTTCTCCGCCTGCCTCTATCAGGTATACATTGAATTAACATTTATTGGAACGAAATTCATTGTCGTGTATTACACGCTTTAAAGCAGATAGGCTAGACCGAAAAAAGTGTAACACTTTTACCCGATACTTTTGGATAGGTTGCTTTGGGCGACCGGGGATGCATAGATTCTTTTCTTCAATATTTTTCTTTAAATTATATGCCAGCATGTAAAAATCATATTAAGTCAAATAACAATACACAAAGTAAATATAATTTTAAAATTATATATTTTTTTTCAGTGTTATGATTTGCTGAAACCTGATGTAGTCATTGAATTAGCATGGAGGCACAATATCATGGACTTCGCCATGCCATTCCTTATTCAGGTAAAATTAGTTTTATTGATTACTAATTTAATAAAATTAGTGTAATTGCTAAATGTCTATAAGTTAATTTAAAGACTTATTTATTATATAAGACTAAACTATAAAGTGCCTTTTTCAAAGATAAACTACTTTCAACCCATAACGATACGTTGGTATCGCCTCTTAGGATTACTTTGAATAAATGACGGCCAAATAAATCAATTAATATTTAGATTTTTACTCGCCAGGGATTATAAACAAATGCAGTTCTCTATTATAAATTTTTGATCTGATTTTTCAGACGGTTCGCGAACTTACAACGAAAGTGGAGAAATTAGAGGAGGCCGACGCGAAGCGCAGCACAGAGAGCGCCGAGCAGGAGGCCAAGCCTGCCATGATCATGGAGCCGCAGCTCATGCTCACCGCCGGTAAGACCACGCTCAGCTGTTACTACGATGTATAAACAGATACAGAAGACAAACTGTCTCATAGTTTGAAGCAATATGTATCACTTCTCAGGTTAATGGGCACAGTTTAGGAAATAAATTGTAAGAGAATTTGAGGCACTCGTTTACAAAATATAAATGAGTCTGAGCGTGTAACAAACTTCTTGTAGAAGTTGGGTACGAGACTTGGTAATACGAGAGTCATCTCAAAAACACATTTCCTCGAAAGACACAATTTTGTTGAACGTAACTCAATAGACGTTACGTTAGGAAGAGCAATTACAGCACATAATTTGGGCAATTTTCAAATTGTTTTTTTGAAAAAAAAAATGACTAAATCTTACACTTTTTAAATATTAATATTCATACAAATTTTAAAGGCTTTTTTTTTATAGTTACCATAAATTATGCACTGGCCTTATTGGTAGGCTAAACTCTTGTTTTTGCAGATTATAGAATTTGAACTATTGTTTCAAAAACAAAAATATCTCAATAGCACTTTTCTCCATCAGGCCCCTCGATGCAGTACCCCGGCGTGGCCGCGCAGGCGTCGTCGCCGTACGCGTACGCGGCGCAGGCCCCGTCGCCGGCGCCCTACCACGGCTACGGCATGTAGGGACCCGACGGACTGTGCACCGACACCATGTACGACGACCCACCATGACATGATAATAATACAAACCGTGGTTTACCGCGACGGCGACGATTACGTCATCGCCTGACCGTTCCCGGGTCTCTTGCCCACTAACTTAAAACCGTGTTTTGAATGACAGACTATGAAGGAATTTACTAAGTTATGTCCTGTTTGGCGGATAAGACCATGCTAACGGTTTTTTTTTTCAAATTTTAGGGACGCAGGGGTGAAACATGAATTCAAAGAATATATTGTTGAAATATCTTTTTAGGCGTGATGATGCCTATATCCGACGATTCTTCTATAGTTAACATAACAAATTTTCTAAATATCTTTAATGTCTGTCAAAGGGTGAAATAATGATTTTAGACCCCATTTACCATTTAGAGGTCCGAGAGGAAGAGAAATAACCTTACAAAAGGAGAATATGGCTGATGTTAAATTGTGTAAAAGTACTTCAAGATAGGTAACTTTTCTGTCACAATAAAATCTTTGCATTTTCGATCAAGCAGTAAATGTATAAATAGACTATTTTTTTCATTAAAAAACTGGTTTTATTTACTAAGTCGCATGGCCTAATCGAGATATTTTTGTCCTTCGAAAATTATGACTTCATCGAAAATGTTAAGAAACTGTCCATGGTTGGGTCTATCGATATAAAATGCGGTGTCGGTCTGTACAAACCATATTTAAACTGAAGCTCTCACTTATACATATAAACCATTCAATGTAGAGAGTTATATAATAGGTATTTAAATGTTATTTGTAGGGATTCAATCGCCTTCAATGTTCAAAGGCTGCTTAAATAAAAGTTTTACTGAAATAAAAAAATAGCTACATAGAGAATTATGTAATTAAATGATTAATGTTTGTTTTCATTAGCAAGTAGATTGAATCTCTATAACAAATGGCTTATTTCATTACATTTCGTGTTCATGCTCCATTATTTATTTATTGAATGCTGTAAAACATTCTATAAATTTTAACGTTAAGTTTGTATGAGTCAGTTTTATTAGAGAAATTGCTCATTTTAAACTCCTACCAGTTTTCTCACTTAATAAGTGGGCTATGCTTATTCGGTCATTAGATTGACGGAAAACAGTATAAAAATAAAATATACCGGTATGGAGGCAATATAATTTAAAAGGACTTTAATTGGCCCCTCACGAAATGATAAAATGTTATTTATAAAAATAAACAAATGTATTAACACAAGTTTATGGTTACTCGATACTTGAGGGTATTGTAACAAAAAATCTATTCATCAGAGCTTAGATATAGACAAGTGTATATACATAGTGATTGTTTGTCGCGACTGTCACGTCCGATTACTTAATAGCTATTTAAATTATGACACACATAAAATTATTCTAAATTATGAGCAAAGTATTGTATTTAAGCGGAAATTTATATTCCGATATTGTTCAATAGTTTAACTTTATTGAAATATAAAAATTTAAATTTGTTCAGATGTTTTATATTGAATTCGTAAGACCAGTGCTAAGGCTTTATAGAATTGTCAATAGTGCAATAATAAATTTATTCGGCGATATTTTATATTCAGTGAGATGTTACTACATGCCTGTGTGCAAGATTTCGGTTATCATAACCAACGGTTAACATAACATTACTATAAATTTACTATTTATAATAAATAAGGATGTAAACCGGGCGGTTATCTTAACCGAGCTTACGTCCTTAACTGGTGTACGGGTTGTCGTGAAAAGTAAATTTTACGTTTAGCTTATGTTAACCGTTGGTTATGATAACCGAAATCTTGGTGCACACAGGCCTAAGAGTCCTCAAAACCATGCATCGAATTGTTTTTTTTTATATATTTTCTATTGTACAATCAGCCACGACAGCTATAAGCAAATTTGTTGAGGGACTTAGCAGCTAACCTTCCATAATCCTTCCTTATGAGTGAATAAATAAATATTATTTTATTAGGTATAATGAAAAAAATTTCGAATTTTGTTTACCATTTTAAAGACAGATGTAGTATCATTTCACTGGAAACACTCCTAGAAAGGACACATTGAGTTTTAACAAATAACCTTAACATTTCAGAATGAATATTGTTATATGTATATAATGCTTTCAAAGTAGACGTCGATAAGAAAGTGAAATTAATGAAGCAAAACTCCTGATAAATGGAAAGCTAACAGTAATGACATCAATGTAGGTACGATTAGTTTTAGTTTAGGCGGATAGAGAGCGTTACGTTATTTTGGATTTGTTTGCGAGCGTGTGGGAAGTTTGTACGTCACGCGTGTTGCTTGCGTAGCGTCATATATCACACCTTGGTATGCCTTCACTAGATAATACATAAGATTTAATTATTATAGTTTAAACAGAGCGGCCCTCTGAAGCGTTTTGTTATTACCTGTCTATCAACATTTTTTTATAGAGATTAATATAGTGTTTTTTTTACATTACCGTTATAATTTTTGTAACCTCCACTTACTGTTATTTTTTAACAATATGTTTTGGAGTGTAATTAAATCAAACAATTGTTGAAGTATTCATTTAAATCATTCCTGTCACTAACATTAGTGTTTATTTTTCTTAACGATTTGTTCATCAGTTTCAGTAATTACTACAGTAAACAATTTGTGTTGTTTAGAATTTCAAAGTTGCAGAAGCATGCAGATGTTGCTAAATTTATCATTAAACATTTACAAAATTATATAAAGTAAATACTGTAACGGTTGACAGTAATATAATAAAGAAGAGAATAAATTCATCGATTATTATTTAATACATTATTAGTATTGTATTTATTCGTGTATGATACTATTTTCCCGGAATTTTACTATAGTAAGATTATATTATATTAATAAATTAACATTTTTGTTTTCATTTTATTCCTACCCTTCATTAAAAACTTTTTAACCCCTATTTCAAATTCTTTTTATCAGTAATTTCTGTTTATAAGAAAATTGGTACATAAACTGTTGGATAATTAATATCAGTGAATCAACCGTTCCGATATGAACTGAGAGCGCTGCTTAATTATTTGCTCTTAAATTATTAAAAGTATTATCGCTCAGAGAGGAGAAACTTGTTCCGTTTACAACTGGAGCCGCAGCATCTTTAGGGAAGGATATTGTATCAAGGGGCTGCAACTGTGTCTCCACTTAAGGGATTGCAACAAAATAATCTGACTAAATTTAGTGGCCATTTTGAATTAAGGGCTAACGCTAAAACACGGGCGGGTGCGGACGCGGACGACCGCCGCGGGCCACAAATCCGCGAGCGGGCACCCGTCGCGTGCGCTCGTCTCAGCGCTGCTAGTATCATATTGATCTCGAGCGTGTACAGTGGTGTCGAGAAGATTACCATGGATTATTTACTAATTATTATTTGGCAAAAAGACTTATTTGTAGAAACAAACCCGCTCGCGTGTGCCCGTCGCGGGCGCCCGCGCCGTGTGCCCGCCGCCCGCCGCGCGGGTGACGATCCGCCAGCCGCGCCTGCGCTGTCCATACTATTTTTCATTATACACACGCGAGCGTGCGCCCGCGCGAGTTTTAGCGTTAGCCCTTAGCATATTTTTGACGGCCTCTGTGGCACAGTGATATGCGCGGTGAATTTATAAAACACAATTTTTACTTCATAAATTCGAATTTTGCCACAATAACAAGTATCTGTATTACACTTAGATAAAATACCTTAGGTATTGTCAATGGTGTTACACAAAGATCACAAATAACTTGTAAATGGCCACTGAGTAATCTTATCTTTCGTTTTAATCTGTAAAATGTGACAAAGTACATTCATGTCATTGTCATATTTTACTTTGTTTTGACGTTTCTTTTCTAACCTATAAATTGTTTCGTTTGAAATTAAAATATGCCATACAAGCGTAAAAAGTATCATAATGGTGATACTCATTTAAAAAAGCGTTGGCGAGTGCGCAACAGAAAGAAAGATCTTGACGAAATAGATGTAGATCTAAAAGAGGGTAAGCTATACTTCGTATTTACTAAATAATCAATGACTCTTGGTACCGTGTCATCGGCTGACATGTTATTGTTTTATAGGTTACCTAAGCATGTTATCTTTTTTTTAGAAAATGCTGAGAAACTGCTAAATCAAGAAGTGAATTTGGATGTTCCGGGTGCTGCACAGCATTACTGCCTTCATTGCGCCCGATATTTCATTGACGATCAAGCTTTGTCGGAACACTTCAAAACTAAAGTGCATAAAAGGAGATTAAAAGCTTTAGAGCTAGAACCTTACAGTATAGAAGAGTCAGAACGAGCCGCCGGTCACGGAAATTTTAAACTCCCCACTAAACGTAAAATCGTCACTCAAAATAGTGATAAACAAGACATAACAGACAGAGACAATGAAGAGCTAGAAGATAATTCAGCAAAGAAAAAGAAAACAACAGAAAATGATGCGTAATATATTAAACAGCAAATTATGGATCATTAAGATATTTAAGCGGTCCTCTGCTTTGTTTATAAATGGTCCAAAAGCAACAGATAATTTTGTTTATGTAACTCCGCACATTGATTTCCCAGAGCGCATAAAACAGAAAGACATTTTGAAGAATGAATTATGTAAAAGACATGCACAGATAGATATTGAGAAACTTGAAGATCTGTGGTCTGTGTATGAAGAATTAAAAACAAGAAAAATAGAATTAGATAAGAGAAAGGCAGAAGTCTCTACAGAACTAGGAAAGTTATTGAAAGATGAGACAAAAAGTGATAATGCAGAAAAATTAAAAATACAAGTAGCTCTGCTGAAAGAAAATATAAAAAAAATCAAGGTACCTCTATGGTCAGCTGAAGAAATGGCTATAGTGGAATCACTGAAACTACCAAATGGATTGCATCCTCTAACACCAGATCAAGACAGACAAATTCTATTTCAATATGGTTCATCATCACCAAATAGTAAAAATCACTTGGATATTGGCAGAGAGCAAAACTTAATATGTTTTACTAAAAATGAGAACTATTATTTACTGGGTGATCTAGCAGTTTTTGAACTGGGAGCCAAGTTTTATTTTAGCAACTTCTTAAAGCAGAACAATTTTGTACAATTTTCTAATCCAGATTTTACTAAAAGCTTGGTAGTGGAGGGCTGTGGTGCAGACTATACAGATCCCAATTCAACATTTATTTTACATAATAATGAAGACTCTGAAGGTGTTTCTGGTACTAGATTACATTTAACTGGAGCTGCGTCTTTGTATTCATTTTTTGCATATCACACAAAAAATGTCCTTTACAGTAAAGTTTTGCCAATCAAATATTTTACTATAGGACGACAGTATGTTCCTTCGCCTACTGAAGAAGATAGTCTATTCCATGTGAGCCAAAGTTCGGTTGTTGAAATCTTTACAGCTACAAGAAATAGTACAGAGCAAGATGAAATGTTGGATTCTATCATTGCAATAATTAAAGAGCTGTACACCCAACTCGGCTACCACTTTCGTTTGAGTTTGATTCCTGCTAATAAGTTAAAAATGTGGGAATCATTAAGGTTGGCTGTAGAAATGTACTCTAGTTCGTTGAAGGATTATGTAGAAGTTGGAAATATCTCCTTGAGTGGGGATTTCATAAGTAAAAGACTTATGTTTACTTACACTGAAGAGAAACAGCATAAATTCCCTTACATTTTGTCAGGTACTGTTTTAAACGTACCAAAGCTTTTAGGCTGTGTTTTGGAACAAAACGCAGACTTTGTTGTACCAGAACCATTCAAAGTGGAAAATTGGAGGGTAAAACAATAGGTTCATATGTATAAGTGATACATAATTGCTTTATATTACAAAATAAAATTAATTAGATCAAATAAATGTTTTATTTTTAACAATTCTATAAAAAATGACAATCTACTTTTATAACAAAAATACATTTTGTACTTTATAACAATACTGATAAATTTGCTATGAAATATAAATAACATCAATAAAATACAAATAAAAATATAATCATTATGATAATACAGGAAGTCATTAATTTTTTGAAAATACTGACAAGTTATTTGTGACTAGTTTAAAATGCTTGAGTTGAGTATGTGAAAATGGTATCTGACGGCTTCACCAATCCTTCAAAAACATTAATATTTTTTCTATTATTTATATTATGATTTGTAATAACAGTTTTAAAATGCTAGTCAGGACTTATAAGAGATCAAATTTAAATTCACTCTTTTCCCAATGAGGATTTTCAACATCAATAGGAGACTTCATGCTAATCTCAATCAAATCTATATGCCCTGACTTACTCAACAGTATAATGGTGTGTGCCCTGCAAGACAAAAATAAGAATTAATAATGTGCAAACAAAAAAAAACACAATTTTTTTATATTATGTTCTTATATCTTTATGCCCTTATGGAAGTTAATTTTTTACCCACTTACAACACATGCTAGTTAGACAGGCTTAGGACTAATATACTGTCTTATTTTCAATCAAATTCAATATTTTCAAATTTTTACTAAAAATCATTATTCACTTTGGCAGGTCCATTACTGAGCCTCCAGATTTTCCTCTTGTAAACTATGGGTATTCAATAAATAGTAATATTAGATACCTTGTACCATATTTGCCTATTGGGATGTGAACAAAAATTGAGCTTAATTCTTTGTATAGTGTTGGTTGCCTGCTCTCCAACTGGTTATCTGGTAAATGACTGAAAATAACAAACAGGACATAATTGTTTTAGAATAGGTAATGAAAATTATACCTTTTTCAAAACCCCATATTTAGAGCAAATTCAATCTTAGACCAATCTGCTTAAGGTTGAATTTGCAATGCAATACTACTTGAAAAGTCCACCCAAAAGTTTTTGGCGCTTGTTTAATAAGGATGTTTTTTGGTTGTCATTGTGCATACCCTTTTTATTAAGAGATCAAAGAGTTTTATTAACATGGTTTTCAAATTATTTTTTATTATAGTTACTAAAAAATGATAAAGGTTTCATTATTTAAGCTGCTGAATTAAGGATCTTGCTGGACTCAAGTCCATTCTAATCCAGCTCATTTGAATATACTTTTATAGTATGACACAAACCTTTCCTTGTTTTTCAATAGATGTAGAAGTTCTTCAATGAGTTGTGATTTGTCTTTTATTTTATTTAATCTGCTGCAAATTAATTTAAGTTCAACCTTGCCAGCCTCAACCTTCTTTAAAGGTTTATTTGGAAGAGAATTGCTAAAGCCTAAGTATGTGTCAGACCATTTGTTAAGTTCATCAGTTGCATTGCTGTAGGTTTCTATTTTCGGTGTGGCATCCCTAAAACAAGATTACTTATTTATTTAAAGTGATATTTCTTAAGGTTTAAACATACTGGCAGAGTTTCATACATACAGCTTACTATTTTTTTAGACACTAGCTTGTATATTTCATCATGTTTGAAAAACAGTAAGTAGATTGAGGCATTGATCACAGAATCCTGGGTAGGAATAGTACAAATAAAAAAAAAATTAAAAATGGCTCTATTCTTCTGCTGGTAAGCTACTATCATAGCTAATAATTACTCTACAGAAAAGTGATTAGTATATTATGCCATACAGTTGTTTACAAGTTAAATTTAAAAAACGCTTACCCAAAGTCAACTGATACAAATACGAATTCATTACATTGCTTTGAATAACTGTGTATAAAATCTACATAATCAGGAACTGCCATTTCACTTCTTACATAGTCTGATACTATTTTACCTCTACCTGTAACAGAATTATAATATTAGCTACAACAAGATTCATGGACACATAAGCCTATATTAATAAACCACTTTATGAAATAAGCTTCTTCCCTCATAGGTGATTTGAAGCTTAAACCACCAAGCTGCTCCTATGCAGGTTGGCAGTAAAATGTTGACATTAAAAGCAATTATCAGATGTCACAGATAACAATATGACTGGAACTAGCTTTATATGCTCTTTAAAATGTGAGGGCATAAGGGTGCCTCTAGGCTGCAACTCAGAAGTTCTTGAAAGAGAGAAAAAAGGGATAGCCGAGGCCCAACACTCAAAGAGAGTAATTTATGGTTTGGAGCTACATAAGCTTCCTTGTATTGTAGTCCAGCTGGCCTAGCTAGGTAGATATTGACACTAAACTAGCACAACATGATGCACCAGGTTAAAATAAGCTACTACCAGAGATGTTAAAGCATGTGAGATGTATATTAGTAAGGGGCTTTGATGGTGGATATGTACCACTACTGGAAATCTAAAGATTTAATGTTCCAGTATAATGTCATGTAGAAACCAAAAGGCTGTGGATTTAGAACAAGTTAGCTCACTTCCATCACTGATTGCATCATCACTTACCATCAGATGTAATTGCAGTCTAGGGCTAATTAATGTAATGAATAAAAAATATAATCTTATCAAATGTATTTACTTTTAGCATTTTCTTTTTTTACCCCTGGTAGATTTAACAGCAATCCTAGTTTTCTTTTGTATGGACTCACAGCCAGCCACGTACCACCTTCGCAGCCTGGTTCCAAATCCTTGCCTGAAGCAAATAAAGAACAATGATTGGTCATTCAAGTCCTCACAATTAATACCTATCCTTGAAATATTTATTTTATTTAGCATTAGGTTTATTTAAAAGCATTCACTTTTACTACCGTGTTGAGAGTAGAGTAGGATGTGTATGATCTAACTCCAAATGATGACGTTCAATAATAAAATGCAAAATACCCCCATAAACAGTGGGATCCTCCTTCCAAGGAGCCATACATTGTGCGGGACGCTCGAAGTGTTCATCTCTGTTTGAAATTAGAATAAGACTGTAATCACTTTCAGTCTCGTTTGCGCCATTGTAAATAAAAACAATGCACATTATTTTTAAAGGGCAAGTTAATCGGCTTTGTACTCGATTTTATTTCGTTATGTACGCAGTAAATTATTTTTTGATTCTTGGTCGTCTTTCAAGCTATAGGTAATAAATATTACGCCAAAAATTACGTTCCTTCTTTTCTTTATATAGTGACTTTGATTTATTTGATTTGAATTTTGATTGATAAAAAACAAAACAAACTCTTATCAATAAAATCTTAGAGTAAGTATGTAAATAGAGTTGACATGAAAGAATGAGAAGTGAGACTTATGGAGTGTAAGAGAACAATGAAATATTTTTGGAACGAAGTTCCTTATCGCGCGTTGTGAAAGGAGGCTAGACCTTCGATCAACAATGGTTATATATCTGCCAAAATATAAAAGATAGATATATGCTGTCGCGGACTTTTTTGTAGAACTTTTTAAGATGCATAAAGTTTTCATACAATGTTTTCAATTATATCCAATAGCTAAGGCCGCACACGCGCATAAAGCTAAATTTAATAAATTTCACGGTCCGACTCACGGGACAAAAACTATGATAACTCGGGTAATATATACAATACAGATATAAGATATAGCCTATAACACTCACCGATAACGTAGATTTCCACTGGTGAAAGAATTTTTAGTTCCGAAGATTAGCCCCGACCATAGATTAAAGACTACTAGATGGAGTCATAACGCGGCTGTAGGTTCAAGAGGGTGACAGACTTATTTCATTCGGCCTTTATTAGAAAGTGACACAAGATTATTTTTTGTCCCTTTCAGCGTGTTCGTTTTTATTGTTTGTCAAGAGTATGGAGAGTAGAGGTAAGGAGGACAATCTGTGTATATAAAAAGTGTCCGTCAAAATGTATTAAATTAGGATGGCGCCACAGTTGCATCAAAGTAACTTTCAAAAGAAGCGCCAAATACAAAATAAAACTTTTGAAATCATTTTTTTTGAAATTGGTTATATTTACCACAATATTTTGTACAACGTAAGTTGTTGAAGTTCTCAATAATTAACTACTTTAGTCGATAATGACATTAAATTTTTTAACTCGGCCTACTTCAATTCATCTACGATTGCTACATTCATACCATACCCTGTGCATCCACCAGCGCCATTGTGGAGGATTTTTGAACTGTTATTTAACGCATACAACTGGACACTTTTTCAACTTTTCTCCCATATAAGATGACTCTCCTTACCTCTACTCTCCAGTCTCCATAGTCAAGAGTGGAGTTTGTGACAGGGACAATATCTGAGCAATTATTAGCTTTTTATTAAATTTGCTGATAAATAATATAACTTTGCGGTTACGATATTAATTTAAACGTTATCGTGCTATGGTGGGTTGTAATATTTTCGGCTGCAACAGTCGCAGCGAACAGAAAATCGAAGGAATTACGTTTCATACGTAAGTAGGCATAAACTTCATTGATTGATGATTTAAAGCTTAGGTATGTTATTTTTTAGCAAATTTCATGTATTATGCGTTTACTAAACTATCTTATATAAAATAATATTTCGTATTTTACGATATTTTGAAACATAACGTTTTATGATGTACTTTAAATGTTGATATGTCATGTCAATAAGGCTGATTTGCTGTCTCACGAAGTCACGAGTGGACACGCTATGGGCTCTATCTAGTTGTCTTTAATCTATGGCCCCGACAGAACTTTATTTACAAACTTTACCTCTTTATAATATTAATATAGATAGTATAGATAACTTCGTTCCATACGGGTCTCCCTTGACACCTCTCAACTTTTTATCCTTATCAAAGTATTGATGAACAGATTCGGAACTCGATCTAACAAAGTGACATTTTTGTTAGTTGTTACTGTGGTAAAATTCGAATTTTTGAAGGAAAACTGTATTGTATGTGTATAAAAATAAAAGTCAGATTATTTTAATGCAGTATTAGAGTAGCACTGGGAGAGGCTCAATGGCACCTCTAAACTACCAAATAGTCTGTTGCTTATCTATGTCATCATGGTAAAAAAATCATTTAATTTTTGTCTATGGTATAAAATAAAGCTGGATTTTATAAACATGGATTTTTTTAGATAATTGTGTAGTTTAATGTAATCATGTAATTTTTAGTGGATAAAGTTTGTAGTAAAGTGATTATTTCCCTATAAATTGTATTTGACTAAGTTTATATTTTAAGTTAAAATGGAGTCGAATATGTCGTTTTTCAGCTTGCCAGTAAGTGTTACGAAGTAATTATTTTTCACGAATAAATCATACGAATTACGATTTACGACTAATATAACTTTAATTTTACAGTTCGTCGATTCTGAGAATACTGATCTTGTCTTTAATCGAAAAATACTAGAATGCGATTACGAGTTTCAAAACGAGTTGCCTTCACACACTGGCCTACTGGGCTCGGATGATGTTCTTGCACAGTTTTTGACTGCCGATGGCCCTTTGGAAGAACCCGATTTAAATGGACCGACGACTTTGCATTGTGAGATATGCAGAAAACGTTTTAATAATGCTAAGAAGTATTATGGACACTTACGAGTACATTCGAAGGACAATGTTTGGATATGTGGTAAAGTATTTGACTTTTCATATATAGAACAGTTAGTGGCTATTATTGCTAAGCAACAGGTTTTAACTTCATATTTCTTTCCCTGCATCATTATATAGTTAAGCTACTGAAACGAAAGAAAACAAATTCATCATTCTTAAAAAACTGACAACACATTTGCTTACGTGAGATAGAGCAGCTAATACTCGGTTCACTTTCACATATTGATCCTTTGTTTTGTATATTCAATTGATGCCAGGGGATAACTGACATGTTTCTGTAGTTGCTAATGCAGTTTAAAGGAGAATGCCAGATCGTAACCCAGAAAGAACACAAATTGTAAATATACTAAAGATATCCTATTATTATATAAATGTTTTACAATAAGTCATTTTTATTGTTGGACATTGGAATAAAATTGTATTAAAAAAAAGTAATTAAACTATTTCTTTTTAATTTATACTCTTTACGCTGTTTTAAATCTTTATTGTTGCACTGGGCTCTAGTCGTATAAACTATACGGAACAACAATACGTAAATGGATGATAATCAACGTTAGGCTCGTGTCGAATACTCCGAGTTCTAGAGCTTTTAATTGTAATTTACATTGAATAGTAAACAAAATGCAATAAAATGATGCATAATACATTGTTGTACAATATGTTTTTATTAGTGGGTTAAAGTCCTATACATTGCCTGGCATTCTCCTTTAACCTTAAATCAATTGTCTTGTCACTTTACAACTAAGACACTAGCAAAACTATCATTAAAACTTATAACAAAGAAAAAACAGATTCTCAGTAATCAAGCCCCTGTGTTAACTAGTTCCTCCTGCAATCCATCAGGCCTATTGCTGTTAAATACACAAACATTATCTGATAAATATTCACTAATGTAGGTATCATTTCAATATAGATTTAATTTGATTGATCTGTAATTTGTCGGATTGCAAGGTATTATTTTTCAAAAAAATTTAGATTATAGGGTGACCAATACTAAAGCCAAACTCGATTGAGAATGCTGGTCAACAAACAAATTTAAAATGAAGGTAGAAAATGCAACACATTTTATGCCTAATAAATTTAAAATTATGTTTTGTTTTTTTATATAATCTTATTTAAAAGATATTGAATATATTAATTAGTTTTAAGCTTACTAATCTAATTTATTGTTATGAATTCATCATTAACTAAAAAATAGGAGTAAAATGACTAGTGCTTTCTACCTTCATTTTTAATTTGTTTGTTGACAAGCATTCTCAATCGAGTTTGGCTTTAGTAAAGACAGCATTCTAAAATCAGACAAATTTGATAGTCCACCACTGCCCTGCAAAATGTTTGTTGGATTGTCAGAGGTTCACTGTATTTATTTTTATTCATTACTTGCTAGCTTTTGACTACAATCACACCTGATGCTGAATGATGTGCAACCTAAGATAAAATTACAGACAAATGCCCGGACCAGAAGTTTTCCAGCAAGCAGCAGTTAATGAAGCACTGCCTGACTCACAAGCCTCTGGGGCGAGTGTGGAAGTGCCCTCAGTGCTCCATGGCCTTCGAGGCTCTGTGGAGGCTGCAGCAGCATGTGTTTGCCAAACACCTTGACTATAGGTAAATAGATCCAAGAAAAAGTAATGTCTGTTAGGTTCATGTATTGCAATGTTGAAATCAAGTTCATATAATTGTCACTTTGCAATTCAATGTTAGTGTAAATTTAGTTACAAAAAGTATTTGTACTATCTCTATATGGACTGCATCATTGGTTTGTATTCTTGATTGGATTGTGAAGCGGTAGAAGTGGGTGTGAGAGGTATAGAGCGAAGTCTCTCTATAACCTGCTAAAATTACCTTGGCCTTACTAGAAGTGCAGTAAGCTCCATATCGGACTGAGTGTCCAAAGCTGCTCTAGTAGGGTCCTTCCGAATTTGGCTGGGCGGGAAGAATAACTTGAACAGAGGAGGTGAGTGTTGACGGCCATCACTAAGAGTACTGTTTTAAACCTACACCCATGTCACAAGTCTCAGGCTCTGTTCGGAGTTTTGCTCTCAGCCATGCGATGGACCCTGCACCCGCATGGTAAATCCATGGAATGCTAAGATATTTGTCTCTCTAATTCTAATTTTCTTCCTTCTAAGAAATTTTTAGTGAAATCCAACAGCCAACCCTCATAAGTTGCTTATTGGGCTTTAGAAGAGTCTGCCTGCTGTGTTTGGAAGTCCTTACAAAAGGTCCACATCCAGCAGTGGAAGTACATAGTCTATTGTGATTATCACAATCATTAATAATGATACTTAATCCACAGGCCACACAAGTGCGACTTATGTGAGAAATCATTTCACAAACTGTCAGACTTGAAGAAACATAAAGATGTGCACAAAGGTGAGTTATAGAGGACATTACCAAATTTATCCTCGGGTTGCCTAAATGCATGCATATATCTAACTATTTAATATGTTGACGGACAGCACTATGTCACAGATTGTGTGTGCTGTGACAGTACTTTTTGCCATACATTGACAGTACAACATGCTCTTCCTTATAATTGCCAAGAAAATTATGTCTTGAGGCATACTGATTTATTTACTAAAAATACTTAGACATCGAGGGGCGTACTGTCATAATACTTTTGATTACTTGACATCTACAGATGGTACTGTCGGTCAACATTTTAAATATACAATGAATTAAACAACTACCTGTATTTTATAGCAGTTATTAAATAAAAAATAATTTCATTAAATTTTTTTATGTTCAAAATCATGTGACTTTTTTCAAATTATCATCAAGTTTAAAAAGATCAACCTTCTTAACATTTACCAGAGACTAAAAGAAAGTAGCTATATGTAACTTTGTCAATATGTAAATAGAAGATCTATATTTAGTTTGGGGTCTAAGATATACAGAATAGAGAAAACAAGGTATGTCATCCAATAGCGCGCAATTAAAAATACCCCTCGCTCTATCGTTGCGTTGGTCTATTTTGCTACTATTGGACGACGGTTTTCGTTTTCTCTACTTGACATTTCTCTTCCTAGCGCATCTTTAGCCTTCTGGTCTGGTTGGTAAAATTAAAGGCACAGAGGCATAACACTTATTTCATAGAAAAAGAGGCATAGACCACATAATAGGATATAATATATAGTAACTATAGAACAACATTTTATGATTTATAATAATGTATATAATTTTGACAGATTATAATTTTATATTTATAATTTTTCAGTTATCAAAAGGCATTCATGCCCGACATGTGGGAGAGAGTTCACAGATAAATCTAATCTTAAAAGGCACATGCTTCTTCATTCTAAAATAAAACCTTTTTTCTGTACTGGCTGTAAAGTAAGATTCCAACAGGTTAGTTGATACTCTGTTTAACAACTAGATTATATATTACAAGTTTGTATGACCATTTTTTTTATACGAGGCGTAGTAATGCCTCATTAGTGTTTTTCTCTAAGCTTGAGAGTCTAAGGAAACTAGACCACCACATGGATGTCACACTCACATGAGAGACTTTAAGTCAGGCTTTGAGGAATGTTGCTGCTTATAGAATTTGAGGACTGAATGAGATTAGTCCTAATGCCCTGGGTGAAATAAGAAGTCAGGTCCTGGGCGGCTATTATGTACATCTGTAATGAAACTCAATTGGCTTTTGCGACTAACTTCTCTGTTTCTCTCTGACTGGAACGATACTGTAGGCAGAGAAGAATTTGTAACACATCATTACAAAATGTATCATTACAAAATAACGCTACTTCTCTTTATTGAATATGCTACTAAAGTACATGGAAAAAGATCTACGACGACGGATATGACGGATTTTCATAGTTTCCACAGATAGATAGAACAATTCCTGAGGAAGGTTTTGGTATATATGTTGTAAAGCAGCTCAGATATGACGACAATTGACCGTGCTTTAATTGAAAACACTGCCTAAACTCTTTTGTATATAGGAAATAATGTATGGAAGTATTGTTCCTCTATATTAAGACTACAAAAAGTTCGCGATGGTACATGTATATCTATCTTTTATAGATATAGGATGTTATACCCATTCTTTCTTTGAAAATTATGTTCGTGTTCAAATTTCTTTTTGGTGTTTTTGAAAGTTTATACATCACTATTTGGCTCACAGACGAAATCGCGGAAATATAATCTTTTTTTATATTGTTGCAGATTGCCTCTCTAAAGCGTCATCAACAAAGGTGTAATCGACACATAAGTCAAAATAATAGTCAGGATAAAACTAGAAAAAACTACTGCAGAGCTTGCGGCGCGTCGTTTCAATACAAAAGTGCCTTGCTAGAGCACTTTGTGCGGTAAATTTTAATTATAAAGCTTATTATGAATATCAGAATAAACAACGTACCAAATAAGTATAATAATATATTTTTATTTATGAAATATCTTTAATTTCAGTCAGCACACTGCTTCTACTGAAGCAAATAAAGATGACAAAGCGAACGAGAGCAACATCGACATAAATAGAACAGAGGATAACATTGTAGATGATATATTGTCAGCGGAAGATGATTACATGACCATGTCGACACAACAAGACATGTTGTACAGTCACACACACACAAACACACACGTACAAAACATGCCCGACACTAACACGTATGATAGTTTGATGCAAACTGAATTCCTCAAAGAAATGAATCAGTTGCATATATTGGACGACGAGCTACTGTATAACGATCTAGACTTTGACAGTTTCCAAAATAATCAAATCTTCAACAGCATTCCAAATGAAACCGACTATGTTAACGATAGGAGTGGAGAAATTATGTTCGATTTTCACGATGTCAATAGAAGCGTGGATCAAGACTTCATGAATGCGCTTTATAACGTGAAAGCTGAGCATTTACCTGACGAACTGTTGAATGTAGACCAAATTACCACTCCTGAACAGAGCGAAGACAGACTACATACACCCACAGTGTCGGTCAATGATTGCGCTACTATATTCGAAAGTGATGTCGATTTAGAGGAGAGCACCAATCTTGCTGCAAATTTAAACCAATTGATAGGAGAGAATAATGTTCAGTACATCTCAACTGAAGAGGACGATATGTTCATAATAAGTTTAAGGAGTGAAATCGATGCTGAGAAGTTGAGTGATATGCTAAACATTGATGTAGAGGCTTCCAATGACAAAGCAGATGATGAATCTGAGACCGACGAAATAGTTATTGATGAACGAAGTAAAAAACTTTTAGACAATATAAAACCTTTGATTTTGAGAGTACAGCCACAACAAATAAAAAATAGTAACAAAGAGAACATTTCCTCCAACTCTGTCCAAGGCAATGATAAACCTGTTTCTCTGTACCTGCTTTGTTGTCCAAACAACAAAACAGAGGTAAATAATGTTGAAATTATAATTAAGGACGAAGAGGATGACAGTACTGAAGAAGGAAAGAACAAGGTGAATAAGAAAAAAACAAGCCAGATCATTTTTGTTTGCAATGTTTGTAATAAAATATTCAATAAGAGAGATAACTATAAATCTCATTTGGGTAAGTTCAACAATACCAATTTATTTTATTTTATTTGAAAACAAACTGGAGGTGTCACGTAGTCACGCCATACTTTAAACTACCGCACGTTCCTGAAGATCGTTTTTAATCGTTCAGATAACCATATGTTTCCATGTCATAAGTTTCCTGTGGGTCCACAGTACATTGTTCTGGGTTTTTGCAAATGCATATTCTGATAGTGTTTTAGGTGCTTAGATGTCTATGACTAAATAACGTAATACGTCTATGGGCATATCTTCAGCGAGTCACACATCTCGATTTTGTCTTAAAAGGATGTTGGAGCCGAATAGTGTTTTTGGTGGGCTAAGTGAGAATAATCCTAACGTCCGTCCGTGATTAAAAATAGTCTCCAGTGGATAATCTTATCAAGCGGATAATTGTCTATATCTACTTATGTCTCTTTCTTTGTCCCAAAAGGCAAGGCTGGCTGTGCATAGAGGTGTGTTGGTGCCCACACTTATGTATGGTAGTGAAAGTTGGGTATGGCAGAAGAAGCACAAAAGTAAAAAATGCAGTAGAGATGAGAGCATTGAGGAGTATGTGCGGGTTAAAATTGTGTGACAGAGTTAAAAATAGTGTGATAAGAGAAAAGTGTGGTGTAAAAGAGGATGTAGTGACTAAAATTGAGAAAGGGATGCTTAGATGGTTTGGACATGTAGAGAGAATGGATGAAAGAAGATTAACAAAAGAGATTTACAAGGCGAGGGTGAATGGAAATGTTGGAAGGGGAAGGCCTAGGCGAATGTTCCTGGACCAAATTCAGGACATTTTAAATAATGGCCAGGTCAAGAGTACCCTAAACCGACGAACTTGTATGAAAAGATTAATGAGAGTGGAAGAAGCTAAGGAAGTATGCAAGGACCGTGGCAAATGGAGGGATGTGGTCTCTGCCTACCCCTATGGGAACAAGGCGTGATGTTTATGTATGAATGTATGTCTCTTTCTTACCATCTGGGTGAAAGAGAGCGATGTTTTACAATACAACTTCTACATTACATTACATCAGTTTTACAATGTCCTCTGCCGACATTGTTGAAGCATACCAACTAATTGTAATCTGTCCGTGTGTAGCGACGCACTCGGCGGCGCTGCGGCGCCACGTGTGCCGCGTGTGCGGCGAGCGCTTCAGCTACCGCTCCACGCTCAACAAGCACCGCGCCGCGCGACACGAGCCGCGCGTGCGAGCCGCGCACCCCTGCGCGCTCTGCGACCGCACCTTCGCCGCCGCGTGGATGGTACGCCTTTACATTTACCTAATACCGAGTGTATTAGGTATAGGGGGTCTTTAAATTCTTGTATCTAATAATTTCGTATCTTCCCTGAATTGGTAATACAGTATATTTTAATTTCGTTTCAAAGTTTTAAGAGACTGAGATCTGCCTGCCATATAAATTCGTACATTTTATATTATTTAAAGAGTTAATATTGATTTTAACTTTTACAGCTGAAAAACCACAAAGAACGCGATCACGATCAACTGAAGCCGTACGTTTGCGATGTCAACAACTGCACTAGTAAATTTTATAAGCAGTGCGATCTAGTCATACATAAAAGGTAAGTGTCCATCACACACAATAAGGCCGGGCGATCATTGTGTGTCGCCGTGCACTCTCTATATACACAAGTGCAATGAAAATAGTTTTGAATGCACTCTCTATCACCCGATATGTACATCGCTGAAAGCAGTTTTGTTTGCTGGCGTCGTGACTATCAAGTGTGCTCACTGGGCGACCGGTTAAGTGTTTAGAATAGACAAATGCTGCGTTTTTGAAACAATAATTTTTGAAAGAAATAATTTTTTTGATGTTGCAAAATATCTAAATTTACATTTTTTAAGGAAGTGAGGTTAAACTTATTCGTTACGTAAAGCTTTACGGCGTCAGTCTGTCTGCGGACATGCGTGATGAATAGAGAAAGGGAAGCCGTATTGCACCCTACTGGCAGATGGCACTTAAATATAATTTGATTTTGGTTTGTCCTCAGAAAGCACACGGGCGAGCATCCGTTCAAATGCGATCTGTGCGGCATGTCGTTCCCGCACGTGTCGCGCCTCAAGCGGCACCAGCGCTCCATCACCAAATGTACCAAACGTAAGTTGTATATTTATATCCTCTTTGTCCAGTTTCAAGAATAACACAAAGTATCCAAAAGTATGCTCATATTATTAAGTATTTTATTTAAATACATAATAAATTTTAAACAATTAATTACCTATGGTTCATAGCAATCACTGAAAATATATAAAAAAATGAGAATTTCAATTTTCATGTGTTCTGAATCACGTGACCGTCGTCGAAGTATGAGAAATTAACTTTTTTCAACCTTTATAACTTTTTTTTATCAGCGACTGCATAGTTACATGTTACTTTGTTATTATGTAAATAGATCTATACTATTTAACGACATAGATAACTCTGTACATCTCAGGGGCAGACTTCCATACAATTTTTGGTTATGTCCTTTAGTCTTCATAAGAAAGTGGCCATCTTGATTTAATTTCTTCTTAATTTTGGTGGCTAATATCACAAAATGTAAGGTTATGTTTTACCAAACCTAAAATACAGCAATGTACCTTGTCTATTATTGCAAGAAAGTGATGCAATCCTCTGCATTTTTTAATAGCACATGACATGTGCATGACATTTTAATTCTAAATTTATGTAATTTAATATATATTTTTCTTTTTGTTGCAGGTAGCACAAGTAACGTGAAATCAAATAAAAGGTAAGAACCATGTCTTAGAATTTTATTAGTTTTATTATTATTAGAAAATTTTAATTTTATTTATTTAAACAAGGTTAAGTTTAAAAAATATTTTTTTTTCGACTAAAAGTTGGCATCTGATGTTAATTGGTGATGCCGTCTAAGATGGAAGCGGGCTTTGTTAGGAGTTGGACGAAAATCCACACCCCTTTTGGTTTCTACACGACATCGTACCGGAACGCAAAATTGCTTAGCGGTACGTCTTTGTCGGTAGATAAAACAAATATTTCTTATTACTTGACACATGATTATTTAAATATTTTTCTAAACGTAAATTATTCCTTACCTATTTTTGACGGCCTCCGTAACGCGGTGGATTTTCTTAAATATGTATGTGTGTGCGCGAGTGTGTACGTACGCGCGCGTAATAATATAATGGTCTATACTAAAGCCAAACTCGATTGAGAATGCTTGTCAACAAACAAATTAAAAATGAAGGTAGAAATCACTAGTCATTTTACACCTATTTTTTAATTAACTAGTTAATGACGAATTCATGACAATAATAGTAAGCTTAAAACTAATTAAAATATTCAATATCTTTTAAATAAGATTTTATGAAAAACAAAACATAATTTTAAATTTATTAGGCATAAAATGTGTTGCATTTTCTACCTTCATTTTAAACTTGTTTGTTGACAAACATTCTCAATCGAGTTTGGCTTTAGTATACATGGTCTTGGTTTGTGCTCAGAAAGCCCGCAGTCGAGAAGCCGTTTAGATGCGACGCCTGCAGCAAGTCGTTCGCGTACGAGTCACGCCTCAAGCGGCACCAGCTCTCCGTCGGCTGCACTGAACGTAAGCAATATATTCTTCTTCTTTCAGTGCCTCTCCGACTAGCGAAGGTTGGCAGTCAGTTTCGCAAATTCCTCTCTATTTTTCGCGAGGCGAAATAATTGTGCGGCACTCGCGATTCCGGTCCACTCTCTGATATTTCTCAGCCAAGACTTCTTTCGCCCCTTCTTCTACCGCAACTTTTCCCATCAAAATGAGTTGTAGGAGCTCGTATCTCTCGTGTCGTAGCACATGCCCTAGATACGCAACTTTTCTCATTTTGACGGTCTGCAAAAGTTCACGCTTCTGATTCACGCGGCGCAGAACTTCGACATTCGTCACTTTATCAGTCCAACTGATGGCCAGTATGCGTCTAAACGCCCACATTTCGAACGCTTCTATACGTTTCCTGATGTCCTCTTTAATTGTCCAGGCTTCACATCCGTATAGAAGTATGGGCCAGATGTAACAACGCAGGAGTCGAATGCGCAAAGGGATCTTAAGACTGCGATTGCAGAGAACTTTTCTCATTTTATTAAATGTGCTACGAGCTATTTCGATGCGAGTCTTAACCTCCTGATCGCTGCTCCAGTTATCATTCAGCCAAGTTCCCAAATATTTATATTTACGCACTCTCTCTACTTTTTGGCCCGCTACGACGAGTTCAAGGTTATCAATATCTGTTTTTGATATAACCATGAATTTTGTCTTTGAAATATTCATCCTAAGACCAGCGTGCTCACTACATTCATTAACACTGGTTACAAGTCTTTGAAGTTCTTCCAGAGATGAGGCAATGAGGACTGTATCGTCAGCGTATCTAATATTATTAATGTTTCTGCCGTTAATTTTTACTCCACAGTCTAAATTTTCAACTGCCTCTGCTATGATTGTCTCAGAGTACAAATTAAATAGCGTAGGTGACAAAATACAACCCTGGCGAACTCCCCTTTTAATTTCAATGTATCCTGTTTCTTCACTATCGACTCGAACCGTAGCTTGTTGATTCCAGTAAAGATTCTGGATGATACGGATGTCCCTGTCATCTAAGCCAATATTATGTAATATATCGATAAGGCGGTCATGCAAAACTCGATCAAAGGCTTTTTCGTAATCGATGAAACAAAGGAATACGTCTTGCTGCATATCTCTGCATTTTTGCACCAGAATCTGTACTGCAAAAAGAGCCTCCCTTGTGCCCACACCCGCTCTAAAACCAAAGCAATATATTACTATCTCTATACCGGACGTTGTTAATGAAGACTTGAACCAGTGATTCAGTACACAAATGTTTTTTTTAAATATCAGAGCTTTTTTATTTTTACAACGTGAAATCAACTAAACTCCATCACATTATGATGTTAAATTATAACCAAAAATATAATATTTTGAATTTGGATCCGCTTTTCGAAACGGTGGTAGAGTCACTACATATTGAGACTTGACGTTTCAGAAATAAATTAATTTTTTTAACAAAAACCAGCAATGGAAATGTAATTTCAAAACGCACGTAATCAACTAAGAGTGCATCGGCACGCGCAAGTTGTCTAGATTGCGAAACGTAGATTGTGAAAATGTCAAATTCGGTAACCTCTTATTTCCTATATAAAAGAATTATATAATACTAGCTTTTGCCCGCGACTTTGTCCGCGTGGAATTAGTTATTACGGCAGCCTAATTTTTCTAAGCTTAGAATGTCATATTTATTAATATCTAATCAACTGCCTAAGAAATAGGTCTTAAGCTTTCAAAATGACGACACTTTCATACAATATTTCATCCCCCCTTTAACCCCTTACAACCCTTTTTTCGCAATTAAAAGTAGCCTATGTCCTTTTTCAGGCTCTAGACTTACTGTGTACCAAATTTCATTAAAATCGGTTCAGTAGTTGTAGAGAGAAAGCAAGACAGACAGACAGACAGACAGAGTTACTTTCGCATTTATAATATTAGTTAGGATAATTCTGATGACTCTATATTTTGCGTAACACTTGAACTTATCCTTTAAGTGATGCAATATTATTTGTAACATTTTATTTCTTTGATTATATTCAAGATTTTTCTTTTTGTTACAGGTCGTAACGTAAAATCAAATGAAGTGTAAAAATCATGTATTAGAACAATTTGTAATTATTTATTTCTTAATATACTTTATTTGTAAATCACAACAAAAAAAATTATGTTATTTATTTAATTAAGGAATTAGGTATAAATAAAAAAATTAAAGATAAAAAATATTTTTTATTTAGTCACATGATTTTTTAAGTTTGTGATAACTTACTTTAAAACAAAAATAAAAATAATAGCGTAAGAAGTTAGTTTTTTTTCTTGTATACACTTCTTAATGGTCCTTTGAACGAACCCCGTTTACTCTAAAACAAAGGAGAACATTCAGGCTCCATACATTTTTAAGCCTGTTTTGAAAGTGCCAGCCAAAAAAATATATACATAGCTAGAACTAGCCACAGCAGCAAAGTTGTAGGAGTGCACCGAGCCAAGTTCTGCAGGTTTAAAGATTGATAATTTTCATGCATTTTATTGATTTTTGTGTCTTATTTAAGTATCCGCCGACAAAGACGAATTGGGTAACTGTAATGTCTGGGTTTAGTACTATAAATCTTTATTGATTTCAAATTCAAATTGCTTCACCTAGAAAAATCTAGGTGAAGCAATAGTTTACATGGCACAAACGAAGGATTGCTCTGAGCAGGGTTAAAGGTGAAAGTTCGATTTCTGGTCATTTTCATACATTTTATTGACCCTGATCTAAACAAATGGTATGCATATAAACATATGGTCGGCACTTTCAGAAAAAGCCTAAAATGAATTATCTCCTTAAGGTGCTTCAACTCTTATAACTAGCTAGCGGACACGTTGCCAAAGGAGAATGCCAGACAATGTATATATACTAAAGCCAAACTCGATTGAGAATGCTTGTCAACAAACAAATTAAAAATGAAGGTAGAAATCACTAGTCATTTTACTCCTAATTTTTTTAGTTAACTTGTTAATGATGAATTTATGATAATAAATTAGATTAGTAAGCTTAAAACTAATTAATATATTCAATATCTTTTAAATAAAATTTTATAAAGAAACAAAACATACTTTTAAATTTATTAGGCATAAAATGTTTTGCATTTGCTACCTTCATTTTAAATTTGTTTGTTGACAAGCATTCTCAATCGAGTTTGGCTTAAGTAGGACTTTAACCCACTAATAAAAACATTTTGTACAACAATATGTTTTTATTAGTGCAATATTATGCATCATTTTATTGCATTTTTTTACTATTTATTATAAATCACATTTAAAAGCTCTACAACTTGGAGTATTCGTATTAATAAAGCACGGTAACGGACTACGCAGTGGCATGACACATGACAGTCGCAAAGGTTCATAAAATACATATTTAAAACAGACTTACCGACTTTGGATACTAGCCATTTGGAGCCCACTTTAGATAAAAATACAATTAAAACGATTTTAAAGGCTAGAACCCAGTACAACTATAAATATTTAAAAACGCGTATAAGTGTATAAATTAGAAGGAAATAGTTTTAATTATTTTTTTTAACAAAATTTCATTTCGAAGTCATCATCAGTACATCGTCAGTCGTCAGTACATCAAATAATCATACCTTGTTAATATTATATTTTGTAACTTTAGCTTGTTTTTAGTTTTGTAAATTTTTTTGATAAATTTTTATTACAATGTGAGACAGATCCCCTATTCATACCCGAATTTTTCAGTCAGTCTTCTCTCTAATCTTATTTCCTTTCTGTCCATTTAACCTAATTGTACTATATTACGCATGTTGAGGTAACCTACAAGTGGCAACCGTCCAGTTTCCGATTTTTATCTTACAATGCAATATTCAAGTCCAGAGTAAATAAGAAACTTCAAGGTAAGCATGTTCCATAGGTTTGATTATTCACACTACCGTAACTATCTTTCACCTTTCAACACTGGTTGCGCCACAGTCCTTTATAATCCTTCTTTCCAACAATATGGGCCACCAAAAGGCGGAGGGAGACAGCCACGACCACAGAACAAGGCTGGCAAACTTCCCATTAACTTTCGTTAATTGCTGCTTTTCCCGCTATTTTTTTCCCCTTAAAGTCATATAAATTATATCACAATGAAGATTCTTAATGAATTACGATTTCTCTCGCTTCGTCATATCTTCCATAAAGGATTTTAAACTATTTGGACCGTTGACTAGACTTGCACTGGTGTGGTGATTACTTCCCAACTGAAAGAATAATAAAATTATTACATAACTATCTACAAATATTATTTATCCAAACTCCAAAATCTAAAAAAAATATTTTTACGTCATCTTTTAGATTTTAAATATTGCTTTATAGTGACGTATTACTAACTACAGCCTAAGCCTCGCTCACTAACCAATCAAATCTTTTCGAATTACAAGGTCAAGTTCACAGTGACCAGTTGAAACTCGACGCGGGTAATTTGATAAGATTTGATTGGTTAGGGGCGGGTTTAGGCAGGAGGACAAAGATGTGTCACTGTTTTCCTAACGTGAACTATATTTTCATTGGAACAGCTTCGCTGGTCCAGTGATTTGACTCGGTCCTGTGAAACTGTCTCGTTGGTCCAGTCGAAAGATATCGTTGGTAGGGTGGCTAATTGGTCCACTGGAACAGCCTATTTAGTAAAATGGAACTGCCTCATTGGTCCAGTTGGACTGTGTCATTGGTCCAGTGGGACTGTGTCATTGGTCCAGTGGGACTGTGTCATTGATCCAGTGGGATTGTGTCATTGGTCCAGTGGGACTGTGTCATTGGTCCAGTGGGACTGTGTCATTGGTCCAGTGGGACTGTGTCATTGGTCCAGTGGGACTGTGTCATTGGTCCAGTGGGACTGTGTCGTTGGTCCAGTGGGACTGTGTCATTTGTCCAGTGGGACTGTGTCATTGGTCCAGTGGGACTGTGTCATTGGTCCAGTGGGAATGTGTCATTGGTCCAGTGGGACTGTGTCATTGGTCCAGTGGGACTGTGTCATTTGTCCAGTGGGACTGTGTCATTGGTCCAGTGGGACTGTGTCATTGGTCCAGTGGGACTGTGTCATTGGTCCCGTGGGACTGTCTATACTAAAGCCAAACTCGATGGAGAATGCTTATCAACAAACAAATTAAAAATGAAGGTAGAAATCACTAGTCATTTTAATCCTAATTTTTTTAATTAACTTGTTAATGACGAATTCATAACAATAAATTAGATTAGTAAGCCTAAAATTAATTACTATATTCAATATCTTTTAGATAAGATTTAAAAAAAACATAATTTTACATAATTATATTAGGCATAAAATGTGTTGCAATTTCTACCTTCATTTCAAATTTGTCTGTTGATAAGCAAATTTGGCTTTAGTATAGTCGCTAAGTGGAGCTATGGTAAGTGGTGACTCACATATTCCTTGACCCAGGCGGACAGGTGCTGCGTGTACTGCGGCTCGCGGAAGCGCGCGTCCAGCAGCAGCACGGCGCCCCAGTCGGCGACGTGCCGCACGCAACGCCCCACCGCTTGATTCAGTGCCCTGTACAGTTATAAACAAGACAAATACCTAAGCATTCCATGGATTCACCATGCGGGTGCCGGGTCTATCGTGAGGCTGAGAGAAAAACGCCAAACAGTCCGAGACTTCACGGAGACTTCAGACAGAGTCACAGTCCAGCGTCACGGATGTAGGCTTAAGGGTATCCTTTGTGACAGGTCAACGCTCGCTTTCTCTTCTCAAATTATTCTCCTTGCCCAAATGTGGACCCTGCTAGAACAGTTTTAGACACTCGTTCTTCCACTTGCTTACTGCACTTCTAGTCAGGACAAGGTCTTTGATCAGGTTGTAGAGATTGTAGATTTTGCTGGTACACCTCTTCATTTACTGCAGATAAACTAACCATGTAGCCATATTTTTAGTTCATTTGTAAAGTCATAATATTTATTCACTTTTAATGTATTGTCTTTAGGGATATTTGTTTCCCACGACACTGTAAGCACAACAAGTACTATATAAAAGGCAAATGTCTGGTCTAGATGTAATGATGTATTATAAGTTCTCGTCAAGCGAAGCAGATTCTCTATCTATAGATAATCCTGTTGTGATAGTTGCGATGACGATACTGGTGGTGATTTAAAACGCAATGTGTTAAATAGTGTTGTGTAAGTAACGACTGCCTCGTTGGTCTAGTGGTTAGCCTATCTGAGTTCGATCACGAGGTCCTGGGTTTGAAGCCTGGGTCGGGTCACGGAATAATTCTGAGTTCTCCATTCTTCTATGAAATTCTTATTACATTCCAAGCCCGGAGTCAGGACGTCCGGAGAGCATGGACACGTTAAGCCGTCGGTACCGGTCACTGTCATCAAAATCTGATAGTGATCGTTAATAAATGAGCCCGCAAACGCGCATTGGAGCTGTGTGGTGGGTGTACGCTCCATATCCCCTCTCCTATAAGGAGGGAGCCCTGGCTCTGTAGTGGGCCGTTAAGAGGCTGATAATGATGATGATGAAGTAAGGAAAGCCCTCGCTTACCGGTACGCCTGCACGCGGTACCACTCGTCGCCGGGCAGGAGGTTCCTGCTAGTGCGGTACTTGTCGTTGTACTTCATCTTCTCCACCACCGCTATGTCGAACTTGCTTGGGTACGGTACACCGATCTGACAACAATAATACATAGTTGCATAGAAGCAAGACCTACTTAATTAATTAATAATAAGCCAAATATTATACGCAAATCAAAAAGTACGTACAGTTCAGTTTGTATTAGAAATTTATCAAAATAAGTCGTCATCGGATGTTAGTTTGTTATTCCCCTCGAAATATCGACGAATCCTAGCTTCGTCACTTAATAATGACAGAAAACCATCTGCGTTCTGTTACACGGGTTTTAGGTAATGACTTTTTAAAATAGAAACTTATTTCACAATTAGATGTATGGCCTGGAACACGGCTCGAGACGGAATAAACTAAAATCTGAATATGAGTCAGATATGGTCAAGCGCGAAGCTGACCAGGCACTTTACAATACAATGACACGTTCTTGCAACAACAGTTCGCGTCACTCTGACGCCAAAGCATTCCCAAGAGATGTTGACTTTACAACGTTTACTGGATACGCACGGTGATGACGGCCCGCGCCTGCCGGTCCTTGAAGTCCATCCCCTCGGCCACCTTCCCGCGGTACACGGCGCACAGCAGAGCGCCCATGTCCGTCCCGACGCACTCGTAGTAGTCCTGTCAAATAACCATACTGTTTGTCGAATCTAGTTCAGAAAAAAAAGTACGATTTTTTTCGAAGAATTTATATTATAAAAGCTATATTTACGTTATAAATAATAAATATTAAATTTTTGTGCTAAGGCTCGATCAAAGAATATGCCGCATATGACTAGCCGCCATTTTGAAATTCAGAGAATGATGTTGGTGTCTGAGACCTATTTAAATCGATAGACCTTTCTCTGGGACCAATACGAAACAAGGAATTATTTTATTTTTAATTTTTTGAACATGTGGGACTTAAATTACACTGGTTTCAAAATCCGAAATTTTTTTAAAACAAATCAGAATAAGCTTCCAGCCATACAAAACTCATTGAACCTAAAAACATATAAAACTCCATTCAGTTCGTTCTCAGTTGCAACTTTACCTCCATATTAGTCTCGTGGTCTTTAGCGTCGTTACTTTCTATAAATATATTTTTTGTTCCTTCCACTCGTTGCCATATACCGCTTTGTTTCCATCTAAAATAATATTCAAACGTTACATATTTATTAAGAATATTACTGGAGATAAAGGTCTTTTAGAAATCTACTCAATAAATATTACTTATTGCTGAAAATAACAAAACCTTGTGTTTTGTTATTAAAATAATGACATAACCTTGTTAAATATCTGTAATATTATCAACTATACTAAAGTCAAACTCGACCGAGAATGCTTGTCAACAAACAAATTAAAAATGAAGGTAGAAATCACTAGTCATTTTACACCTTTTTTTAAGTAACTAGTTAATGACGAATTCTTGACAACAAATTGGATTAGTGAGCTTAAAACTAATTTATATATTCAATATCTTTTAAATAAGATGATTTTTTTAAAATGACAAAACAATTTTAAATTTATTAGGCAGAAAATGTCATTTTAAATTTGTTTGTTGACAAGCATTCTCAATCGAGTTTGGCTTTAGTATAGCTTGTTTGTTAGTAACTTACGACGTAGCGCCCCATCAATTGTTTATTGGCGAAAACCCAAAACGCAATCTCGAGGTACCATCTGAGGATAACCAAAGAGTGATAGCAGTTATTGCGCTGCTTGGGGCGGTTGTAACTCACCGCTTAATGAACGTGTTCATGCGCTGGTAGGAGGGGAAGAAGCACAGCACGCCGTGCGGCGTGACGCGGCACACGCTGAGCACGGCCTCGCCCAGCGCGTCCTGCACCACCATCTGCTTGCTGCCACTGCTGGTGCAGTCCAGCTTGCTGCCGTCCGGGCAACTGTATACCGACCCAATCCACACCTGGACGAAAACAAGCTTTTTGTTACCTTTGGCATGTTTACCGTAGCGTGCCGCACCGTACTACCGCATTTTTTTCTTCACTCAAGTAACATTGTTAAATTCATTTTCGAAGTTTACCACGAAACAGGACGCGCTTTTATAGAGCAACATTTGTATCCCAGTAAATTAATATTTTATGTTGTCCTGATGAATTTTCTTTTTGAAATGCCACTTTTAATGAAAGTCGGCGATCATTCTGGAAACTTGAATTCAGCAGCTCTGAATAGTGAACGAGTGTTTTTTGTTGAACTACTAACGAAGGTTTACCAGCCACGGTATTTTTCTTCTACCTTCGCTCGGTTTTTCTCTATCTTACTCTGGTTGATATCAATTGCAGTAGGTCATATTTTGGTCTTCGAAGAATATGCCCCAGGTAACTGCAACTTTTTTTTCTTTATAGTAAATAGAATCTTTCGCTTTTACCTTATGCGTTGCATACTTTTTCATTTCGAACTATGTCTCTACGGGAAATCTTAAACATATTATTCATTTCTATAGACCCATATTTCAAACGCTTCTAGATTCTTTTTTGTGGCTTCTTAATTATTAAGACGGAAATGTCAGAAATGTTAGTTTTCGTGTAGGCACGCTAGAATCGGCACTAATTACAATTGGGATCGTTTTCAAACATAAACTTGGAATGTGAACTGAAGTCTTACCCTGTCGCTCGGTATGATATGCTTGGGACTGATTTGCAGCGGGAAGTCGGTGGCAAGTTCGGACTGCATGCTCGTCTTAGGGGTCAAAGTGCCCGAGGCGAGGATGATGCACCGCGCCGGATGCAGCCCCTCGAACACCACCCCCGGGTTCATGCAGATCAACCGCAGAGTCACCGGCTCCTTTTCCACTACCTGAAGTTGTAAACATGCGAGCTGTAGGGACCCGATGGAATCTTAAAAACGACGCAAATTCATGTGACATACACCTATCAAATTAAAATCAACACAAATACAAAATTGATTCATAATTGATAATGATATGGGTATCTTCTGCTGTTTTACGAATTGTAATGGTGATTAGATTACCGTAGGTATCAGAGTGACAAATGGAAAGATTCTAAGATCATTTACAATCGTATACGAGCTTACCTTAGGTTTTTTATCAACTTCCTGGGCAACGTAAAAGAGAAAAATAATTAAATTAATCAAAATGTAAAAATATTTATAAATAGGCAACACATTGGAACTAACTAGCCTTACAAGCATGTGACGTCATATGCAGGTAACGTGATAATATCTCATTACGAGAAATTTGTGCGAGAAAGAGACAGAAGAGATACTCCAAACATTTAAGTGCCTGTAACAGTAGATGTCTTTGTTAGATTTTAATTTTATTTACATCGTACGCCATTATTTCTATACTAGCAGTGTTTGACCAATATAGGCACAATAGCTAGCAAGCCTCATCATTGAACAATATCTTTCACTGACCTTATTAAAGTGCGAAGCTCTCCACGCGTTCGGGCCTCTCACTTCCGACAGTTTACGGACGAGCACAGGCTTGAAATCGTCCAGGTATTTCCCCGAACCGCGGAATAGAAAACCTGCAATTGTTAATAGCACCTGTAGTAGTATTTTATTTTTGGAAACTATAAGTTACCTTAACCTTAGGTTGTACGGAACTTAGTTAGATCGAGAACTTAGTTACATCGTCCCCCAAACCGAGCATACAAAACTTCAAGCTACCCTTAGTAATAGTTAGACAGAGATGGCCTTACAGTGGCGTGATGTGTATTTCTATCCCTTTCTCGCAAAATAAAAATTTGTACTGAGCTATTATGGCGTTATATGGGTGACGTCACGCCACTGCAATGCCGTTTCAGTCTAACTATTAATATTTAAAATCTTATATTATTATTCTTTGGCTGAGTTCATTGTGGGCTCTTCTCGGCCAAGGCGCATTTGGGACCCTCGTAGCTTCAATTTTAAGTTTCCTACCTTAAATTACTTTTACATAATTTAACAATTAGACATTGAAGATTCAAAATAATTATAAAGATTTCATTGAATAAACATATTTTGACTTTGACTTATAACTTTTTATTATTTATTTAATTTAAGTCGAGTATGGGTGTGGATTTTATCCTAATCGTAACAAGTTGGGACAGCTTTCATTTTAGATTGCATCATTATTTAACATCAAGTGTGACCAACTTGTAAAGAGTTAGAAAAAGACAAAATTAATTACATACCAAGCACAGTGTCTAAAGACTCCAAGAGCGTGCTGGTGGTTTGCGTGGCGCCCACCAGCGTGCGCTGGTCCTCGCGGAACTTGCGGCAGAACATCTCCGCGGACTGATTGAACTCTGCAACAGAACACATTACCACTTGAATAGGTAAAAGGAACAGATACCAAGCTTTATACTATCGCGCGAATTGGTTACACTACTACAAGCACGCGGGGCATGTGTGAGTGACCACCAGCTGTTTGTCGCGTACACAAGAGTAGATAAACCGCGCCAATCGGTTGCACTACTACAAGCACGCGGGGCATGTGTGAGTGACCACCAGCCGCTTATCGCGCATGCGGCGAGACTGGAAACAACCGGTTTACGCTGGCACAGTTAGTTGACAATCTTAGGGTCAGTGTGACACATTGTTTGTTTGGTTGTTTAATTTGTCTAAACCTATTGTGACAACTCTACCAAAATAGGCACGTTGTTAAGAAGCTTTACCTCTGTTCCTTTTCTCTACTCATGTGACATTACACTGTATAAATCTAAATTAACTTTTCACTTGGACAACATTTATTCCATTGGCAGCCATTTTGAAGTTTTTATGCCGCCGTGAATACCAGCAGTGGTATGCGCGGTGGGTTTGTAAAATGGAGGTCCTGGATTCGATTCTCGCTAGAGCTGATTGTGATTTTCTGAATTGGTCCGGGCGTGGCTGTTGGAACAGCTCTACCATGGCTGATAAAGACATACCGCCAAGTGGTTTAGCGTTCCGGTACAATGTGGTGTGGAAACCGAAGGGTTGTGGATTTCATCCTATGCCACTTACAATCATGCGTGATTGCTGTCAACAGTTAACTTGTGGTAAATAATAAAAAAAGAAAATATTCAAGGTCACACAACGCTGAGGCCGATCGCGCCTCTATATCGCATGTTCCGCGCTCCGGCTTTCACGCCAAACGCGACAATGAGTCATCGATTTATTACCAATTATTTACTATTCTCAGTTTAATTAAATGAATATTCATACGGGAGTATTGCGCCTGGCCGATGCTGAGAGCGTCTAAAGTCTTGACGAAGTTCTCCGCCTGCCAACTGTACGTCGCCTCCGAGCCGTTCACCGCCTGCGCGTCTATTAGTGGAGTGTGGGCTTCGAACCTAGAAATAAATTAACAATATTACATTTATTTGCCTACAAATTAAATGGTTTTCTAAAAATAGTCTGTCTAATATGATGGATGCATATTTGTCATTGACATATTAATACTATGGACTTCGGGTCAGCGTTAAAAAGTGTCCGAACCAAAAGAGGGCTAAAACGCGAAAAAGATTTCTAATCATATTCAGTCTCATATTGCTGACTGACAGAATACACGTCAATAATGTTTTAGAACAACGATTGCATAGAGCTATTTTGTTGTTTAATATTAGATTTTTTTAATTCCTTCATTTTTGAATTGAAAATACTTTTAATGAATAAACTTTTATTTTTTATGTCATGAATATTAATCAAAGAAGTTTTACCATAATGGTAAAATGGAACCCTTCCGTCCGTCCGTCGGTCCGTCCTTCATACTCGATTATTTTAATGACATATAGAGGTCACTGATACATTTAAAGTTTGCTGTGAATATAATATATAGGTTAAAGATGCCAAAAAAATACAAAGGTACCTACTCCACACCATTTATGTTGTCCTATTTTCACGAGAAGCTGCCATGTCAAAAAAAGGCTGCCATGGCAACCGTCAGTCAAAGCTGATTACTTATTGCAAGCAATTGACTGTTGCAAATTAGACTAACAATAATATAAGACATATATTGCAATGTTTTAGTTTGTTTATAAAAATACAAATATATTATAGTATATATAAGATATCTCGGGACACTTTTATCGTGAATTTTGCATTACACCCGAAGTCCATAGTACTAACTATTAATATGTCAATGATATTTGTTATTCTTTCACGCAAGAACTTCTGAATGGATTTTGATGAAACTTCACAATAACATAGCTTGTATATCAGTTTAGCACATACGCCACATTTTATACCGAAATTCAGAATTAAGCGGGCGTAACCGCGGGCGTCCTCTTAACACTGAGAACCTCCTTTTTTTGAAGTAAGTCGGATACCAAAACCTTCTCCTAAATGTAATATATATTTATATTCTAAAAACAGCTTCAAAATCAATTTAGCCACGCGTCAGTTAGTCGCGAACATACATACGTACAAACAAGTCTATTTGAGAAAATACATTTTTATAGACGGTTAAAAATGACGTTACAAGAAATCTTTATATACAAGATTTTTTTTTATTTTATCGACTACAAGTTGGCCCTTGACTGCTATCACACCTGATGTTAAGTGATGATACAATCTAAGATGGAAGCAGGCTAACTTGTTAGGAGTAGGATGAAATCCACACCCCTATCGGTTTCTACACGACATCGTACCGGAACGCTAAATCGCTTAGCGGTACGTCTTTGTCGGTAGGGTGGTAACGAGCCACGGCGAAAGCCTCCCACCAGCCAAAAGATGCAAAATGTAGCTACATACCACTGGTCCCACTTTGACAAAACATTGATTAAATGCTCGACGTGTGTCATCATATTGGAAATGGCGTACCGGAACGTGGATACAACTTCGAGTTCCTTAAAAAAATAATCATTTATCAATCTCACACAAGTGGGTGGTGGTGGGTTCATCAGTAGCCTTCTTATAAGACAGGGGTTACGGATATGTATAGGAGATACTCCAAAACGGGTTGGCGGGCTTAGGGTGATAATGTTTCTTTTATTAAAGATCACTATCAGATGCTGATGATAGTGATCGGGACCGACGGCTTAACGTGCTCTCCGAGGCACGGAGGTGTAACACCACAAACCGACTCCGGGCTCAGAATTTACAGAAAAATTCTCAGAAGAAAGAAAATCTCAGAATTATTTGCAACCCGACCTAGGATTCGAACCCAGATAGCTTAACCAAAGAAGCAGTCACACACAAACACGTCTGCCAAATGCCTGACTGTACATTTTACTGTTACAACTCTAGCGAAACCGACTTCTGTACTCTCTTGTGTACACTCACACTTTCTACATCCTTACCAAATATTTGTACACTAATAATAGTAAAATAAAAAAAATAATAATCAAAAATTTTATAAAAAGTAAAAAATAATTGCGTCATTTAGTTGCTTCAATGTACGTAAGCATATCTATAAAGTCGGTTTAAGGAACGTTTATATAAGGAAGTAGAGCACTTGGTGGGTTCTAGGTAACGTCCTTAAAGTAGAAAACTTGTGTGACGCCGACTTAATAGGTAGGCTGTCTCGAAGCTTTCATTGAGCCTGCTGCCTAAATTATTTGAGCTATAACGAAACAGTCCGTTGATGGCATATATATCTATTTCCTAAGGATCGCTTGCTATACGCATTTCTTTTAAAATACAATCACGTAAAAGTTTTTACTGGTTCATGAAAAGATGCAATACAACATTTACCTATACTAAAGCCAAACTCGATTGAGAATGCTTGTCAACAAACAAATTTAAAATGGAGGTAGAAAATGCCACACATTTTATGCCTAATAAATTTAAAATTATGTTTTGTTATTTAAAATATATTGAATATATTTATTAGTTTTATGCTTTCTAATCTAATTTATTGTCATGAACATTAACTATAAAATTAAAAAAAATTAGGTGTAAAATTATTTGTGATTTCTACTTTCATTTTTCATTTACTTCATATACATATATAGGAATACTAATTAACATTTGATTGCAAAATTCATCTAAATTTAATAATAATTTAATTTTGCATGCCAATTGGGCGTGATACAATTGTTACCTTTTAAGATTATAATGAATACCATAAAGTACAGAATTGTATCAGCAAATAAAGGATTTGATTTGATTTGTTTGTTGACAAGCATTCTCAATCGAGTTTGGCTTTAGTATAGTCTGGTAGTAAACTAAGTCTATTTAAAATACTTTTGACTTTGATCATTTATTCTATCAAAGTTTTACCCGATGTTTCATCTGATGATCACGCCGCTCAGCGGTCAAATTAGCACAGATAAGAGTCCCATACTCTTACCTTAATAGCATTTTTGACTTGTTCTCTGTTAAAGCTGCAGGAGGCGGCGTCGCGGCAGATGTCCTCGATGTTGTGGCCTTCGTCTATGATCACAACGTTGTCGTTTAGATCGATACTCAACTGAAAACGTTACGAAATTGTATTAGGTAGAAATCATAATATGTATATAATAATAACTCTGGTCGGAGAACGTCTTCCAGCCGTTCACATTCCTGCATTTCTGCTACGCCTGATATTCTACCCAATGTTTTTAACCCAAAAAAAATTATACTTTTACGGGTGTTTTCTTCTTTTGGTTTGAAAATTTGTACCGAAAGTGCATGATCTAAACAATTTTATGTCTATACTAAAGCCAAACTCGATTGAGAATGCTTGTCAACAAACAAATTAAAACTGGAGGTAGAAATCACTAGTCATTTTACACCTATTTTTTTAAATAACTTGTTAATGAAGAATTCATGACAATAAATTAGATTAGTAAGCTTAAAAGTAATTAATATATTCAATATCTTTTAAATAAGATTTTATAAAAACAAAACATAATTTTAAATTTATTAGACATGAAATGTGTTGCATTTTCTACCCTCCTTTTAAATTTGTTTGTTGACAAGCATTCTCAATCGAGTTTGGCTTTAGTATAGATACATTTCCGTTTCAACAATATCATCAAAAATATTCATAGGGTGTTTTTTTGCAGTATACGTCTATTCATAGGGTGTTTTTTGCAATATACGTCTACTTCCAGTAGACTTAGGTCAACTAGAAGTAGCTAAGGACACTGTTCAGAGGTTATCCTATGAGGATTTGTCATCATATCGGGTCATCTGCCAAGCCGTTTGGGAGTTGAGTTAAGTTAAGGGAACAAATAAATAGTGCGGACAGATAGACAACAGCAATTTAAAGCATTCCGCTGAAATGCAATAATAAAATAATATCGGCATATTGACGCCCCCCTACAGGGCCAGGACCTCCTTATAAGAGGGGACATAGAGTTTGAAGATACTATTCTGCTGTGCTGGTGCGCTTAAGGTGATACTGTTAAACCTATTCTTTAACCATCATTATGAAAAGATTTTTTTTATCGCCTACAAGTTGGCTCTTGACTGCTATCACACCGGATGTTAAGTGATGATGTAATCTAAAATGGAAGCGGGCTAACTTGTTAGGAGTGGGACGAAATTCACACCCCACTCGGTTTCTACACGACAACGTACCGGAACGCTAAATCGCTTGGCGGTACCTTTTTGTCGGGAGGTAACTAGCCACGGCGAAAGCCGGCCAGACCAAGATAAATTAAGAAAAATCTCAATCTGCCCCGCAGGGAATCGAACCCAGGACCTCCGTCTTATGAATCCAGCGCGCATACTACTGCGCGACGGAGGTCGTCAAAAATGATAATAATTACTAAACCCGACGGCTTAACGTGCTCTATAAGGCATGGGACTGTAGTACCACTAAGTTCCTAAATCTGTGCTATAGCATTTATTGTAAATTTATTATATAGAAAAACTCAATATTATTCTATTGCCTGACCCTAAGATTTCATGATCTGAACACATATCGTGTGTAGATAACCACTGAGCCAACGAGCTACTGTACGCAAAGTTTTTTTTCCAACTCAGCTTAATAACGCAATCTTGAACACCATGTACAAGAGTAAAGGTGAAAGTTCTCGGTCTGATAATTGAACTACGAATTTCAGTAAACATGTTTTTTTTATTACTCGTTGAAGTTTACTCGTTTTCACAAATAACACGAAGGACTTCATCAGTTCCTGAATCTAAACTACTTGAGACAACTTAAATAATCATCATTATCAGCTCGGCTATTATTAACGGCTCACTAGAGGGCCAGGCCTCCCTCCTTATAGGAGAGGGGATATGGAGCGTACACCCACCACGCTGCTCCAATGCGGGTTGGCGGGCTTAGGGTGATAATGTTTCATTTATTAACGATCACTATCAGATGTTGATGACAGTGACCGCGACCGACGGCTTAACGTGCTCCTGGGTGTAACATTAACTTTCCGACTCCGGGCTTAGAATGTATAAAGAATTTCATAGAAGAATGAAGAACTCAGAGTTTCCGTGACCCGACCCAGGATCCGAACCCAGGACCTCTCGATCGAAGCCAGGTAGGCTAACCACTAGACCAACAAGGCAGTCACTTGAAACGTGTCATACAAATAAATGAACAGCACACACAGGTAGGAACAATATAATTATGTTATACTTACACTCTTCCTGATACTGGGGTCGATGAGGTAGTTGTAAGGACAGAACACAATGTTCGCCTCCTTAGCCATCTCCCTGGCGGCATAGTACGGGCACGCGACTCTCCGTTGACCGGTCTCCACCAGCTTCTTGAGATCGAAAGCACGTGGAAGCGTTTTCCAGTTTAAGGATTTGCGGTTATCGTAGAACTGACAGTTGGTGTCTTGTTTCTTTGTCACCTTGTCTGCAGTGGACAGCGGCTGGGAAGTGAAAGACGATGTTTATTATTTGTGCCAACGAATTCAAAGTCCAGTGAGCTCATCGTCACATGAGTAGAGAAAAGGAACAGAGGTAAAGCTTCTTAACAACGTGCCTATTTTGGTATGGTTGTCACAATAGGTTAAGAAAAATTAAACAACCAAACAAACAACGTGTCGCACTGCCATGACTCTAAGATTGACAATTAACTGTGCCAGCGTAAACCGGTTTTTTCCAGTCTCGTCGCGTACGCGACAAGCGGCTGGTGGTCACTCACACATGGCCCGCGTGCTTGTAGTAGTGCAACCGATTCGCGCGATAGTATGAAGCTTTGTCTCTGTACCTTTTATCTCCTCATATGTCACCGTGACCTCACACCAGTTTTTACTCAACAGTCCGTGAGTCCAATGTGGGTTCATAATACCCTATTTGTGTTTATGAGTTGGTCAGATATCTTACTATGGGGACTGTGAATGTGTTAACTTTATTTTTACTAAAGGACGCCCGCGGTTTCACCCGCATAGTACTTGTTCCCGTGGGTATTTGGGAATAAAATGTGGCCCATGTATTATTCTGATGTGTTATATTATTGTGAAGTTTCATCAAAGTCCATTCGTGAAGCGTGAAAAAGTAACAAACATCGTTCCTTACGTCCAAACTTTCGCCTTTATTATATTAGCAAGGATTTAACTTTAAGGTAGTCTTTGACTGCAAATCGCTTGTCAGTACGTCTTTGTCGGTAGGCTGGTAACTAGCCACGGCCGAGGTCTCCCGCCAGCCAGACCCGGAGTAATTCAGATAATCTCAATCGGGCTCATCTGAGAATCGAACCCAGGACCTCCGTCTTATAAATCCACCGCGCATACCACTGCGCCGCGGAGGCCGTCATCTATACTAATATTATAAAGAACTTTTAAAGTTCTTTCACCAGTAGAATGCTACGTTATCGGTGAGTGTCATAGGCTATATTTTGTATTTGTATTGTATATATTACTCGAGTTATCACAGTTTTTGTCGCGCGAATCGGACCGTGAAATTTATTAAATTTAGCTTTATGCGCGTACGCTGCCTTAACTATTGGATATAATTGAAAACATTGTATAAAAACTTTATGCATCTTAAATAGTTCTACAAAATAGTTCGCGATAGCATATATCTATCTTTTATATTTTGGCAAATATATAACTTTTGTGTTTTAAAAAATCATTTAATTCATATGCTTACGTTTACGTCATTATTTATAAAACTTAACTTAAATCCTTATCAAAATAAATTATTTAATAATCACAAGGATATTATAGAGATAAGATTTGCTTTTACAGTATGTTAATTAGTTATATAGTTTCGGAGATATTACAAAATTTCTAAAAAGTGCGACTCTAATAAATCTTTTAATTTATATGCTTAAGTTTACGTCATTATTTATACAACTAAACTTAAATCCTTATCAAAATAAATTATTTAATAATCACAAGGATATTATAGAGATAAGATTTGCTTTTTACAGTATGTTAAATAGTTATATAGTTTCGGAGGTATTACAAAATTTCTAAAAAACAACTCTGCCGCTATATCGTCCAAATTAAGTTGACCTCCTCCGTACTATACGTACTGAATAGGGATCAACATTTTGATACTGATATTCTTTGAGAATTCGATCTTTGATTTTTTCTTTCGATTTGTTTGGCATGGTAGACCATATTTATATAATATACGAAAAAGTTTGTTCGTTTGTTTAAACAGGCTAATTTCGAGATTTGCATGTCGCATTGTAAATTATTTTGTTTATTATAAAAGTTAGACTCAAAAGTAAAATAGACTATTTAATACAAGCTATACACATCAGCTTGCCATAAATATATATTGTTAATGTTAATGTACCGTTATATCGTACAAAGTTTAATTAAAATGTAGATCTTTAGTACACGGGTCGGGACGGAGGATATTGATTCACGGCAAACTATAAAAAAATCAAATTGAAAGGGGGTAGCGGGGAAAGAGCACACTTTATATGAAAGTCTGTTTTTAAAATTAAAAGGGTACCTATAGTCGAAACGCTGTACCATGGTGCGGCTGGCAGTTGTCAGTGTGGCAGTTGTCAGTATGACTAGGGATGTGACGCTTAGCAATTCATGTTTATCGCTGACGATACTCGCAGTATAAATCTAGTTCTCTTTAATGTTGTAAAAAAATTAGCTTAAAAGGAAATTATCATTTAATTGGTATTTATGGAGAGACTCCGCTATCGCGGTTAATGTGGCTGAGTGAAAAAGGAGTTACAACAAATATCAAAATTTTATAGTCGGCGCTTATTGCATTAGTCCGGCGTCAAAAGGTACAGGCAAGGCGTCCATATTGAGGACATAATTAATTCATCTATACGTATAAATAAAATTAAGAGTGTCTGTTTGTAATATTGAAAAAACCTTTTGTCAATTTTTTGTCTGTCTGGCTGTCTATTTATTCCGGTTAATCTCTAAAAGTATCAGTCGGATTGTAAAAAAAACCATTTGTATATCTCGACTCATGAGGGGTGACTTAGGGTAATTTGTATCCAGATATTACCACGGGAACAGGAACTGCGCGGGTGAAATACCGGGCGACCGTTATTTCACCTGTAATATATATAAGACGTAGACGTACACCTGTAATATATGTAATATATATATACGGTATCTGATATAAGTTTAGATGAATAAAATATATTTCTTCTTTGCAACCTTTTGAGTAAACTTTCGCTGATGTTCTGTTGTTGTTTAAAATTATAGACATATTAACAATAAAAATTGTACTACGTACAATATACGTTTGTTATTAAAAAAACATCGACTATCCATCGTAGCAGTACATCCCATCACTAGACACGTCTATGGCGTTACGTTATACGTTATAACACTTTGTTTAATTTTTCTTTCAATTCGATTTTATTTGTAGATTAGAAGATTCTGGCTGGATTTAACGGTTTTAAATTTAAGTTACTTCAGCTATTAACGATTTAATATATTACGAATGTGGAACAGCTGTAATACTATGTAATAATTTTTAAATCGCTTCAACTTTCAAGAGTGAAACGGAAAGTTAATGACATATGTCACAGGCACCATGTTAGAGCGCAGGCACTATAAGAGGTTTTCACGCGAACGAAGTATAACAGCTATAATGACGTAGGCGAGCGCTAAGAAACGTTTTTTCTAATGCTCGACTACTGAAGGGGTTAAACGGAAGTTCAAGTCTACACCAAGTTTCACGCGGACGAAGTCGCGGGCGTCCGCTAGTAGTATATAATACAAGCAATATTACCGCTATAGGAAGATGTAATAAAAGCAATGTTACACCTTGATACAAGACGTACACATATCATTCTTGGTCGCCCACTGCACCCTGTCGTACTCTCGGATGCAGCTGTGGTCTCGTGACGACAGCAGCGACATCTGCGCCAGCTCGCAGTACACCGTCCTACCGAACTCGCTGACCACCTGCTGGATCTGCTTGTGGGTCCTCGCGCCGTAGTAGATGGTGGGTGCGCTGGAACCAACAAACATGGACGCCTTGACGCGGAGGTTCTCCACCAGCGAGTATAGACTTCTGCAACCAACCCGTCACCCGTCACCTTCACCACGGCATGCCGACAATACAATCTCTTAACTCTATGTACATGCTAAACCAATGGCGTGCACTGTATTTCTGATTGGCATAAACACTGACAATACTCAAAGGTAAATTAAATTTAAGTACGTCTTGAGTTTTCACACATTTTATTGCAAACTGTCAAAGTACATTGGAGACGTATTTAAATTTGATTTACGTTTGAATATTCAGGCGTAATAGCCACTGATGATCATTGTCATTTAAGCAACCAAATATTAAATTGTCAAAGTGTAAAGCTCATGTTTTAATATTTTCTTGAAGATGATGAAAAACCAGACAATTACAGACTTTGTGGGCAAACTTTACATCCAAAAACGGTGTACAGACTTTTTTTTTATCGACTACAAGTTGGCCCTTGACTGCTATCACACCTGATGTTAAGTGATGATGCAATCTAAGATGGAAGCGGGCTAACTTGTTAGGAGTGGGACGAAAATTCACACCCCTTCCGGTTTGTACACGATATCGTACCGGAACGATAAATCGCTTGGCGATACGTCTTTGCCAGTAGGGTGGTAACTAGCCACGGCGAAAGCTTCCCACCAGCCAGACCAAGACAAATTATGAAAAATCTCAATCTACCCCGCCGGGAATCAAACCCAGGACCTCCGTCTTATAAATGCACAGCGCATACCACTGCGCGACGGAGGTCGTCAAACATTCAGCTTTCATAATACAACGGTCTGGTCATTACAGTGCACGCCACTTTTTATATTACTTATTTGTTATTGAACTACTTAACAACATTACTTATAAATACATTAAACAGATTTATTGAATCTAATATATTGAATCAATGAATGTCATATGTATCTACTTAATTTAACATATCATAATATATGTACTTTATATATAATGTACCCATATGTCTATAAATAGAAGGTATAGGAGCCAAAATATTATATAAAGCACATAGCTCGACAACTAAGACAATTCTAAGATACATTAATGATATAGGTATATAAAGAAAAATAAACGATTGCACACATTAATATTTAACTAAAAATTTCTACATATAAACTTTTTAATACTAAGTTACAAAGTACACACTAAACTGAATTTTTTTTTTACAGTTAAATATAATTTAAATATTTACAATTAAATAAATAAAAAAGTACAAGCTTAAACATAAATATAATAAACATAGATAAACTATTAAAAAAAAAACAGTAAAAAACTTAGGAAATAAGTTTGGGCTTTGCCACGTTGAATGGCAATGCTAGGTTGATAGCAGGGTCGTAGGAAATAGAAAACGCTGTGTTTCTCTATAAAAAAACGGACGAGATAATAAATTTTAAACATCTTTGGTTAATAAAACAAACGCCTGTCTGTAACACATAGTCAAATAAGCGAAACCACGGAACAGTAACAACCAAAGCCGAACTGTCTTCCGAAAGTAGAATATCTACTCACTTGCCACATATTCAATCAAATAAAACATATATTAACTAACTACAATATGCATGTAAAAACCACACAAACCCATACTTTATTTCGTGTTAGTTCCATTGCCGTTATTTCAAACATTTATAATTTTTCAGACATTCCCACCATCGATTTTGAATTCAATTTAAAAAATATACGTATTTTTAACCGACGAAAAAAACGGAGGAGGTTCTCAATTCGACACGTATAAATTTTTTTTTATGTATGATAACTTTTTACAGTGTTGTCCGATTTTGATAATTCTTTTTTTTATTAGAAAGGGCATACATCCAAGGTGGTCCCATTGTCATCATGTTAGGATCTGATGATGATATCCTGGGAAAATTGAAGGAACTCTTCAAATTTTGGTGGCACGGTTACAGCGATTCGGTTTTTATGTAAGTATCGGTATCTTTTTGGCTATAAGTGCCGTACTTGTCATAGTATTAATGCCAGCCAAGGTTTCTACTTTAAGAACATTACCTAGAACCCACAAACTGCTTTACTACGTTAAATAAATGTTCCTTAAACTTACTGGCACAGACTTCATACATATGCTTAAGTAAATTAAAGCAACTAAATGACACAGTTATTTTTTGGTTCTATTTTTATTTAAAAATTTTTGTATATATCTTGTAAATATATAGATGTGAGAGGGTAGGAACCCTGATATAAAATTATAAGGTCCGATTTCGTAGCTGATTGCAAACGACGGAAATAAGTGACATTACAGATTTCTTTGAAATATCTTTTTTTTTTATCAACTACAAGTTGGCCCTTGACTGCTATCACACCTGATGGTAAGTGACGATGCAATCTAAGATGGAAGCGGGCTAACTTGCTCGGAGTAGGATGAAAATCCACACCCCTTTCGGTTTCTACACGACATCGTACCGGAACGCTAAATCGCTTAGCGGTACGTCTTTGTCGGTAGGGTGGTAACTAGCCATGGCGAAAGCCTCCCACTAGCCAGACCAAAACAAATTAAGAAAAATCACAATCTGCCCCGCCGGGAATCGAACCCAGGACCTCCGTCTTATAAATCCACCGCGCATATCACTGGGCCACGGAGGCCGTCAAAATCTATCTTGGTGAAACACCTCTTTACGTATATAGGAATTAGAAATCAGTTATGTCGCTGCGTCAAGTCGCCTGCGGCTATCGTCTGCAACTAGCTGCGAACTTGCACCCTTATATTGCTAGGCAACACGCCGTCGCAGAACATTAGGCGACTTTATCTTACTTTAACACAATACTATTGCGTGCGACTAGCTAAAATGTAGTTATGTCGAACATGCTCGATTGACTTTACCCTCAGAAAGACTAGGGTATATAGGTCAACTACTAGTATTATTATCAAAATTGGACTACTCTGTAAAAAGTTATTAGTGGTCATACATAAAAAATATACGCGTCTAATTGCAACTTCCTTCGTTTTTTCGTCTGTTGAAAAAACGGTTGTCTGTAAAGTCGGTTTACGGGGCTTAATCAATTTTACGTGATAACGTCATAAGAAAACATGAAAAATGGCATAAGCCGAACGCTTAGGCCGATAGTGGCTCTCTATCGGTTGTTATTCTCGACTAAGGCGGAACGTGACAATGAGTCGTGCGTGCAGTCGCCGTTCATCCATGTAATGACTTTAAAATCAACGAGATCACATCTTGTTTAAAACCGTTTTTTGATAATTAAGAAAGGCGCAGGGTTTTAGGAGAATAACACAGGATTTTAGCGGTTTGAAACGTTTTGGAAGCACTCGCTTACCTAACTTTTTCAGGAGTTTCTTCTTTTTCTGGTTTTTTCCGTTTTTCGGGCGTAGACGGCAATTCAGGAGTTGTTGGAGGCGGGGTATTGTATCGCGCTTTCTTTTGTAGCGTCACCAAGCCATCGTCTGCTGAACCTGTGGAATGTTTGCAAAATAATCTTACATAGTTTGACGACCTCCGTGGCGCAGTGGTATGCGTGGTGGATTCATAAGACGGAGGTCCCAGCGACTTAGCGTTCCGGTACGATACCGATAGGAGTGTGGATTTTATTGTACTCCTAACAAGTTAGCCCGCTTCCATCTTAGATTGCATCATCACTTAACATCAGGTGTGATAGCAGTCAAGGGCCAACTTGTAGCCGATAAAAAAAAAATAAAATAAAATTTCATACTTTAGTCAGTTAGTATTAGTAGAAACCTAAGTAAGAAACATTTCAGGACTTAAATAGACGGCCGAGTGGCGCAGTAGGTAGTGACCCTGCTTCTGCGTCCTAGGCTGTGGGTGTTTGTGTGATGAATAGATGTTTCCCAGTGGGTGTTTATCTATGAGAGACATGGATGTTTTCGCGTGTCTGAGTGTTGTGACACGGGTGTAGGTTTAGGGTACCCTTTGTGACGCGCGTCAACACTCACCTCCTCTGTTCAATTTGTTTAGCTTACTGCACTTCTAGTAAGACCAAGGTCTTTTAGCAGGTTGTAGAGAGACTTCGCTGGTATACCCCTCGCAACCATAAACTAACCACATAGCCATTTTTGGTTAGTTCATTAATAAGGTCATAATATATATTCACTTTCAATACATGGTCTTACGTTTGATTTGTTTGGAAGAAATATTTATATGTCGAAATTAGTCTTCCGGGATTTTATAGTGCTTTTCATACGTGTCAATCAGGAGCCCAGAATTGAATAAGGCTTGCTGGTGGAATTTGTACTTGAGCCTGCTGTAACGAAGTTAGTTTGTCTTTTATAAGTATTTATACATAATATAATATATATAAAAATATTCAGTTATCATAGCACCCATAACACAAGCTACTTACGAATACGCTTACTTTGGGGCTATATAGCGATGTGTGTTATTGTTCTATAATTAAATTTATTTATAATTTATTTCTCTTAGAATTCAATTTCACATACATTATATCTACATAAGGAATACACTTTTATATATCCATTCACATAATTAAATATATACTGCAGGGAAATGCTATTGACATCTGTTCAAGTAAAGATACACCCGCACTTCAATGTTCACGGTGTTCGCATCTGAATGACGTCACTCGAGGGTACGCTCAAGTAGGGTTGGCGAGGATGCCTGGAGGACCGACGACGGGAACACAAAACATATTTGATACTCATCTTAAAGAATCGACGTAACAGGAAACATATATTGGTTATCTGTTTGTAAGAGAAAAATAACAAAAAATAGAACCGACTCGAAACGCATTAAAAATGGAAGAAAACACTGCTGCTTTAGCATATCTATGAAGTCAGTCAAAGCCAAGTTTAAAGAACATTAATTAACGTAGTAAGCAGTTTGTGGGTTCTAGGTAACGTCCTTAAAGTAGAAACTGGCACCAACACATAGATAAGTAAATTAAAGCAACTAAATGACACAGTTTTTTCTTACTTTTGAGTTCGTTTATGTCCGTTCTATTTTTTTGTTAAAAAATTTCATTTCTTACTTTTTAGTGATTTATCGACACGTAACCTATTCGTATTATACACTTATGGTATATACAGCATTAGTAGCCAAAAAGCTACCAATACTTACACAAAACCCGAAATCGCTGCAAGTGTGCCTATAAAATTTGAAGAGTTCCTTCAATTTTTTCAGTATATCATCATCAGATCCTAACATGATGACTATGGGACCATATTGGAAGTATGCCCTTTCCAATAAAAAAATATTTATTTAATTAATTAAGAATGATAAAAATCGGACAAATCCGTAAAAAGTTAGGCGTGGTCATACATAAAAAAAATATATATACGTATCAAATTGAGAACCTCCTCCGTTTTTTTTCATCGGTTAATAAAATTATATGAAAACATCGCTACATATATACATAGCATCACGCCTCGTTCTCATAGGGGCAGACAGAGACTACATCCTTCCATTTGCCACGATCCTGCTTCCTTAGAATTCTTCCACTCTCATTAATCCTTTCATACAAGTTCGTCGGTTTAGGGTACTCTTGACCTGTCCATTATGTATGTCCTGAATTTGATTCAGGAACATTCACCTAGGTCTTCCCCTTCCAACATTTGCATTCACGATTGCCCCATAAATCTCTTTAGTTAATCTTCTTTTATCCCTTCTACGCATATCTATCTCAATTTTTATTGCTACATCTTCTTTTACACCATAAAAAAAACTTCGCTAACTAAATTCAAAATGAAAACTATACACATCTGATTTACAGTATGTACGGAGGTCTTGCGTAAGCGACAAACGCGAAGCGACGTGACACAGGACACGTACCATCAACTATAATAGCGACTCAACTGTAGAATAAAACCGACCTGTGTGGCTAGTGTAAGATTATACCGCGTCGATATCGAGAACGGTAAACGCAAATTTTATATGACACTGACCCATTTGAGTTTTCTCACGATACTACCAGGGGCGCTGCTTCAATTCCATATAAAATTTGCTATTACGCGAATGTGAAGTTTTCGATTTGTTTTGGTGAAAGCTCACACTAGGCGCTCAGCTGACGTTATTGCGTAATAATAACCTAAACTGCAATTCAGTTTAGATCTACAGTTAAGTCGGTATTATTGTTGATGGTAGGTATGTAGGTGCTCATTACGTCGCGTCCCGTCGCAGACTGCTACATAGGACGCAAGTAGAAAATGTCGTTCTTTGGATCAATTAAAAAAAATGAATTCCAAAATTCAAGAGATAGGTAATGCGTCTATAACGGACTGCATATTAGATATAGTCTGTGCCATTGTGTAATAAGGTATCTATGTCTCACGCTGTGTAGAGTTTTCGAACTCGACACTCTATAGATTCAAGGTATATGTCGGTGATATTGATACCTATACTAAAGCCAAACTCGATTGAGAATGCTTGTCAACAAACAAATTTAAAATGAAGGTAGAAAATGCAACACGTTTTAGGACTAATAAATTTATAAACGTATAATAATATAACGTTTTGTTATTTTAAAAAATCTTATCTAAAAGATATTGAATATATTAATTAGTTTTAAGCTTACTAATCTAATTTATTGTCATGAATTCATCATTAACAAGTTAATTAAAAAAAATAGGTGCAAAATGACTAGTAATCTCTACCTTCATTTTTAATTTGTTTCTTGACAAGCATTCTCAATCGAGTTTGGCTTTAGTATAGGTCTCTGTTAGTGGGAACGACATTTCTATTTGCCACGTTGTTAAGTTGTCTATGGTGCATACAAACAAGAATACTCAAGTATTTCTCATTCGCCTATTTGAAAAAAAGCGAGCACCGCAGCCCTACAGAAGGGGGTCGATTTCAATACTTTCGTTAGGGTGAAACGCGGCGCCGTAATCTACGTAATGGCGTCATTGTCAACGCACGTCGCCATTTTGAATTAATGCAGTCATTGCAAGATTTTACTTATGTACCTGTCGTGGGGTTGAGGAGCATTCAGATTGCAGTACGACATTGTGAAGGGATTCTATATAGCAGGAAATTATGAGTAGCTTTTCGTAATTAAAGTTTTAAAGTCACAATGAGAGATTGTGATAGTAGAAAATATGCCTGAGTTTATTATGAGGTTCTTATTGGGCTAGAGTGCGTTTGGAACTTTATTAGCTTTATTTATTCTTTTAAAAAAGCCATTCAACAGGACAACTAAACTCTGTATATCGTCAAACAAAATATATTTTGATTATTATCAGGTACGACAATATAGAAAGTCTAGGTGTGCGCAGCGGATTCACCCGCGCTGAACGCGTCGATGAAATGTATCGTAAAGTCCGTTTTTAGTGAGCGTCTACATCGCAAAGTAAGTAACTAAACTAAAATACATGTCAATCGAGTGGATATTTTCAGAAATACCATAATAAGTAAAATAAAATAGGTACAACAGGAAGTTAGTAGATATTTTACACCTCCGTGGCATTTATAAGATTGCTTGAATTTTTCTTAATTTGTCTTGGTCTTTTCGCCATGGCTAGTTACCACCCTACCGACGAAGACGTATCGCCAAGCGATTTAGCGTTCCGGTACGATGTCATGTAGAAACCGAAAGGGGTGTGGATTTCTAAAAGTTAACCCTCTTCCATTTTACACTGCATCATCACTTAACATCAGGTGTGATAGCAGTCAATGGCCAACTTGTAGTCGATAAAAAAAAAACTTTTACTAATAGGTCCATAACAAGATATATTTCAGAGAGTGTGCTTAGGAACTGTGTGATCTTGTCCCTCCATCTCCGTTATATCATAGCACTGCTACACATCGCAGATATCTACACCGTAGTTGATATCACTTGGACGCGTATTATGTGGTTCGTTCCTTATACGCACTGCTAAAATATGCAATGTCCTTCCAGCTTCTGTTTTCCCTACCGCCTACAATGTGAGTATCTTCAAGTCGATAGTGAATAGGCATCTTCTGGGCAAGCGCATTCCACCGTAGGTTGCATCTTCGTTTGCCATCAGGCGCGATTGCAGTCAAGCTTATAACATAATAAAACTTTTTAACAAAAAATAGAACCGACTCAAAAAAGTAAAAAATAGTAAATTAAAGCAACTAAATGACACAGTTATTTTTTTGAGTCAGTTCTATTTTTTGTTAAAAAGTTTTATTTCTTACTTTTTAGTGGTTTATCGCCACGTAAAGTACTCGTACTATACTGTCATAGTATATTATACGGCACTAGTAGCCAAAAAGCTACTGATACCGAAATCGCTGTAAGCGTGCCTCCAAAATTTGAAGAGTTCCTTTAATTTCCCCAGGATATCATCATCAGATCCTAACATAATGACAATGGGACCACCTTGGACGTATGCCCTTTCTAATAAAAAAAGAATTATCAAAATCGGACAACTCCAAAAACCAACCAACAAAAAAAAGTTATGCGTGGTCATACATAAAAAAAATATGTACGTGTCGAATTGAGAACCTCCTCCGTTTTTTTTCGTCGATTAAAAAGAATCTTCCGTTGTTCTTCAAGTAATTGTTCAAACGCGCCTGGTACTGTAAGAAACCCACAAGACCGACAGACTTTTTAAGGTAGGTTTTTGACGGCCTCTGCGGCGCAGTGGTATGCGCGGTGGATTATAAAACAGAGGTCCCGAGTTCGATTCCAGGCAGGGCCGATTGAAATTTACTACAATTGTCCGGGTCTGGCTAGTAGGACGCTTCGTCCGTGGGCAGTTATCACCCAACCGACAAACATGCACCGCCAAGCGATTTGCGTTCCGGTACGATGTCGTGTAAAAACAGAAGGGGGTGGATTTCATGCTACTCCTAACATGTTAGCCCGCCTACATCTTAGATTGCATCATCACTTACCATCAAGTGTAATTGCAGTCAACGGCTAACATGTAATGTATAAAAAAAACAAACTCAGCACTTTCATCAATACTTACCATTAATGTAATCAGTGTCCGGTTCATTCCGCTTGTTCAAACTGGCATTTGTATACTGTTTGTGGGGTGAACTATAAATACTCCTCTCACCTGTGAACAATGGATTCTTTATTAACTGCAAATTGTTTTGAAAGCGCAAACTTCACTCTTGATCCGATCAAGATTTAAGAAGAAAGAAAAGCCATTTAGTTTAGTTCTTGCCACGCTTTGCCAAAGCCTTAACACCTTTGGACCAAAAGTCAAGTAAAACTAACTAAGAGATCACGACTTGTTATTTTTAGCACAACTTTGAAAGAAGCACCAGCTCAGCATTATGATTCTGGAGTCGATTGAACAATGGAGCATACAACGCTGATGCCACCTATAGTGTGAGTGTAATAGGTCTAAAAGTGATTATGAGAACGGAGAGTATTATATATCAAGCACATGAGGCTTACACCTATGCCCCAGGTTGTCAGGCGCAGGGAAGTGGATTCTAGGGTTTTTGACATATGCTAAGATGCCCTATTCTCTGTTATAGGAGATAGCTTTCCACTTGATGTTAGTAATGTTATTCCTATTATCTATACTATGATGATCGATAAAAAATTATTATTAAGGTGACTGCATATCTACAAGTTATATTGAAAAGAGAAAATCACTATATCTATTAAAATTTTAAATACTTTATGGTGCTGCAGGCGGGGACAAAGTAGTTATGTTTCCCGCAGAAAATAAAGTATTTTGTCCCCCTTGCATCACCATAAAGTATTTAAAATTTTGTATAGATATGTGATCCTTTTTTTCTCTTTTCAATTCATAACTTGTATGCGCGGGTTTTTTGTTTTTATAATAATAATTTTATTTGAGACTTTTTGTTTTAGTTTATAGTATAGAAATGATACGGGACACTTTTTGCCATTTTTTGTTAAAACGACAATATAAACATGATATGATATTTATATTTTTGAAATAGTCTTTTTACGACCTTTCATTTGATACCCATATTGCTAAGATAAGAGAAAGAATACACACATCCCCCTTTTTTCCCCCATTTACAGCCACCATTTTGAAAATGTATATAGCCTATGTCACTACCACAATTTTAACGAATTCAACGACACCTCACCAGTCAAAATCCGTTCAGTCGCTTAGGCTGTAGCGCGTGCCGAAGAAATAGACATACATACATACATACATACATACGCTCGAAAAACATAACCGTCCTTCTGACGCAGTCGGGTAAAAAGAGAGATTAAGGTGACATACCTTGATATTAGTAACGCTATTTTGTAACGATGTTCTTATGACTCGACAGTGTTAGTTTCGAATTCGTCTTTACTTCTCTTTATATTTGATCTATAGATAGAGATTAAAATGAGATCGCGACTCACACTGTTGAGTTATAAAAAAAACGTTACAGAATAAAGCTTTCGGGGGCACATTTCTTTGTCCTGTTTAGTGCTAAAAAGAAAAAAAATGGGTATTCGACCAATATTGTGTTTATGTACCCAATTTGACGTAGGTAAGTTTGCAGGCAAAAGATAAGATAGAAATAAAAGATTATAGATTCACGGATTACGTGTAATCAGTCATCATATGATAGCAATACAGGTACTTTTGACTTTCATTCATAAAGCGACAATAGTATATGTGTTATGAGTATCATTAGATATGATAGGAAGGTTTTCTTGATAGTGCAATTACCATTTGCTAATAATTATCAACTAGGTTCGATTCCTGGGTTGGGTCACGGAATAATTCTGAGTTTGTCATTCTTTTATGAAATTCTCGGTAAATCCCAATCCCGGAGTCGGGAAATTGGTGGTGATACACCCCCGTGCCTCGGAGAGCACGTTAAGCCGTCGGTCCCAGTCACTGTCATCAACATCTGATAGTGATCATTAATAAATTAAACATTATCACCCTAAGCCCGCCAATCCGCATTGGAGCAGCGTGGTGGGTGTATGCTCCATATCCCCTCTCCTATAAGGATGGAGGCCTGGCTCGGTAGTGGGCCGTTAATAGGCTGATAATGATGATGATGATGATTGTTTGATCTATTGTTACAGCACTAATAATATATATTAAGCGCCTTATAGTACGATTAAATGGTTTGATCTATATATATATATATATATATCAATTTCGGTTGACTGCAATCTTCTTAAACTAAAATAACTAGTTCTAAGACATTTTTATATGTAGTGTGAGTATCTGTTGTTTGATCATTTACGTAGACGTTTAGTTTTTGTAGCTAACACAGAAAAACAGACTAAAATACGAACACATGAGAAAATTTTTTTAATCGACGAAGAAAAACGGAGGAGGTTCTCAATTCGACACGTATATATATTTTTTTTTATGTATGACCACGCATAACTTTTTTTGTTGGTTGGTTTTTGGAGTTGTCCGATTTTGATAATTCTTTTTTTATTAGAAAGGGCATACTTCAACAATTAATTAAATAATTAAATAATTATTACAATGTGGTCCCATTGTCATCATGTTAGGATCTGATGATGATATCCAAGGAAAATTGAAGGAAGTTTTGAGTCGGTTCTATTTTTTGTTAAAAAATTTTATTTACATACAACTTTTCCAGAAATTACTACTGCTTTTTTAATTCGTATAAAACATACAATTTTGAATAACCAAACTTGTGGTATACCACCAGTTGTCACGTTTTAAAATTGTCACAGATTTTATTTTACTTAGTTATTATTGAACAGTGTTAGAAAGATAATTTCAAAATTGTTAAACATAATAAAACTATACGCATCCAATCGAAAACCACCTCCGTTTTTTGCCGGTTAAATATTTGCTGAAACGACACTCTGGCCTCAACAGCCAAAGATCCGTGGGTTTGAATTCCACCTGTTCCTCAATATTTGATGTTGTCATAGTATTGGTTTATTGGTACCGTTTGAAATTAGACCCCAGATCGTCCTACCATCAAGCAGTATCAAACAAAATAATTGGTAGTTTGATACACCAGGTCGTTCTTCAACATGCAACATTAAACAAAATAAAGATTATAATCTGTTATCGTACGATAGTATGTATTATCTTGACTTGCGTTCGCGTTGGTGATAGACTGATAGTGTTTCAGTCTAGTCTATCGACACCAGGAGTGCGAACGTTTAGTGTCACTATGGACGAATTTCTCGGGAAGCAATATGTTATGGTGGCGCATGAATATTTTGATGAATATCTCTCGTTTTTGGGTATGAATACTGAATAGTTATTGGACGTGTTTTACTGTTAGGTAATAATTTGGCTAGCGTTAATATTCTTTAAATTGATAAGCAATTTCTCAGGAAACAATATGTCATTGTGGCACATGAATATTTCGATGAATATCTCGCGTTTTTGGGTATGAATACTGAATAGTTAGTTATTGGATGTGTTTTACTGTTAGGTAATAATTTGGCCAGCGTTAATATTCTTTAAATTGATAAGCAATTTATCAGGAAACAATATGTAATTGTGGCACAAGAATATTTCAATGAATATCTCTCGTTTTTGGGTATGAATACTGAACAGTTATTGGACGTGTTTAACTGTTAGGTAATAATTTGGCTAGCGTTAATATTCTTTAAATTGATAAGCAATTTCTCAGGAAACAATATGTTATTGTGGCACATGAATATTTCGAAGAATATCTCGTGTTTTTGGGTATGAATACTGAATTGGGCGTTTTTTACTGATATTTCAGTAAAAGAGTGAAGCGGAATGAAAGTTACATACATTGCAGTGTGAATAATTTTCATTTGTTTTATTATACTCACACATACAAGCAATGCCTCGTTGGTCTAGTGGTTAGCCTATGTGGCTTCGATCACGAGGTCCTGGGTTCGATTCCTGGGTCGGGTCATGGAATAATTCTAAGCTTTTTCATTCTCCTATAAAATGTTCAGTACATTCCAAGCTCGGAGTTTGGAAGCTGGTGGTGTTACACCCCCGTGCCTCGGAGAGCACGTTAAGCCGATCCCGGTCACGATCACTATCAACATCTGATAGTGATAGTTATTAAATGACCTAACCCCGCCAACCCGCATTGGAGCAGTGTGTTAGGTCTACGCTCCATATTCTCTCTCCTATAAGGAGGGAGGCCTGGCCCTGGAGTGGGCCGTTAATGGGCTGATAATGATGATGATGATGATACAAGCAATTAGTCCGCGTATAGTTTGAACCACATCTTTTAAACGACTTACTACCGTTATTAGTTTTATAGTGAAACCGGGGCACGTAGTTTGAATTGTTTCAGAATCTGTAACGGTAGAAAGAATTTTTGTATGTCGGATGGCGGCGACATCTTTTCGACGCAGGTTCAAAAACTGAAATCATATTCAAATTGACAGAGACTAATATCTTAGCATTCCACGGATTCACCGTGCGGGTGCCGGGTCCATCGCGTGGCTGAGAAAAAAACTCCGAACAGAGCCCGAGACTTGTGACCCGGTGTAGGTTTAAAAGAGATCTCTTAGTGACGCACGTCAACCCTCACCTCCTCTGTTCAAGTTATTCTCCCTGCCCAGCCAAATTTAGGGATGCTTGTATATTACATTTCATCAATAATCCGACAAATTAACTAAGGAATAATCACAATGATGACCAATAACAACCTATTAAATAAAATATTAAGTAATTGAGCTATCAATAATAATGATCAATAATTCTGGCGTGATCTGAGTCACGACTGAAATGTGGCCAGTGAACGCCAAAAAGAATCAGCCTCAACTCTTTTCTTTCTGATTGGTAGTTGTCGTAGGCTCCATAAGGGACCACAGTGGGTCACCGGGGGGGTTGATGTTGTCTCGACCGCTGCTTTATATCGGCATCGATCGGTCCTCCCCGCCACTACCGAACTCCGCCGAGTGGCTGTCATGATACTACCCCGACATATATAATTATTTAAATTTATTTTATATCTATCAGAATCTATTGAAAAGCATTTCGTAGATTATATCTAATTATGTCTGACGAACACTTACAGGATTATTCAAAAATATTATTCATCCATATTGATATGTTTGTTCGTTTCAGGCTTGGGTTACATTTACCGTAAAGCGGCAACAAATTTATGGCCGATCCATATATTGACACGCAACGAAGACGGGACTTACACATTTGCATTGAAATCTAAGTTGGCAAGCTCTTCGTGTACCTTCAAACCGGGAGAGACGTTTGAAGAAACGAGAGCCGATGGTGTTAAGGTACGATTATTATCTTGATATCATTTATTCACTACAATTTAACCCTTGATGGCAATCACTTCGATGGCGAGCGATGATGCAATAAATCTAAGATATAAAGGGGCTAACTTATTAGGGGTTTGAATAAATCCACACCCCTTTCGGTTTTTATGCACCATCGTACCAGAATGTCGATTCTGAACTTGATAGTGCGAGTTTCGACCTTGTCTCTATCAAACGATACATATGTGTGCAGAGAGAGTTATCATAACCGAGATTTGCATAAGCTGACTATAAATTTTGTTCACGAAATCCGACGATTCTGTTAACAGTAAACCGGACAGTGTCAAAGCTTCGTCCTTAACGGCGTACTCTCGTGAACGATAAACGCTTGGCGGTCCGTCTTTGCCGGCAGGATGGTAACTAGCTACAACCAAAGCTTTCCTTTCTCGATCACTTCAGTTTTCTACACAAAAAACCGCCGCATAATCGGTCATTTTGTCAAATATCTGCAATGTCACGGACAGACCAAAAAGACGCGTCAAACTTTCCTTCAATAAGTCGAGGGATAAAAAGTTAAGCTAATCGATTGCAAAAATATTTTTCAGGTCGAGGCGCTAATAGTTTTGGAAGGGAACGTGATGAGGCACACACAGATTGACTCAAATGGAAAGATATCAACACACACACGAGAATTTTACCCGGATAAACTTGTTGTGGTATTTTTTTGTTTGTATTATTTGATTCTAGAGGACGCTGGCGACTGTTTGCGTATTGGTTGCTGAACAGGACATAGTGATTTCACGTAGATCCTGTTCCGTGGGGGAAACGAAAAATTTGTTCTTAGTAAACGTCTTTATCGCAAAAGGAGTAACTATGCTAAATTGCAAGTCAAGTGAGTGTTAGTTTAGAGATCTTGCAATGAGTCAAAAAGTTAGTAAAGTAGTATTTCACTTATAGGAGTAGATAATGTATAGATTTGATTAAAAATAAAAAAGTTATAGTTAGTCAACTTTAATACATAGTTGTGATAGAGCCGTGATCACACCCTATACCTACCATGTTTAATGGAGGTGTTCCTGGCACCAACATTTCCTAGTAGACATTTATACAGATATTTCGGAATTTCTGCCGAATTACTTCCTTGTTTCGTCCTTTTAGACCTTTTTGTTACGTAGTCGGGTTACAACTTTCAAAGGGAAAATTTCCGTCAGTTTATTCGTTTGCGCAGCACAAGCAACTGAATCTATATCCTCTTTTTCTATATTTTTCATTGATATCGGTAAACTAGTACTTTTTGAAATTAACGCGTTCAACCAAACAAACTTTTTAGCTCTATAATATTATACATTTAGTATACATTTATTGGTACATGATCAAAAGTCGAATACAGAATGCAGTGATTTATAAAACGGCGCGTATTTTGAAGAGGTTCCATACTCAGGAGCCCCGACTGCCAGTTGGTTACAGCTGCTTGGGCTCTCTAGTATCGAACACGGAAGGTCAAGACATATTTTCAGTGTTTTACAGTCTGGTATCTTTATTTCAGACGACCACAGCTGCAGGATTTGATAAAACGGCAACAAGAGTTTTCCAATTGGTAAAATAGGACTTTTAAAGACTGTAGATAAGGACTTTGGGGAAAATTGTATTAAATATTAAAAAAACAGTTAAAAAACTGGATTGCCTTGCTGATAATAATAAATGCAGGTACTGGCTTTTAGTACCTATTTTTTTTAATAAAATGCATTAATTTATTGGAAGCCCTGCTCGTAGCACCCGCTCTGAGGTTGAGGTTAAAGAATATTTTATTTCTCTTTAAAAAAATATTTACATTTTCACTTACAGAGAAATATAAAATTTATTCTAATTAAATTTAAACAATCTGCTTGAAACAAACGTTTTTTTAATTACTTTTCTATGATCTATTTATAGCCCGTGCGCGATACTTTTAGACTGGCCTGGAATGCAATCCGCCCGCTTCCCCTGTAACTTCTTTAAGTATCATTTGTGTGTTATTTCACTATATCCTTCGTTTCATATCGAAGCAAGTGCTGAGTTTCTTGCTGAGTCAGGATGGATCTGAACTGGATATGGATTCACTTGACTTTCAAAATAAATTGAATTGATATAGAAATACTTAGGTATACATAAAAGAGTCAGTATAAAAGTTTTTATTAGTCTGTTTGTTGGGGCTAATCTATGAAGCGGTTGGGTAGATTTTGAAAAGACTTTCACTCGCAGATAACTAATGTTACAACGAGTAACTTAAAGTTAACACCCTTCTTAACTTAAAGTTCTAAAAATTACATTTTTAAATTTCATTCAACGCAGAAGAAGTCGAGTGCGAACGCTATAATAAAAGAATAAAAATCAAAATTATAGTTTGAAAAGAAAAGTACGTGACATAAAAAGTTTTAAATTTTCTCCATTTGTTTACTGACTAATTTTAAGCCAGTGGTGCGTGTACTGACAGACTTGACTTTTCAAAAGGTCTAAGAAAATTGAAGTGTCTGTTTGTAATTTCAAAATAATGTTTTTTCACTAAATGCATGTGAAAGTAAATTCACTTGTAAAAGTTTTTGTCGGCCTCAGTCTGTTCCGGCTAATCTCTGACGCTACTAATGGGATTTTAAAAAATCCTTCAGTAAATGATAGCCACTGCTAAGGTGATATGGGTTACTTGGTATTAATGAGAAACGGGAGCTATACGCGTTATTACATAATTTTTTTTTTATGGACTACAAGTTGGCCCTTGACTGCTATCACACCTGATGTTAAGTGATGATGCAGTCTAAGACGGAAGCGGGCTAACTTGTTAGGAGTGGGACGAAAATCCCTTTCAGTTTCTACACGACATCGTACCGGAACGCTAAATCGCTTGGTGATACGTCTTTGTCGGTAGGGTGGTAACTAGCCATGGCGAGAGCCTATTACAGTACCAAGCGAACGCGTAACAGTGTCGCCTAACAGCATATCTCAGATTCCGTTTGTCGAGTAATTGATGACAAAATGGCAATTACCCACATTAGAGCCGAGCGAAGTGCGCCGTCAGTCGAACGCTCGAGTAATCAAATTCCCAACATAATCCCCTATCGACTTTCACTTAACATGGGTAGGCTAACAGCCGGGAACATTCTCTCCGGGCCACTTTCCAAAACACGATTCCCTATTCCATAAGACCCTCCAAGTTATCTCGCGTTATTTACATCGCCATCGCCTGACCGTACCGTCTTATGTAATGTGCCCTTATGTATCGGGTATATAAGTGAGCAGTCGTGGGCCGTGTGTCGTTGTTTATAAGGGTGGTTTTATCGGGGTGGGGTAGGGTTGCCAATGTGTCAATATTTTTGTCTTATTGTTAAAATATCAAGTTAAAAAAAAATAGTATGATAAGAGAAAAGTGTGGTGTAAGAGATGATGTTGTGACTAAAATGAGAAAGGGATGCTAAGATGGTTTGGACATGTAGTGAGAATGGATGAAAGAAGATTAACAAAAGAGATTTATGAGGCGAGGGTGAATGGAACTGTTGGAAGGGGAAGGCCTAGGCGAATATTCCTGGACGAAATTCAGGACATTTTGAATAATGGCCAGGTCAAGAGTACCCGAAACCGACGAACTTGTATGAGAGGATTAATGAGAGTGGAAGAAGCTAAGGAAGTATGCAAGGACCGTGGCAAATTGAGGGATGTGGTCTCTGCCTACCCCTACGGGAATAAGACGTGATGTTATGTATGTATGTATGTATGTATGTATGTATTAAGTTTTAAAAATAGTAGAATTCTTAGGTTATATTGTTAGCTCTACTGCCTCGTCAGTACAGTGGTTACCCAATGAGGCTTGGGAAGAGGTCAAAAGTTTTTGAGCTTTTCTTTTTTCTAAGAAATTTTCAGTTTTACAAAGTCTAGAGTTAGAAAGTAAGTGGCGTTAAATCCGCGTGCCTCTTAGAGCAAGTTAAGCCGTCGGTCCTTTTTTAACAACATGAGATCGTTATAAAATTAAACATTATTACCCTAAATCCGCCGACCTACAATAGAGTGGCACAGTGGTAGTTATGCGCGAGGGCAGTGGCAAGATCGATTAAGATTTTCTGAATTGGTCCAGATCTGGTTGGTACGAGGCTGCGACCATGGCTATTTACTTACCGGCAAATACTACTGTGATTTACCAAGTGATTTAGCGTTCCGATACGATGTCATGCAAAAAACCAAAGGGGTGCGAATATTATCCTACTCCTAGCAAGTTAGCCCGCTTCCATCATAGATTACATCATCACATCATCAAGTGTGATTGCAGTCAGGGGTAGGTATACTTGTAATACCTAAATAAAAAAAATTAAAAGCATCGTGGTGAGCCTAAGTAACAAATTCCCTCTCCTATCAAGATTTTAACCGACGAAAAAAACGGAGGAGGTTCTCAATTCGACACGTATATTTTTTTTTATGTATGACCACGCATGCTTCCAAAGTGGTCCCATTGTCATCATGTTAGGATCTGTCGTCTCGATGATATCTCGTGGAAATTGAAGGAACTCTTCAATCGGTAGCTTTTTGGCTACTAGTGCCGTATAATATACTATGACAGTATAGTACGAGTACGATACGTGGCGATAAATCACAAACAAGTAAGAAATAAAATTTTTTAAATAAAAATAGATTTCATTCATTTAGTTGCTTTCATTTACTTAGGCATATCTAGGAGTCGGTGCCAACCAAGGTTTCTACTTTAAGAACATTACCTAGAACCCACAAACTGCTGCGTAAAATAAATGTTCTTTAAACTTGGCTGGCACCGACTTCATAGATATGCTTAAGTAAATTAAAGCATCTAAATGATACAGTTATTTTTTACTTTTTAGTGCGTTTTGAGTCGGTTCTATTTTTATTAAACAAGGATTCGAGATGAATTTCGTACTCAATCACAAAAAAAAAAAATTCCGATCGTGCCGTTTGTAAGTGATGTGCATACTTATATTTATAGATTGTATTTTTATCTATAAAGATGAAAGTTTAGGGTCTATTGAGTAGAAATTTTTGTTTCAAATACAAGGAAATCGCCAAGGAAAAGTCGCTAGCCCTAGCTGCGGGTTCGGGCCGGTGGGTGGGGTGTGGGGGGGTGTCGCGGTGTCGTTGCCATGGCGACGCGGCGCCCGGACGCCGGATCCCGACGCCCGCAGTGTCGGCCGCCGCGCCCGCTCCCCGCACAAGTGACACGCGCTGCGAAAAAGCACAACCGCCCTGCGAGTACTGCGCCCACCCGTTGTAGCTATAACGGACTGTATTGATTCTTTCAACCCAGGTCAATTTACATCCGGGCGATGGATACGAGGAATCCGTGGCCCGCCGTACATTCTCGCCTTCAATTAGTTATATAAATCCTTGAGGAGGGCTGCCATTCGCGGCTGTTGCTGGCTGGGATGCGGTTGGTCTGATTTTTGTTATAGTTTAGAATTGGATCGGACCAGCACAGTGCAGGCACTCGAAATAAACATGTCTTACTTCACGTTGCTTAGCGCCTGGAGCATAGTTATATTTTAAGCAAAACGTGCCTGTTCTTGTCACTCCCTCTATATCTCCCTATCAGACCTTTCGCTCTGAAAAAAAAATGCTGTTTGGCGGCAGTAATACTTATGGCAGTATTTTTCCCCATAACGAGCTCTACTATTACTACTACTACTACGAAGCTTTGTACTCATCATCATAGGCGCCCAGTCTTATTGGCACGGGCGTCCTCGCCAAAAGTCCTCAACACCAGTTTTGACATTATATTAGGTACTGTAGAGCCGATTGTAGAATCAATCGTAATAATTTTATTTTTAGCAGTTACGTTTTTCACCTCTGTAATATGACGCATTTATTTAAATCAATATGTGGACAAAAAGCGTTTAAATTTTTTTACATTTGTAGTTTGTTCAGACCAAATAACAATTGCTTGTTCTTCTTATCTCACTAACTTTTATTTCAATAACCATGGCCACCCTACCATCCACCCTTCAGGTCGGGTCGATGTGGCCGAGGGAGGGTAGGCTAGCACCTTTTGTTTAGGACCCCTCCCCCTGTTCATTTACTCGCGCACTGCTCTCAATATTGTTTGCAAAAGGTTTAGGTGCCTAAATGTAGAGGGGAAATGTCACGGTTTCACTTTTAAAGAATCCCTTGTAATGAAATATTGTGCGCGATACGCAGCACTTTGTTGCTCTGCCTCGTCTGGCCCTTCGGCGGAGGGTTGGGAAGTACGGGCAATTAAAAAAGTAATCTAGACTTGAGATTTTATGTAGCGCGCTCGTTGACATCCTCTCGTCGAGCAGTAGTTTTGAAGTAGGTACGGAATATGGAGGGTTTTAAATATACTTTTTGGTTGCGTAGTTTCTTTGATTTTGGATATTTTTTATTTCAGCTGAATGTAAAACTGAATTAGTCTACTTAGATAAAATATTTCATGTTTGAGTATAACTTAAGACTTGCGTAGTAGCTCAAGTTCGCATTATTTTTATCTCGGCTAGTTTTTAATTATATTAAATACACTTTATGTAAAACAGAAATTGGTCTAAATAAAAATTTGATTATCCTGCACAATAAAATGGACAATAGATACACCGAATTTAATCTCAGTAAAAGGAGTCAAAAATCTAAAATTATACCTACCTATTATTTTTCTTGGCTTTATCAGTACATTTTGTCTACTTGCTACTATAGTAGTAGCAAAATGGTATAACTTCATGGAGTGGTAAAGCTTTTTATATTACTTTATAAGGATTCCCTGTGTCGTGAATGAAAAATATCGTCAAAAACTCGTAACATATGAACGGCCTCTTAAAATTAAATCCTGAAATATATTAATTATTTATCTAAGGTCAAAATCAAAGCTTGCACCAAAAGTAGTTTCTAATAACCCGTATTTAAGCTCTAAGATGTACAAAAAACACAATAATTTGCTTCATCCGATCCATCCTACGTTTTGCGTCTTATAAAATTGCCAAAATTGTGACTCGTTATGGCAAAGTTTGAATAATGTTTCCAACGACGTCAATTTGTAGCAGATAGCCAACTTGGAAACACGAGTCTCTTGCGAAATATGAACTTAATTCCTAGCAATAAAGCTAACAAAGGTTTTCCTTTTAGTATAACCACGATGTTCAGGATTGGATTATTATTTGTTTTTGGTTAAGTAGAGGTAGGTACCTACTACTATTTACTCAAAGTACGAGTAAGCTTAGATTAAGATTAAAGTAATTTATGGTTTGATAAACCTTGATATTATAATTACAGGCATTTAATTAAATAACTTATTCTTTCTTTCTAAAGGAAAATCGATATTTAGAGCCTTACAGTGATTAGAGGTCCTTGGGTACCTATATTGTTCATTTGCATTCTACTAATTAAAAATAATAAAAATATGGATAACAATTAAAGTATAACATCCGGTTATTAGAGGGCGCAGCTATGTTGTCGGCGAGATTATAGTGGACACCTAACTATTCTTTATTTATATCTTTTAATATATCTTTTTAATTCGCTAGGATTAAGAGTAAAGTAATTTAAAATTTGATAATATTACAATTAGGTACTAATTTAATTAAATTAGTAATTAATTCTTTCTTTTTAAGTTGATTTGAGTTGATTGTCGATACATAGAGACTTACAGTGATTATTGAGGTTTTAAGCTAACTATTTTTTATGTTGATGTTTTGTACTTATCATCATTAAAATCATTCAAATCATTTTGAGAGTGTGCGTAACGCATTTAGAGTTGGACGTATACAAATAATAAACCTCTTTATGAGTTAGAGGCTCAGGTACATATGTACAATGTCCGCTGCAGATCGATCGCGTGGTTGACGCGGCGGGTGTGAGACTCCGCCCACATTTCACACGGGAGGTGACGATTGGCCGAACGCGACACGCACACCTGAACGCTTCGAAAGTGTAATGAATAATTTTCACAATTTCTCCTATTGTTTTAGGGGGCCTCGTGTCGTTTGTATGTGTGCGTGCTTGGGTGTAACACACACTAGAGCAAAAGATGCCATTATTGTATTTACGAGTATTTAATAGAGATCTGATTTAACCATAAATCTAGTATCTACTTAATAAAGCTCTTTGTAACACCGCTCATCCTAGGAAGTACTATTGAAACGTTTATTTTTCCAATATCTCCTGTATTCGTCTGAAATACAGTTTAAGCTTTCAGTTTCCTAAACATATTAAAGTCAATTAATGTCAAGAGACATATTTTCTGACAGATAGTATACAATATACATATGTATATTCTTATTTATTATTCTATAAATAAAAAAATATTCGGAAATATTAGGTTTTAGGTTGCCTGCAAGTACCCAATACTATTGTCAATTAGAGGACGCTCACGTTTATACCCGCATAGCTTTGTTCCTTTGGGAATTTGGGGATAAAATGTGGCTTATGTGTCAATCCAGGGTATCAGCTAACGCCATACCAAATTTTATTAAAATCACTGCAGCCGTTTAGTCGTGAAGACGTAACAAACATCTCACAACTTTCGCCTTTATACTAATACTAGCTGTGCCCGCGACTTCATCCGCATGGAATAGTTATTTTGGGCATCATTTAATTTTGCGAACAACCTCCTCAGCTTTATAAATTAAAGCTGTTATCCACGACTTAATATTAATATTATTACGTTGATACAACTCTTAACAAATGCATTAATTTCGACCAAATTTGATAACCATAAAAACGGTTCTAGTGAGTTAATTTTAAAAGATAGACATATACTGTCGTGGACATTTTTTTAAATCATTTCAAGAGGAATAATTCTTTCATATATTTTTGGTATCTTAAACCATTTTTGCAGCGCACGCAACGGAAGCCCTCAAGGATGAATAATTTTCCCCGTTTTTTTCACATTTTCTATTATTTCTTCGCTCCTAATAGTTGCAGCGTGATGTTATATAGCCTAAAGGGTTCCTCGATAAATGGTCTATTTAACACAAACAGATTTTTCAAATCGAGAAAGTAGTACCTGAGATTAGCGCGTTCAAATAAACAAACAAACAAACTTTTCAGCTTTATAATATTAGTATAGATTTGATAAGGTTGCCTAAAATCATACAACGGCGTAAGTACCTAATATTAAAGTAGTATATTATATTGCCTTAAAGGACACGACTTAAGAAACCTAAACTTATTTTATTGATATTTTAACAGGGTACCTTTGACAATATATCGAAACGGTTTCCGTCGGAAATAGCTAAACGACCTACCCTATGAGATTATTTTAAACCTTGTACCAATAATTTTTAAAACAAAGTGTGCTAAGCGATAAGCTGACAAGAAAACTAAACCTCGAGATACATGATTGTACTCAAAAAGATTTAAATAGGAACCTTGTAACACGACTTTCTGATTATTTTTGGGATTCCGTTACGAAATCCAGTTTCAGCTTGTTTTAACTTTATTTTTGGGGTAAAAGAACGATGAAATTCATGAAAAGTTTAACGTAACTTACAGATAAAATATATCAACAACTATATTAAGTACATATCGATAGGTATGGTGCCGTAACTACGGCAGTGGCAGGCCTGGAAGCAGAGCCTATGCATGGGCTGCCATTTTTACACCTCCATCATCTGATCATTTCTACACCTCTAGAAATGATCAGACCTGGGTTGCCACTCTACAGGCGGTAGATGTTTTAAGAGCGCAGTATTGAAGCCCACTGGGAGCGTAAGTCTAATTACGATATTGGGTAAGTAGTTAAGTAGACGCCTGTGACTTAGTCCACGTTGAAAACTCTGACCTCAATAACTTGAAATACTAGATGAGCTCTCATACAAAGTTATAAAATACTAGCAGACACATGCGACATTACCTGCGGTAAATGTACGTGACCCTTTTTTAAAGAAATAATGAGTATAGCAAGCTATTCTCAAAATATAGATATATAATATTCCGTAGAGACCTTTTCTGTAGTCCTAATAATGAAGAAAAATTTGACCTTAAGATCGTTTTTGTATGTTTCAAAAAGATTATAATGAAAACTCTCAGGCGGTGCGACTAATCCTACAATTATCGTCATATACGAGCCAATCCGTACAAAACATTAACAAATTATATACTACAACCTTCCCTCTGGAATCACTATATTATCTGTTAATAAAAGCTGCCAGTTGTCTTTGAGTTTGTTTCGAATAGTCAGATAGACAGAGATGCGGCGGGGAACTTTGTTTTATATAAAAAATTTTAACAAAAAATAGAACCGACTCAAAACGCACTAAAAAGTAAAAAATAACTGTGTTTATTTAATTGCTTTAATTTACTTAAGCATATCTATGAAGTCGGTGCCAGCCAGTTTAAGGAACATTTATTTAACGTAGTAGCAGTTTCTGGATTCTAGGTAATGTTTTTAAAGTAGAAACCTTGGCTGGCACCGACTCCTAGATATGCTTAAGTAAATTAAAGCAACTAAATGATACAGTTATTTTTTACTTTTTAGTGATTTATCGCCACGTAACGTACTCGTACTATACTGTCATAGTATATTATACGGCACTAGTAGCCAAAAAGCTACCGATACCGAGACAAAACCGAAATCGCTGTAAGCGTGCCTCCAAAATTTGAAGAGTTCCTTCAATTTCCCCAGGATATCATCATTAGATCCTAACATGGTTACAATGGGACCACCTTGGATGTATGCCCTTTCTAATAAAAAAAGAATTATCAAAATCGGACAACTCTGGAAAAAGTTATGCGTGGTCATACATAAAAAAATATATATCTACGTGTCGAATTGAGAACCTGCCCCGTTTTTTTCGTCGGTTAAAAATGAAATGATTTTGCTAATAGTTAAGTCAGTAATCCTTTTATATTTAGATACTGGTTTTTTTATCTGCAATAAGCTAGCGCTTGACCACGATCTCACCTGATGGTAAATGTAGATGCGGTGTAAGGTAGGGCGCGCTTGCTTAGAAAATGCCTATTCACTCTTGTTTTAAAGATACCCAAGTTGTATGAATTAGGAAAAACTGATATCGGAAGCGCATTCCATACCTTTGCAATGCGTATAATAAATGATAACGCAAAACGCTTTGTACGAGTTCTGGGAACATCAACGACATAGGGATGAAATCCCAGCCGGTGTCTTGCAGTGCGGTGATAAAAGGGTGAAGGAGAAACGAGGTCGAACAACTCCTGGTATGGAAATATAAATACGCCTTTATAATTTGCTAAGCATAGATAGATCAGATATGGAATAAACCATAGCACAAACAGCCCAAAGTAAATCAGACAATCAAACTCCATCAAAGCGATGTTAAATCGACAAACATGTCTGTCTGAACGCCGATGAACAACAAAAAAAAACACTTGAAATCTAATTCCGTACATTCGGCGGGCAGATGCGCGTCCGAACAAAGGGAACCGTTTGTAGAATCGTAATAGGTACATCTAATTTTACGCAAGCATTGTGTTGGGCTGGGTTCGCGCCCTGATCGACGGCTACGATAATTTGAATATGGTAAGGCATCCGAGCGTGAGGAGTGCGCCGGCGCACTTTTTGATTTACATTTTTGAAAGGTGCATTGTCGTTTTTTGTGTTAGCACAAGCTGTGCTCGCGGTTTTACTTCGCGTAGTCTGAATAACAAGAGACTTTTTTCCCCCTAGGAAATGCATTTACGCATCCCTCCTGGAGGTGTCACAGGTATAACTGGGGCACCTCCCAGGGGGTATGTGGGACTCACCGGACTAGAATACCCACTAAAACCCAGCGCAGCCTTCCGCGTCTTAATTAAAGCGTCGACAGATATGTGGAGCATTCTACATTGCCGCTGAATAAAAGAGCCTGCACGTTTACTATTTCCGTTGTAGATAGATAGATAGATAAACTCTTTATTGCACATTTAAAAATATACAGAGACACAAAAACAAAACAAAAAACAAAAGTTAAATATACAAAGGCGGTCTTATCGCTAAAAACGATCTCCTCCAGACAACCCTCATTGAAGTACTTTAAGTTATGGAAAACGGATAGTGCAATAATAAAAATAAATTATATATGTAGGATGGCGGCGACATCTTTTGACGCAGGTACAAAGACTGGAATCATATTCGAATTTGAGAGACACAGAGAGTAACTCCGAACGTGGCTGAGAGAATAACTCCGAACAGAGCCCGAGACTTGTGACACGGGTGTAGGTTTAAAAGAGATCTCTTAGTGACGTACGTCAACACTCACCTCCTCTGTTCAAGTTATTCTCCTTGCCCAGCCAAATTTGTCGAAAGAGGGTAGGACATTGTGAATAAAATAGGCCTTTGTATTCCAAGTAATTATAACTCAAGCTGAGAGTAATAATTAATTCGTTTGCACAAATTAATTATCAGAGTTGTCTAGGTTAAGCGATAAGCAAAGTACAAGGTCTGCACCGCGCCACGCCAGAGCCTAGACTGCCAGCCAGTTGTAGACCCGCTCCTTTTATACAACTTAGAATGACTCAAGTAGTGGGGTGAGTGGGGGTATCGAACGATGCGCAGCCGCAAGAGGGCGTAGCTGGTGCACGTGCAGTTCACAGACTTCTTTCTAGTCGTGTACGATGACGCAGGCGCCGTCACGGCCATACTGACCAGCACACGTCCTCGTGGGCGTCTTTGTTGCTTATCTGAGATAAACAATGACAGTTCGATCATCCTGACAGACATTTTACCATATTTACAAATCTCACAAACATAAAGATCTGTTCCTTCAGATTATGCTGGACCAGTCAGTAGACCCTACAGCGATCCCTTCAGTTTATTAACTGGCCCGGATATAATGCTAGACCGGATATTGATCCCTTTAGCAGATAATGCTAGACCAGATCAATTCCCTATAGCTGGTGGAGCTAGACCGGACATTGATCCCTTTAGCAAAGTCATTGGACCGGCTAAGCCCTACAACGACTTTTTTTTTTTTTTTTTTTTTTTTTTTTCTTTTTATTGCTAGACCGGAACTCATAATTCCCTATAGCCTTATCATTGGTCCGCTTGCGCCTTCAATGATAGTTATTTTTTTTTTCTCTTTTTTTCTCCTTTGTTTTGTTTTTTTTTTATTAGTTATGAGAACATCAGCCTGCATCACAATGTTGTGAGGTTCACATTGTACAGAGTCAGTATTAAAGTTGTCAGACATAGTGTCAGAGTTGGCAGACATAGTATCAAAATGTACAGTTACGTTATGTCCAGAATTGACTAATACGGTATCTGAATTATTTTGGCATAGACGAACAATTTCAATATGATTAATTTGATAATCAACTTCTAGATTATTTAGATGAATGTAGGTTTTTAAATCATCCGCCGTCACGTCATCGTTACTAAGATAATTGCTTTACTTTGTGAGTGAGGAAGAGCAATGATAAGGTTTTGTAGTGGGGATGGATCCGATCCCACTTCTGATGTAGAAAGAGGGTCGGACATAACTAGAAATAGGTAACTGAAAGAATAATTAACAGCTACTTAATTAACAGTGAATTACTACTGGCAAATTATGGTATTGCAATGATACGTAAGGTCTGGTGTTAATTAATGTAACCTCAAGACACTGCGTCTCAAGCTGAGAATAATAATTAATTCGTTTGCACAAATTAATTATCAGAGTTGTCTAGGTTAAGCGATAAGCAAAGTACAAGGTCTGCACCGCGCCACGCCAGAGCCTAGACTGCCAACCAGTTGCAGACCCGCTCCTTTTATACAGCGTAGAATGACTCAAGTAGTGGGGTGAGTGGGGGTATCGAACGATGCGCAGCCGCAACAGAGCGTAGCTGGAGCACGTGCAGTTCACAGACTTCTTTCTAGTCGTGTACGATGACGCAGGCGCCGTCACGGCCATACTGACCAGCACACGTCCTCGTGGGCGTCTTTGTTGTTTATCTGAGATAAAAAATGACAGTTCGATCATCCTGACACATTTTACCATATTTACAAATCTCACAAACATAAAGATCTGTTCCTTCAGATTATGCTGGACCGGTCAGTAGACCCTACAGCGATCCCTTCAGTTTATTAACTGGCCCGGATAATGCTAGACCGGATATTGATCCCTTTAGCAGATAATGCTAGACCAGATCAATTCCCTATAGCTGGTGGTGCTAGACCGGACATTGATCCCTTTAGCAAAGTCATTGGACCGGCTAAGCCCTGCAACGACTATTTTTTTTTCCTTTTTTTTTATTATTATTTTATTTTTTCGTTTTTTTTTTCTCTTTTTTTTTAAACCTTTGCTAGACCGGAATTCATAATTCCCTATAGCCCTATCATTGGTCCGCTTGCGCCTTCAATGATAGTTACTCTTTTTTTTCTCTTTTTCTTTTGTTTCATTTTTTTTTATTATTTTTTTTTTCTTGTTTCTTTTATTATTTTTTATTAGTTATGTGAACATCAGCCTGCATCACAATGTTGTGAGGTTTACATTGTACAGAGTCAGTATCAAAGTTATCAGACATAGTGTCAGAGTGGGCAGACATAGTTACGTTATCGACTGATATGGTATCTGAATTGTTTTGGCATGGACTAATAATTTCAATATCATTAATTTGACTATCAATTTCTAGATTAATTAGATGACTGTCGGTTTTTAAATCATCCGCCGTCACGTCATCATCACTAAGAGAATTGCTTTTACTTTGTTTTATTTTGTGAGTGAGGAAGTGCAATGATAAGGTCCATACTTTCCAAGTTTTTGTAGTGGGGATGGATCCGATCCCACTTCTGATGTAGGATGGCGGCGACATCTTTTGACGCAGGTACAAAGACTGGAATCATATTCGAATTTGAGAGACACAGAGAGTAACTCCGAACGTGGCTGAGAGAATAACTCCGAACAGAGCCCGAGACTTGTGACACGGGTGTAGGTTTAAAAGAGATCTCTTAGTGACGTACGTCAACACTCACCTCCTCTGTTCAAGTTATTCTCCTTGCCCAGCCAAATTTGTCGAAAGAGGGTAGGACATTGTGAATAAAATAGGCCTTTGTATTCCAAGTAATTATAACTCAAGCTGAGAGTAATAATTAATTCGTTTGCACAAATTAATTATCAGAGTTGTCTAGGTTAAGCGATAAGCAAAGTACAAGGTCTGCACCGCGCCACGCCAGAGCCTAGACTGCCAGCCAGTTGTAGACCCGCTCCTTTTATACAACTTAGAATGACTCAAGTAGTGGGGTGAGTGGGGGTATCGAACGATGCGCAGCCGCAAGAGGGCGTAGCTGGTGCACGTGCAGTTCACAGACTTCTTTCTAGTCGTGTACGATGACGCAGGCGCCGTCATATATATTAAAAAATAAAATATACCTATACATTACATTACATTACACAATAAAAATACACAAATAGTTCAAACATATAAATATATATACATATTATATTATATAAATAGTTGTAGTGCGAATATCGAGGGAAAAGTAGTCTATGTGCTATTTAAGACTAGAATAATTTGTTGCGGTGCATAGTTTTACCCAGATCAGTTCAGCGATCGTGCTGTGATTGCCCATCGCCTACAACAGAAATTTACCCATGGGAGAAGATAGTTTAAATATGCTAAGTATGACTATTACTATCTACTTAAGTATACTTTGCCTTGCGCCTTTCAATCTAAGCAGAGTTAATACTTCATACGTTTGTTATTAAATCTGTAACCTTACCTTTGTCTATTAGGGTATAATGATAAAGTTGCATGATTAATTTTTTGAATAAATAAAATAGGTAAATAATCTTATGTACATGCGAACTTCCCAATAAATCTGTTGTTAGACAATGGGAATTTTAATCCAACTTCAAAATTCTCAAGTCATTATTTATTGCAATTAAGGTAAACAAAAACAAATCAAACTTTACTTTATTTCTGAATATGCCGTTTCCAAGCACTCTTCGTTGGGATCAGCAGCGCCCTGGAAGGTTTCGCTACATATATCTATCTGCCAGATAGGAGCCTGGAGCTTAAGGTATTCACTACTGGTCACAGATAGTTAGGTTAATCTAAACTTACCATGCACTTTCTTTGAGAAGAATGTTTCGGCTGATTCAATCTCGTTCTTTTTTGGGCTTGCGATGTACTCGGCGGCTCCGTCCAGCTGGTTCAGCTCGGGAAACTGGGCGACGGACTGTTTGGCCTGGCTTTCACTGATGACTTCTGGAAAGAAAAATAAAAAAATTATAAGATAAAAGAAGATCAATTTTTGAAATTTATTTTTTGTCCGTATTTTCGTTCATGTTCTGGAATTAGATACACAACAGATTTTCATGTGCTTTAATACCTTGTGCAATTTCGAGATAAAATAAAATACGTTAAATATATAAAATATTATATACGTTAAATACATAAATTTAATAAAATATTAAAATATAAGTTAATTTAATAAAATACAGAGTCCTGTCGACATCATTGTCTTCAAAGTGTATTGGGACAACGAATATTCGTCGTCCCGCTTTATGGTTTTGCTCTTTTCGTTTCTACATATAAATCACGTCTCCGTACCTATTTGTAACAATTTTTTGGTATTTAATGCATTGATAACACATATTCTCTATCACGGTATAATAACTTTATTGGTTAAAGTATTTTCCTACATAGAAAAGTCTTTCCTAATATCTTTTTATTTCTCAAACCTTTTCATAATACCCAGCCAAGACCTTGGTAAAACATTGTGGTTTAAGCCTTTGCTCTTTTCAATACTTTGTGCAGTAATTTGTCACTCGATCTCGGAAGAGAAAACTTCGTCTAATTGCTCTCGGAGCGAAAACATCGAACGCTGAATGCGAGCCGAAAATTTCATATTTCCTAAAACAGCCGTCGGAAACGGCTAACCCCTCCCTACCCCCTCGTCACTTGGAGCTGTAAAATCCGTACAATTTGAGCTCTCTCTACTCTTATCGTATACCTATATACTTATCGATTTATTGCAAACACAAGTTCGTGTTTTAAAAAGTCAAGCAAATCGTCAGCAAGCTTCAATAGATCTTATTCCGTGAATGTATAAAGCGTATTTTTGTTTGTCAACGAGTAGGCGAATGAGACGTTTCGGTTCGAGGCGGTGTGGAAAAATGCCGTCTTGTAGGCACGCTGCCCCTCCCCGGGCGACATTTTTACAAGTGGGGGAGAGGGAGGCCACCCGGACGCTCCCGTCATTTCGTTGTCATCCAGGGGCTCCTTTTTGCGCGATCACGGCGCGAGCGTCGGCGTCGACAATACTGTTCAGTATTTTTATTCTTTCCGAGAAGAAAATGCGAAAAAAACTCGTAGAAAATCATGAACAATGCCGCCCTTGGGCGAGATTACCGCCATCAGAAAATGAATGCTTTGTTAGATCCGTCCACGGGGATGTTTTCAGTTGTTACATTAGACTTGTCATTTCCATTAGAGGGTCCAGATGTCGCCGCCGACAGCCGCCGACAGCCGCCAAACCAGCCTCTTTATTTGCGTTCCAATTATGAAAGTGCTTCGTTACAATTACTTATATAACGGCGAGGAAACATTGCTTCTGCTTACCGATTGGGAAATACATAATTACTCTAATGGGATGCGCTTGTTGTTTGAAAACTCAAGAAGATCTTTGAATTGAATATTTCTGAATATTGTAATTCTCTGACTAAATATGTCAACTATAGATCTTTAAAAGTGAAGAGTTTTACTATACATTTCAAATTAGTAAAATAAAAAACAGTACCAGTTATTTGGAATTACTTCAACAAAGATCTATCTGACAGTATCTATTCGAATCACGAACCTACTTGTATAACTAATACTCGTATCATAAATATATTGTACCTACTCGTAGGATATCCTCTTTAGTCGGGAGAAATAAAAATTTTTAACAAAAAATAGAACCGACTCAAAACGCACTAAAAAGTAAAAAATAACTGTGTCATTTAGTTGCTGTAATTTACTTAAGCATATCTATGAATTCGGTGCCAGCAAGTTTAAGGAACATTTATTTAACGTAGTAAAGCAGTTTGTGGGTTCTAGGTAATGTCCTTAAAGTAGAAACCTTGGCTGGCACCGACTCCTAGATATGTTTAAGTAAATTAAAGCAACTAAATGACACAGTTACTTTTTACTTTTAAATTTTAAATTTTTATTTTAAAATTAAAAATTTTTATTTCTTACTTTTTAGTGATTTATCGCCACGTAACATACTCGTACTATACTGTCATAGTATATTATGAGGCACTTGTAGCCAAAAAGCTTACATAAAAACCGAAATCGCTGCAAGTGTGCCTATAAAATTTGAAGAGTTCCTTTAATTTTCCCAGAATATCATCATCAGATCCTAACATGATGACAATGGGACATCTTGGAAGTGTGCCCTTTCTAATAAAAAAGAATTACCAAAATCGGACAACTCTGTAAAAAGTTATGCGTGGTCATACATAAAAAAAAATATATCCAAGAAACACTTATCAACAGTGACAGAAGATCAGTGATAATATTCATTTATGTTCCGAAAACTAGATTCGTTTATGATATTAAAATAGATCCTGTTAACTTTGACTATCACTTTTTTATTATTATTTTATTTTACTTAAATTTCGTAGAATTAAAGTAATAATTCTTTATAATATCTAAGTACTTTAATGATTATTCATCTAATAATCCGTAAACAGGCCTACTTACGAAGTTCATACCAAAATAACTTTCTAACTATAGAAAAGAAAATATGTATGGAGATATAGAGAATAGTAGAGTTAACATCTAGAGTCGATCTCCGGTTTTGGAGTGAAACTTACATACAGTATTCTGTCAGGTCTGTATGGATACGTCGGTATTTGCGAAGAATATCTCCGTGGCGCAGTGGTATGCGCGGTGGATTTATAAGACGGAGGTCCTAGGTTCAATTCCCGGCATGGCAGATTGAGATTTTTCTTGGTCTGGCTGGTGGGAGGCTTTCGCCGTGGCTAGTTACCACACTACCGCCAAGCGATTTAGCGTTCCGGTACGATGTCGTGTAGAATCCGATTGGGGTATGGATTTCACCCTACTCCTAACAAGTTAGCCCGCTTCCATCTTAGACTGCATCATCACTTAACATCAGGATAGCAGTCAAGGGCCAACTTGTAGTCGATAAAAAAAAATAGCGAAATAAACAATTTATTCATTGTTCTAAATATAGAAGTATTAATCTTCAGGCACTAGCGCGTAGCAAATATTTCTATTAAACCCACAAAAAAAAACAAACGAAACTATATAGTAAAAAAGCTTAATTCATCATGTAAGACAATACGGCCTTTTCGGTAAGGGCTACAAAAAGAGGAGTTCAAATCAAAAAAGGAGTGACTGCGGCCGACCTCAAAGTAGTGAAGGCTAGTTTGAAAGGGCGGACGTATAAAGGCGGTGTAACGCGATGCCCTTACAAGTCGGTAGCCCGCAAAGCTTTGTCTTTCGCCGCGCATCACTGCCAATTATGTTAGCTTTAGGTAGAGGTGTTCCAGTTTTTGAGCGGTGATAGCCTTCTCAACCGACTAGCTACGGGACAAAATTATCATTTTGCCTAAAACTAATCTCTTGCATAGGTAGTATTCGACCGCGACTCCAGACGAAAGCTGATGGTCTTATTGATGTTAAGTAGAATTTAATGATCTAAACAGCGCAATATTTTGTCTGTTCGTCCCCGTCAATGTGAGGCATAAATTATGAAAAAAAAAACTATATAGGTACCATAAACCGGAACGCACTATAGCGCGTCCCAAGTATTATCATTATGAAACGACACCACACTGGAATGCGCAATATTAGCCCTCTCACTATTTGGACTAACAACTTAGAGCTACAGAAAACTGTTGAATTCTGGTGGCGCAGGATTGTTGAATGAAACTCCTTATAGAAGGCCAGAAAAGCAAATGCTCTTTATCCAGTTACCAATTATCCATTCTTTACAATTACTATACTGACACAAAATAGCCTCTTTCTTATCAGATGTCACAATCATTCCTAATAAAGTCTTAACTAATGATACTTCGCGTTTCCTCAGTCTGGTTATAAATAAACCGGCCGCGTGTGTAGAAAATCATTTTTACTGGCGATCGCTCCATAAAAGTTTCCACAATTTCCTTTACACAAAGCAATTGCAACGGTGCCATCCGCTCGTAAATTGGTAAGGCAAAAGTATAAATTCACAATTCGATGTCAAGATAGTTAAAAATTATAACATTGTAAACAGTGACTAACGACGTATAAAAACGGCCGGAAAGATTTACAGTTACGTCCAAAAGCATTTGTTCTTCGCGACACGCGAATTACGTTTTTATAGGAATCTCTGCGGGCGCGTGTCCATTGTTGGGGATCACGTCAAATTCTTCCGTGTCGCTTACAGTGGGCAATCGGATAACCACCAGCGTTTTGCGAGCGTCAGCGTTCCTTTAACGTCTCCGTTTCCGCATACAATCGGAGAAAAAATAAACTCCGGCAAGAAACACTACTCGAAGAAAATAACGTAAAAAAATAAGAAATTATCATCTTCACTTTTACGAAAATCGATTACAAGAAAGTGAATATTTCGCACTGTACTCTGATAGTATTAAAAATAACGAATCAGAATTTTATAAATATTTGCGAATGCCAGAAACTACATACGGAAGCGAGGCTTGTTATAACTTTGAAATAAGAACAAGAATACATTTCAATTTGTCAAATAGGTTGTTAAAAATGTACGTAATTGTACTTGTTGTCAATAAACGCAACGTCTACGCTTCACAGACGTTGAAGGAACGCTGATTCGCAAAACGCTAGTGGAATAGGGATCTAACATAGCGAGGGTGTGTAATGAGCACACATTTGCCATTTTATAAAACTGAATGTTGGTCAGCCCATGTTTCTACCAACAGTAAGGATGACTGGCAACTAAGGAGTTTGTACATGGCGTCTTTAGGTAGCATGTTTCAAAAGTCAAGATAAAATTTGATCGTCACTTAGCTTCGTGATAACCTTACGCCGGACACTGTTGGAGATATAACCTGAGCGTCCAGTATGGGTCGAACCTAACATATACATCCTTTCCTAATATTTCATATCAATTAGGCTTCTACAAAATTTTAAGCCGCATAGTAAATCCACCGGCAACCGAATTTTTGAGAAAGAAATACAGCAATGTTGATTAGATGTCAGTGCCACAAAGCATCATTGTTAGATAGTTAATATTGTCCCTGACAGGCTCTGTAACAAACCTAGGTACTGCTAAAAAGAACAATTATAATGAAATCGGTGTGCTTATTACAATTACAATACCATTCACGTAGTTTTAGTAAAGTTTTAGTTTCAGTACAGTTAACAGGTCTAAAGTCGTGCGACAATGCGAACGCGTTGTAATTTTCGTGTTTAATAAACGTTATCGGAAAGCGGAGCGATCCGTTTGGTATCGTGTCGAGCGCGATAACCCTTTATCTGATGGGGGTAGCGCGTGACGTCGCCGCGCCGCCATTTCATTACCACAATGTTGCCAGAAAAATACATCTACGCTCCTCGCGCTTGCTAAAGCTTTGTCTATAAAAATGTTATGGTAATTGATGTGAACGACTGCCGCGTTGTACTAGTGGTGTATGTGCCTTCGCGGGATCCTGGGTTCGAATCCTGGGTTTTTCTTCTAAGAAATTATCAGTAAATTCTACGACCCGGATGGGGTAGTTGATGGTATTACATCTCCGTGCTTTGGAGAACACGTAAAGCCTTTGGTCCGGCCACTATAAACATTATCTCTAAATCCGCCAACCTGTACTGCCATTTAATGGAATGGATACTTGCAACTTTCTTTGTTTCTTATGTTGTCAGCCTGTTAGCAAAATTGAATAAATAATTAAATATTGAATTCATCGTAAATTTTTGCATATTTGGTGAAAAGTAAACAACAACAAACTGTTATTCTATGTGTGTCCTGCAACTGTAAAAGTATCCATATAGATAGAGTGACTTCTCAACGTAATAGAAATAAATAAAATAATATAGAATAAAAAACCCAGTAGCTGGTGATACTACAAAGGTTATATCACTTGTATATTCCAGCCGTATCACGTGCGATCTGAGGTTGCTACACCTACTTGCAGAAGCGCGCCGCGTCACACATACGTATCAGCACATAGGCGACAGATAGACACTCGCGCGCATTATGTATGACCGCCTCAGAGGATACGCCGATGTTATCTGCGATTCAGCAGAAGGATGCGATTGCAAATCACACCGAGCCACCGACTATCCCGCTATAAATCATTCATGGACGTCTCTCGCTAATGGAATAAGCGAATTGAATATTTAGCGCAGCCTAGACGGTGCAACGGTAAAATGGCGGCGCGAAACAAAGGAGGTAGAGAATAGGCGTAGGTATAAATAAGCATTGAAAACAATCTTTTCTTTTATTAAATATACAAATTTTCCTATTATACATTTTTAAATAAATGAAGAATATAGAGCGTTTAATCATACGTTCATAAAAATATTTTAGGGCCAAATTAAATTGAAATAAATATTTAAATTAAATATTACCATAATCTTGAGCAATTGTTGTGAGTTGCACTAGTTATATAGTTTTGTTCTTAGACTATACAAAGATGAGATATGTCTTATTCAGAAGTCACATTACTTATATTTATTTAAGTACCTATTTTATTCCTACTTTTGTTGTCAATAATTTACGTAACATCAGAACTCATAGTGGTATATATGTATAGTAAATACTTATTAACAACGCTTAATAGAAGTTTAGTACAAAAAAGGGAAATTGATAACCGATAATTTCAACACAATACGGAACCGGCGCAATTGAACAGAACAAAAACGGTCCGTATCTGCCGAAAACGGCATAAAGGTAAGGAAATAGCCAGTTTCGGGGCGGGCACAAAGGGAATAATGTTAGACCACAATGGCGTTCCTGTACCGGGGGCCGGCGGCCTGGAGTTGGATAAAAAACGGATGTGTCAATAATTAACTGTGTGATTCGGGCCCCGACGCCGCCGGGGGCCATCGATTGCGCGCCCGGTTTTTTAATAACGTACACGTATCGCTAGCCGGGGAGATGGCGGCTGTTTCGCGAGCTCTGTGGTGACAGTATTGACTTAACAACGCAATTCAACATTGTAGAGTCAGCATCTCCTGGGATGCTTCGGTTTCGGAGTGAAACGTACGAAGAGGAAGTTTTCTCGGGTCTGGGAGACGGTGTTCCCTAAATGTCAACGCGAAGCGATCGAGAAGGAGTTTTCGCCTAAAATAGCAAACAAATGAGAAATATGATTAACTTCCGCATTGTAACGATTGTTATGTTTCAATATTGTGCTGTGGTGTTTGGTCTATTTCTATATCTATTAATTAAGCAATATCCCCAAGTTGATAAATGCAAAATGCTAAGTTCAGATCAGATGGTAATAAAAACTTATGATATCGATAGCTTAACGTGCTCTCTGTGGCATTTACTATACAAAACTTTCTAACTCCTGCCAACTACTGAGAATTTCTTGAAAGAATAAAATACCTAATCAATACTTCAAAACCCGGATTCAAGTGTCTAGCTCAGGACCTCATCAGCAGCCAAACCACAGTACCAATCTTTATAAAGGTCAACTCCTGTCTGGAATGCTAATTCCAATAATCCAAAACCAGGCGCCATCTCTTGGGCTATAATAACGTACATGTATTGTGTCGTTTGGACAAAAGAGGTACTCGTCGTGTTTTCATAGCGCACGCTGGGGTGAAAAATATTACACCCCCGGGCGGCGATGTGAGAGCGCGCCGCCTAACGCCATGTGCTGAATGTTGGGATACATTTGAATTGCTCATACGCATTAGCATACTATTTACATTCTGATACCGCTGGAGGCGCTGGTGGTACATACTCGTAGACGTAAGACTATTGTACGTTACGTGTTTGTCTGACGATGTATTTGTTTGCTATTTTTCGCGAAAACTCCAGAAAACAGACCCAGAACAGACAAAATATATTTTACAAACAGTCTCAGGTGCTATTGACTCTACAATGTTAAAATCCACTGACAAGTCAAGACAAACACCAAAGAGCTTGAGTTGCGTTCAAATGCGTAGGTAATCAATACGTAAATTCATCGTATTCATGAAGTGACTTTTCTAATGAAGGTCGGCCATCATTCTGGCAACTTAAAATATTGACACACCAGCCCTGAACAGTGACCGAATGCTTTTATTGAACCACTGGCGAAGGTTTATCAGCCTGGATGTTTTTCTCCTAACCACGCTCCGTTTGCACTGTATCTTGCCCTGGATGATTAATTGCAGTAGGCCATATATTTTCGTATTTTATTGATGCTGAACTAGAGATTGAGGGTCAGATTAAACTGTACTATTTTAAAATAATATAGTATCTGATAGAGAATTTAATATTAAAGTTCGTTCGGTGGAATGTTTTGACATTGTCTTCTAAAATAATGAACTCAAAGCGTACCTTGCCGGGAGCAGTGTTTTGGTCTTAAAGCATGCAGTCATTGACATATTAATACTATGGACTTCGGGTCAGCGATAAAAAGTGTCCGAACCAAAAGTAAGCCAAAACGCGAAATGACTTCCAATCGCAATTCAGTCTCATATTAGCTGACTGACAGAATACACGTCAATAATGCCGTAATGTGTTATGAAAAACTTGTAGGAACTACCCGAGTAAGGTGAGAAAAGAAGACGGTGTACCATATTTTCAGTAAGTAAATATTTACTGATGATTTTAAAGTATTATTTTGCTTTGAAACAGGCTATTTTATTAAAATTTTAATAAACTATAGAAACGAATTGCATAACCAACCAAAATGAACACAAGTATCTATCTGTCCTTTTCCCATACGCTACCCGCGTATAGGATTGAAGGAGTGCAATATATTTATCTAATTAACCACATTTAGTTCGGATCTGCCGTGAGCAATAGAATGTTTTAGAACAACGACTGCATAGAGTTATTTTGTTGTTTAACATTTGAATTATTTACTTACTTAATTTTTGAATTAAAATAATTAGATTATTTTCAATTCAAAAATTTTTATTTATTATGTCAACTTTTATTTTTTATGTCATGAATATTAATCAAATATCTTTGACCATAATGGTATATTAATTTGATAACTATAAGAATTATCTACATGAAATTAGGAACAGTTATTTAAAAAAGTGATCTAACGTCATTGAAGTAAAAAAATATATTTTCAGTTTAAATAAAAAGAGGAAAATATCGAGAACTTGAAATTTCAAAGTAAAGAACTATATCGAGTGGCATATCATTTTGTACATTTGTGGATTTGATTTGTAATTAAATATTATTATAACTAATTATTATTTTATACAAGATAATTACAACAATTATTATTTGGTACAAGATTTATCCCAGCATATAGAGGTCAGGGATATGTAAATATAAATTAAAATTTGTTGTAAATATAATATTTAAATATAAGATGCCAAAAAAATTTGAAAGCTACCGACTCCACACCATTTATGTTGTCCTATTTTCACGAGAAGCTGTCATGTCAAAAAAAGGCTGCCATGGCAACCGTCAATCGAGCTGATTACTTATTGCATGCAATTAGACCGTTGCAAATTAGACTGTATAACAATACGATAAGACATACATTACAATGTTATTTTGTGTATAAAAACATAAATACATCCTAGTGTGTATAAAATATCTTGGGACACTTTTGACGTAAATTTTGCATTAGACCCGAAGTCCATAGTATTAATATGTCAATGCATGCAGTTATTTTAATAAAAAGTTTATTGCAAAAGGTTTATTAGTAATTATATGACAGTGTGCGCTAGAGAACGTCCCAGGACATTATATAGGAAGGACGTAACACTATAAACACGCTTATCTTCACAGCTTAGCCGCAATGTAGTGATTGCTTTATTAAATTATCTACTTAGTAAGCTGACTTCGATACTAATTACGGCTGGCAAAATTAGGAACTTATTTTAGTAAACTTGCTTACATATGGACATATGGTATGAGCAACACACTGGCTGGTTAGTAATATAAAGAGGTAAATTAGTGATAAAGAGGTAGGTACTATAAACGCGCGATAACAATACCGCGTGGGCACAAATAACGCAAAATCGTAATAGATATTTATAGAATAAAATCCTTTTAATAAACGTGCTCATGCTTAAATGAGCAACAAGCTCTAATTCGTCATTGTATTGTGTTTAAAAATATCGCAAGAAGAATAGATATAACTGCATATATCCACGGCATTGAAACAGTGCTGATCCGTCGGATACATAGGCGATAAGTTAGCGCAATCCCGACGCAATCGCAGCGAATCCCCCACGCACAATTTGAACCCCCCCAAGGACCAGGAAATTCATCTCGCTAATCCACCGGCCCGCTGTGAATAGTAAAAGTGATGGCTCTATTCATTCCAAGGGAGACCTCCCCTCGCGGGTCTCGGGAGAGCCGCCGGCTGGGGGCAGAGGGGGGTAGAGAAAGCGCTAAAATTTAATAAAGCCCGGCTCGTCGGAACTATGGACAGCCCTTGTGATTAATTACGCACAAGAAGCTACGTAATGATACCTACTCGTGCCTTCTGCATGAAATTAGGGCCGAGGGTACTCTATCTATTATTCAAAGAATAATCCGGCGTGTTTATGATGCTTTTTAATTTGTATTGAATAATTTAGTGCGGCAATTAGCGGCATATGGTGTTATCTAAGTTTGCGTTGGAAAATTTAGTTTGGGCGTTTAATTCACGCATATTGCTTACGTAATAATATTATGAGATATTTCAATGGTTTTAACATTAATTAAATATAACCGTAATTATAAAAATTTTTGGCCCCCGTTACGCAGTGGTATGCGCAGTAGATTTATAGGATGGAGGTCTCGGATTCCTAAACCACGGAGTTTCAGATACGATTAGGTATATCTGTCTATGGCTAAGTTTAAAAAAAATGATCCGACGTTATACATACGTACATAGCATCACGCCTCGTTCCCATAGGGGTAGGCAGAGACTACACCCTTCCATTTGCCACGGTCCTTGCATTCTTCTGTAGCTTCTTCCACTCTTATTAATCCTTTCATACAAGTTCGTCGGTTTAGGGTACTCTTGACCTGACCATTATTTAAAATATCCTGAATTTGGTCCAGGTACATTCGCCTAGACCTTCCCCTTCTAACATTTCCATTCACCCTCGCCTCATAAATCTCATTTGTTAATCTTCTGTCACCTATCTCTCTACATGCTTAAACCATCGAAGCATCCCTTTCTCAATTTTAGTCACTACATCTTCTTTTACACCACATTAATTATAATTAAAATAACTGAATAGTTTTCGCGTATCCATAGCGTTTTTACGTAAATGCGTCGTAAGTTCGACTGTCCCGAGGGGTTGTCAAGGAGGGTTCACAGTGACGTCACTTATATGTATTTGTGTACTTCTCGATCTTACCTCTCAACTATCATCGTTTCCCGAATACATATTTAAGTATACGTATAATTGTATAACGTAATAAATTAAAAGAAAATACTTTTTTAAGAGAAGCTGTTATTTAAACGCTTTAAAGAGAAGAGAATAATTTTTTCCTTAAAAATATTAACTATCAACTTATAAGCTCATTATATACAATTTATATGATCATATTAGTTGTCGCGCGATTTTTAACCCGCCAGTACTCGCGCTTCATTTTGGGACACCAACAGTCGCGTGCGGGTCGATAGGACCCAGATACTATATAGATGATTTAAATTACAAGACACATATTTTTATATAATGTAATGTATTTGTTTTATATTTAACAATAAAACAAGTAGTATAATTTGACATTTTAATTAATTTTACTTGAAAAATCAACTTTACCTCAACTACTAAAAATATGCTAGTGTCATGATTTTTAAAAAAGTACTCGAAGTTTTTACTCTTTGGCATGTTAGTTTATGAAAATAGTTAATCTGTGAAAAGAGAATGACTGGTCGCGTGTGATTGGTTATGGCGGATCACACCACTTATTGTTAAACCAATAGTGACGATTCCCTCCAAGAACGATTTTTAATGGAGGAATCGGTGTCGAGATAAAAATAGAAAAATTAGGAGGACATTCATTCTGTCCTTGGTGTTGAAGAAAGTAGATCCTAGAATATTAGTATAACACGAAAGCTGTATTGAGAAAAATAGCAACTGTATTGAAACAATAGTAATATAAGGAGGAAATAAACTGATTGTTCTGGCCGTTGGAGTATTATTTACTACAAGTCAGAAGCGGCAAGGAATCCGCCCACTATTTATGGTATGTAATCTATTTTTGAACAATTTTGTGATATATGTAAATAAAACCTACCTACGATAAAGAAAAAGAGAAATTCGCAAGCATCGGGCTAGGTATTATAAGCAAATGGTTTCAAGTTATGAAAATTGTCCTAATTTTACACGAATTAACTGTAGAACAACTATTACTAATAAATTCGAAATAAATTTGCCTGCTCTATGACAATATAATGTCAGTTACCTTCTATTTGATAATGGTAGTTAAGAATAATATAAAATACTACCTTCAATTAATCAATAAAGACATTGTTACCTACAATTTTTCTGTTACTGAAGTGTTAATTATAATCAGTTAAATGCTTAGCCAGCTAGATTCGGTGGTGGTGGTTGGTGGTTGGCTCATTGGTAATATTTAGTGACTTTTTTGCTTTAGATACATTAACAAATAAACTTTGTGACGAAGTATTATTTATTATTGTTTTAAATACCTGCATTAGCAAGATTTAGTTTCTCGTTTAATTGTTTTATTTTACTAGCCATTTAATGAGGAATAATAAATCACATCCCTCAATATAAAATATAATTATAATTACTCAATATTGGAGATCAATCTTATAGGTTACAATGCTTATTCATCATAAAGGGATTTAATCATGTATAATAATGTTATATAATATAATTATTAATACAAGTCATATTTAGAAATATATAATCAAATGGCCTTTTAACGGAGTTTTGTGTACTTGTGTAGTTACCCAAGTTAGTTAGTTATGTGTGGTGGTGGAAAACTGTGGTTATGTGTGCCACGATTATTAATGCAGTTATGTGTGCTGCTGGTAAACTGTGGTTATGTGTGCCACGATTATTAATGCAGTTATGTGTGCTGCTGGTAAACTGTGGTTATGTGTGCCACGATTATTAATGCAGTTATGTGTGCTGCTGGTAAACTGTGGTTATGTGTGCCACGTTTATTAATGCAGTTATGTGTGCTGCTGGTAAACTGTGGTTATGTGTGCCACGATTATTAATGCAGTTATGTGTGCTGCTGGTAAACTGTGGTTATGTGTGCCACGATTATTAATGCAGTTATGTGTGCGGCAGGTAAACTGTGGTTATGTGTGCCACGATTATTAATGCAGTTATGTGTGCTGCTGGTAAACTGTGGTTATGTGTGCCACGATTATTAATGCAGTTATGTGTGCTCAGCAAACTGTGGTTATGTGTGCCACGATTATTATTGCAGTTATGTGTGCTGCGGGTAAACTGTAGGTATAATTGGCCACGATTATTGATACTGGTAGGTAGGCAGCAACTAACGTAGTGTGTCATGTCAAACTGATACCTTAATTATACAGAGAGGATTTTTTAGGTTTTTTTTTATAACGATTTTAAAGCACAGAAAAATAGAAGAGAACCCCGTTTCCTGACAATAAATTACGTTTATTTGCTTATTTATCAAATATTATTATAAAAAAATAAAATTTAAAAAAAAAAATACCCTTCGTGACAAAGAGTTAGAATAAATTATTTATTTAAATTAGCTAACATTTAATTAGGACATATAAATATTTCGTGTTTCGCTTAACTAATATTGGTTTTGTGTTTTTTTTGGTTAAACGAGATCATGGAGGGAACCGGTCATGCGCCCATGCACTGCGGGGCGAAACGCATGAGAAGGCGAACTACACCGCCAGAGAGGCGTGCTCGCGTGGCACGTAAACGCTCCACGCAAGTGCAGTAGGTCATCGTTGAGGTCCGGTCCGGCCAAGGCTCCTCACTAAGGCTCCTGTACCCTGTGAGGCGCCGGGCCCATCGCCACTACCGACTGAGCTGCAATCGTAAGCTGCATTTAACTTTACAACAGACGAGAACCGTAGATGACTACCACTGCGTTGACACGTAAGCGCAGCTGCAGCACAAAGGATCCCATATAGAACCCAATGAACACCACCACAAAAAAATGAAATGAAGGGAAAATATTAAAATTAAAATTAAAATTAAAATTAAAATTAAAATTAAAATTAAAATTAAAATTAAAATTAAAATTAAAATTAAAATTAAAATTAAAATTAAAATTAAAATTAAAATTAAAATTAAAATTAAAATTAAAATTAAAATTAAAATTAAAATTAAAATTAAAATTAAATCTCTTTCCACATTATTTATTAGTAAAACAAGGCCTTTGAACTATAAAATTGTAATAAAAGTATATTTTCTTAAGGAACACTAATTTATATCTTTCTATTTTGTTATATTTCAATAGTTTTCTCGGATAATAACATTTTAGTGAAAATTATTAATTAGGAGGTATTTGAATAAATAAATAGAACCAAAACCAATTTCAATTATTTGTTTAAATTTAAATTTAATATATTTCTTATTGCAATGACTCTACCACCGTTTCGGAAATGCAGACCTTGTTGAGAAGACAAACGGCAAATATAAATAATTAAACTCTCAAATAAAAATTGTTCCCCTAAGAACAACCGTTACTCTTTTTCTTTTATATGAATATTTCAATATACGTATTACAAATATGGATACAAAATAATATTACAAATACTAAAAATAAGAATAGGGAATTACATTATAAAATATACTTAGCTTTTGTACAACACTGATAAACACTAGTTATTTCGCAGATAGAGAAATATACTGAACTGGGCGCTAAAAGTAACTCTTTTATAACAAACAAGCCAAAATGACCACTGTCGGAAATCTACCCACATTTGAGTTTACATCTACAATTTGAATCTACATTATGTCTCTCTATAAATCAATATTAATCTTATAATTATAATCTTGGTTTCACATAAATTATAAATTGTTTCACGACTTTAACGTTACCCGACAGTGGTGTCATCACGTAGTATTCTTTAATTTTATTTACGCTAAGGTGCTTTAATTGTATCGATACATTTCTTAAATAATATATTAAGAATTGTTTTAATAACAATAACAACGAAACCAGGCATAATGGTAAAAATTACTAACAGTAACTAAGTTTCAATACGGATATTCTGCAATTTGTCAAAAATAGTCTAAGTAAAATATTCTATAATAATTTATTACTGTAAAACACAATTAAACGTAATTAATTTATTCGTAATTCATTGATGATGTTAAAACAATTTAAAATAGACATAAATTACTAAAAGTGGCTAACTTTCATTAGAGAAATGTTGCTAGTTTTCACAAATTGTCTAATTCAAATATTCTACAACTATTTAATACTGTAAAACACAAGGAAACGTTATTAATTTATTTGTAATTTATTAATGATGTTAAAACAATTTAAAATACAGATAAATTACTTAAAGTGGCTATGTTTCATTAGAGAAATGTTGCTATTGCTCAAAAATTGTCTAATTAAAATATTCTACAACTGTTTAATACTGTAAAACACAAGTAAACGTTATTAATTTATTTGTAATTTATTATTGATGTTAAAACAATTTAAATAGAGATAAATTACTTAAAGTGGCTATGTTTCATTAGAGAAGTATTGCTTTTGCTCAAAAATTGTCTAATTAAAATATTCTACAACTGTTTAATACTGTAAAACACAAGTAAACGTTATTAATTTATTTGTAATTTATTATTGATGTTAAAACAATTTTAAAATACAGATAAATTACTAAGTGGTAATTTTGATTACGGATATGTCGAAATTTATGAAACATGCACATAAGAATACTAATCTTTATCTTTACTCATTTATTTTAAATAATTTGCTATAATAAAAATAATCTATCACAAGCATTAAATTGTAAAAGACTTGAGGATTTATTAGTTTTCCTAAATACTCAGCGACTAAATAATGATATGAGTATATTTGTTAGAAGGCATAATGAAGGAACCCAATTTAGACATTCAGCTAATAATAATGATACTTACTGCTTCAATTGCCGTACTAGAAATCATTTTTATCAGAAATGTCCTGTACCTCTAATAAAGTGCCAAAAGTGTTTAAAAGTTGGTCATGATTCTATCACATGTGAACTTAGTGTTCACCTTATCCCCGCCAGGTAACCGAATTTAAAGCGAACCAAGAAACTTTAAATACTCTTGCGATAAGTACTAGGTACTATAAAAAGGCCAGTAAAAACGTTAACAACTACCTTGCTTTTATTAATTTTAGTAGTGAGTGTACGTTGCTTCATGAATCAATAACTTAATTTAATTAATGAGCTAACTTTAATAAAAGGTTTTGATAATTATTCGGTATCTCCTTTGGACAAAAGCCGTCATTTTACTATATTCGTAATAAAAAAAGGCACACATCGACTCATTAAGCTGTAACTCTTAAGTTGACCAGTGTAGATGTTGAGTCTTCTTAGTATATTATATATATATATTTTGTATAGGTAATATCATAGTTTAATTGTCTTCTATGTAATATTTGTACACAAAATTGAATTTGCAATTATCGAAAACCTGGAAATGAAATAAAAGATATTAAAAGGAATTTTACTATAATTTGTTTAAGAAAGTAAAAAAAAAAATTGTTTTGTAGTCCACGTGATACCCAGTTTTAATTATGTAAAGCTAACCATGATGACTAATCATTAAAAAAAAATCAAGGAGTATATTGGTTTCCTAAATTACGCAGATTTTAAAAAATATATATGTTTGATTTCGTATTCAGTGTGCATACCACAAACATTCTAGTGCTAAGCGGAAGAAGATAACTGGAACTATTATAATAAGGGTTATAGTACAAAATTACTGTCTAAGTTCATAGATTCTTATGGAATCGATCAAGTTATAGATAATGATACATATAAAATATTTATATTCTGCATTTTATATTCAATATTTCTGGGTTTTATAGGAAAAGAAATAAACCGTTTCAGATTATTATTACAGCAAAATTATTGAAGCCCTGAGATTAGACAAAACTGAAATTAGATTAATCAACCAAATGTCATGATTCTGAAGAATTCAATTAGTACTTTATTATATGTTATTACAGTTATTTTATTTTTATTATAGTTATAATACTTGTATAACAATAGATAATAACTTACCCTACTACTCTGTAATAATAATTTAATAATAATAAATAGGTAGGATTTAAATGAATAGCATTTAGCGAAAAAAGATTCTTTGATATCATATAACAATTTTATAGATTATTAGATAATTTTAATTGTTATAAGAAGTGTATAGTATAGTAATATATTTGGTATAAGAACAGATAATATGTGAATTGTGTGTTTACTTGCTGTAATTTATTATTGAGGAATTAATTTACAATAACTGTAAATAAATAAGATTCAAGTAATAGTAATCAGCTTAGAACATTGTATGTTCTACATTATCGAAGTTAATACGTTTCACAGATTAATTATATAATTATACCTATTTTTGTGCACCGGGAGGTTGCACAAAGGCGGATGGCCGAATGTCATGATTTTTAAAAAAGTACTCGAAGTTTTTACTCTTTGGCATGTTAGTTTATGAAAATAGTTAATCTGTGAAAAGAGAATGACTGGTCGCGTGTGATTGGTTATGGCGGATCACACCACTTATTGTTAAACCAATAGTGACGATTCCCTCCAAGAACGATTTTTAATGGAGGAATCGGTGTCGAGATAAAAATAGAAAAATTAGGAGGACATTCATTCTGTCCTTGGTGTTGAAGAAAGTAGATCCTAGAATATTAGTATAACACGAAAGCTGTATTGAGAAAAATAGCAACTGTATTGAAACAATAGTAATATAAGGAGGAAATAAACTGATTGTTCTGGCCGTTGGAGTATTATTTACTACACTAGAAAAAAGTAACTTTTAACACTTCACTTTAGAAAGCTTAGGTAATTATTTATTTTTATCAATAACCAACAACTATAATTATGTTTTTATAACAGTATATGAGTATCTTCGTATAAAAAATAAACTTATAAACTTATAACAATACTTTATAAAATATAGCTTATAACACTTTCTAATAATGTAACTTTCTACTGGTGAAAGAATTTTACAAATCAGGTAAGTAGTTTCGAAGATTAACCCCAACAGATACCTTTACAAACATACAACCTTACCAACATACAAAGTTACAAACTAACAAACTTTACCTCTTTATAATAAGTATAGATTCTAGAAATGCATTAAAAATATCTATTCTTCCAACTCGGTCCGCCATATTGTATTTAGAATGATGTCACACACCATATCATGCATTGTCATCCAAATTAAACGTGTATACAAAATTTCAGCTCAATCGGTTGAAGGTATCTACTTCAAAATTGAGTTCAAAGATTACACCCGAACAAACATACTTACAATGCAAGTTAAATAAAAGCTTTTAATAAAAACAATAAAGTTTGTACGTATGGGTGGATGGAGGTTTGTTACACTTTCACACAAAAACTACTGATTGGATTTTGATGAAACTATACACAATAATATAGCTAACATCAGAATAACACATAGGCCACATTTTATCCCGAACTATCTACGGGAACGAGTACTCCGCGGGTAAAACCGCGTGTGTCTTCTAGTTTTCTATATACACGTATATTTTAAAGGTTGTTTTTTAAAGAATATCATCATTATCATTATCAGCCTATTAAAGGCCCACTACAGGGCCAGGCCTCCCTCCTTATAGGAGAGGGGATATGGAGCGTACACCCACCACGCTGCTCCAATGCGGGTTGGCGGGCTTAGGGTGATGTGATGTTTCATTTATTAACGATCACTATCAGATGTTGATGACAGTGACCGGAACCGACGGCTTAACGTGCTTTCCGAGGCACGGGGGTGTAACACAACCAACTTCCAGACTCTTAGAATGTACATAACATTTCTTCCATGATTCGAATTATTCCAGAATTATTCCATGACCCGACCCAGGGATCAAACCCAGGACCTCGTGATCGAAACCACATAGGCTAACCACTAGACCAACGAGACAAGAATATACAAAGGTATTCTTTCAGAAAGAAAACCATATACAACGATATTAGTTAAATATTTGTATGGGGATCACATAGTACCTACATTTTTATATTAGTGTTTTGATCCTTGAACCCAGCGGTCCTGACTGTGTTATTGAGTGGGACGCCAAAGGATCGTTATTGTAACTTTAATGTACTGCCTTCTTATATAATACATACAGATCTCTTATCTACACTATCTCTTATCTAATTTCTTATGTAAGAGATTCTTAATATGGATCTGTTAACTTCCAAATCAGCCCGCTACTGTCTGACTGCATCGACACTAGTTTTCTATTAGTATCATTTATTGTTGTGCAATAATTTGGGCGAACTTTCATACAAAAATCAGCATTCTTCTATATATAATCCATATATTTCATGTCAATACAGCGGGCAAACTGCTGAACAAGAAAAAGAAGTGGGAGGCTTTCGCCGTGGCTAGTTACCACCCTACCGACAAAGACGTATCGCCAAGCGATTTAGCGTTCCGGTACGATGTCGTGTAGAAACCGAAAGGGGTGTGGATTTTCGTCCCACTCTTAACAAGTTAGTCCGCTTCCATCTTAGACTGCATCATCACTTAACATAATGTGTGATAGCAGTCAAGGGCCAACTTGTAGTCGATAAAAAAAAAACTTATTAATTATGTTCTCGTAGGTGTTAAATTCATATCTTCAACCCTCAAGTTTTATAATTTGTAGTTAATCGGCCAAAGAACATTTCCGAGCTAGTGAAATAAAAAAGGAATTACGTATAAACGTATGTGTAGATCTTGTGTCAGTAAAAAGTGAAGAGCGCAGACATCTTTCATGACAAAATACCTACAGATGTGAAGTAGCACGGATGCGTGCTCACCCTATGTTTGCATCGTCAAGTGGCACATAGCGCAGCAAGGTAGCGGTAGAAGCGGTAGGTAGAGGCAGGCAGCGGTAGGTAGAGGTAGGTAGAGCAACGACATCTTTTGTTGCCGGAGCGGAGTTCGTAATCCGCGCTCGTTCGAGTGTCTCGAGTGGCTCACATTCGCTCGCTCTCCATTCGTCGCGAAACCGTCACACTTCAGACCGCGCAAGGGACTTGGTTATACGCGTAAGCGTTGTCATAAACTTATAATATTAATTTTATTTACCGCCGAATATGAAATGAATAAAATAACCCAAAACCTGCCAACCTGCCAACCTTCCTAAAAGGACTGATCCATGGCCTTGTAGCAGTCTTAAGATAAATCGATCTGTTAAGATGAAAATCCCAAGTCAACCCGAATTACAAGACAAATGGAGTCTGTATTTGTCTGACGCTTTATTATTTTATTCTTAGTTCATTCTTGTTGATAGTGTGGACGCTTACCAGTTAAATATGTGAATCCTACCTATGTAATTGTTATCGTATAATATACTCTGTATTTTTAACCGACGAAAAAAAACGGAGGAGGTTCTCAACATATTTACAGAGTTGTCCGATTTTCATAATTCTTTTTTATTAGAAAGGGCATACATCCAAGGTGGTCCCATTATCATCATGTTAGGATCTGATGATGATATCCTGGGGAAATTGAAGGAACTCTTCAAATTTTGGAGGCACGCTTACAGCGATTTCGGTTTTTGTCTCGGTATCGGTAGCTTTTTGGCTACAAGTGCCGCATGACAGTATAGTACGAGTATGTCACGTGGCGATAAATCACTAAAAAGTAAAAAATAAAAATTTTAACAAAAAATAGAACCGACTCAAAACGCACTAAAAAGTAAAAAAAAACTGTGTCATTTGTAAAGTTGTAGTTGTTCAAAAAACTGTACTTTCACAATAAACTTAAAGTATTAATCGAGTTTAATTGCCTTTTCATCAATTCCTAATAACAAATTTTGTGCACGGTTACGATCTGAATTATGGATTGAATGTAAAAAGTTATTGTGATCTATTTCCAAAATAGCTCCAATCGATAAGGATTTATCTCGCCGCGTAGGTAATTGTAGGTATCCTCTGAATTTGTACTAGAGAGGTAATTAGCGGGCATATTCTCTCATCGTTAGAGTATAGGTATCTATTTAAAATAAATTACCGTTTAGCTGTCTGACATATATAAATTTATCTCTGCTAATTAAAGGTACTACTTACTTACTCCACGTCACAGGTAGTGGGGAGACGAAACGTAAACTTACTTACAATAAAGATATTTAATTATTTATAAGATAACTCATTGGCGAAAGAACTTATCAATGACACACAGATGCAGACGATTTTCCAATACACACGTAACCACCGCACTAGAACTCCATTCATCATCATCACCACTATCAGTCGATGGACATCTGCTGCTGACATAGCCCTCTTGTAAGGACGTTCAAAGAACACGGTCTGTACTGCCTGCATTCAGCGGCTCCCTAGACGCCGCTTGTTGTCGTCTGTCCAACTACAAGTAGTAGGGTGTCGACCAAAAGTGTACTTTCGGAACCCTAACATCCATTCGCTCTTATAAACATGTGTCTCTTTGCAGCACTATTTTTTCAACTTCGTATTTTAGTACTAAGAAAGCAGATATTCCGTACAAGTCAATTCCATTCTGCAATCCGCTCGAAGTCGATCTTAAGCCGCAGCCTCTTGGCGCGTATTCGCGAGACGTATCCTCGTAATTGGCGCTTGAGAGGCAATTAGCAGCCACTCGCCTCTGTCACCGCTCGCTCGAGCCCCGAGCTCTGTGAGTGCGCTACCTTACTGCCCCTCAGCCGCACAACACACACATAACTACCGCATTACTACTCACTATTCATTCAACTTCGTATTTTAGAACTAAGAAAGCAGATATTCCGTACAAGTCAATTCCATTCTGCAATCCGCTCGAAGTCGATCTTAAGCCGCAGCCTCTTGGCGCGTATTCGCGAGGCGTATCCTCGTAATTGGCGCTTGAGAGGCAATTAGCAGCCACTCGCCTCTGTCACCGCTCGCTCGAGCCCCGAGCTCTGTGAGTGCGCTACCTTACTGCCCCTCAGCCGCACAACACACACATAACTACCGCATTACTACTCACTATTCATTCAACTTCGTATTTTAGAACTAAGAAAGCAGATATTCCGTACAAGTCAATTCCATTCTGCAATCCGCTCGAAGTCGATCTTAAGCCGCAGCCTCTTGGCGCGTATTCGCGAGGCGTATCCTCGTAATTGGCGCTTGAGAGGCAATTAGCAGCCACTCGCCTCTGTCACCGCTCGCTCGAGCCCCGAGCTCTGTGAGTGCGCTACCTTACTGCCCCTCAGCCGCACAACACACACATAATTACCGCATTACTACTCACTATTCATTCAACTTCGTATTTTAGAACTAAGAAAGCAGATATTCCGTACAAGTCAATTCCATTCTGCAATCCGCTCGAAGTCGATCTTAAGCCGCAGCCTCTTGGCGCGTATTCGCGAGGCGTATCCTCGTAATTGGCGCTTGAGAGGCAATTAGCAGCCACTCGCCTCTGTCACCGCTCGCTCGAGCCCCGAGCTCTGTGAGTGCGCTACCTTACTGCCCCTCAGCCGCACAACACACACATAACTACCGCATTACTACTCACTATTCATTCAACTTCGTATTTTAGAACTAAGAAAGCAGATATTCCGTACAAGTCAATTCCATTCTGCAATCCGCTCGAAGTCGATCTTAAGCCGCAGCCTCTTGGCGCGTATTCGCGAGGCGTATCCTCGTAATTGGCGCTTGAGAGGCAATTAGCAGCCACTCGCCTCTGTCACCGCTCGCTCGAGCCCCGAGCTCTGTGAGTGCGCTACCTTACTGCCCCTCAGCCGCACAACACACACATAACTACCGCATTACTACTCACTATTCATTCAACTTCGTATTTTAGAACTAAGAAAGCAGATATTCCGTACAAGTCAATTCCATTCTGCAATCCGCTCGAAGTCGATCTTAAGCCGCAGCCTCTTGGCGCGTATTCGCGAGGCGTATCCTCGTAATTGGCGCTTGAGAGGCAATTAGCAGCCACTCGCCTCTGTCACCGCTCGCTCGAGCCCCGAGCTCTGTGAGTGCGCTACCTTACTGCCCCTCAGCCGCACAACACACACATAACTACCGCATTACTACTCACTATTCTTTCAACTTCGTATTTTGTTGAAGCGCAAATTTTTGTTAAATGTTTGCTGTTTGAAACTCTAAATTTCGAGTTAGGAGGAAAGCTTTTTGCCGGAAATTTTTTGAAGTCTCTTTATTCGTTGCTTGCGAAAAACTTATGCGACCTGAGCTTTTTATTGTGTAAAAATATTTCTGTTAATTTCAATGTAGTCCATATTTGTTTTTATTTCATAGCCAAAACTGTTCATAAACAGTGTATAAATCATTATTTATCAAACGCGCCCTACTGTTTTACATTATAAGAATTTTTAACAAAGAATAGAACCGACTCAAAACGCACTAAAAAGTAAAAGATAACTTCGTCATTTAGTTGCTTTAATTTACTTAAGCATATCTATGTAGTCGGTGGCAACCAAGTTTAAGGAACATTTAATTAACGTAGTAAAGCAGTTTGTGGGTTTTAGGTAATGTCATTAAAGTAGAAACCTTGGCTGGCACCGACTCATAGATACGCTTAAGTAAATTAAAGCAACCAAATGACGCAGTTATTTTTTACTTTTTAGTGCGTTTTGAGTCGGTTCTATTTTTTGTTAAAATTTTTTAAAAGAAATGCCAATTCATATGGTGTCCATTTTGAAACCCTCACAACATAAGGACTTTCCTTGCTTCTCCGTCGAGTAATTATTAGTCCGATCTGGCTGCTCACCTTTACGAGTTCAGAACTGCCACTTTCAAAAAACTTTAAGTTTCCTCTTCATGCTATCAAGTTCCTTAATACTCAAGCCATGTAATACTTTAGGGAAATAGTCACAGTTTTCCCTAAAAAGTTATTTTTAAGAAATTATCAGTCAAAAGTTGGCATAGATACGTACCAAATATACGAGTATGTTGCTGCGAAAGTGTTAGTAAGGTTGAGGTTCTAATTTATCATTTTAGACTTAATCAAATTTAAGTTAGTTTATAACGAAATATAGTCTTACTTACAAGCGTAGTTAAGTGAGACACTACTTCCAGTTCGAATAGCACGTTGTACTAAGAATATCTGTCAAAAATGGAGCAAGTACTCATTTTCCTCTACCATAGGTTCTAAAAGCAGATCAAAATATTCCCAACTTATTTCTTCACTGCCTATCTTTGCGTATATTTTAAAAATTAAAATACTGTTAAAAATTAAAATAAATAACTATTTATTTAAGATGTACTGTTTTTGACATAGCGATCACGACGAACTCACACGAAATTTAATTTAAATCGGTGAACCTAGTCAAAAGCTCACATACAAAAGAATTATATAGGTATAAATAAAGATATTTTTAATTAAGTGTATGAAAACAACACGATTCATCCTAACAAGTCCACATAAACCGTCTGTGTGTTGACACCGGTCTACATTCATAATCAAACGGCTAATGAACTGATTTCAACTGTGAAACAGGACTACAGTGTATTTATAATTCATGCGTGGTACATACAGATCGTTTGCGAGTTTCGGAGCTCAGTCGGCGGTATCAATAATTGAATTTTGGGATTGGGGGATCACTTCGGAGTCGGGTCCTAAACCCTCCCATTAATTGCTGGAATTAATTCGCCCCTCGTAATATAAAGACGTATAACAACAGGACGTCAACGAAACATTCGCTTATATATTTTTATAATATTGCCGATTTTTTATAAAATATTCATAATAACTTTATTGCATTAAACAAAAACAAGAAAGGTACAATACAACTTAGAGCTAAGTGAAAAAGCAAAGGGCGACTTTATCACTCATAATCATAATCATAATCATGTATTCATTAGAAAGTAGGTACATAATATGATGGATATTCTTAAATCTAATTCCCCTATACAATCTACCAATTATGGTGTATGAATATTACATATCACTAAAAGTGATCTCTTCCTTCTTACGTGTTTTAATACAAATGTTCACCTAATTATCAAGCTTTAGCAGTAAGCTTTACACATTGAGCTTAGGGACTTCATGATTTATTAGTATATAATTTAAGAACAGTGATATAAATAAATAAAAAAACATTTTTATAAAACAGTATCTACAACAACAACACTATTGGATTTAAAATCTTTTTTTTTTCAAAAATGACGAATGTTAAGAAATGTATGCCAAAAACATGTTTTGTAGGTAAGTGCATGATCTGATTTTTATTGCATTAAAATAAAAGTTTTGCTAAAGAAGTAAAAAAAAGCATTTTCACAAATGCTTAATTATTTTTACACGCGTGAGATTAATATTACGTCATGTTAACTTTCACCTTCTCGGGAATTTATGCAAAACTGAAAGTGTATTATGTTACAGGTAATATGCCTTCACGATGTGTGGCATAGCCCAGCTAGCAGAGGTAAATTATTAAGAGGCCGAAAATAGTCCAACACAGCGGATAGTTATATTTGTGTTGGTCGGTGTTTGCAGTGAACGGCACTCCTTATCTCGGCCCTCCGAGGGTGGCGAGGAGGGACTAATCGCAATCGATACCCGCTCCCTGATGACGCTGACTGTGATCCGCGCGTCCTTATCTGCGGTCGCCAAGTAAATACACTTGGCTTTTGTCTGTGGTTTAACTTAAGCAGTAATCGGTTTTAGTTTAAATTATATTATATTAATGTTAGGTAGGATGGATGGATGCTTATTATATGGATGGATGGATGCTTATTATATGGATGGATGTATGCTTATTTTTATAAGGTTTACTTGGCATTCAAGAAAGTGCTGCGTACTATATCTCAATTAAATTAAAATATTAATTTGGAAAGAGTTCCCGCGTGTAAGTTAATGTCTTGAATATGTTTTGTTTTTAATGAGCTTGCCAAAGAGTTCTGCGGAAAAGAAAAATATCCTAAAACAATCGCTGGATGAAGTCGCGGGCATCAGCCATTTATATTTTACAATTAGACAGAGAGTTTATCAATTTTCACTGAGTCATAAACGCTATAGAAAACTAAAAAAATGAAGATTCGAATCGATATGCCACGCGATCGCTATATAGCGATACAGGATATATTTCGGAGAGTGCTCTCAGGAGTTGTTTGACCTCGTTCCTCCTTCACCCTTTTATCACCGCACTGCAAGACACCGGCTGGGATTTCATCCCTATGTCGTTGATGTTCCCAGAACTCGTACGAAGCGTTTTGCGTCATCATTTATTATATGCATTGCAAAAGTATGGAATGCCCTTCCGATATCAGTTTTTCCTAATTCGTATTACTTGGGTATCTTTAAAACAAGAGTGAATAGGCATTTTCTAAGCAAGCGCGCCCCACCTTACACCGCATTTACACTTACCATCTGGTGAGATCGTGGTCAAGCGCGAGCTTATAGCAGATAAAAAAAAATAGCGATTACGATCTTAGATGTTATATGTGGGAAACAACCGCCTTTGCAGATTAACCTTTTGCTGGCATACAGCATCACGCTATATAATAATGTGCTGCCCTGCGCCTATCAACCTGGGGCATAGGTGTTAAAGCACATGTGCCGGCAATTGGACCAACAAATATATAACCCTTATAAGAAAAGCGTTGCGTGGCGACAACAAAGCGGTAATTCTTTCCCGGACCAGTGTGGCTAGTGTAAGATTTTACCGCGTCGATATCGAGAACGGTAAACGCAAATTTTATATGACACTGACACTCACCCATTTGAGTTTTCTCTCGATACTGCCAGGGGCGCTGTTTCAATTCCGTATACTTAAATTTTGCCTTTACGCGAATGTGAAGTTTTCGATTTGTTTTGGTGATAGCTCACACTAGGCACTCAGCTCTGTCCATATAAATATTTTTTCTTCTTTAAGTGTCCCACTGAAGTTAAGGTCAACTTTTTGCTTCGTACTCTTATACTCTTCATTTGATTTTGCGAGGTGAAATTATTGTTAACACTCTTCCGGGCTATTTTATATTATATTTCCGATGTACTTTCCGATTCTATAATTATGTATCTACTATATTTCCTGCAACTAACGCCTCTTTTTCCGGCACTTTCCGTATTACAAAGAGCTGTAGGAGCTCATATCTTACGCGTTTCCCTAAATGGGTAAAATATTTAATGTAGTCTAACTTAGAACCTAAACAGTTTCACGATTGGGGATCCGATACCCGCCCGATGACCTATAGCCGTGTCCATTCCTTGCAGTCTATTCAATTAACTAGAAGGGGTATATTGGTCATGTTTAAAAGATTTCTTAAACCATGTGGTTTATTAATATCAAAATGTTTATTTAAAAATTGTTGTGTTTTGGCACATGGTAAATGATTTTGTGGTATTATCACAAATAAAATCAATGCAACGTTCCCTGTTCTTTTGTTGAGTTTTCATACAAGTTACATAATTACGATTTTTATCTCAAGAAAATGTAAAACCAAACGGGAAAAGGCTTACTTAACAATAATAAGGAAATAAGTCTACGCGGCAAAATTTTTTATTCTCACAGGAAATCAAGGAAAACTTATAAAAAAAAGCGTAGACGCATTTAAAAATAAAGCTTAAAGCTGAAAAAAGAAATATTACATCTTAAACGAATAAAAAATAGACCATAGAAGCGTTTTATTCAAGCGGCGAAGACCGGGTGGAGTAGTAACATTAAATAATTTTATTAGATTACAAAAATGTATAGGTACAAACTGAAACAAGCTATGTTGCATAGCGAAAGAAATTAAGTAGCTGATATCGCTTCTCTGGAGAAGCCCTGTCACTAGAGCTCTCCTACTACTCTTATCGCGAGCAATGCGGCCCCCTGATGTAAAACGATTACTGCCGCTCCGTCCACTTGCTGCACCAGAGGCACTGCTAAAGCGTTGCCGGGCTTTAAAAACGATGAAACGTTTCTGATGATAATAACCCATAAAACAATGTTGCAACCAGCCATAGGGTACTGAAGGTTTCCCTCCATTTCTTTCCCTCTCTACTCTACCACCTTTGAGTTTTCTTCCTCAGAAGATAGTGCCTAGAGACGCTTAGTCAGTGTCGGTAAGTATACTATACTAAAGCCTAACTCGATCGAGAATGCTTGTCAACAAACAAATTAAAAATGAACGTAGAAATCGCTAGTCATTTTACATCTATTTTTTTAAATTCAATAGTTAATGACGAAAACATGACAATAAATAAGATTAGTAAGTTTAAAAGTAATTAATATATTCAGTATCCATAATTTGAAATTTATTTAGGCATAAAATGTGTTGCATTTTTTACCTTCATTTTAATGTTTAATTGTGTTGCATTTTTTACCTTATTTCCCTTTTTTTTGTTTGTTGACAAGCATTCTCAATCGAGTTGGGCTTTAGTATAGTAAATTACATTAATAGTATATATTATCTATATTGACTCGTATTTGTTGCCGCTATTATGTATTTTGCGTCAATACCCGAATGATTTAAAGAATGACAATTATAGGTACTCATTGCACGACGATAAAATGTATTTAAACTACAGCAAAAAGGTGAATTCGCGTAGTGGCATTTAAAATGAAGCCTGAAACGTAAAAAAGGAGAAATTCATTAACAGCCTGATGCAGGCGCAGGCCTAACAAAACTACCACAATATTAACTCGCAATCACTTTCGGTATCGCGTTGCATATCCATTTCACATACGCTATTGCGTCGCACGGTCGTGACACCGACACCCCTAACTCACACCCCTGTGTCAGCTACACACACCCCAACCAACTTATGTTTGCGCGTGCCCAACTCTTCTCGTGTACAAACATAGACCTTATGTGTATACAGATAGATGCGTGGAAAAAATGACGTTTTATTTTTAATCTGCAGCGCGACGTGGTCATTGTGTACATAGAGGGCGCGCCCCTCGCTGTCCCCGAGCAAACATGGCGGCGGCTAACGAGGTTTTTGCGCGCGGTTCTCGTGAGCGATTTCGCGCCTAATTTGGACGTACGCTTCGGCGAGAGGTGTTTTATTTTATTTATATTTTTCAGGCGAGCTGTGGAAGCTTTCAGTTAGTAGGTGCGCATGTTATGGGAAGTTCATTGAGTGGCTGCCTCGCGTACGAGATATACGGGATGCTATATATTGATGTTCGATGGTTTTGATTTATTAACTATCTTCCTCGAACTATATAGGTATAGAAGTGTACATTTATACTATCTTTGTAAGGATGCCCATATAGAAAAAACTTAACCAACTAGCCTTAATTAAACAGTTAAAAATCCCTATATTCCTATAGTTCAGATCAAAACGACAGAAAACAAATGAATTTTTAAAAATCTAATGACATTTTTGCTTAAGACTGAAAAGGACAAATATAGTAGGTACTCGTCCACTCTCGCATATCAGTCTTTTGTTTACATTTATTCTATTATTGGTTCGGCCGCGCTATAGCTTTTTTTTATCGACTACAAGTTAGCCCTTGACTGCTATCACACCTGATGTTAAGTGATGAAGCAATCTAAGATGGAAGCGGGCTAAAGTAGTTAGAGTCGATGAAAGGCATACCCCTTTCGGTTTCTACACGACATCGTACCGGAACGCTAAATCACTTGGCGGTACGTCTGTGTCGGTAGGGTGATAACTAGCCACGGCGAAAGCCTCCCACCAGCCATACCAAGACATATTAAGAAAAATCAATCAATCTGCCCTGCCGGGAATGGAACCCAGGATCTCCGTCTTATAAATCCACTGCGCCACCGAGGTCGTCAAAGACACATACATGAGCTTATAAGAGACATACATCAAACATTGAATTTATTCAAATTCAAAATGACGCTACTATGGAATATTTCTGTATAATTGTAACACGTAAATTCAAGGGAAAAATAAATCGAATCGTAGTAACGCATGCTGCACAAATTATTATCCCAACATTTTAATAACAAAAACCTAAGTTAAATCGGAGTTGGCAAGGAGTGGCCAATTTACAGAGACCTAACGCTCCTTGATTTCACTTATCAAAGATCTCGACAACATATTGAAAGCGAGGAACAAAGTAGCTCAGCGCAAGCTGGCGCAGTCACAAACAAACGCAACAAAGATGTTTGTTAAAAAGAGCATTTGAACAACAAAACCTTGTTAAATCTTATTCGGAACTGAGTAGATGTTTAGAAATGCGTTTCGTCTTTTGTGCGCGGGATTGGGTGCTTTGGACGCCTTTTTATTCCGCTACATTCACAACGATCGTGGAATAAACGTGAAATATGAAATATAATGATCCTATTAATGTTATGGTGCAGGTAACGATAGTAGTATTCTTTGGTTATAATAATACAGCCAAGAATAATAAAGATTATTTGTTATAACGCTAGATACTCGTCTAATTGAAATTGTACGACCGGCTTAGGACATTTTTGTTAATTCTTCTCATATAAATTTTCGACGACCTCCGTGGCGCAGTGGTATGCGCGGTGGATTTATAGGACGGAGATCCTGTGTTCGATTCCCGGCGGAGCAGATTGAGATTTTTCTCAATTTGTCTTCGGCTGGTGGGAGGCTTTCGCCGTGGCTAGTTACCACCCTACCGACAAAGACGTATCGCCAAGCGATTTAGCGTTCCGGTACGATGTCGTATAGAAACCGAAAGGGGTGTGGATTTTCGTCCCACTCCTAACAAGTTAGCCCGCTTCCATCTTAGACTGCATCATCACTTAACATCAGATGTGATAGCAGTCAACTTGTAGTCGATAAAAAAAAATCTAGATGTCGTCGTTAAATATGAAATAGAGTCATGAAATTGTGATACGAACTCTACTCCTTAAGTCAGAGACAAGAGTATTACTAGACTCTTTTACTTTTTTAAACATTTAAAAATTAAGTTCATTCAATCTATTCTGGGAAGTCTGTTTGGCTTTAAATGTCACTATCGCTTTTGTGTCTGTAACATCAAAATAGCAGAAACGCATTGTTACATTATTTTAAGTGATACAGAGAGAGAGAGAGATGTATGACATCATCACCATCAGTGAAATCAGACAATAAATTAATAAAAATAGGATGATTTTGATTTGCTCATGTTTCTTCAGTTCAACACACCTATCAAGGCTTGTCTGTAGGTACACCTTACATCTTCATCTAAAGTCGGAAGAACTTTCGGAATAAATTGCTTAGGTATAGTAATGGTTGTTGTTATACTCTTAACAGTAACATTACCTTATCATTTCTTCACTACAGTAACTAGAAGCATTTGTAATAGATAAATTTAGACGACCTCCGTGGCGCAATGGTATGCGCGGTGGATTTATAAGACGGAGGTCCTGGGTTCGATTCCCGGCGGGGCAAATTGAGATTTTTCTTAATTTATCTTGGTCTGGCTGGTGGGAGGCTTGCCGTGGCTAGTTAGATACCACCCTACCGACAAAGACGCACCGCCAAGCGATTTAGCGTTCCGGTACGATGTCGTGTAGAAACCGGGTGGGTGTGTGGATTTCTATTCGATTCCATCCTACTCCTAATAAGTTAGCTCGCTTCCATCTTAGATTGCATCATCACTTAACATCAGGTGTGATAGCAGTCAAGGGCCAACTTGTAGTCGATAAAAAAAAATAAAAAAATTGAATAAATCAAAAAAGTACTAAGCAGTAGTTTACTTCTGTAGTAATCTATCGGTATTGCCGAACAATGAAGACTCCAAAGTAAGTTTTAACGTTGAAAAGAAAAAAAAACAGACTACAATTCAAACACGACATCATTGTGCAACTGGACGAGTTGTAAAGGATCATTTTGCGGCATTCACATACTTATCGCACAAAACGCAACAATGGGCGGATCATTCGACTACGCCCGGGGCATTGTCGGATAGTTTCCGAACGATTAGCCGGCGGCAATACGACAAAATGGGATGAAAATGTCAAAATACAATCTCCTGTGACAATCTGAACTGCAATAAACTGAGATTAAAACGTACAACCTCGACTTTATTGCTTCGGTATTAGGGGGTACAAAAAATGTGTGCGATTGAAGAGTTCTTCTATTTTCGCTACAATAGGATTAATTGCAAGTAACACTAGAACTTGTGCGGATGTCGTTCATGGTATTTTTGTTGCTAATCGTGTTTATCGTGTATTTGTTACAAAGGAAAGCTTTGTGAGGTTTGCGACATTGAAATCGTTGGATATAATATGACCAGAGGCAAGCTTTGATGCTAAATGATTGAATGGTCTTAACTTTGAATTTCGCATCAAAAACTAACTACAGAAAATACTTTCATAATAATAAAGGAAGAACTTAGTAGTAGGTAAAAAAATACAATTTGAATGAAGTATAGGTATGATTAGGAACTTTACAATTGTCATCCTGCTACCTTTTCTGGTAAAACAGTTGCAGAATTTTGTTCCAGCGTCTAGTTTTCCTATCGTTGAACATTCGTACATTATAAAGAATGCTAGATTACAATAAGCATTCTCTAAGTATCAATGCTTTCAATTAAGCATGATTGTAGGTAAAATCAGGCTTACTTAGTAAAAAAGGTAATTGGTCATAGATATCGTCGTAACTAGGTAAACTTTTTTAACAAAAAATAGAACCGATTCAAGACGCACTAAAAAGTAAAAAATAACTGTGTCATTTAGTTGCTTTAATTTACTTAAGCATATCTATGAAGTCGGTGCCAGCAAGTTTAAGGAACATTTATTTAACGTAGTAGCAGTTTCTGGATTCTAGGTAATGTTTTTAAAGTAGAAACCTTGGCTGGCACCGACTCCTAGATATGCTTAAGTAAATTAAAGCAACTAAATGACACAGTTATTTTTTACTTTTTAGTGATATATCGCCACGTAACGTACTCGTACTATACTGTCATAGTATATTATACGGAACTTGCAGCCAAAAAGCTACCGATACTTACACTAAAACCGAAATCACTCCAAGTGTGCCTATAAAATTTGAAAAGTTCCTTTAATTTTCCCAGGATATTATCATCAGATCCTAATGACAATAGGACCACCTTGGAAGTGTGCCCTTTCTATTAAAAAAAAGAATTATCAAATCAACTCCGTAAAAAGTTATGCGTGGTCATACATAAAAAAATATATATACCTACGTGTCGAATTGAGAACCTCCTCCGTTTTTTTTCGTCGGTTAAAAATGCAATTTAAGTCTAATTTCTCATAAAAGAAGTGAATAGACATAATCATGACCTGATAAGGAATCAAGAAGTCCTTTACATACTGAATATTTTTTAAGGACCTTTCGGAGTTTGATTTATACTTTTGGATTTACTATTCATATAAGGAGAAAGGCCGGGCGCTGTAGTGGGCCGTTAATAGGCTGATAATGATGATGATGGTGAACTTATAACAAATGGAACATCTATTTTCATATACCTACGCATTATTTTTTTAGTGGTATATTGTTAGTAAAATAAAAATCGTCTCTTTAACGATTTGCCGCGGGGGATTTTCGGATTAAACTCTATCACATTCGCAAAAAACAAATTCATTTAGATGTCAAGCGCATGCATTGTGCTTGTCATGTCAACTTTTTGTTAAATCTACTTTAACGTTTTATTAAAATCCTTTCACAAAAACAAAGTTTTGTTAAGAATTATTTAATATTGTTGAACTTGTTTTGTCGACCACTTTGTCTGCTCTAAAATAAGATTAAAAAATTCAAAATTCACAATCATTTATTTCAAGTAGGCTGTTTTAAAGCACTTTTGAAACGTCAAGTTTGTCAATAGGTAGTGACTCTACCCGGTGGTAGAGTCAAATAAATAAAATCTGCCTTCCGAACACCGGTTCGGATGTTGCAGAGAAGAGCCGGCAAGAAACTCAACAGTTGGTCTGTTAAAAAATGAAAGTTACAATTTATATTCCATAAATTACAATTTGGTTATCTTTTTTTGTGTGTAGATTATTGATTTTACCTGTAATTTTGTTAAGTCTATTAGAATAGATTGACTTATAGAAACTAGCAAAAATCAATTGCACCAAATAAAATACAATTAGTAAAAAAACATTTTTTAGAAAAAAAATTTGTAACGAATTTTATGCCTATGTAAAGTGTGAAAGCGAGTGTGAAATGTAACAGCAAAAAAAATTTGACAAAAAATAGAAGAGACTCAAAACACTAAAAAGTAAAACATAACTGTGTCATTTAGTTGCAAAAAAGATTAATAATCTATTTCCTTTCAATCTATCTTTACATTTCACAAATAAAAAGGCGCTAATGCTGTCAACTTACCAAAATCTAAAATTAAACAGACTTCCAGGAATAGACTGGCTAGAGGTACTAAAATTAAAATATTGAATATTGATTTCTTATATTGAAAACGGTCTTAAAACCCAAACGTTGTAGGTAGGTACGTACTTACGCCTTGCCGTCAACTGTACAGGAAATTAAATAAGGTCCTACACGTCACTCACACTTGAAAGGGACGGGCCCTCTGGATTGTAATAAGTGAGCTCCTGAATGGTTAAGGAAATAATCAGTTTGTTTTATTGTTCCGAGTGGATCCAATTTAGGTTTGACCTAAGAAAATATTCGTTCATGTATTGGTGTATCTAACTTTAGACTATAAGGACGATGGTATCATTACATCATGGTAGATTTCTTTCTTACTTTTCTAAACTGGATATAATTAATAACTTTCAAAACATTGTTCTGTTTACTTATATTTACTATTAATGAATTATAATTTCATCATCAAGTACCTATTTACTTTCAGTCTGTTGTTACGTTTATTTTTATGTTACATTTATATATTTACATTTAATTCGAATAATGTCTGTCATATTTAGGCCTGTGTGCACCAAGATTTCGGTTATCATAACCAACGGTTATCATAAGCTAACCGTCGGTTACTATAAATTACTGTTCACGACAACCCGCACGCCGGTTAAGGACGTAAACCGGGCGTTTATCTTAACCGAGCTCGCATTCCCCGGATATCCCTCGGTTACAGAGTTTCACAGATACATTTTTAGGTTATCTAATCTATATTTAATTTGTAGTGATTTCCTAGCATTTGTTGTTCTGTCTATCCGCTTATTTTCTATGATATTCTTATATTTTTGTATTAATTTAATCAAGACATTTATATTATTTTTTTATTTAAATTAGAAGTACGCTTTTTTGAAGTAGTATTAATTTTAAAATAAAACTAACAGTGCAATAAACAATATACAATTAAATTTTAGTATACCTATTACTTTACTTTTTGATGTACCACAAAATTTACCATCCACAGAATAACAACGTAGATAATAATGTGAATAACTATCTTGCGGCCATAAAGGACTCGATTCCAGGCCGTTAAATTAATTAAAAATAAATGAACATGCACTAGAAAGTGACATAAAGAGCAAATTGTGTCTACAAATTTTGTTACGATGCCAAATTGAGATTTCTTTGATATATGCGTCCGTCCTATTCAAAAGTGGACATTTAAATTTCGTTAAATAATATTTTTCACAAATGGTTCATTCACCATTCGTTCAAACGCCCGGTTAACAAATCGAAGTTGGAATGCGTGTGATGAACAGTAAATAAACGCTCCTTGTTTATCGGCCGTTCATTTAACCGACGTTTAAAGTAAAGTCTATGCACACCGCCCTTACTACTGCTATTAGGTACTATCTACCTATACCTACTTACTTGCATCGAGATAGTAGTTATGGTACCTTGGTAGCATAGTTTAGTGACAGATAATTCTTATGCAACTTCGAAAATAATTTTTCTCAATGACTTTAATCATTAGTAAAATTGGTTTTCTAGTTGGTACCACGGTATTTTTAAAATATTTTCACAACCGTTTCATTAATTAAATTTCATTTAATGACAGATTTTTCAAAGAAAAGTTCACTATTGGTGTATCTACCGAAGGATGCAGTGAAACTAAGAAGAGTTTAATTGTAACTTTTTCGTCAGGGTGCCACGGCTAAAGCCTAGTTCTAGACCAGACCAAAGTCAAAGGCCTCTATAAAAGCCCAAGCTAGGAAAGCCAACACTACTAAATCACGAAGATTTTCTTTTTTACACTTAGCCGTCTTTTTAATTCTATGTACCTATTTTATAAAATAGTTGCATCAAAACGTACATACTCAAATACATACTTAGTCCACGTCACAGCAAAGCTGTCACTACAATGGGCGCTACACAAAACACCGCCCCACACAAGCGCCATTTGTCCCAAACAAACCTATTCACATTATACATGAGACTTCAAAGACATGAGCTTGACACTAAGCATCCGTGTGACATTCCCCTTTGGTGTCGCTTTTATTATATCTTAATTCACACCCCTAGCTCCTTACTCCAACCAAACTAAATTGAACTCTAAGATTAACCACATAAAGTACAAAATCCAACAATAAAAGTAAAAACGTAGCTGTTTTCATATGGTGATTTGTAAAGCTTTGATGTAAGATTTCGTACCTAAAAGCATTTAGTTACGGTCGAAATTGCTATTACTTTTATGTGTATAGGGTGGCGCGTTGTTGAAAGCGTTACGCGTTTGTGCTGTCGGCGTTCTTTGTAATTAATACATAGGTAGTGCAATTGATATGCCAAATTGGCATTGCGTTGACAAAGGCTCTCTCCTCTGGGGGCATTTTTCAACAATTGCAACGGACTAATTTGGGCTTGTTTTCTTTTGTTGTTTTGGAAAACGTGTCACTCGATTTGAGTGGGTTTTAGAATTTAGATTGATATAGATGATGGGTAAGTCGCTATTTCCGTTTAATTTTCAGAATAGATTATAGTATTTTTTATTTACACAGATCGATGACTTAGTTAAGTTGCTTCTTACACATAGGGTGAACACATACATACTCGTACATAACATAACGTCTCATTCCTGTTATTCTGCCTACCCTAGGCAGAGACTGCATCCTTTCATCTGCCACGGTCTTTGCATACTCCCTTGCTTCTTCCGCTCTTATTAATTCTCTCATACCAGTTCGTCGATTTAGGGAGCTCTTAACCTGGACATATTTTAAAATGTACTGAATTTGATCCAGGAACCTTCGCCAGGAACCTTTCCAGGCCTTCTCCTTCCAACAATTCCGTTCACCCTCGCGTCATAAATCTCATACATTCTCTCTATATGCCCAAACCATCTATGCATCTCTTTCTCAATTTTTATCACTAAATCTTCTTTTACACCACACCGTTCTCTTATTATACTATTGTTAACTCTGTTAATCAGTTTCAATCCACACATCTGCTTTATGCTTCTTCTGCCATACCCAACAAACATAAACGTGAAGCCAATAAAAATATGTAGGTAGCATTGACATATTAATACTATGGACTTCGGGTCAGCGATAAAAAGTGTCCGAACCAAAAGTAAGCCAAAACGCGAAATGACTTCCAATCGCAATTCAGTCTCATATTAGCTGACTGACAGAATACACGTCAATAATGCCGTAATGTGTTATGAAAAACTTGTAGGAACTACCCGAGTAAGGTGAGAAAAGAAGACGGTGTACCATATTTTCAGTAAGTAAATATTTACTGATGATTTTAAAGTATTATTTTGCTTTGAAACAGGCTATTTTATTAAAATTTTAATAAACTATAGAAACGAATTGCATAACCAACCAAAATGAACACAAGTATCTATCTGTCCTTTTCCCATACGCTACCCGCGTATAGGATTGAAGGAGTGCAATATATTTATCTAATTAACCACATTTAGTTCGGATCTGCCGTGAGCAATAGAATGTTTTAGAACAACGACTGCATAGAGTTATTTTGTTGTTTAACATTTGAATTATTTACTTACTTAATTTTTGAATTAAAATAATTAGATTATTTTCAATTCAAAAATTTTTATTTATTATGTCAACTTTTATTTTTTATGTCATGAATATTAATCAAATATCTTTGACCATAATGGTATATTAATTTGATAACTATAAGAATTATCTACATGAAATTAGGAACAGTTATTTAAAAAAGTGATCTAACGTCATTGAAGTAAAAAAATATATTTTCAGTTTAAATAAAAAGAGGAAAATATCAACTTGAAATTTCAAAGTAAAGAACTATATCGAGTGGCATATCATTTTGTACATTTGTGGATTTGATTTGTAATTAAATATTATTATAACTAATTATTATTTTATACAAGATAATTACAACAATTATTATTTGGTACAAGATTTATCCCAGCATATAGAGGTCAGGGATATGTAAATATAAATTAAAATTTGTTGTAAATATAATATTTAAATATAAGATGCCAAAAAAATTTGAAAGCTACCGACTCCACACCATTTATGTTGTCCTATTTTCACGAGAAGCTGTCATGTCAAAAAAAGGCTGCCATGGCAACCGTCAATCGAGCTGATTACTTATTGCATGCAATTAGACCGTTGCAAATTAGACTGTATAACAATACGATAAGACATACATTACAATGTTATTTTGTGTATAAAAACATAAATACATCCTAGTGTGTATAAAATATCTTGGGACACTTTTGACGTAAATTTTGCATTAGACCCGAAGTCCATAGTATTAATATGTCAATGGTAGGTAGGTATAGGCGCTTTTTTGTATTACAGTGAAAATAAACAAGACATTTTAAATCTCTTCAAAAAGTAGACTAAGCCGAAGTAAAAAAGAAGAGATTTCCATGTATTGTAAAACCTCTTCCTTTTTGAAGGTAGTTAAAAATCGAACCCCAATAGAATTCAAAATACCTATCAAAATATTAGAATGAAGGCGTCCATAGCGACACGACGTAAGGGTTCGTACAGTTTCGAAGAGATGGCGCTATATGAGACTCGATTGGTTCCCATCGAAACGCACAGTGAAGAAGTGTAATGTTACAAACATAGATGGCGCTTTAAAACATTTTTTCAGACAGTAACCTATGTTTAATTATTATTAAAACACTATAATAATGTAATTTATTATTAAAACACTATAATAATGTAATTAATTATTTAAACATATTAAAAGTCTATCTAACCTTTAAAATGTTTAATAAAACATTCATTTAATTGACCTTATTCAATAAATTACTAAGGTAATTCGATTATTTCGGTAAAATTCGATTCCTACGGCTTTTGTGGAGCAGTGGTATGCGTAGTGGATTTATAAGACGGAGATCCTGGGTTTGATTCCCGGCTGGGTCGATTAAGATTTTTTACATTGGTCCAGGTCTAGCTGGCGGCTTCAATCGTGGTTATCCTACCGACAAATACGTCTCGCCAAGCGACTTAGCGTTCCGATACGATGTCGTGTAGAAACCGAAAAGAGTGTGGATTTCATCCCACTTTTGCGAAGAAGCACGTTTCCATCTTAGCCATTACATCATCATTTACCATCAGGTGTGTCAAGGGCTAAATTGTAATAAATAAAAAAAAATAAGAGTGAATAAAAGATACATAATATACCAATATGTCAAAAACAAGTAGCAATAATGTCAACTAAAGGTATTTCCAAATAAAAAATAACGAAGCACAAAATTACGACAAATAATTCGCAAAGAGGAAGAAAAATTAAATCGATATCTACATTAGGCTTTCATAATTCGATCAGAGGTACTTTCAAAAAAAAACAACATCGCGACAGAAGCCATAAATCAACAATCAGTGCATAGCGAGCTGCCACGAACCGCCCCATTTACATTTACGACCGGCGAAGGAACAATTTAAAAAAAATATTAAAGACAATACTAATTTGAAAATAAAGAGTTCGGAACTAAGTCACGGAACGGAAGGAGAACTGTTTCCGTACGCTACGACTACGAGATGTTTGCGACTTTGTTTGTAATATTGGTATCTTTGTCAGCCTGTTTAAATTACCCACCAAAAAGTCAGGCTACAATTTAGGCCTGTATTCCACCGGCGTTTTGCGAGCGTCAGCGTTCCTCCAACGTCTGCGTTGCGATTATTGACAACAAGTACAATCACATACATATTTTAGCAATCTGTATTACTTTAAATGTACTCTTTTTCTCACCTCAAAGTTATAACAAGTATGTAGTTTCAGACATTCGCAAATATTTCTAAAATTCAAATTAGTTAATTTTAATACTATCAGAGTACAGTACGAAATATTCACTTTCTTGTAATCGACCATATAGGATTTCCCCGAAAGTGACGATGATAATTTCATATTTTTTTACGTTATTTTCGTCGAGTAGTGTTTCTTGTCGGTGTCTATTTTTCTCTGATTGTACGCGGAATCGCAACGTTGACGACGCGACCGCGACGGCGACGCTGCGCAGACGTTGGAGAAACGCTGACGCTCGCAAAACGCTGGTAAAATAGGGGCCTTAAAGCTTAGACGCACCACTGCTCCAATCCGGGTTATCGAGCTTAGCAGGATGATAAAGTTTGACTGTGTATTGACTAGGTGTTAATGGTAATGACCAGGACCGATGGCTTAACGTGTTCTCTGAGGCACGGATGTGTGACAACATCAAATTCCAAGCCTTAAAGCTGCTACTGTGAATCTCTAAGAGTGAAGATGAGAAACTCGTTTCAAAAGCTAATTATTTTGGACTTAATACTGGAGTCACACTTTCAACTTAAAACAGCGACTTTTTACAGACAAATTCATAGAAGAAAACATCCCAATAATTCCTTACCTATTTCAGGCCTCGCCAAATAATGTCTATTTTATAGGTGCCTGTAAAGCTAAGCCTACTTGAAATAAACGAATTTGAATTTGAAAATTTCAACCCAGAACTGAAACATAGACTAACTACTGTACCACCGAGGTAGAAAACATAACGTGTTCAAAACTGTAAAATCAGATATCATGATGAATACGATTCACAAAACGTAATAAACATCGAATATTTTTTTAAATGGCATCGATTATGATTATGAGGCAGGAGCGACGCACGAAGCGCGGATACAGGCGTAAAGTTAATGGCTTGTGAAATATGAACAAAAGCAATTCAATTTGGAGGGATCGTAAAATGGTGCACATAACATCATGTTTAGCTTTACAATATGCCACTTTTATAGATATCGGAATAAAAATAAATAAGTATATTTATAGTTTTTATATAATGCTATAGTCCAGCGCTTGACTGCAATCATGCAAAATGGTAAGCGAAGATGTTACCTATACTAAAGCCAAACTCGATTGAGAATGCTTGTCAACAAACAAATATAAAATAAAGGTAGAAAATGCAACACATTTTATGCCTAATAAATTTAAAATTATGTTTTGTTTTCTCTTATTTAAAAGATATTGAATATATATATTAGTTTTAAGCTTACTAATCTTATTTATTGTCACGAATTCGTCATTAACAAGTTAATTACAAAAATTAGGTGTAAAATGACTAGTGATTTCTCAATTGAGTTTGGCTTTAGTATAGGATGGTACGCACTTGCCTAGAAGGTAGGTAGGGATAGGTGGTAGGAAAAACGGAGGCTAGACGGGTATTCTAAATTTTTGCAGTGCGTATTAGGATTGAGGAAGCAAACCGCTTAGTGCGCGTCCAGGGTATATCGAGGGGTTTTGAGTGTGTTTTCGTTTTTTAATTTTTATGATACTTATGTAGTGATTTAGAAAGCAATACAAAATTGACAATGTACAATTATGCTAAACTTGCCATGTCAATTACATGTCCAAAGGCCAGGCTGCAAAATTTAATTGCAAAGAGGGGCTGAGTTATAGTTAGTTGCCAATAAATGCCAATAGATATGAAGTCACCGATGACGCGATCCACATATGGAGGTTCTAATTGTGCCAATTTTACGCTCCGCATCAATTGCCGATCGGCCACCTGCAGAGTGTCGTCATTTGTTTGCAACGTTTTGATTGGCATCGTAGACTGCCTATTGTATTCATAGTTGACGTGGGTGGCATGGGAGTTGGTTACGTGACTGCTGACGTCACTTTCGATCATTTATTTATTTACATTTTATTTAATTTACAACAATAGTTATAAAAACACTATTAAAGGAGTTGGTCCATTTCCGCTTCACTTTTGTACCACATGCCATTAAAATAGAAAAAAATACAAGGATTTTACTTATCAACATTCAAGTATTATAACGAAAAATAATTCTAGTTTTTAGCATAAATTACACCCACGGGTTAGTGTCTGGAAAAATACAGTGCAAAAACAAGGTTAATTTCAATGCCAAGCCCACGGGGTTAAAAATAAATAGCTTAATTACACCTAACATTGTTTTGCAAACTCAAGATATGTAATTTTTGACATCTTTTCTTCTTTTTTGGTTTTAGCTATAATACACTTGAATTCACAACTTAAAATAAACTCAATTTTAATCTGATTTTCGTAATCCTGATCACCTAAACTAAGTAACATAAATAAATTTATGCCAACGTCAATAAACAATGACAGCAAAAGTCAAAACACCATCGATCCGCCATGATTATACGTAAAGTGTTGCATTGTTTTGGAGAGAATATATAATATTTCGCCTAAAGTGAATTCAGAGATTTGGCTAATCAAAACTACATTATTAATACATTTAGTTTTTTTCAACTCATGTACAGAAAGTGAGTCTGTGCTCCATAAAATTTTGGACCATCTCCTTTTATAAAAATATCCAGTCAGGGCTCCAGAGAAACCTCACAATACCCGTCGTCTTAAGAATCCTTCTGTAATGGCGCCTTCTGTACCCGACCCTTGTTCCAACAACTAAGCAACTAAAGATGACGGTCGGTATGTTCTTTTAAGTTCAGAACATACCGACCGACATATGACTTAGTATATTACTTAGTGCACTAGATTGAAGGCATATAGCGTACGTGGAAAGAGCAACTGAACAAATAGATACTTTTTTAAAAAAATATATTTTCTGTAGGATGCCACGAAAAATAATGTTTCCAATTGGTAAGCTTCGTGGCAACTCTTCGCTAGAGACTTTTGTAAGTTTGATCTCTAACAGAAATTTTAGAAATACACGAAGAAATTTTAGAAAACTAATTTACATTTATTATAGAGCATGAATCCAGATTATAATTGGTTTCTAGAACACTAGAATTATAATACCTATTAGACAAACCAAATTCTATTTAGGTGAAACACCCAAAACCTTGAAAATAAAATGGCGTGCAATATCAATTTTACATTCGGTCGAGATAGTTTCCTAAAAGTTAAAACTCCTTTGACATTTTTCATAAAACGAAAGCCACTCAGATTAAAAACACTGACACAAACACGAGCCTACCTACGGTGTAGTGTTGCCAGCTGCGGTGTGGCAAATACCGGAAAAACATGTTTAATTTATGTATATAAATCACGACAACTACAATGGCTAATATAATAAAATGTCTAATATTTTTAACCGACGGAAAAAAACGAAGTTGTCTGATTTTGATAATTTTTTTTTATTAGAAAGGGCACACTTCCAAGGTGGTCCCATTGTCATCATGTTAGGATCTGATAATAATATCCTGGGAAAATTGAAGGAACTCTTCAAATTTTAAAGGCACACTTGCAGCGATTTCGGTTTTTGTGTAAGTAGAGGTAGCTTTTTGGCTACAAGTGCCGTATAATATACTATGACAGTATAGTACGAGTACGTTACGTGGCAATAAATCACTGAAAAGTAAGAAATAAAATTTTTTAACAAAAAATAGAACCGACTCAAAACGCACTAAAAAGTAAAAAATAACTGCGTCATTTAGTTGCTTTAATTTACTTAAGCATATCTATGAGTCGGCGCGCCACGGAGGCCGTCAAAATAAATCATAATGCTAAGATATATTTAGGGAATGTTAGTTAAGGATGTATAGGGTTAAAAGCCTGACTCTTAATGAGATTAAATAACATTTTACAGTGTTAGCAACGTGCATTCATGTCGGCATTATTCTACACGATAATGTTTTTAGTGGGGCATTCGTTTTTCAACTAAGTTAACTATAACTTAATTGGGCCTGGTCTGGCTTTGGTCGTGGCTAGTTGTCACCAAGCCGGCAAAGACGTACCGCCAAGCGATTAAGCGGTCCGGTTTGATGTCATGCAGAAACCGAAAGGGGTCTGAACTTTCATCCTACTCCTAACAAGTTAGCTCATTTTCATCTTAGATTGCGTCATCACTCTCATCATCATGAGGTTGATTGCAGTCATGGGCTAAAACTTGTAATGAATAAAAACATTAGTTTTTATTCATTTAAGTATAAAATTTAATTTTATAGCGATGAAATGTGTCACATGAAAATCAGGTCGTCCCACACAAAGCGGGCCGCCTGGCGACACTACTGCAAAGTGATTTATATTTCCCAGTTTTTCATGCCGTCGGAGTATCAACTTAAATCAATGAATAGCATTTTATCAGATCAAAGTTGCAACGGGTGATCAAATATTTTTTCGACAATTCACAACGCAAGCCGCAGTCAGATTAGATCGGCCCGTAATATTATTCGTTTTACTGTTATCGTAGTAAACGACGTTTAAATGTTCCAAATTTGGTCTACCCCTTTATTGTCACGAACCCGCGTCGTGCGCTATGCACCGAGTACAACTCGTGCTACTAACTCGGCTGTAACCTTTTTTTTTTTAATTTTTAACCGACGAAAAAGCGGAGGAGGTTCTCAATTCGACGAGTATATTTATATGTATGACCACACATAACATTTTACCATGTAGTCCGATTTTATTCATTTTTTTTATTAGAAAGAAAGACACCGACTTAACAGATATGCTTAAATAAATTAAAGCAACTAAATGTCGCAATTATGTTTTACTTTTTAGTGCATTTTGAAGTAGGTTCAATCTTTTAAATCTTTTAATTAATCTTTTTATTAAGAATTGTTATTATATTTATCTTCTAAGTACGACTAACCCATATTATTTAAACTATTATACTAATACATATAGTGTAAGGATTGGGTGCGAAAATAGTCCGAAGAAAGGGGATCGAAGCTACGACTTATAAAGGACTGGACTCAAATCCATGATGGCGTTAACCCTTTACCATTGGGCTTTAAATTTATATGGAAATGGGTTTATTTTCCTTATTTTTCTTATTTTGGTAAATTGTATTTGTGACACAATTTTCGCAACTGGTAAACCATCATGAGATCACATCATCACTGGTGTCTCCAAGAACATGCTAAGCAGTTGATCTTAGTCATTGTCATTATAGAAACACAATCAAACTGTGTCACATTAGGTTAGCACGCAATGGTGTATTGGCGCACTGTTTTATAAAAGAGCAATAATAATTAATAATTAACGTTGCACATTAATTTCCCCAATGGGTTGTACCAGGCACGTAAATAAGCCAAAAGTTCGACAATGGGAAAGCGCCTTAAAACCTGTGTATTAGCATACTGTCCACACCGGAGCGAGACCGTTAACATGGGCTTCGGTACGGCCCATGTTACACGTAAACATACTCGTACATGTTACATAACATCAATGTTGTTTTATACATGAGGAACAAAAGGTATAAACACTCTAAGACAATTATTATCATACACTGTGAACTACATAAACATGAATATGAATTTGGCTGGTTGGAGGCTTTCCCCGTGGCTAGTTAGTTCCACTCTACCGACAAAAGCGTACCGCTAAGCGAATTAGCGTTCCGGTACGAAGTCGTGTAGAAACCGAAAGGTTTGAGGATTTCATCCTACTCCTAACAAGTTAGCCCGCTTCGATCTTAGATTGCATTATCACTTAACATCAGGTGTGATAGCAGTCAAGGGCCAACTTGTAGTCGATAAAAAAAAGAATAAAGTGCTTGTCATTATCAGCCTATAAACAGTCAATTATCTCCCTATAGAATATGGAACTCAGACTCACCGTGCTATTTTTACTGGTGGTGGTAATATTACTCTTGTACCGATCGCTTTCTGATTTTAGTGATTTTAAAAATAAACAATGTCAAAAATTGCGGCACCGACGGCATTCGAACCCGCGTCTCTCTGGCATTCCGGGAACTACGAGCGCCATACCGCTAGGCTATGGTGTCCATTGACGTCGCTGCCGACATTGTGCATGATATTATGTTATGATATCCAGGTAAACAGCCTGTAATGCCATCTTAGTATGAACTTAACATGTTACAAAATAGAGACGCGGGTTCGAATCCCGTCGGTTCCGCAAATTTTGAAATTATGTTTATCTTCGAATATAATTAACCCAAAGTGTGGGTAACACTATTTAATATAAAATTTTTTAACAAAAAATAGAACCGACTCAAAACGCACTAAAAAGTAAAAAATAACTGTGTCATTAACCGACGAAAAAAACGGGAGGAGGTTCTAAATTCAAGACGTATATATTTTTTTCTTTTTTATGTATGACCACGCATAACTTTTTACAGAGTTGTCCGATTTTGATAATTCTTTTTAAACTTCTTAATAAAATAAAGACGCGGATTCGAATCCCGTTGGTTCAGCAATTGTTGAAATTATGTTTATCTTCGAATATAAATAACCCTATGTGTGGGTAACACTATTCAATAAAAATATGAACGGTGTTAATGAAAATGACCGGGACTAAAGTCACGCGCTCCCCGAGGCATGAGGGTGTAACACCACCAATTTCTCAACTATGGGCTAAGAATTTCTTGGAAGAAAGGAATGCCTGATATTTAATAGTCGAACCTAGGACCACAAGCCGAAGCCACATAACCTAACCTCTAATCCACGAGGCATTCGACAAGGTACTCGTATATCTCTGCTACGATTTAAGTGATCGGTATGCAAATAGCCGCGACGTTTCGCCTAGTTCCAGCGACTCCCCAAACGTAGGAAACACGGAAGCGCAGTCGGTGGGGTATGATCACTAGCGCATAAATTGATATGCAAATGAAACGGAGGAGCCCGCTGGTGGCAATAATCGGCCGGCGTCGTAAATAACGTTTACGATTCCACGACATCGCAACCCTTGCCGGGTACATTAACGCGTCGCGGGAGGTGTACGCTAATGATGCGAGCATACTTCAACAGTTTTTTAGACTAACAGCTGATTAACCGAGCAGATGGCTCACCTGATGTTAAGTGGAAAACCATGACAACAAGCAAGCAGGTAACGTGTCTTGGGACGCATTCATCGCCTTGCGTCCTTCGGACTAAATAGTCCTTCAGAGTAATTTTCGTAGTTTTCGGACAAGTATTCTCAACCACTGAATGTTAAGAACTGACTGTTAGCAAATTCCGTCTAAGATTGCACACAGCACGAGTTGTTAGGGCAACAGGTAACGGAACAAGTAGACGTGAAATGGACAACCATCAATATAATTTCAGGCATGCGAATGCAATGACTTGCAAACCGTCTCCCTGTGCCTTTCAGAAAGGAACATAACACTGCTGTTTGGCGGCAGAAGTAAGAATGGCAGAACTTCTTTCCTGGACGAGAGTTTAACACAAAACTCAAGTTAAGGCACTCGCAGTTAGCAAACTTTAAGGCCGGGCGCCCACTGTGATATTTTGTCGCTGTGACTTTAATAAGCCTAATCGAGTGCAATAAAGATATTAGAGAGTGCGCTCACTATGATGACGTGACAATAAGGTGACAAATAGTTTCGTTTGCTGGCGACGTGACTGTCACTCGACTTATGCATCGCTATGCGATATGCAGTTTTTTTGGGTGCCCTATTAATTAGTCAATTTTTTTTCGCTTCTTATATAATCCCTTGCCTTTCAGTGTACAAATAGGATACGGCGTCTTTTTCGTTTAATTTATTTTTGTGTATTTGCAGAGAACATATTACAGCAACCTAATTGAAATCGATCTAGAACTCGAATAAGCTCACTTTGTCACCCGGTGACAGTTACAGTGGGCGCCTTGATGGTGACAGAGGGTGACGGCAACAAAATGTTACCGTGACAAAAAATCACAATGGGCGCCCGGCCTAAGTATTTACTTCACTTCAATGATTCTACGACATCGCAACCCTTACCGGGCATATTAAAGCGGACACGGATCACCAGTCAACATCGAGCTGTGGATATCGACCGTTGAAATGATGTGGTGGTGCTGGTCAGTTACAAGGTGAAATAAAGTACATCGTATGGAACATGTGATAAAGCTTGGCGTTAGAAATAAGCATTACAATGAACAATTACGTAAATAAGACACACCTAAATATTTTCCAATTTGCACATATTATGCTTTTTGCTATGCGCATAAAAACGAGATTAGATGTATTTAACTATGCGTTAAATATTTTTGACGGTCTCTTTAGCGCAATGGTATACTCGGTGGATTTATAAGACGAAGGTCCTGGGTTCGATTCCCGGCGGGGCAGACTGAGATTTTCTTAATTTGTCTTGGTTTGGCTGGTGGGAGGCTTTCGCCATGGTTATTTACCACCCTACCGACAAAGATGTACCGCTAAGCGACGGTACGTATACGATGTCGTGTAGAAACCGAAAGGGGTGTGGATTTTGTCCTACTCCCAACCAGGTTGCCCACTTCCTTCTTAGATTGCATCATTACTTATCATCAGGTATGATTGCCGTCAAGGGCTAACGTAATGAAAAAAAAAAAAGTGTGTAATGCCTTCTCCAATTAACGTTGATTACTTAACACCTACAAACGATTGGCATTGCAACTACGCGTAGATACGTTAAAAAAAATAAAACTATATATCAGATCATTTTAAAACACCAGACGTCGGTAGCAACAACAAAGGCCTTTGCCAAATAGAGACATTCTAATTCAATTTAGCAAAGGGTTGTCAGCTACGCGGAATGACAAAAAAAGCGGCGAAAGTAAAAGGGAGAGACGGGATAGGGAAGCTCAAAGACATGTTGGGGCGGTGACGCGTCGCTCTGCGCGGTCTGCGGGGGTAATTGATGCGTTACAAATTATAAGGCACTTTGAGAAGCGGCGGCCACAGGTTTAAAGCGTCGAAGGTTCAAGGTTGTTCAGAGCTTGTCCACGAATACTATTACTATTTTGACGACCTCCGTGGCGCAGTGGTATGTGCGGTGGATTTATAAGACGGAGGCCCTGGGTTCGATTCCCGGCGGGGCAGATTGAGATTTTTCTTAATTTGTCTTGGTCTGGCTGGTGGGAGGCTTTCGCCGTGGCTAGTTACCACCCTACCGACAAAGACGTACCGCCAAGCGATTTAGCGTTCCGGTACGATGTCGTGTAGAAACCGAAAGGGGTGTGGGTTTTCGTCCCACTCCTAACAAGTTAGCCCGCTTTCATCTTAGACTGCATCATCACTTAACATCAGGTGTGATAGCAGTCAAGGTTATTTTACGTAGTAAAGCAGTTTGTGGGTTCTACGTAACGTCCTTAAAGTAGGAAACTTGGCTGGCACCGACTCCTAGATATGCTTAAGTAAATTAAAGTAACTAAATGACACAGTTATTTTTAAATTTTTAGTGCGTTTTGAGTCGGTTCTATTTTTTGTTAAAAATTTTTATTTCTTACTTTTTAGTGATTTATCGCCACGTAACGTACTCGTACTATACTGTCATAGTATATTATAAGGCACTTGTAGCCACCGATACCGAGACAAAGACCGAAATCGCTGTAAGCGTGCCGTAAATTTGAAGAGTTCCTTCAATTTCCCCAGAATATCATCATCAGATCCTAATATAATGACAATGTATGCATGGATGGATGGAACTACTAAATGGATTTTAATAAAACTTTACAATAATATATACAGATCACAGTAACACAGGTCAATTTTTATTTCAACGATAGCTACGCGGGTGAAACCGCGGGCGTCCTCTAGTTCTTAATAAAGCGTTCTACCATCTAAGCATTATTTTGAGAATCGTGCCCATACAACCGCACGTATTCGTGACAAACTGGAAAACTTAAAAAAACAAACTGCCCAGATCTTTCAGGCGGTCACGATTGAGACGTCACAACTTTTGACGCGGGGAAAATTGGCGTAAGAAATTCACCAGCAATAACGTCGGGGTAAAGTTGACACACGCCAGAACCAAATGGCTGTCGGGCGACGATTCTCACCGCGTCAGCGTTTAAATGACGCTGACACGATCCGCGACAGTCAAATGACATAGCAATCAAATGACGCGGCATTTTTTTTTCGTCCGCAAAATCCCTGTATTTTATAGGTGCCTTAGTTGCCTAAATGATAACACAAATAGAGATCCTACGAGCTAATGTATTGTGTATTTTTTAAACTACACTTCACTCAAAGTGAGTGTTGTTTTCTTTGCGGTTAATTGCATCCGTATGAAATTATACGATGGTGGTACTGGGTTGAGATTTTCGGCCATAGTTAGTTACCACCCTGCTGGCTAAGACTTGTCGTTAATTGAGCGTTCCGGTACGATGTCGTAGTAAAACCGGAAGGGGTGTAGATTCATCCTGCTCCAAACAAATTAGCTCGCTTCTATCTTAGATTGCATCATCACTTACTCCAACAGGCTTGGTTGTTGGTCTATTTGAGACATTTATTCACAGTTTCTAAGACAAGAAAATGATCGAGCGATACAGTCTATATACAAGAGATAAAAGTGATACTTTTTATAGTACGGGAAAAGTCTTAATATCTAGTGTTTAAAAGCTTTTTCGTAGCTCCTACTACCGCCATTGCCATTTTTGTGTTCCAGTTTGAAGGAAATCGTTCATCGGTGTAATGCAAGTACGGATACTTAATACTACTGATAGTTCAATTCACTAAGACGCGCCCCACTATTTCTCGCGAGGGGAAACCGAAGGGTGCGGGGAGTACAGTTCGAACATCAGTCTCGAGTCGACCACGGCTCAGTGTACACGGGCTATTGTAGGTTGTATCGCTGCGTGTCATGACCCAACGGAATGATGCTCTACTTAATTTTTTTACCAATATTATATTTATAATGTCAAAAAAACGTATCGTATGATGATAAACTACATATTTAAATGTGATTTAGCCAGAAAAATCGTTCCGTTGCCCATTCCTTCAGGTTGACCGACTCGACTTTAATTTTTCTACAAAGGTCACTTGATTGGTGTGTTACTGCCAATATAGATTTTCCAAATTAGCTTAGCAAAATAGCTTTGGTCATTGGTACTATCCTACTAAAAAAGACGTACCGTCAAGCGATTTAGCGTTCCGGTATCGTGTAGAAACTAAAGAAATGTAGATTTCATGCTACTCCTAACAAGTTAGCCCGCTTCCATCTTAGTTTACATAAACTAACTTGTAATGAATCAAAATAATAATAGATACCATGGGTTCACGCTTTACAAAAACACTAGGGGTATGGTAGACAAGACAGCGTGGAATTGAGCTCAATCATGAAACTGTTTAAACAAAAGAAAAATAGATATACTAGGTACCTATCTGAGATGATTGTGGGTATGTGTGTTTTTAAGATATTTTTAAATGGGTTAATATATATGTCGAAGGCATTAGACTAGAGACTTAGAATAGATTGTCGTAATATTGTAATAGACGTCATTGTTTATGGAAATGTTACTGTCTGTGGATGTAATTATTTTTGGTATGTCACGAGTTTTTGACGTGACAACGTCTTGTAATTCGATAGAGCCGGCTGCACGCACGAAAAAACATGACGTCATGCGTCGTTACCTCGCTTTGAGGCGTTCCATGTAAGGCTTGAAGTGCAAGCGAGAGCGCGGAACTAGCGACAAAGAAGGACAATCGGCCTTTGCGTTCGGCAGCGTTCAACATCCGTCTATTAAATATAATTATTAAATATATTAATTTTAAATTAAAAATTAATATATTTAAATTAAAAATTAATATATTTATTATAAATTTAAAATATAAATTTATAAAATCAAAATCAATTATTTTATTAATTTAAATTAATATTTATAAAAATATACTTAAATTAAAAATTTTAATAACCAGCTAAATGCTACCATTCCATCAGTATTTTCTTAAGACATTGTCACGTTCAACTATCGTCAGTAAACCGACTTTACAGACAACCAATTTTTTTTTATGAAAGTAATCGAAATAGAACTAATTGTTAATCATTTAATGAGAGATATGAGATAGGTGCTTACTTAAAACTTTAACACAAAGTTAAATTCAATTTGATTTGATAAATGAATGAATGATTGATCTGTTTTAATACTCCAACCAATAAAAGAGCCAGGCGCAAAAGTCCTAGTAGAGTATTTACACCATCTTGAGGGGAATAAAGGAGTTGGGTAGTTAGTTTGTGTCTGGAGTGCGGAGAGGATATACTTTTACACTGGTCGAGTTGGACCAGTGTAAAAGTGTTCTTAAGAAGTAAATTAAATTAGGGAGTAAAGTAAGATGGGTGTAAATAAACTACTGTTCTGAATCTTTATAATACGTCAGGAATTATAAAAATCTATTTCATGTATCAAAACATTGTGAACTTGCAATATATCTGTTCGTGAAGACAAAGTCTTTGTAACCCTAGAAAACGCCCAAGAGATTAAGAACCACTAAAGATGATGTCAAGAAGAATGGTGATACTCTGATATATATATTAACCTACATCACAATACAATTTTGCTGTGCAGGACCAACACGACATATTCATTTTTAAAAAATGAGTTAAAATGAAGTAGAGCATACTGCTAGTCAAACATGACATTCTTGTTGACATAATTAACTTGACACTTTGTGTGAGTGTGCACACATTGCTACTCGTTACGTAGTAATAGAACTCACATTCTTGCAGTTTTTATTGCACACTTGCACTGTAAGCGTTTGAAAAACAAAACACTACGAGCCATCGTGGATTGACCAAGCTATATGAATGATTCAGGTCAGGGCGTCAAATAATCTAACACTATGACCATATTGACGACCTCCGTGGTGCCGTGGTTTGCGCGGTGGATATATAAGACAGAGGTCCTGGGTTCGATTCCCGGCGGGGCAGATTGAGATTTTTCTTAATTTGTCTAGGTCTGGCTGGTGGGAGGCTTTCGCCGTGGCTAGTTACCACCCTACCGACTAAGACGTACCGCCAAGCGATTTAGCGTTCCGGTACGATGTCGTGTAGAAACCGATAGGGGTGTGGATTTCATCCTACTCCTAACAAGTTAGCCCGCTTCCATCTTAGATTGCATCATCACTTAACATCTGGTGTGATAGCAGTCAAGGCAACTTGTGGTCGATAAAAAATCCCCTATCCGCATTGTGCAGCGTGGTGGGTATAGGCTGCAGTGGACTGTTCTCTCACACGTTCTCATTGACTGCAAAATCCACAATTGAGTAAGGGGCATGAGATATTTTATTTCTCATATACGAACAGGGTTTAAGTTTATTCGACTTGGCTCTTGGAGTTGAAAAATTCGATTTCCGAAGTTGTAATGACATTACGTATAACATATCGAGTTTAGAAAGTCGTCGTTTACAGCGAAATATCGTACTTTGGAGCTTTCAAGTGTATAAGTTCCGGTGTAAAACTGCATTAGCTTTGAGTTCAAAGCATAACTTCGTATGTGAGAAACGGATAGATAACTAATTTCATGGATAACTGCTTTGACGAACTTTCTAGAATTGGATTTTTTCTATTTTGCCTTGGATTTTGAGCCGTCTTGAGTTTGATCACAGGCCAGAACCTTTTCTTTCTTTTGAAAAAGGAGATCATTCATAACATAACAAAGTTTCAAACTGCAAAAAAAACGTAATTATTTGGATTGGAGGTATTATTTTGAACATTTTTTACTATGCTATTTTCGTAGACATTGACGTTAAAAAGTGCAGAATTTTGATTTGTTTGATCAACGCTGTTTGCAACTGTTTAAAACAATTTTAGTATTTTTTATATGGGCTGTGAATGATATCCTTGTCAGTAAAAATTTTCAGCCTAAAGCAAGGAAGACGATGGCCTCGGAGAGCAAGTTAAGTCATCACTCCCTTATTTACTAAGTATACCTACTCTATCTTCTATAAATTTTTTTAAATAAAAATAGAACCGACTCAAACACACACTAAAAAGTATAAAATAACTGTGTTATTTAGTTGCTTTAATTTACTTAAGCATATCTGTGAAGTCGGTGCCAGCCAAGTTTAAGGAACATTTATTTTACGTAGTAAAGCGGTTTGTGGGTTTTAGGTAACGTCCTTAAAGTAGAAACCTTGACTGGCACCGACTCCTAGATATGCTTAAGTAAATTAAAGCAACTAAATAACACAGTTATTTTATACTTTTTAGAGTGTTTTGAATCGGTTCTATTTTTATTTCTTACTTTTTAGTGATTTATCGCCACGTAACATACTCGTACTATACTGTCATAGTATAAGTACGAGTACGATACGGCACTAGTAGCTAAAAAGCTACCGATACCGAGACAAAAACCGACGCTGTAAGCGTGCCTCCAAAATTTGAAGAGTTCCTTCAATTTCCCCAGGATATCATCATCAGATCTTAACATGATGACAATGGGACCACCTTGGAAGTATGCCCTTTCTAATAAAAAAAGAATTATCAAAATCGGACAACTCTGTAAAAAGTTATGCGTGGTCATACATATAAAAAAATATATATACGTGTCGAATTGAGAACCTCCTTCGTTTTTTTCGTTGATTAAAAATACGGTCACGTACTCGGTCCTTCTTAGATGTTATTGGAAGGTAGTACCTGATATACTCTGCACTGTTGTTGAAAGGTTGTAGTACCTGATATTACACTACATTGACGCCACGCTAGGGAACTATATAAAATGTTATCTACACATATACCTAGCTATTCATGTCGAATAACGTAAAACGATCGTATTATCCGAATTACCCGTTCACGTAAAGCCATCGACGAAATGAATTGGCCAATCAGGTAACAATAAAAAACATGGAAAATATCAGGTACACCCTTATCCGATGCAAATGGGCTCACAAAATGGCATGCAACAAATGCATTTGGTTGTGGCGCAATTTTCGTGTTAGGCCGTTCGATGTTCGCAGTGTCGTGTGGCAGGATTTACGGCCACGCTTTGTGGCTGCGAGACGCTGCGGTGTACACGCGAATACTTATGATCAATTGTCACTTGTTACAGTGCAGACTTTACCATGGGCTAGGCATAGGTACACACGCAGTAGGTAATATAATACTACTATGAAAAAGGCGAAAGTTTGTGAGTGTGTGTTTGTTATTTCTTCACGAGTAAACGGCTGGAGCGATTTGAATAAGTTTTGATAAGTTTTTGATATGGAGTTTTTTTATCGACTACAAGTTGGCCTTTGACTGACTGCTATTACACCTGATGTTAAGTGATGATGCAGTCTAAGATGGAAGCGGGCTAACTTGTTAGGAGTAGGATGAAATCCACACCCCTTTCGGTTTCTACACGACATCGTACCGGAACGCTAAGACGCTTGGCGGTACGTCTTTGTCGGTAGGGTGGTAACTAGCCACGGCGAAAGCCTCCCACCAGCCAAACCAAGACAAATTAAGAAAAATCTCAATCTGCCCCGCCGGGAATCGAACACGGGAGCTCCGTCTTATAAATCCACCGCGCATACCACTGCGCCACGAAGGAGTTAGCGTCACCCTGGATTAACACATAGTCACACTATTCTACACTCGTTGGTCTAGTAGTTAGTGAGTCGGGAAATTAGTGGTGTTACACCCCTAGCCTCGTAGAATACGTTCAGCCGGCGATCCGGGTCACTATCATCAACATCTGATAGTGATCGTTAATAAATTAAACTTTATCATCTTGGGGGTTACAATGCGAGTTGGGGGGTTTAGTCCCAACCGGCATTGAATTAGCGTGGTGGGTCTACGCTATATATTTCCTCCGTATAAGATGGGTGGCCTGGCCCTGTAGTGGGCCGACCCTGGAGATGGAGAAGTTACCAGACCATATGCAAACAATACCTATTTAGAATCAGTTACTATACAGAGAATAAGAAAAAAAAGATAAGTTATAGAGATTTTTTTTTTGATCACACCTGATGTTAAGTGATGATGCAATCTAAGATGGAAGCGGGCTAACTTGTTAGGAGTAGGATGAAATCCACACACCTATCGGTTTCTACACGACATCGCACCGGAACGCTAAAACGCTTGGCGGTATGTCTTTGTCGGTAGGGTGGTAACTAGCCACGGTGAAAGCCTGCCACCAGCCAGACCAAGACAAATTAAGAAAAATCTCAATCTGCCCCGCCGGGAACCGAACCCAGGACCTCCGTCTTATAAATCCACCGCGCATACCACTGCGCCACGGAGGTCGTCAAGAATTGTTACATACTTGTGCAAATACATGCAATATTTATTTCATGTTTTAACACTTTAAAAGTGATATTCATTAAATACTTAAAACAGCTGTTGAAATGATTATGCAATTGTAAACTACTTTGTTTGTAGGAATTTTTTTTGGAGGAATGAAGTCTTGTGTCCCTTTCTACACTCCTGACAATGTGTAAGTGTCATTCACTTCAAAATAGTAAAGGCATAGATTAAAGACTACTAGATAGAGCCCATAGCATGTCCACTCGTGAGACAGCAAATCAGCCTTATTGACATGACATGTCAACATTTAAAGTACATCATAAAACGTTATGTTTTAAAATACGAAATGTTGTAAAATACGAAATATTACTTTATATAATATAGTTTAGTAAACGCATAATACATGAAATTTGCTAAAAAATAACACATCTAAGCTTTAAATCATCAATCAATGAAGTTTATGCCTACTTACGAATGAAACGTAATTCCTTCGATTTTCTGTTCGCTGCGACTGTTGCAGCCGAAAATATTACAACCCACCATAGCACGATAACGTTTAAATTAATATAGTAACCGCAAAGTTATATTATTTATCAGCAAATTTAATAAAAAGCTAATAATTGCTCAGATATGTCCCTTGTCTGTCACAAATTCCACTCTTGACAAATAATAAAAACGAACACGCTGAAAGGGACAAAAAATAATCTTGTATCACTTTCTAATAAAGGCCGAATGAAATAAGTCTGTCACGCTCTTGAACCTACAGCCGCGTTATGACTCCATCTAGTAGTCTTTAATCTATGAGTAAAGGGGTAAATGCAAAACACGAAATAAGTTTGCTTATGCATAACAACATATGTGAGAACACTTACCCTTTTCTTTTTTCTGCCAAGCGAGCGCAGCACACAGCAGGGCGAGTGTTTTCCCCGTGCCAGTCGGACTCTCTAGCAGACAGTGCTTCTTGTCCTTTATTGCTGTTATTACCTAAAGTTAATTATATTATTTAACAACAATACTACGTTGGACTTAACAGTATAACAGTTTATCAACCTATAACCTGGACTGGTTACTGAATCATACAGAGAATTGATACGCAGTGCATGTTATTACCAGGTATGCCCCATGATTAAATATAAATAAATATTACAGGACAATTACACACATCGCTATATAGCCCCAAAGTCAGCGTACTCGTAAGTAGCTTGTGTTATGGGTGCTATGATAGCTGATGAATATTTTTTAAATATATTATACATAAATATTTATAACATATAGATAAACACCCAGACACTGGAAAACAACCATGCTCATCACACAAACATTTTCCAGATGTGGGAATCGAACTCATAGCTTAGGACACAGAAGCAGGGTCACTGCCCACTGCGCCACTCAGCTGTCACATTTTACATTATCAGTTATGTAAATGTAAATGATACATTAAAGTCACTGCCTCTAGTGGTTAGCTGATGTGGTTTTGAATGCAAGTTTCTGAGCTCAAACTCTAGGTCGGGTCGAGAATGATTCTGAGTTATTCATTCTTCTATGAAATTTTCTGTGCATTCCAAGCCTGCAGTCAGGAAGTTGGTGGTGTACATCCCAATGCCTCGAGGAGCAATTTAGGCTGACACTATCATCAACATCCAATAGTGATTGTTAATAAATGTAACATTATCACCCTAAGCCCGGCAGACTGCATTGGAGCAGCATGGTGGGTACATTCCTTATACCCACTCCTATAAGAAGGGAAAACAAATCAAACGTATAGTACTTGTTGAGCTTACAGTGCCGTAGGAAACAAACATTCATAAAGACCATGTATTCAAAACGAATAAATATTATCACCTTACTAATGAACTAACTAATAATGGCTATGTGGTTAGTTTATACGTTCCCGGCGACGGCTTCTCGTTGGAAGAGTGTCAACCACAGTGGCAGACCACAGTGGGGTCACCCGGCCAACGCGTAGCTGCGGTGAACCCCTCATGCAACCGGGCGGGAGGGCGGGTTGCGGATTGCCCAACCGTCTACGGACGGTGCCCGCACCTGGGTCCTGGACAGGAGGGATGCTCGCTGATGACCACCAACTCATCGAGTACATCCCGCTACCAAGTCCCGTGCTCCACTACTAACCCATAACCTAACCTCACTAACCCATCACCATAGTAAAATAGAATCACCTTCACCGTTTATTCTCCCATCTCATCCTAGTTAGCGTCATCCCGCACACTATACCTACACCTTGAGGCACACAAACAATAAACACACCTCATGTTGATCATACAGGCGCTTAAACACTAAACATACAGTAACACTGAACATTCTCTCTCTGGTAGTAGTCTCACAGTTCTTCAATCTCACCATTCATTCTTATTAAACATGGAAGCGGATAAGAAAGATATACTACCCCAGGAGGGTACCGGCGCTCCCCATGGCGTTGGAGAATCCCTCGCTAGAGCTCTGGATATGTCGACGACTACGTCCGTAACCAGGGCTCTAGGCTGCCCCTCGTATTCTGGGGGGGGCCACTGTTCGCCGTACATGCACACACAACACTCTCTTACACTAACACAAAATACATCTCATCCACATACATCTATAGATGCACGCACGCAAACACTTTCAGACTCACTCCCACACACATCCTCAGACTCACGTATACGCACAACCTTAGACTCACGCACACGCACAACCTTAGACTCACGCACACGCACAACTTTAGACTCACGCACACACACCCTACTCATAAACCCCCTACTTTCAGCTACGGCAACCCCACACATATGCGGTGGGACTGCTGGAGCTGAGGACCCCCGACAGGGGTTGAAAAAGGCGTATAATGCGCAATCAAACCTAGACCCTGGTGTTAGTGCTCTCATTCCGGTGTCAAGCTGCCCTAGTGGCGGCGGGCTAGGATGTGGGAGCCACACTGGTGGCAAGGGAAAAAGGGCCTCTAGAGGCGACGGAGGACGAATAACGACGGCTGTAACCCGGAGGGGGAGACTGCACGCTCGGAAGGAGGAGCAAGCCACTTTGTGGCTAGCACTGAAAGCGGGCTGAGCGGACTCCCCTGTGCGGGTGAAGGTCGGAGTGGTTTGTCTGATGCGCCTCGGGGGAAAAAGAAGAGAAAGCCGAGTGGCTCTCTACGAAAAATGAGACAAAAGGTGCAGTTTGCACGGTCCGGGAGTGATGGTGCTGCTATGGGACCTGTCGGCGCTGCCGTTGCGGGACCTAGTGGCGCTGCTGCTATGGGACCTGCGGGTGGTGCCTATCGGGAACCTAGTGGTGCTGCTACTCCGGGGCCGTCCAAGCGCATGAGAGAGACCAGCTTTGAGACCGCGACAGAGGATGCAAAGCGTCCAAAGACGCAGGGCTCTTACAAACGTGCTCTGACGGATATCAAAATGGCTATCATTCCAGATGAGTTCCCGAAGGTCAGGATAACTCCAGACATGGTACGTGACATACAAGGCCTCATTTTTGCAATGCTGGAGGTCACGCCGGCACCACTGCCGGTCATTGATATGAGCGTTGTAGTGGCTGGCGTCATATATGTCATGTGCGAGGGCGAAAAGGCAGCTGAGTGGCTCAAGCAGCTCAGTGGCAAGGTGGTGAAAGGTATCACGCTAAGGGTAGTATTAGCTAAGGATCTGCCGAAACCAGTGAAGATGGCCTGGAAGACTAAGGACATCTTCCATGTCGAAAACGCAGGAAGCCTTAAGTGGCTACAAACCTTCAATCCTGGACTGAGAACTGGTGACTGGAAGGTGGTAGATGTCCGGATTGAAGGAAGCCACATTCGGCGGATTGTGTTGATGGACAGGGTATCGGCAGATGTCATCAAGGCGGCAGATTTTGTCCTCCCAACTGGGGTGGACAAAAGCTATTTCAAATTGCTGGAAGATGCCGATGCAGAGGCGGTACCTAGAAAGGACGCAGAAGGGCGAAAGGAAGAGGATGAGACGGACGGAGTGGGCCCGGGCTACATGGCGTGCGATATACATTCGTCGCCAACGGTTGCTGAAGAAACGGATGGCATGCCGGTAGATCTTGGTGAGCTTGGCCTCTCTAGCCCCAACCTTTCGCTAGACATGGAATGGGATGGAGACCCTTCGGTTTAGGAGGGTGCACTTAATTTTCTAGCAGACAGAAGGAGTCAAAATTAGGTGCGTACAAATAAATTTACATCACTGTAAGGCTGCTATGGCAGCATTGACAAGAATGCTTGTTAGAAATGCCATCGATATTGCTCTTATTCAAGAACCATACATCTTCAAGGGCAAAATCGCTGGCGTGGGTGGAACGGGGGGATGTTTCTACTTCAACTGTTCTACTAATGATATGAGGACATGCATTTACGTCAGAAACGGTGTAAATGCCATGCCCTTATACGATTTCTGTTGCAGGGACCTAACAACGGTTAAGGTCCAAGTAGAGGGAGAGAGTGGCAGGAGATCAGTACTCTTGAGCTCTGCCTATCTTCCCTACGAGGACAACGAACCGGTAACTGATGTAATCAAGGATCTGGTTGAACATGGCAGCCGACGAGGTGAAGACCTAATTATCGGATGCGACGCGAATGCACATCATGTGGTTTGGGGCAGTTCAGACACAAACCAAAGAGGAGTAAAGTTACTGGAGTACTTGGTGAGCACTTCATTACAATTACTAAACAAAGGAGACAAACCCACGTTCAGAAACATGAGAAGGACAGAGGTAATTGACATAACTCTGGCCTCTAATGGGGCAGTCTCGAGAGTCACAGATTGGCATGTGTCTGATGAGATCTCCTTATCTGATCACAACTACATATGCTTTAGGTATCTAACTGACCAACCAAGGGAGGTAGTACGAAGAAGAAATCCAAGATTCACAAACTGGGAAAACTACAAGAAAGACCTAGACGTGAATCTTGGACCTCTTGAAGGCAGCTTGAACTCTGCATTAGATATAGAGTTTGCAGCTGACGAGGTAACGAGGGCGACATCGCAATCGTGGAAGGACAACTGTCCTGAAAAGGAATGTCGAGCGATGAAGGTACCAGGCTGGTCCCCAGAGCTTGACAGACTACGGAGGGAAACGAGGCGAATCTTTAACAAGTGTAAAGCTCGAAAAGATTTCACTGAGTATTCCAAGGCACTAACCGAATACAGTTTAGCAGTAAGACGGGTTAAGCGCAAGGCTTGGAGGAGGCACTGTGAAAGTGTTGAGACACTCCCAGAGGCCATGAGGCTCTCGAAAGCGTTATCGAAAACTAAGGTCAATCCGTTGACTACAATTCGGAATGACAAAGGCAAACTAACAGAAAGTGGCAGGGATACACTAGAGGTAATGTATCAAGTGCACTTTCCGGATTGCAAGATCATCTCAGAAGACGAGGAGGATCCTATTGGGCATGATACAGTGTCTAGGACTACCAAAGTTGACTGGGATGTAGCCAAGGAGATAGTGAACGATCAAACTGTAACGTGGGCTATTAACAGTTTTCAACCTTTTAAAGCCCCGGGACCAGATGAGGTCTATCCTATCCTGTTACAGGCGGGTGTGCAGAAACTTTTACCACACCTGTGTAGGCTCTACAGGGCAAGCATTGCCTTCGGATATATACCCAGAATCTGGAGAAAGGTCAAGGTAATTTACATACCCAAACCGGGAAAAGCAAATTACGAGGAGGCAAAATCATATCGGCCTATAAGTCTACAATCATTCTTTCTAAAGACCTTAGAGAAATTGTTAGACCAATATATCAGGCAGGGGCCGTTGAGGTTAAACCCCTTGCATCCCCTGCAATGCGCTTATCAGCCAGGAAAATCCACAGAAACTGCCTTGCATCATGTGGTAACCCGAGCTGAAAGTGCGCTTGAAACCAAGGAAGTATGTCTAGGAGCGTTTCTAGACATTGAGGGCGCGTTCGATCGCACCACCTTTGTTTCTATGAGGACTGCTTGTGAGCAACACGGAGTACCACTCACTATCTGTAGATGGATAGAGTGCATGCTTAAGGGCCGGCGAATACAGTCGGACTTACTGGGAGACAAATTGTCTGCAATGACTACCCGAGGATGCCCACAAGGTGGGGTCCTGTCACCTATCCTGTGGTGCTTAGTCGTAGACTCATTGATTGTAAAGCTCAATGAGGGACCATTCTACACGGTAGGGTATGCAGACGATCTAGTGATGCTGGTTAATGGTAAATTTCCGAGCACTGTGTCTGATACCCTGCAAAAAGGACTGGATCGGGTGGAAAACTGGTGTAATATAAATCACCTGTCAATAAACCCGAGTAAGGTAGCGGTAATTAATTTTACAAGGAAAAAGAATCTTACAGGTTTACGAACTACAACATTGTATGGACGTGAACTGGGATGGGCAACGGAAGTTAAATACCTAGGAGTAACACTAGATAGGCAACTTACGTGGGCTCCACATGTAGCTGCTACGATAACCAAATCCTACAGAGTTTTTGCAATGTGTCGTAGTAGCTATGGGAAGACCTGGGGGCTAAAACCCAAGGTTTTAAAATGGATCTATGAGCTGATAGTGATGCCAATACTGACGTACGGGGCCATTGTATGGTGGCCACGGACAAAGCTGGCAACATGTAAAGCAGATCTTCTACGAGTGCAGCGTCTGGCATGTATGGCAATCACAGGAGCCTTCAGGACAACACCAACTGAGGCACTTGTGAGATTGCTTGGACAAGTTAAGTTGCACATTGCCATTGAGACCTGCGCAAGGAAAGCTTTGCACAGAATCTCTGTGGTAGATTGTGAGAAGGTATTTCTGCCCAGAACAAATCATATGCGACTGAGCATAAATACCGACTTAGACAGGATACTACGTATGAGATGTGATAAAATCACGCCTGTAATGGTATCAAGGAAAAATTATGACATTTATGTCCCGACGAGGGAAGAATGGATGAAAGGTCTACGTCCACCAGGGAAAGACACCCTTATCTGGTATACTGATGGCTCCAAAATGAAATCAGGTACCGGAGCTGGTGTCTACTCTGAAGGGTTTAAGGCTAGCTATAGCTTAGGGCAACACACTACAGTTTTCCAGTCGGAACTGTATGCTATAAATGCTAGTGTTCAGGAGATGCAAAGCCAGAAGATCACTGAGAAGGAAATACTCATTCTCAGTGATAGTCAGGCAGTGCTCAAAGCGCTCAACACTAGCAGAGTTTCATCCGCACTGGTACTGGAATGTATGAATGGCCTAAATGGTCTTGGGCAGGTGAACTCAATTAGATTAATATGGGTACCTGGACATGTAGGCATACAAGGTAATGAGCTAGCGGATGAGCTAGCTCGTAGGGGCTCGGAGTCTCACTTCATCGGCCCGGAGCCATGTGTCGCACTTGCACCGTGTGTGATAAACATGGCTCTGACATCATATGCCGAGAAGATGACAAAGGCAGAATGGGACAAAGTAGCAGGTCTAAGGCACTCAAAAAAGTTCATGAGTAACATAAAGGCAGGTTTTCTAGCGAAGGTAAGTCAACTGAGCAGGAAACAGCTAAGGTATGCCATAGCAGCGTACACAGGCCATTATAGCACCAGGTCTATGCTCTGCAAAATGGGTATTTCTGAGGATCCTATCTGCAGGGCCTGTAATGAAGACACAGAGTCCATGGAACACATTTTGTGTGAATGTGACGGATTGGCTAGAAAGCGAATGGATCTCCTGGGGGTAGCCTATCCACTGCCAGAAGATTACTGTGCCTCCAACCTAAGAGCAACCATCCAACTCTTGGAGTGGGTGTTTGAGCTTATATAGGGGAGGTGAGGGCGGGGCGAGTACAAAAGATCCATAAGGGTCGAAGTGCATCCGCTATGGCGGGCCTCACCATACTAATAATAATAATAGTTTATACACGGTAGAAGTGGGTGCAAGGGGTATACCAGCAAAGTCTCTCTATAACCTGCTAAAAGACCTTGGTCTTACTAGAAGTGTAGTAAGCTCCATATTGGAACGAGTGTCCAAAGTTTCTCTAGTAGGGTTCTTCCGAATTTGGCTGGGCAGGGAGTATAACTTGAATAGAGGAGGTGAGTGTTGACGCGAATCACTAAGAATACTCTTTAACACATGTCACAAGTCACAAGTGTCGGGCTCTGTTCAGAGTTTTTCTGTCAGCCACTCGATGGACCTGGCACCTGCATGGTGAATCCATAGAATGCTAAGATATTCGTCTCTCTCAAAGGCCTTATAGACTCATCGAGCGCAATAAGCTGTCAGTCACAGTTATCATTAATATCTGATAGTTATTGTTATATAAACATTGTAATTGTAATTCCCTCTTCTTTAAGCAGAGAGACTTGGCTCTGCTGAATGATTAACAATAAGCTCACAATAATGATACTTAGATGATTGTAGACTCAGCAAGCATGGATACATCTTGCAGTGTCGGTTATATCATGATGTAACCATAATAGAAAATGCTAGAACATTCTCAATTTTTTTTAATTTAAAATAATTTATTGCTATAATGTAGTAATACATGGTTATATAACAGTGTAGTTTATATACTTTCTAATAGGCATGCACACAAATTATACTTTTTTTTTATTTTACTATAATGTTACATTACAATAGCAAATTAGTTTTTTTATATGATTTAGTATCTGTAAACAAAGATAAAGAAATATAAAAATACATAATAAAACAAGACAGTCAAAAGATAACTGAATTACATTACCTCATGTTGATTATAAAATATTTGTCTTTAAGAATCAACAGCGTAATAGGTTTTATCCAAAAGTTTTGTTGGAAATACAACTTACTTTTGACATCACAGCCACCTGACAGCCGTAGGGTTTCACCGGCAGTACCACAGATACGCCCCCAATCATCATCGCATGTTCAAAGGATTTCGTTACTGATGGCACTACATCAACAACCTCGTTGTAACTATCTTTTATGTCTACAGTTGGAGCTATTTGTACTGGAAACAGGCTGTCTATTAGCACCTGCCGATCGTTTTTTACATTTACAGATGTCTGAGGTTCGTCATCTTCATCTTCGTCATCGGTGATGTAAATTTGGCCATAACGTTTGGGCTTTCCTTGCGGTGTCACCTGGTCGGAACTGTTGTCATCATCGGAAATGTAAATAGGATCATCAGAAAGTTCTATTGGCGTAGACATTATGACACTGTATAAATGTAAATAAACACTGTAAAGTTTGCCGCCTAACTTAGTTTTTTAGCAAAACAAAATTTGAGCACATGATTCACTACTACTAAATAATCTATCCATAAATTGTTTTTACATATCCTTATTAGACTTAGGATATTATGGGAAGGAAATGAAATATTTTTATCACGTACCTACAAGTACCGGTTGTTTTGGTTTTGTTTTGACAGTTTTGTGTGACGGTGACACTGACATTTCGGTAAACGTTCAAAAACTCAAATTTTATTATTGTCATAATGAATTTTTTTTAATAAAATATGATAAAATCTGTTTTGGACAATGATACACGAAATACAGTAGCCATTTATTAAAATACAACTAAAATACAATCGTCTATTTATTATATATTACAGTTCTTATCAGTTTTATTTTCATGATAATCTTTTCGATTTAGAACGAAGCTTTGATAAGGCGCTCTTCGATAACAGCAGTCTACCGAGTTTGTTAGTGATGTTTTGTGAAAAGAAATCAAATAAACAGAATTATTTAATTTAAGAAGATATTTAATTTATCATTAAAATTAAATTTGTCATGTCATGTTATGAACAACGTCACGCAGTACGATGCTATTAAAAATGTCAGATGGTAATCAACATAAAAAAAACTACAGTACATAAAACAAAAAGTTAATCTTTCAGTTAAGTTGTTTCTCTTATTTAAACGTCTTATCAATTAAATAACTAGCGAAAGCTCGGGTTTCATCCGCGCATCATATCAGTATACAAATTAGCCTATTATTCCTCATGACTCTGCTATAGGTACACATAAAAGAGTTATTACCCCGATCTAATGGACTACTACAGGGCCATGCACTGTCTATCCCTGTACAAGAGGGTATATGGTGCTTAGGCTCACCATGCTGCTCTAATGCGCGGTGGCGGTTATTAGAGCAGCGTGGGTAGGTGTAACGTTTAATAAATTAACTATCATTATCAGATGTTGATGATAGATGGTAAACGTGAACGATGGCTTAACTTTCTGACTGGCTGTTACAGCCCCGGAGAGAAATCTCGAACCATAACCACCAACGGAAGACCGACACTCCAAAATTGAAGTAATTATAACAGTGATTCTCAACCACTGTGCCGCGGCACTTTTGTGTGCCGCCAAATTTTGCAAATATATAATAATGTTAATATAATTAAATTATATCATTTAAAAAGAAAAATATTTTTGACATGAATATAAAAATATAAGTTATTTTATTATTTGCATTCAAAATTTGTGATTCACTTTGCGTCGCATTTTTCAGGAACACATTAGCGACGCAAAGCGGGGTCTTGGTGTATTTAAAATTTTTGTCATAAACTATTTATGCAGTGTGTTGTAGTAAGTAAATAATTTTTATCTTTTTCTTTGTGTGCCGCCAAATTTTGAAATCATTAAATGTGTGCCGCAACAAAAAAAAGTTGAGAATCACTGGCCTATAACTTTGTTGATATTTGTCGGATTTTACTTTTATTTTCACCGTACGTCTTTATTCACCGTGCGGGTGCCGGATCCATCGCTTGGCTAAGATAAAAACTCCGAACAGACCCCGACACTTGTGGTTGTGACAGGTTTAAAAGATATCTCTTTGTGAAAAATGTTCGGTCTAGATGTCGAAATAGCTAAGTCTTTCGGGATTTTATATAGTGTTTTTCATACGTGTCTATTAATATAATCCAATCAGGTGCAGAGCCTAAAAGGCTTGGAATTCCTACTTGAGCCTGCTTTAACGAAGTTAGTTTGTCTTTTATTCGTCGTCAACCCTTTTTGAGCTCTAGCTTCACGTATAATTTCTAGTTCTCTATAGTGGCGGCGTGAGTAAAGACCGCAAGAAGAATTTTTTGAATTTTTTGAAAATACTGTAGTAGAAAGAAAAAGTTTTCTTAGAAAAAAAAATTATTCCATAACTCGATCCAGGATTCGAACCCAGGACCGAAGCCACATAGGCTTACCACTAGATAATCGAGAACAATCTAATAGATTAAAGTATATGCACTTTGTATGATTGGTCTCTATGACCAGAAGTATAGGTTGCACCACCCACTTATCGACTGTGAAAGACGAAAGACAACCTTAAATACTTCTCGGTTCAATTCTTAGCTGGGCCGATTAAATTTCCTAAATTGGTCTGGCTGGTGGGTGGCTTCGGTCGTGGCTAGTCACAACCCCACCGACAAAGATTTACCGCTAAGCGATTTAGCGTTCCGGTACGATGTGTAGAAACCGATAGAGGTGTGGATTTCTTCCTACTCCTAACAGGTCAGTACGCGTCCATCTTAGACTCCGCTCTTAAGTTGCACGTCGATAGGTTACACTCAAGTACTAACTTTCAATCAAATAAAAAATTGGTTGTCTGTAAAGTCGGTTTACTGACGATAGTTGAAGGCGACAACGTCTGAAGAAAATACTGATGGAATGGTAGCATTTAATTGGTTATTAAAATTTTTAATTTAAGTATATTTTTATAAATACTAATTTAAATTAATAAAGTAATTGATTTTGATTTTATAAATTTATATTTTAAATTTATAATAAATATATTAATTTTTAATTTATAAATTTAATTTAAATTAATAATTATATTTAATAGACGGATGTCGAACGCTGCCGAACGCAAAGGCCGATTGTGCTTCTTTGTCGCTCGTTCTGCGCTCTCGCTTGCACTTCAAGCCTTACATGGATAGCCTCAAAGCGAGGTAACGCCGTACGAGTCATGTTTTTTCGTGCGTGCAGCCGGCTCTATCGAATTATAAGACGTTTTCACGTCAAAAACCACAACTTTTGTAGCTCGTTTCGAACCCGAACCTTTGATGGTTGATGGCTAACCACTGGACCAACATGCAAAAACTGTGGATACAAACTCGTACCTCAATAAGTAATTACTAGTTGTCGTGCATGGATGATATAAATTATTACATCGCTGTCGCCGCGCCTAAGCAGTCAAGTGTTGCCAGTGCGTTGCGCCAAGCTCCCGTTTCCCGCCAAAATACGGCGCCATTACACGAGTGAGTTGTCAACAGAGGTTATGGCGCGTTATAATTTGGTTTATAACCCGACACCACGCCGTTTAGGCAGCGCAATTAGTGTTATAGTCTGGGGATATCGATTGTGCGATAGTTGAGGGTACTTGCACAAAATACACTTATAGATCTCTAGATGACCAACTGTATATCAGCTTTTATTTTTTTTAATTTACTACAAATGCAGACTGAAACGTGATGGAAGTGACGATGAAATCTTTTGACGGACTTGACGCATTGCTGTGCGCAGTGGGCTTTAAGACGAAACTCATGGGTTCGATTCCCGGCTGGGCCGATTAAGGTATTCTAAACTGAACAGGCTGGTAGGAGGCTTCGGCCGTGGCTATTTACCTACCGACAAAGAGGTACTGCTAATTGATTTAGAGTTCCGGTGCGATGTCGCGTAGAAATCGAAAGGGTTGTGGATTTCATCCTACTCACAAGTCAGCCCGCTTCCATCTTAGATTGCATGATCACTTACCATCAGGTGTAACTGCAGTCAAAGGCTAACTTATAATAAATAAATGTAAGATGGCAGCGGGCTATCTTATCAGGAGTAGGTAATATCCACATCCTTTTCGGTTTCTACACGACTTCGTTCCAGACAGCTTAATCGGTTGGCGGTATATCTTTGTCGGCTGGGTGAAAACCAGGGAAGCTTGGGCCGTGGCTCGCCCAGCCAGATCTGGAGCATTTAATATAATTTGCCCAACCAGGAAACGAACCAAGACCCTCTGTCTTATAAATCCGAGACCGTCAGTTTCCTAGTTGACCAATAATAATTTTCTTTCTTGTTCTACTTTTGTTCTTATCGCTATTTATATTTAGATGTTTGGGGGTCTAAACTTTAGTTACCTACTAAGCTGCTACTTCCCAAAACCACCGTGAACCAAATTCCGTACTCTGCTGAATGGTCTACCTATCGTTGGTAGGAGCTGATCAAGTTTTAGTCTGTACAAAATATCTATGGTATAGCTATTACATGCTCCATAAAATATCTCTTGCACTATTATGTATCTAACGATTTTTTTTTAATTCGATAGCGTGAGTTTAGTCTCTGCCCCTCTCTATTTATAGTGCCGTGATGAAGAATGAAATATACCTACTAACAAATTCGGAACTCAATCTGTCGAGTTATAAAAACATCCTGACGGATTAGCAATCACTTGAACTCTGTGTTTTTTCAACCCAAACGTATCCTACGTATTTAAAAGAAAAACTCATATATTCCAAACTTGTTTGCAAAATAACCAGCGTCAAATAAATATGCAAAACAAAAACTAAATTAAGGATGACACGACACCCCACTTTTCGGTCCATTCAACAGTTTACGTCCGCCTTTAATATCGCGCCACTAAATTGGTGTCCCCATAAATTACGCCGTGAAGACATTCGCCGGCTCCCCTACGCAGTGTTGCTATTACAGATAAATGAATTATTTTGATATCTATGATTTAACATACGCTCGTTAAATAAATTTAGTATCTATTGAGCTCGTTTTACGAAAATTGTTGCAATGTTATAAGAGATTTAATTTTTTGCATGAAGTAATTTACACTATATGAAGGTTTACCCAAGCGTTCCGCGATACTATTTTCAAAGTATCAGTTATTGACCGTTTGGACTTGTAATTATTTTAACTTTTTAATAGTAACTATTATTTATTTAATTTATTAATTGTAATATGTTTTGACGAGTGAATATCACAGTGTTTAATAAATTTTCAATGTTGACGAGTGTTATAACGAATAAGAATGATTGTTGTTTCAACGGACTTTGGCTTGAAAATGACCTCGCAGAGAGTGTCGAAACGTCGCCAAATGAAAAATTAAAAAAATATCACCTCTATGAGTGTTTTGATATTTAATAAAATTAGATAATTCCCAATACATTTTCGTTCCGATTGGTCAAAATACCTAAATGGTTTCTGATACTTTGAAAGTAATTTACACTGTTGCTAACATGTCAAGGGAGGCTCACAAGGAGAGGCCCAAAATGTTAACCTGTGATGAACATCGTAATGCACTTTGCAGACTGACCGAAGAGCTATCAAATGGCACTGGCCAGTATCAAGTAGCATTGATACCGGTGTGAATAATCCGCTCGTGGCGAAGAGAAATTAAACATTGTGTTAATCTTCTGAGGATGCTTCGGTTTCGCAGTAAAACGTACATTGAGGATCTGGGTGACTTCGTCGGTTCGATTCGTCGATTTTACACAGAAAATAGTAAAGTAAACAAGTGATTAACTATATCATTAGCAAAGTGAAGTGTCAAATCAACTCACTTCCAAACAAACACGTCGCAAACAATTATTGACGTACTTTATTGCTTTTACTCCATTTTATCAGCGTATGTCACCAGTATATCTGGCTTATCGTGAAATCCTGTAGGATTTTCAGCCTTATTCCCTAACAATAAAGATTGGATGTTACAAAAATAGACCAAAATATTGGATGGGGTGAAGTTTCTAGTTAATTTGATGGGAAAACTTGTCGTATAGAGCTCATTTATACAAGGACATTATCAGGGGTTCGCGCGGAATCGGACGGTCAATGCGTCTTCGAGATCGATATCTGGTGATATCTGTAGAATAAAATGTGTTTGTTGTTGTTTGGTAACATTTTATTGCGATCGACAATCGATGATCCCTGGAGAAATTGTTAATCTGCCTTATCTTATGGTTGGAGGAGAGGTTAAAGTGCAATAAAAGATGGCCGATATGGAAGGGAAAGCGATTGACTTTTACGAGGTTTTGTTGACTTTTGATTATTTTTGTTAGATAATAAACCTACTGGAACACAATTATTGTCTGCTACTCGTCTGAGTGAGAAATCTATACTATCTATTTTAATATTACAATTGTGAAAATAACTCTGTCTGTTTGTCACTCAATCACACCTAAACAACTGAACCGATTTAAATTAAATTACAGAGATTATTAGAGCCTGAGAAAGAACATAGGCTGCGTTAACAAACTTTCACAAAACAGCCTTACTCGCAGACGAAATCGCGGGTGTCAGCTGTAAAGCCAACCTTAATTTTTCGAAGACTCATCATAACCCCAAAACCTCTTTAGACAGATACTACCTAAATCTCTCTGTCTATTGTTAAAAATCGTAGACATACTGTCGCATTTTTAGGTTTTAGGAGGTTGACAACAAAGAAAATAAGGTTGACAGTAACAATTATTGATTTATTAATATTTAAATGACTGATAAAATAAAAAATAGCCGCGGTGAGCTGGGGAATGGGTTTAAGTAATACACGAAAATATGTTTTAAGAGGCCGTAAGAGAATGCCACTGCCCAGTACTATCCGCGGTGCAGTTCCCGTTGGTTGCAGGATGTAGGCAAGGGCTCCCGTGGGTTGCGGGTTGCAGTCTAGCGAAACCAGCCTCGACGTTGTAGACTATATTTTTTGGTGTAATTGTGTAACATTAATTCAAGCCTATAGCCTTGAAGATTTAGTCGTATGTAATGTTTGTCAGTACCTATATCATGGAATTGATATACTGTCCAGTATTCGAATGTTTCCAAAGTACGAGTACTTACGATTTGTATCAGCGTGAACATAGGTATAGCTACCAATAGATACAGTGTAAGCTTGTGGACCGGCAACACATTGACCAACACCCTTTTATTTGCAGATGAGACGTGGTCGCTGACACAATGAGCCCATTCAGTTTGCGCGCCCGAGCGTTAAAACTGGCTGATTGTGGCCCTCCGCTGTCACTGCGGTGTGGGGACCGGGAGCCGATTTTGTGATGTATCAATGGTGTTTCTATCAGAGGATACCTATTATTTTTAATTCGATTATAGGTTAATGACCTCTGGAACTATTATAATAAGTTGCGTAGGAACCAGTCAGTCTTTTGGGTAAAACTGTCTCGTTTATTGATCGACAGACAGTGGTTAGTACGGCTCATGAGATCCTGGTTCGAGTCCTGAGAATTTCTTTGGCATTTTGGGATTTTTTATAAAACAATTGAGCTTTTCTATCTTCAGTCTTAACCTGAAATAATATGAAGAACTTTCTTACCTTTTGAATTAAGCTATGAAGCAGGTAAGCATCTAAACGGCTCAATTATTTTTTATTATAATATATTTTAATTTAATATGTTTTTTATTTGCAAGTTAGTCCATGACTGTGATCGCATCTAGTGGCAAGTGAAGATGCAATCTAAGATGGAAGCTGGTTGATTTTTTAGGAGTTGGATGATATTTTTATTTACACACCCATTTTACTTTCTACACGACACGCACCGGAACGTTAAATCTTTTAGCGGCACGATTTTACCAGTTGGGTGGTAACTAGCCAACCTACCAGTTTATCTGGACTAATTAATAAAATCTAAATCGACCCAGTTGAGAATTGAACCATATGACCATATTTCTGAGTTTCGCGATAGACTCAAGTGGCCCTCTATCCGCCTTCGTAGGAATACTCACATGCTATCCCTTTTATACAATGTCCTCATCAATCCTACTACTCCAATATATCTAAAAGAGCGATTTCACTTCCTCCATTCCACTCTTTGTCGCTCTCTTAGATCTGAAGATAACTTACTCCTAAAAATTCCTTTTCACAACTCTTCCTTCTACTCTAAATCCTTCTCTGTTAAATCTGCTCGGCTGTGGAACTCTTTACCTCTAGAGATTCGGCGTGCTCAATCACTAGTTACTTTTAAACGGCTGGTGAATGGGCATTTCTATCTCCCATAAAATCGTTATGATACCTCAATTAAGTTTCGTACTCACTTATTTGTGTATATATTACATTGTCATTATTTGTTTACTCTCTCCCTTCAATATCGTCTAGTTTCTATTATTTTCATTTATTTTTTTTGTTTACTATATGGGAACTTTTGTATGTATGTATGTAAGTATGTGTGTACCTATGTATCTATGTATGTATTTATTTAGTATTTTATGTAAGTATATTCTATATTACATAATTTGATACAATAACTTCCTATACTTCACTGTACGTACACCCGAACCTCTCCAATGAATGCACTTTTCCTCTTCAATATTGGTTGTCTGGAAGAGATCGCTCATTAGCGATAAGGCCGTCAATTGTACATTGTTTTTTTTTTTAAAGTTATTTTCTAATTGTAAGATTTTTATTATTTGGTGTACAATAAAGAGTAATTCATTCATTCATTCATTCATTCATTCATTCATACATTCAATTGTACTCAGGACCTCCGTCAATAGATTCACTGCACTGCACATACCGCTGTCCCCACCGAGTCCTTTAAATATTCACGAAAGGAAGAACTTTTTAAGGAAGAAAAGTTATTTAAGCTATATTATTGTAAAGTTTCATCAAAATCCATTCATAAGTTTTTGCGTGAAAGAGTAACAAACATCCATACGTACAAAATTTCGCCTTTGTTATATAAATAAGGATTAGTTAAGTAAGCATCTAATCAATTATTCGTACAAATATATCAAGTTAGTTGCAGTCGGTCGTCTCCAGTAATCGTGCACCCCAGTCTAACTGTTGGGGACATGTGTCGCGAGCAACGTTAAGCGTTGGCTTAATGCAGATGTTTGTAACGATCTCAGTTAAGTTACAACTAAGCTTACGTACTACTTACGTACGTACTAGAAATTAGAGAAACATCTAAGCTTAGTCTTTGATTGGTGGTTGGAAGTTGGAACATTGGTCTAATTTCTTTAGATTTATTAACTTTAGTTACTTTGATTATTCTTTATTTCTTTTTTATTTTTCTTAATGAATAAAAAGCTCAAGTGTTTTTTTTTCATTTTATATTTCCTTCTTCTTGCACTACCAAAGGCACTTCACATTAAGTCTTCTGAAAAAAAATCTATAAATATCTTCTTATTGTATATTTATGACAATATGGATTGCAAGTAATAAATTCCATTGCAACTAAATATCACTCTTATTGAATTGCAGTGTTGACACATACCAAACTTACTACTGGATATAATTCAGCGAATCATTTTTTCTGAAGAAGGCTTCTCACGTTGACATACACACACACGCACACACACACACTATTTTCTTTATAAGGCCTTCAATATAGATGCAGTCCCTTAGATTATAATAGGTAGTATTTGGGTACACCAATATCTAAATTATTGTAAATAGAAAATGTTAGACGAAAGCTCACATTTTCTCTTCTGTTTCTGATATATTATTTGATTAAAAAAAACTTGGCAATACTTTTTAGTAAAGAAACAGTCTGGCTATCCAATGCGGACATGCAGCTTGTATTCTTGTTATTATTCCACATGGGAATTATTTGTATAGGCAAGTAGTTAGTTTCTTATTGTATTCTTTTTCAAAAAAAGACAGAGATAGTGACGTCTTCAAAGATGTCCAAAACAATTATGGCAAGGTAAAAAAATATTTAAAAATACACAGACATTGATAATCTACTTTTATATATATTTTTTACAGATAACCTTACTGTGTATAACGCTTCGCACTATGCAATCCTTTCCAGCTGAGACCGTAAGTAGGCACCTAACGCAAGAAAATAATTTTATAAATGGTATCACTTTTAATTTTTAAAACGGCTACGTGCAACACTCGGCTACAAAAAGCGGTCGCGGTGAAGAAGGAATCCCGTAACGATAGTTCCTGGTAGTGTTAGTACCAGAGCTCACTGGCGACAGTTTGAATGATATAATGTCGCAAATCAGTCGCAAAGATTAGAACCGTTACTGCCTGATTATGATTACGATGTTTTAAATAATAACAAACTTATAATGTTCCTTCAAATTGATTGTATTAATACTAGCTAGTGTGATATACCTAGATATTGATAAAATATACCACAGAAACTTATGTTACCTAGAGTCGGATTGGCAGTCAGCCCCAGTCACAGTTATTGAAGATCTTGAAATGTAACATACCCTTCCAGTACGTTACATTTCTAGAATGCTAAATATGTTCTTAACTAATAAGGTTTAAGGTCACCTTAGTGTTCTATGACTCTGAAATATACCCAAAAATTAGGTAGGTAGGTACCATTTAGAAAATAAAAAAATCTATTTTAGTCCAGTACAAGTAAACCAAAGAGACGTTGGTTCAAACTCCACAACTAAATCATGTCTCGTAGTGCCAAGAGAATGTACAGTCGCATAAAAAGTTAGTAGACAAAAAATCCCTAGTCTGATATTAAACTTAATGTTATGAAGAAATGTCTGCCGAGGCTCGAAATATGCTGTACCGGACATATTTATGGCAAGAAGCCCGGTATTCTCCACCTGCCTCGCCACTGTAGGTCGCCAGGCCGATAGGATCGGTATACATAGTTCAAAATTCGAGAAATAGTTTCGTAGTTACGTATCTTTATTTGGTCATCCCATTAAACGATTGGCCTATTAACGTTCTGCTTTTTCATTATTTAAAAATAACATAACGTATGAAATAAAAGACTTTATTGTTTTCTAAAACAAATTACGTGATGTACTTATTCAATAATCTTAAAATGACATGAGTTAGGTATACTTACATAAAAAAATATAAAAGTATAATGACTTCGAAATCTGTGGTTTTTATGTGAATTTTCTTTCGGATAACCTTAGTTCCTTCCATCCGATCTTGATGCAAGCAATATATGGTAACTCGGGCTTGGTTTAATCTAGCTCCGAAAATCAAATGAAAATCCGTTCAGTTAAGCAGATCAACCTTTTTTTTCGTGGGGAAATCCTCATGGATACCCTGTCGCTACGGGGAGGCGAGGAATCAACCTGGTGCAAACTAGCAAACAAAAAATATAAGAAATCGTCTTTTTTATACTTACCCTTTTTCGACCTAAGTCTATTTTCGGTAAATTTTCAAATAAATGCGATAATAATTTTAAATTTCTGCTAGAGAAATTGCAGGGAGAATAACAAGAACAGAGGAGGTGAGTGTTGACGCGCGTCACTATGAGATCCCATTTAAACTTACACTCGTTTCACAAGTCTCAGGCTCTATCCCGAATTTTTCTCTGAGACACGCGATAGACACGGCAGCCGCACGGTGAATCCATGGAATGCTAAGATATTCGTCTCTTAGCGTTAGTAGAAAAGCTATCTTGAAGTTTCAACTCAAACATCATACTCGTAAAGCATTCGAATTAACCAGAAGATCAATAGATTTAATATCAATAACAATAAATAATCAATACGTGATTTCAATACATCAATCGAAGGTCGACCCTAGAGCAGGGACAACGTCCCAATCGGAAAGCCATTAGTTTGACAGGTCAGGATCACTTATGGCGGCGTGTCACGGCACACGCGTGTTAGGGCGTGACATTAGATATATTACCAGCTGTGTCACACCAATGTGCGGATTAAAACTTGGCTGAAGTAGAGCTCTTTGTGACAGAAGTCGTCTGAGGAAGTATCGCTGCCAAGTTTATATCTGCGATACATCATACATGGTATTGGTAATATCAAAGATGCAATATTATGCAATGCCTTAGGTTGACGGGCGTAGTGTGGTGGCGTGTCTATTCCTCCAATAATATAAAAAAAAAAAAATTGTTGTCTGTAAAGTCGGTTTACTGACGATAGTTGAACGTGACAACGACTTAAGAAAATACTGATGGAATGGTAGCATTTAATTGGTTATTAAAATTTTTAATTTAAGTATATTTTTATAAATATTAATTTAAATTAATAAAATAATTAATTTTGATTTTATAAATTTATATTTTGAATATATAATAAATATATTAATTTATAAATATATTCATTTTTAATTTAAAGTTAATATATTTAATAGACGGATGTCGAACGCTGCCAAACGCAAAGGCCGATTGTGCTTCTTTGTCGCTCGTTCCGCGCTCTCGCTTGCACTTCAAGCCTTACATGGAACGCCTCAAAGCGAGGTAGCGACGCATAACGTCATGTCTTTTCGTGCGTGCAGCCGGCTCTATCGAATTATAAGACGTTGTCACGTCAAAAACATAAGACAGATCCTAATTGTCTATTTGTTGGCCACAATGGGCAGATTTTCATGCGGAAAAATTTTGTAAATTAATCACAGTTTGGAGCAGGCTTAGTCTTATTCAGGCCGTCTATAAAAATTAAAAGTATTAATCCACATTATGAAACATATAATACAATTAATGTATAACTACACTAAATCATAGTGAAATACGAAAGGTGTGAATATAAACAGAAGCGCGAATGAAAAGCGTTTAGTTAACTAACTATGTATTTAATCGCGAAGGTTAATATAAATATTGGATCCCAAGTTGGCGCCCGCATCGCGAACTTGGCGCCAACTCCGCCAACTCCACCAACTCCGCCGGGCGCAGTGTTTGCTTCCGAAATACACTTTCACTATCCGCGCTTTTAGTAATGTTATCTCCTTTGAACTTACACTAACTCTTGCAGTACTTGTATTGAACTTTGGCGAATTTTTGATTAACACAGTACCTATTACATTAAACGAATTTACTTTTAAATGCAACTAGATAATCTACCTTACATAAGTTACGAAAGTGAAGTAAGTTTGTTTGGGCTTATGTCTCAATTTCGCATAATACGTTGCCAGGAGCTTTACTTCCAGTATTTCCATATACTTTCCATCTAGACAAAAAGCACTATTTCTGAGGGATTGATAAATACATTTCTAGATTTTTTCATTCTGATTCTGTATCAATGTAGAGAGTAACAAAATATCTGAAATATAAAAACCAATTCTATCGACGCAATTGCGGGAATGTAAGTAACGAATATCTTAACATAACAGTTCGGGTTTCGGGTCCATCGTGGGTAGCGAGAAAATCTACAAGTAGATCCTGGGATTTGTGACACAGTAATCACTGCCCAGCTGAAATAAAATCCGTTTAGAGCAGCTTCGGAAATACGTTCTAATATATAACTTGTAGTATATCTAGTCATGGCCAGTTCTGTAAGCAGTTAATAGAGATATTTTAATAGTATCACGCACCCCTTTTTTTTAACGTGGGGAAATCCTCATGGATACCTTCTCGCCATGGGAAGGCAAGATTATGTTGGACTTCTACCGACTAAAACTCCACGATGTTCCAACTCATCGCCTGGGACTGTATTACGGGAACGTTAGTACTACTACCTTAAACCAGTCAGCGTCGTCCACAAAAGCAAGTTCTCCTTTAGGACTTATGGAAACTTCACTATTATTGACGATCTCCGTGGCGCAGTGGTATGCGCGGTGGATTTATAAGACGGAGGTCCTGAGTTCGATTCCCGTACGTTCTAATATATAACTTGTAATATCTCTAGTCATGGCTAGTTCTGTAAGCAGTTAATAGATATGTTTTGATAGTATCACGCATCCCCTTTTTTTTAACGTGGGGAAATCCTCATGGACACCTTCTCGCCATGGGGAGGCAAGAAGATTATGTCGGACCTCTACCGATTAAAACCCCACGATGTTCCAACTCATCGCCTGGGACTGCATTACGGGAACGTTAGTACTACTACCATAAACCAGTCAGCGTCGCCCACAAAAGCAAGCACTCCTTTAGGACTTATGGAAACTTAACTATTATTGACGATCTCCGTGGCGCAGTGGTATGCGCGGTGGATTTGTACGACGGACGTCCTGGGTTCGATTCCCGGCGGGGCAGATTGAGATTTTTCTTAATTTGTCTTGGTCTGGCTGGCGGGAGGCTTTCACCGTGGCTAGTTTTCACCACCCTACCGACAAAGACGTACCGCCTAGCGATTTAGCGTTCCGGTACGATGTCGTGTAGAAACCAATAGGGGTGTGGATTTCATCCTACTTCTAACAAGTTAGCTCGCTTCCATCTTAGATTGCATCATCACTTAACATCAGGTGTGATAGCAGTCAAGAGCCAACTTGTAGCCAATAAAAAAAAAATAATTAAAGCCGCCACGGGAACTCAGACAGCGTCTACCTACTTGAGGATAGTATCACGCACCCACTTCTACTAAAGATTACTTACCACAGGCACATACTAAAAGTAATTGAAATACGGCAAGCAGGCAACGCGGAATATATCGAGGCAACTTTGCATTCGAAAACACGTGTTTACATGTCAACTATAAAACTTACAGGTACAACTATTAGTAATACACGCACAAAAATGAAAGTGAAAAACTTAGTCAATCAGTATAACAAATAGCAACGGATACAAACATCGTGAAATTACAAAAAAATACAAAAAAGCATCAGCCACCCGTGTTGATAACACGAAACTTGTCAAAAGACGAGGCTCGCGTGCGTCACCACGTTTGCTATAATGAGATTGTGATTGTTTTTTTCGTATTTTTTTTCGTGATTTGGGATTCCAGGGGAAAAATGACGGCTATCATTTTAAAGGGATGGTTTATCTAGCTGCACGTCTAAAAGGAGACATCTGCAATTATTTATAAATATTTGTCGCTGCACAAATCAAAACCATCTTAGTTTTTGAATAGATATTAAACTGATCGCTAGGCATGGCCTAAATAATTTTTGTAACGTCATTATTTTTAGCTGAAAGAGAGACAGCTGTTGGATCTAATATTTATTGAAAAAGATTTCATTTTACTACATTGGAACAATTTAGTTTTAGTACGTACATTTCATGTTCAAAAAATATTAATTTATTACGGAATCTTAGGTAATAATATAAAAGCTGCCCCGCTTTTTTACTTTTAAATTCCAATCAACTTAACTCATGAGAAAATACCTGATGATAATAACAATTATAGACCCACCGGTCTTGTAAACGGGTATAATAAAACGTAATAAGTTCTCCCCATCATTCGGTGGTTTATACGATAGTTGGTAAAAAATCGTGGCTGAGTTATGCGTGTCTATATTAACGACGCGTGCCGGTGACTGCTTCGCTACGAATAAAAGTGAAAATTGGAGGTAATTATGTTGAAATTTTTATTTTGGGAATGACTGAATGGCAAAGCCTTAAATTAGTTTTTTATTTAACCTCTTTGACGGCCTATGGGCGGTGGATCTATCAAATGGAGGTCCTGGGTTCGATTCCCAGTTGGGATTGATTTTTTCTGAATTGGTCCAGTAGGGCTATCATGTTAAAGTGTAGACTTGTCTTAATATAAAATATCGTATTAGATAGAAAGAGATAGAAAAATTTAATACAAACCCTGTCGAGTGTCATTAAAGCTTATACTTAACCATCATCATCATCATTGTCAGCCCATTAACGGCCCTATTAACTACAGGGCCAGGCCTCCCTCCTTAAAGGAGAGGGGATATGGAGCGTACATCCACCACGCTGCTCCAATGCACAATATACTTAATAGCCCTAATTAATAGCCCTTTGGCTAGTCGGTGACTTCGGCCGTGGCTAGTTATAACCCTTCTGGCAAAGACGTACCGCCAAGCGATTTAGGCCTGGCTTGGCGGTATGTTTTTGCCGGTAGAGTGGTACCTAGTACAACCATAGCCTCTCACATGCCAGACCAGGATGAATTTAGAAAATCTTAATTGGCACAGCCGGGAATTGAACCCAAGACATCCTTATAAATCCAATGCGCATAACACTTTGCAACGAAGACCGTTAAATCTTTACCGGCGTCTCCAGTGAGCTTTCGATCTCCTGTGAGCTTTAATTCTTTTGAAAAAATATCCTCATGTGTACGAAAAGGGTGTTATTTGTTGGGTGTTGTAATTTTTTATAGTTCTAGATCACTTTGTGTCGCCTCAGGTGTCGGTAGTGTTGCGCGCTGTTACTGTAGATGAGTAATAAACTTAATGACATTAAGCAGCGGTTACATGACGGTACAAGAATGTAAGAAAACAAAGAACATTGTGTGTCTGTGTCTTTACCACATTGGTTTCGCTCCGCTCAAGCAGCAAGGCTTATCATTAATCTCTGGTCTGTACATTGATTAAAATTTTAATGTACACAGCTATAATAAGCAGTGTTATAATAAAATTTTTTAACAAAAAATAGAACCGACTCAAAATGCACTAAAAAGTAAAAAAATAACTGTCTCATTTAGTTGCTAGTGGCACAGTTATTTTTTACTTTTTAGTGCATTTTGAGTCGGTTCTATTTTTTGGTAAAAAATTTTATTTTTTACTTTTAGTGATTTATCGCCACATAACCTACTCGTCCTATACCGTCAAAGTATATTATACGGCACTAGTAGCCAAAAAGCTACCGATACCGAGACAAAGACCGAAATCGCTGTAAGCGTGCCTCCAAAATTTGAAGAGTTCCTTCAATTTCTCCAGGATATCATCATTAGATCTTATCGGGCGCAGTGTTTGCTTCCGAAATACACTTTCACTATCCGCGCTTTTAGTAATGTTATCTCCTTTGAACTTACACTAACTTTTGCAGTACTTGTATTGAACTTTGGCGAATTTTTGATTAATACAGTACCTATTACATTAAACGAATTTACTTTTAAATGCAACTAGATAATCTACCTTACATAAGTTACGAAAGTGAAGTAAGTTTGTTTGGGCTTATGCCTCAATTTCGCATAACATGTTGCCAGGGGCTTTACTACCAGTATTTCCATATACTTTAGACAAAAACCATAATTTCTTCTTCTAATACTTTCTAGATTTTTTTATTCTGATTCTGTATGAATGTAGAGAGTAACAAAATATCTGAAATATAAAAACCAATTCTATCGACGCAGTTGCGGGAATGTAAGTAACGAATATCTTAACATTACTGTTCGGGTTTCGGGTACATCGTGGGTAGCGAGAAAATCTACAAGTAGATCTTGGGATTTGTGACACAGGAATCACTGTCCAGCTGAAATAAAATCCGTTTAGAGCAGCTTCGGTAATACGTTCTAATATATAACTTGTAGTATATCTAGTCATGGCCAGTTCTGTAAGCAGTTAATAGAGATATTTTGATAGTATCACTCACCCCCTTTTTTTTAACGTGGGGAAATCCTCATGGATACCTTCTCGCCATGGGAAGGCAAGATTATGTTGGACTTCTACCGACTAAAACTCCACGATGTTCCAACTCATCGCCTGGGACTGTATTACGGGAACGTTAGTACTACTACCTTAAACCAGTCAGCGTCGTCCACAAAAGCAAGTTCTCCTTTAGGACTTATGGAAACTTCACTATTATTGACGATCTCCGTGGCGCAGTGGTATGCGCGGTGGATTTATAAGACGGAGGTCCTGAGTTCGATTCCCGTACGTTCTAATATATAACTTGTAATATCTCTAGTCATGGCTAGTTCTGTAAGCAGTTTATAGATATGTTTTGATAGTATCACGCATCCCCTTTTTTTTAACGTGGGGAAATCCTCATGGACACCTTCTCGCCATGGGGAGGCAAGAAGATTATGTCGGACCTCTACCGATTAAAACCCCACGATGTTCCAACTCATCGCCTGGGACTGCATTACGGGAACGTTAGTACTACTACCATAAACCAGTCAGCGTCGCCCACAAAAGCAAGCACTCCTTTAGGACTTATGGAAACTTAACTATTATTGACGATCTCCGTGGCGCAGTGGTATGCGCGGTGGATTTGTACGACGGACGTCCTGGGTTCGATTCCCGGCGGGGCAGATTGAGATTTTTCTTAATTTGTCTTGGTCTGGCTGGCGGGAGGCTTTCACCGTGGCTAGTTTTCACCACCCTACCGACAAAGACGTACCGCCTAGCGATTTAGCGTTCCGGTACGATGTCGTGTAGAAACCAATAGGGGTGTGGATTTCATCCTACTTCTAACAAGTTAGCTCGCTTCCATCTTAGATTGCATCATCACTTAACATCAGGTGTGATAGCAGTCAAGAGCCAACTTGTAGCCAATAAAAAAAAATAATTAAAGCCGCCACGGGAACTCAGACAGCGTCTACCTACTTGAGGATAGTATCACGCACCCACTTCTACTAAAGATTACTTACCACAGGCACATACTAAAAGTAATTGAAATACGGCAAGCAGGCAACGCGGAATATATCGAGGCAACTTTGCATTCGAAAACACGTGTTTACATGTCAACTATAAAACTTACAGGTACAACTATTAGTAATACACGCACAAAAATGAAAGTGAAAAACTTAGTCAATCAGTATAACAAATAGCAACGGATACAAACATCGTGAAATTACAAAAAAATACAAAAAAGCACCAGCCACCCGTGTTGATAACACGAAACTTGTCAAAAGACGAGGCTCGCGTGCGTCACCACGTTTGCTATAATGAGATTGTGATTGTTTTTTTCGTATTTTTTTTCGTGATTTGGGATTCCAGGGGAAAAATGACGGCTATCATTTTAAAGGGATGGTTTATCTAGCTGCACGTCTAAAAGGAGACATCTGCAATTATTTATAAATATTTGTCGCTGCACAAATCAAAACCATCTTAGTTTTTGAATAGATATTAAACTGATCGCTAGGCATGGCCTAAATAATTTTTGTAACGTCATTATTTTTAGCTGAAAGAGAGACAGCTGTTGGATCTAATATTTATTGAAAAAGATTTCATTTTACTACATTGGAACAATTTAGTTTTAGTACGTACATTTCATGTTCAAAAAATATTAATTTATTACGGAATCTTAGGTAATAATATAAAAGCTGCCCCGCTTTTTTACTTTTAAATTCCAATCAACTTAACTCATGAGAAAATACCTGATGATAATAACAGTTATAGACCCACCGGTCTTGTAAACGGGTATAATAAAACGTAATAAGTTCTCCCCATCATTCGGTGGTTTATACGATAGTTGGTAAAAAATCGTGGCTGAGTTATGCGTGTCTATATTAACGACGCGTGCCGGTGACTGCTTCGCTACGAATAAAAGTGAAAATTGGAGGTAATTATGTTGAAATTTTTATTTTGGGAATGACTGAATGGCAAAGCCTTAAATTAGTTTTTTATTTAACCTCTTTGACGGCCTATGGGCGGTGGATCTATCAAATGGAGGTCCTGGGTTCGATTCCCAGTTGGGATTGATTTTTTCTGAATTGGTCCAGTAGGGCTATCATGTTAAAGTGTAGACTTGTCTTAATATAAAATATCGTATTAGATAGAAAGAGATAGAAAAATTTAATACAAACCCTGTCGAGTGTCATTAAAGCTTATACTTAACCATCATCATCATCATTGTCAGCCTATTAACGGCCCTATTAACTACAGGGCCAGGCCTCCCTCCTTAAAGGAGAGGGGATATGGAGCGTACATCCACCACGCTGCTCCAATGCACAATATACTTAATAGCCCTAATTAATAGCCCTTTGGCTAGTCGGTGACTTCGGCCGTGGCTAGTTATAACCCTTCTGGCAAAGACGTACCGCCAAGCGATTTAGGCCTGGCTTGGCGGTATGTTTTTGCCGGTAGAGTGGTACCTAGTACAACCATAGCCTCTCACATGCCAGACCAGGATGAATTTAGAAAATCTTAATTGGCACAGCCGGGAATTGAACCCAAGACATCCTTATAAATCCAATGCGCATAACACTTTGCAACGAAGACCGTTAAATCTTTACCGGCGTCTCCAGTGAGCTTTCGATCTCCTGTGAGCTTTAATTCTTTTGAAAAAATATCCTCATGTGTACGAAAAGGGTGTTATTTGTTGGGTGTTGTAATTTTTTATAGTTCTAGATCACTTTGTGTCGCCTCAGGTGTCGGTAGTGTTGCGCGCTGTTACTGTAGATGAGTAATAAACTTAATGACATTAAGCAGCGGTTACATGACGGTACAAGAATGTAAGAAAACAAAGAACATTGTGTGTCTGTGTCTTTACCACATTGGTTTCGCTCCGCTCAAGCAGCAAGGCTTATCATTAATCTCTGGTCTGTACATTGATTAAAATTTTAATGTACACAGCTATAATAAGCAGTGTTATAATAAAATTTTTTAACAAAAAATAGAACCGACTCAAAATGCACTAAAAAGTAAAAAAATAACTGTCTCATTTAGTTGCTAGTGGCACAGTTATTTTTTACTTTTTAGTGCATTTTGAGTCGGTTCTATTTTTTGGTAAAAAATTTTATTTTTTACTTTTAGTGATTTATCGCCACATAACCTACTCGTCCTATACCGTCAAAGTATATTATACGGCACTAGTAGCCAAAAAGCTACCGATACCGAGACAAAGACCGAAATCGCTGTAAGCGTGCCTCCAAAATTTGAAGAGTTCCTTCAATTTCTCCAGGATATCATCATTAGATCTTATCGGGCGCAGTGTTTGCTTCCGAAATACACTTTCACTATCCGCGCTTTTAGTAATGTTATCTCCTTTGAACTTACACTAACTCTTGCAGTACTTGTATTGAACTTTGGCGAATTTTTGATTAATACAGTACCTATTACATTAAACGAATTTACTTTTAAATGCAACTAGATAATCTACCTTACATAAGTTACGAAAGTGAAGTAAGTTTGTTTGGGCTTATGCCTCAATTTCGCATAACATGTTGCCAGGGGCTTTACTACCAGTATTTCCATATACTTTAGACAAAAACCATAATTTCTTCTTCTAATACATTTCTAGATTTTTTTATTCTGATTCTGTATGAATGTAGAGAGTAACAAAATATCTGAAATATAAAAACCAATTCTATCGACGCAGTTGCGGGAATGTAAGTAACGAATATCTTAACATTACTGTTCGGGTTTCGGGTACATCGTGGGTAGCGAGAAAATCTACAAGTAGATCTTGGGATTTGTGACACAGGAATCACTGTCCAGCTGAAATAAAATCCGTTTAGAGCAGCTTCGGAAATACGTTCTAATATATAACTTGTAGTATATCTAGTCATGGCCAGTTCTGTAAGCAGTTAATAGAGATATTTTGATAGTATCACTCACCCCCTTTTTTTTAACGTGGGGAAATCCTCATGGATACCTTCTCGCCATGGGAAGGCAAGATTATGTTGGACTTCTACCGACTAAAACTCCACGATGTTCCAACTCATCGCCTGGGACTGTATTACGGGAACGTTAGTACTACTACCTTAAACCAGTCAGCGTCGCCCACAAAAGCAAGTTCTCCTTTAGGACTTATGGAAACTTCACTATTATTGACGATCTCCGTGGCGCAGTGGTATGCGCGGTGGATTTATAAGACGGAGGTCCTGAGTTCGATTCCCGTACGTTCTAATATATAACTTGTAATATCTCTAGTCATGGCTAGTTCTGTAAGCAGTTAATAGATATGTTTTGATAGTATCACGCATCCCCTTTTTTTTAACGTGGGGAAATCCTCATGGACACCTTCTCGCCATGGGGAGGCAAGAAGATTATGTCGGACCTCTACCGATTAAAACCCCACGATGTTCCAACTCATCGCCTGGGACTGCATTACGGGAACGTTAGTACTACTACCATAAACCAGTCAGCGTCGCCCACAAAAGCAAGCACTCCTTTAGGACTTATGGAAACTTAACTATTATTGACGATCTCCGTGGCGCAGTGGTATGCGCGGTGGATTTGTACGACGGACGTCCTGGGTTCGATTCCCGGCGGGGCAGATTGAGATTTTTCTTAATTTGTCTTGGTCTGGCTGGCGGGAGGCTTTCACCGTGGCTAGTTTTCACCACCCTACCGACAAAGACGTACCGCCTAGCGATTTAGCGTTCCGGTACGATGTCGTGTAGAAACCAATAGGGGTGTGGATTTCATCCTACTTCTAACAAGTTAGCTCGCTTCCATCTTAGATTGCATCATCACTTAACATCAGGTGTGATAGCAGTCAAGAGCCAACTTGTAGCCAATAAAAAAAAATAATTAAAGCCGCCACGGGAACTCAGACAGCGTCTACCTACTTGAGGATAGTATCACGCACCCACTTCTACTAAAGATTACTTACCACAGGCACATACTAAAAGTAATTGAAATACGGCAAGCAGGCAACGCGGAATATATCGAGGCAACTTTGCATTCGAAAACACGTGTTTACATGTCAACTATAAAACTTACAGGTACAACTATTAGTAATACACGCACAAAAATGAAAGTGAAAAACTTAGTCAATCAGTATAACAAATAGCAACGAATACAAACATCGTGAAATTACAAAAAAATACAAAAAAGCACCAGCCACCCGTGTTGATAACACGAAACTTGTCAAAAGACGAGGCTCGCGTGCGTCACCACGTTTGCTATAATGAGATTGTGATTGTTTTTTTCGTATTTTTTTTCCGTGATTTGGGATTCCAGGGGAAAAATGACGGCTATCATTTTAAAGGGATGGTTTATCCAGCTGCACGTCTAAAAGGAGACATCTGCAATTGTTTATAAATGTTTGTCGCTGCGCAAGTATAACTCGGTTGCTCTCAGAAAAATTAAATATTAAACTGATCGTTAGGCATGGCCTAAATAATTTTTGTAACGTCATTATTTTTAGCTGAAAGAGAGACAGCTGTTGGATCTAATATTTATTAAAAAAGATTTCACTTTACTACATTGGAATAATTTAGTTTTAGTACGTACATTTCATGTTCAAAAAATATTATTAATTTACTAAGCAATCGTTAGGTAATAATATCTATAATAAATAAATCCACTGCCACGCTATTTCACTTTTCCACTGCAATCAACTTGACCGATGAGAAAGTACCTGATGATGATAATAATTATAGACCTACTGGTCTTGTAAACTGGTATAGTAAAACTTAATAAGTTGTCCCCATCATTCAGTGATTTATACGATAGTTGGTGAAAAATCGTGGCTGAGTTATGCGTGTCTATATTAACGACGCGTGCCGGTGACTGCTTCGCTACGAATAAAAGTGAAAATTGGAGGTAATTATGTTGAAATTTTTATTTTGGGAATGACTGAATGGCAAAGCCTTAAATTAGTTTTTTATTTAACCTTTTTACGGCCTAAGGGCCGTGGATCTATTAGATGGAGGTCCTGGGTTCGATTCTCAGTTGGGCCGATTGATTTTTGCTGAATTGGGCCAGTAGGATTAGTATGTTAAAGTTGAAGCGTGTCTCAATCAAAAATATCGTATTTGATTTATTAAATATATTGTTTGATATTATTAGCTTATCAAACAATATATTTAACTATTACTTAATAGGCTTAATTAATTTAATAGACCTTTTGCTGGTCGGTGGATTTAGCCCTGACTTGGCGGTTCGTCTTTGCCGGTAGAGTGGTAACTAGTACAACCATAGCGTTTCACATGCCAGACCTGGACTAATTTCGAAAATCTTAATAGGCCCAGCCGGGAATTTAACCCAGGACATCCGTCTTATAAATCCAATGCGCATAACACTTTGCCACGGAGACCGTTAAACGGTCGTTTACTGGCGTCTCCTGCGAGTTTCGGATCTCCTGTGAACTTCAGAAGCTTTAATTATTTTGAAATAATATCCTCATGTGTACAAAAAGGGTGTTATTTGTTGGATGTTGTAATTTTTTACAGTTCTAGATCACTTTGTGTCGCCTCAGGTGTCGGTAGTGTTGCACGCTGTTACTGTAGATGAGTAATAAACTTAATGACATTAAGCGGCGGTTACATGCCGGTACAAGAATGTAAGAAAACAAAGAACATTGTGTGTCTGTGTCTTTACCACATTGGTTTTGCTCCGCTCAAGCAGCAAGGCTTATCATTAATCTCTGGTCTGTACCTACATCAAATAAAATTTTAATGTACACATAGCTATAATAAGCAGTGTTGTAATCGACTCAAAATGCACTAAAAAGTAAAAAAATAACTGTGTCATTTAGTTGCTAGTGGCACAGTTATTTTTTATTTTTTAGTGCATTTTGAGTCGGTTCTATTTTTTGTTAAAAAATTTCATTTTCTACTTTTTCGTGATTTATCGCCACGTAACGTACTCGTACTATACTGTCAAAGTATATTATACGGCACTAGTAGCCAAAAAGCTACCGATACCGAGACAAAGACCGAAATCGCTGTAAGCGTGCCTCCAAAATTTTAAGAGTTCCTTCAATTTCCCAGGATATCATCATCAGATCTTATCATGATGACAATGGGTCCACCTTGGAAGCATGCCCTTTCTAATAAAAAAAGAATTATCAAAATCGGAAATTCTGTAAAAAGTTATACATAAAAAAAAAGAAAAAAAATACGTGTTGAATTGAGAACCTCCTCCGTTTTTTTTCGTCGGTTAAAAAGAGTAGCAGAACACTAAAACATTTTAATTTTATCTGGTGTAGGATGATTGCAACAGGTAAGCAATATACTTTATTTATCTTTCATCATTATCAGCCTATTAACGGCCCACTACAGGGCCAGGCCTCCCTCCTTAAAGGAGATGGGATATGGAGCCTAGACCCACCACGCTGCTCCAATGCGGGTTGGCGGGCTTAGGGTGATAATGTTTCATTTATTAACGATTACTATCAGATGTTGATGACAGTGACCGGGACCGACGGCTTAACGTACTCTCCGAAGTGTAACACTAACAACTTCCTGACTCCGGGCTTGGAATGTACTGGGAATTTCATAGAAGAATGAAAAGCTCGGAATTATTCCTTGACCCGACACAGGATTTTAACCCAGGACCTCGTGATCGAAGCCAGATAGGCTAACCACTAGACCAACGAGGTAGTCGATATTATTATTTTTCTTTAAGTACTTGTATGTGTATTTTTCTTACTAATCAATTTTAAAATGATTTAATAACTATTAATTAGTAAAGTCGTTTAAAAACAAAAAATACTTATAAGTTTGTCATACTTCGGAAGGTACCTCACGCTTTTTGAATAGAAAATTAAGTCTCTGTTTTAAGAGACATTTATTGGAAAAGTGGAAAATATGTACTTGGGAAATGTTTAATATAGCTATAAGCTTAAGACTGCCTAGAATCTACTTTGAAAATATGACTTTCTTTGAACGTATAATTGGTACCATAACAGTTGATGAATCAAATGAAATATTTATCTTACGTTGTATCGTTGTATCGTTACAAACTGCCACCATGTAACCCATTTTCGTTGAACGCTGTCAACGGCGACCAGGTGTTGCGATGCTATTAATATCAATTGAGTACCTATCGGCCGTATGCCACTCAATGACCACTGCAACGAGACCTCCACACCCCTCGCGCCCATACATTACGCCGGTTCAAACACAAGCCGCCAACGAGGCCGATAGGTCAACTTAATTTGGAAACGAAATATTTTATGAGCCGATTTCCGCTTTCCGTAGTAATGCGATTTTACGACTAATGCCCTTTCGTATGGCGATACCTTTTTTTAATCGGCTGAATTTATGAAGATTATTTGTATTGTACGAAATTATCATAGAATATAGGAGTGAGGTGTTATTTGATGTGTAACCGTTTAGGAGACCAGTAACAACATGCCTTATAAGGCTAGAGTGTGAAACACTTGCTATCGGGTGAGATCGAAGGTATTTTTACTCTAATTGCAGATAAAACAAGCAGATGGTACTCAGTAGCAAACGATCGCTTATTCACTTAAGGTGACGACACACAAACACACTTCAAACTTATAACACCCTCATTTTTGTGTCGGAGATTACGGCTATAGCTATTTCTAATTGTCCATTTACTTATGGGATAAACTTGTTTTGCAGACATTCTATAAAACACTGCTCTGCCGTCAACCGTTGCAACATCTGTCAATAATCTCTACAACCATGCAACCATGCATCGGAAGATTGACAACAAACAAAGTACGTTCTATGTAAGTCTATGCATATTCTAGAAATCTTCATATACATAAATTTTAAAACTAATTAATATATTCAATATCTTATAAATTAGATTTTTTAAAATAACAAAACATGATTTTAAACTTATTAGGCATAAAATGAAATTTACCATTTTTAATTTGTAAGTACTTCTTTCAACGTTTTTAAAAAATATTTAATACATAATATCTGGAAATTAATATCAGAGCATGTAAAGTTATTATTCCCGGTAATTTATTAGAATTTGATATTAATCGTTACAGATTTAAGCTTACCCTTAATCAGCCGTCTAGTTGGAGAAGCCAATATGGATGCTTTACCTACCTGGTTTAAGGCTCTAAGCACCTAATCCTGTCCGCTATAGGACCTGGTCCTTTAGTAAGTATTCATAAATACGCGAATGATTTGGTGTGTTTTGAAAATTTGGCTCTTGATCACACCTGATGATAATACAATAATCTAAGATGAATGCGGGCTAACTTGTAGGAGTAGGATGAAATCCGCAACTCATTCGGTTTGACATCGTACCGGAACGCTAAATCGCTTGGTCGGAACGCTAAACGTCTTGGTAAGTAGCCACGGCGAAACCCCCAACCAGCCAGATCAAGACAAATTAAAAAAATTTCAATCTGCTTCGTCGAGAATCTAACCCAGGACCTCCGTCTTATAAATCCACCACGCATACCACTGCGCCACGAAGGTCGTCAAAAATCCTGTCCCCCTATAGGATCTGGCCCTTTAGTGGGTATTCAAAAATACGCTAATGATGAGGTATATATAGAGAAATGTCAATACGTATTGTTATGGTAATCGCTCGGAAGTGTCCGCCGTTCCCACGTCGCCGTCGCGGCACTACACGCCGCCGCGCGCGCGATCAGGTGAGACAACGGTTGCTATACGTTTATTAGGGTTCCGTAGTCAACATGGAATGCTTGTCGTCTTTACCCCAAAATTAGATTTTGGCTTTATGTCCAATGTCAAACATATCTTTACCGTACCACAAAAAGCGGAAACGGAATCCTTAAGATCACTCTGTCCAACCGTCGCAGTCACTTTTATAGTAACAAAATGACGACTCAAGTAGATAGCTCATCTGATGTTGATAATAGTTAGTGGAAAACTATCTTATGGGTACCTAACACTTCAGAGGGCATAAATAAGGAAAACGTTAAATTATTTACAAAACGAAAAAGTCAAACTCTACCCTGTATACGAAAACCAGAGGTGTTTGTATCTATAGATAGGTAGGTATATACACAAAAAGTTGCTCCAGAAGTGTATTAAAATAAAAAAAATTAACAAAAAATCTCAAAACGCACTAAAAAGTAAAAAATAACTGCGTCATTTGGTTGCTTTAATTTACTTGAGCATATTTAGGAAGTCGGTGCCAGCCAAGTTTAAGGTTTTATTTAACGTAGTAACGCAGTTTATGGGTTCTAGGTAACGTTCTTAAAGTGAAACCTCGACACCGACTCATAGATATGCCTAAGTAAATTAAAGCAACCAAATGACACAGTTGTTCTTTACTTTTTAGTGCGTTTTGAGTCGGTTATATTTTTTGTTTAAAATTTTTATTTCTTACTTTTTAGTGATATATCGACACGTAACCTACTCAAGCTACCGATACTTACACAAAAACCGGAATCGCTACAAGTGTGCCTATAAAATTTAAAGAGTTCCTTCAATTTTCCTAGGATATCATCATCAGATCCTAACATGATGACTATGGGACCATTATGGAAGTGTGCCATTTCTAATAAAAAAGAATTATCAAAATCGGACAACTCTGTAAAAAGTTATGCATGGTCATACAGTTAAAAATATTGGTGCATGAATTATGTCCTTAATAATAAGAATATAAAATTCAAAATAGGTCAGTTAAAAGTGACTAAATCCCATTCCACCTAGATGGCTCAATAAAGTTGGTACAAACTACAAGCAGCGGTCGGCGGCAGCGCCGGGAAGCAACATTTAAAACAATGATAAGATAGCGGCGCCCGCCAGCCTCTGATCCCGGAATCAATATTGGGGATCAAGCGATTGGTCAGGGGGCAGATATCGACAGGGATGATATTACCACTCTTGTATCATATATCCAACTAGCCGACACCCGCCATTTCAGCTGTATAGTTCTCGTTCTCGTGGAAATTTCGAGATAAAATGTAGCTTATATATTATTTTGATGGTAAGCTATATTATTGTGAAGTTTCATCAAAATCCATTCAGTATTTTCTGTGTGACTGAGTAACAAACATACACACTCAAAAACTCAAATATTTATAATATTATCATATGATAGGATGAAAATGGTATAAAATATGTAGTAAAGTCATATGTAGTATTTTGGTAGCAGTACCTAGAGGTACTAGGTAGGGAAAAAAGAAATAATTACTTACTTCTGCTGCCAATCATCGTTGCTGTGTTCGTTTCTTAAGGGTTATGGCTGCCGTTAAAGTTTTCGGGCATGTAAAGGTATCTAATTAACGGGAAAAGTGAAGTGAAGTAGTTGGCGTATTGCTTACATACCCTGCGATTTGCTGCTCTGTTATAGGCGATAGTTTATCAGGGCTTTTTTGTTCTGTGACCATTTTCTTGCTTCGCCAACTATTACCATATAATGTATAATAATCTAGTGTTTAAGTATTTAGTCTATATAGTTGTAAAGTTAGAAGAATGTAGGGTCCAAATAAACTCCAGTGAATTTAAGAACACTTAAATCATTATGTATATTAGTTAATAAGTATTTAACACTAAGTAAATCCCAAAAACGGAAATCGCAACAAAACCGTTATTTAAAAAATCTGAAATCGTGTGTAAAATCACCTCCAAGAATTCGAACCCCGTATCCAACCCTAAGAAATGTGTCCGTTTCGGGAGATAAATATGTAATCTTAATATAATTGCGTCTCCGGGCCGCAAACATCCCCCGTCCGTCCGCCCCTATTGACTCTCTCGCTCGGATGCCTCGCCGAGATGAATCGCAGCCTGGCGCTGATCGAACGGCCGCTGCCACTGACTAGCCGCTCAGTATAGATTAATTAAACATCGCGCTGCAGAACTTAGTTGTTTCTACAGTTTCTAGTTATATAGTAGGTACCAACACATACATACTGCTCATACGGTGATTGATAGTATTTCATATAATGGTAGAGTGAGGCTCAGACTTGGCTCTCTCAGCCGGATCCCTCGCTGAGATGAATCGCAGTCTGTCGCTGATCAAACAGCCACTGCCACTGACAAGCCACTTAGCAGGTATAGAATAATTAAACATCGTGCTTTAGAACTTACTTGAAAATCTTACAACAATATAGTTCCTGTTCTCTGTTCCAGAGTAAAAAGCAGAGCAGAGAGGGTGAACCGCTTCGTTACGTAAGTTCCCTTCTTGTACCTTCCCTTTTTTTCACGCATACGGCAGCAGTAGGCAGGCTCATCCCCTCTCATTATAACCCACAACGCTAGTCGAATTTAAGTTATCACTTCTGTTAGCTGCCCCAAAACACAAACGTTTTTATTATTAGGAATAATTGGCTTACCAGGCAATATGCGGAAATTCAATGCCGATATATAAACACTCGGGGATCACGCAAACAGCTCGTCCTATTAAATCTCTTCCGTTCATCTCTGCCACAAAAAGCTCTATTGCCTAAGACTGAAATGACGCTCTAGTACGAGGCACTGGGTCAGAGATGAATTGTAGCCTGCCACTTAATGACTTAAGTACGATAAAAGTCCATAGTAGAGTGGGAACCGAATCTTAGTACTTTCTCTACTCTCAGATTTGGTGCCACTTTACTGTGGAGCAACTGCTAAATAATATCTAACTGGCCACGATCGCGCCTGATGGTATGCGAAGATACAGTCTACGGCGGAAAGCGCTTGCTTAGGAGGTATATATATACTTACCTACACCCACATAGTACCAACTACATTATGGCGTGCCCTACCGGCCGTAATTTCGCAGTTCTTATCAGGAACGAAGAACCAAAACGCTTGGTACGCGTCCATGTCGACTACGTATAGATGCGGACTACTACGATGCCTAGTAGTTTTATGGTAGAAAAGTGAGGGCGCACCTAGCTTAAAAAGTTTCTGTGTGCCTAGTGTGAGTTTGTTACCGAGCGACTGCGTAAAAACGTAACGCAAATTTAAATAGAATTGAAGCAGCGCCATCTAGATATAGCGAGAGTGAACGCTCTTTTTTCTATATAACCAAGTGGTTACGTTTTTTCGCAGTCGCTCGGTGAAAAACTCACACATGCCCCACTGAGCTCACTTTCTAAAATACATTCTATAGAAAACCGACAGACAAGCTGGAGTTTTTGGTTATTCGTAGGACGTATAACGTCATAAGTAAGTTTCCGTTTCGAATTGCAAGTTCTGATTAGTGAGAACGCAGCGCAAAGTGCAACGACCCCATACTTCCCCACTAATATGACAAGTATGCTATAATAGCATCGAGACAAATAACACAGCGCGCCTCCATTGTACGAGTACAACACCTCGGTCACACCGCGCTGCCGGCAAATGCAATAAGCTGCTCATTTGCCCGACAAGCCGCCTATTAACTCGTCGTACACCTACATGGACGCCGCGATGGTCGAGTGGATAAACTATGTGGCTAACGAAGTCCTTGGTCGGAGGTTTTCTTTCTTCTAATCAGTGAATTCCACGTTTGGGGTGGAGGTGGTGTTAGAACCCCATGCCTCTGAGAGCGCGTTAAAACCTCGCTCCCGATCACTATTATCATCATCTACATAGTGATGTAATTTTTTTTTTTTTTTATCGACTACAAGTTGACCCTTGACTGCTATCACACCTGATGTTAAGTGATGATGCAATCTAAGATGGAAGCGGGCTAACTTGTGAGGACTAGGATGAAATCCTCACCCCTTCGGTTTCTACACGACATCATACCGGAACGCTAAATCGCTTGGCGGTACGTCTTTGTCGGTAGGGTGGTAACTAGCCACGGCGAAAGCCTCCTACCAGCCAGACCAAGACAAATTAAGAAAAATCTCAATCTGCCCCGCCGGGAATCGAACCCAGGACCTCCATCTTATAAATCCACTGCGCCACGGAGGTCGTCACTATCACTATCTAGATGATTATAGTGATGTAATTATCACTATCTAGATGATGAAAGATTAATGAATTAAAAATTATCGCCCTAAGCTCGCTAACCACCATCGGAGCAGCATGGCGGGTCTACGCTACATATCGCCTCTTTTACAGGGACGGACGCCTAGCCTTATAGTGGGCCGTTAATAGGCCTATAATGATCGTACCACATAAATAGTTTGTGGTGGCTGCGTACACCACACACACACCAACGTTTATTGCGAAATGTAAAGTTTGCAAAAACATTTTGTGAAGCGACGGCGGGCGTATTCGCCCGCAGTAATTCAGTCGAAAATGGGTAGCCTTTAAGACACAACGCTTAATAAATCATAGTGACCAGTTTGTGTGACTACTCATTTACTAATCTGGCCCTAGAGGAGCACATTACCTCAGTAAACATAACCACCAAATTACCCCTAAAAGTTTAAACCTCTATCACTATTCACTACTCCATTTGAATAGAACTACATAAACTTTTATCGTGCCTCGCACAAAAATTTTGATCACAGGGAAGTTATATTTGAATATTTTCTTCATGATCATGTGAAAAATAATGTTTTTCGTCGCTAAATATTTAGCTTCGTAGCTCTTCGTAACTTTATATAATTTACCTTAATAATCTTTGACGCTGTTTTTTATCTATTTTTAAAGAATATTGGAATATAGTATTATTCCAATATCATAAGAATATTGCAATAATACTAAAACTTAATAAGCTATTTTGGCATTTAATTCCAACGTTTTAACAGTTAAGGCTACAATACATTGTCTTCCCACGGATTCACGGCGGGTACAATTAATAGCAATTAACAAACAATCCTAAGAATAAAAGAGTGTAACAAGACACGTTTTTATTAGAGCAACGATGTGTTAATACAATTTCCTTGTAAACGTATTGTTGTACCAACTTGGCAAATTGTGGGGTTGAGGGTGCTAGGGTTGGCAACAGCGAATATTGTTAAAGCTTCACTAAAAAGTAGTAGGTACTACCGTACTAATGACTGCATCAAATTAGCTTTGTTTTTCTGTTTGAAGGTTATGGAGTGTCAGTATAATACCTATTAAGAGTATGTAGTGTGTGTCTAGTGTAAGTGTAACACTTAATATTATTCGTAATGCACCCAATGTGACGTTGGAACGAATTATATCATACTAGCTTTTGCCCGCGACTTCGTCCGCGTGGAATTAGTTATTACGGCAGCCTAATTTTTCTAAGCTTTGAATGTCATATTTATTAATATCTAATCAACTGCCTAAGAAATATGTCTTAAGCTTTCAAAATGACGATACTTTCATACAACATTTCATCCCCCCTTTAACCTCTTACAACCCTTTTTTCGCTATTAAAAGTAGCCTATGTCCTTTTTCAGGCTCTAAACTTACTGTGTACCAAATTTCATTTAAATCGGTTCAGTAGTTGTAGAGTGAAAGCAAGACAGACAGACAGAGTTACTTTCGCATTTATAATATTAGTTAGATTAGAAATAGAATTAGAATAACGATATTATACATTTGTACAGAATTAGAACAGTGATGATGATGAATGCTCAAAAGTGGCTATTTTTTGCAGTGTTCTAATTTAAATTATGTGCTATTTTAGTGTGGAGTATATTTACTTATTCATTAAACATTTTTTTTTATATATTTGAATATCTATATTTCCACAAACTAGCTTACATACAAAATAGAGAGACGAATATCTTAGCATTCCATGGATTCACCGTGCGGGTGCCGGGTCCATCGCGTGGCTGAGAGAAAAACTCCGAACAGAGCCCCAGAGAAAAATATTTAGTACAAAAACACGAAAATAATAATTAAAATATTACATAGCCTTTAGAATGTAAAAAGGGTTGAAGTTAACACTAAAGTTGACTACATACAAAACGTAGTTATTGGTTAGTGGCAACCCTGTGCTCTCCTTCTCGTGGTTTTGTGTAGTTTGCTTTTTAAGTACATTAGCTGTTGTTATTAAAAAGCAGTCTAGGAATGCTTTGTAACTGTCTACTAAGCCGAAAAGAATGACGATTTATATTGATTAATTCAATTCTACATGCACTGTTTGCTCTACAACTCGCTAGTGTCGTGGTCACCTCCAGTTATAATCTTCGCTCGATGTTATGCCATTGCCTTGCCTGCTCCGGCTGTTTGGAAAGCATCGTACACCGAGGAGTTTAGAGTGGTTCGGATCTGGTCATACCAACACATAAGGCTGTGCCCCCGCGGTCCGTTCGTCCGTGTGTCCGAAATTAATAAAATGATTGTTTTGGGAATATGATTTCGGTGGGTTCCCTCTTCCTTCCTATTCAGTCTTTTAGAGGTGTTTCAGGTCTTTCGGTCACTGGTTACTTCCCTCACCTCGCCTTCATAGTCGCGAGTTGACTATGGTGTGGTAAGGTTAACTACCACTGCCTGAAACTTTAAAAACAACAGAATCGTTCGTCAAACAACGGAATACATAATAATAAAATAAAGTTAAAAAAATAAAGTTTATTTGGAACAAATTCAATATACAAGTGAAAACGATGATCCCACATAAGTTAAAAACTGTGTAATAATATAAAGATAAGTGTGATAATATAAAAACTGTGTATTAATAATATAAGGATAAGTACGAAAAAAAGAAAGAAAGAAAAGAATCCTACACGGAAACAACAGTGTTTGTTTACATCACCATTCCTACAACACAAAAACTTCTTTACGTCAAGCTTTTAATTTTAGAGTTTGATTTAATTCTGTGGTCCAAATAATGCTCACTTACTTTAAGATCTTGAAGCCTGAGAATATTTCAAACAAACTTCGTCCAATTAAACGTTTTTCGTCGTAAATTTAGCATCAACGTAGGTATCCTTTTTATCAATTACAAATTAAAATTCTTTAATTTTAAAATTAAATGCGCACTGGAGTCTTCCGTTCGCTGTTTAATCGTTTTTGAGGTCATTTTGCAGTTCCCTCACACGTTCGTAGTTAGTGTTGCCAGGACTTAATAATTGAGAAACGAAAGTTTAAAATTATCAGGATTTTGGTATTCTAATTAAAGTACCTAAAAGAACTTAAGTTTTGGTTTTTTCGTAGTACCTGTCGTAATTTTAAAATATTGGTTGGTAGATAGGTATGTATTTTTTCTAATGGGAATTTTGTTGTTACAATAAAATAATAAATAAATGACAATAAAAAAATGACTAGAGATGTCTACCTTCATTTTAAAATTGTTTGTTGACAAGCATTCTCAATCGAATTTGGCTTTAGTATAGATTATTATTTATTCTGATATATAAGCTACATTATTGTGAAGCTTCATCAGTAGTTTCTGCATGGAAGAGTAACACCACCACATCCATCCTATAAACTCTCGCCTTTATAATATTAGTAACGATACCTACTCACAAAAATCTGCATATGAACTCCACGATATGTTCTTTTTGTTTTGTTTGTTGCAATAAATTTGTAGAGCAAAATCGGTAAATCGGAACGAGTCGTTATTCCCGGGACATCTCACGCAAATCAACAAACCTGGCAACACTGTTAATAAATATTTTTTTGTGTGATTTGATGGCGAGGGGGATCGGCGGGATTGCGAGATTTGACTCGTTTCTTAATTTGGTGAGAAATATTTGGAATTACCTAATGTGGCGCTGCAATTCGTGGACCTTAATTGAGAAAACTTTTTGTGTCGCGTGAAGGTATTTCCGTAGTGACGTTATAATTGCTTCTTACACTTCGGGAAAATCGATTGCAAATTATCAAAGACCATGAGAGTCAAAATGTATAAAAATATTTTGTAAAAAGTTATTTAATTATTATCTATTTAATACTTAAGTAGGATCTTTAACCTCCATTGCTAATGGATTCGAAAGCCGATTTCTATAGGAACTTCGAATTAAGTAGAGGTAAGTATAGGAAAAAATAAAGTAAAAAATATGCTAATTGACTTGAGAGATTAAATATCAGGTAGGTAAACAAATATCTACTGCTATACAAATTATGTGTTTATTTATTAAGTCTGCTAGTGATTTTTACATAATTTTACTTACATAAAATATACTAGGTACTTAAATAACATCCATAACGTATGTAAAATAGTAATAAAGCAGGCATTGCTTGCTCGGTATAATATTATCTATGCTCAGTTTATATTTAACAATAGGATAGCTATGCCTTTGGATTTCCCGTGGAAGATTTTTCAAAATAAATAAGCCGCTACTCCAATTCATTTTCTGTGTTAATGTGGCAATAAATACGCTACAATTAGAGGGAATAAAACGCTGTGCCATTGGCGTTAACCGGCGGGCGACAAAAAAATGCGATGCGCGCGCAAGCACCGGGCTATCGGTGGATACCATCTTGTTGTTGTTGATCATCCTTTGACAAAGAATACTTAGATTGTCCTACAAACTGTGAATTTGTTACATACCTAGTTTACCGTTAAAACAAAACGCTGAGTCGTTGGCGTTAACTGGCGGGCGACAAAAACATGCGATGCGCGCGCAGGCACCGGCCTAACGGTGGATACCATCTTGTTGTTGTTGATTATCCTTTGACAAAGCATACCTAGATTGTTCTACAGACTGTAAGTTACCGTTAACTACTTAGCTTACTGTTTTTATAAAAAAAAAGCTATGTCATTGGCGTTAATTGGCGGACGACAAAAACATACGCGCAAGCATCGGCACCATCGTGGATTGTTGTTGATTATCTTTTGACAAAGCATACCTAGATTATTATACAGACTGTGAGTAAGCGTTACGGACCTAGTTTACCGTTTTTATAATAAAATGCTGAGTCGTTGGCGTTAATTGGCGGGCGACCAAAACATGTGCACAGGCACCGGGTTATCAGTGGATAAGATCTTGTTGTGGTTGATTAATTATCCTTTGACGTCGATTGTTCTTGAGGCAGACTTTGACTTAATACTTATCCATTCTTATTATAGAGGTTAAACTTAACACGTTGAACCAATGTTTATGATATCCAATGGTCATGATAATTACCGAGACTAACATCTTATCGTGCCTTCCAAAGGACGTGGTTGTAACATCATCAACTTCCTGACTTTGGTCTAAAAGTTTTTACTGAGAATTTCTTAGTAAAAGAAACAACATTTTACTGCCCAACACAAAATTTGAACTCATGACCTTGTGATCCAAAACCACGACCACGACTGACCTATTCAAGGGTAATTTTATTATTACACCTACTAATTTTGCATTAGGTAAGTATTTAAGGATATCTACCTGAGCATAGATTTATAAGGTATGATCGCCGGTAAGTACCTACCTACCATCAAACCCGGCGGTGTAAATAGTTATCCTTGAACACACATGGGATTTTATTTATAATGTTTCACGTTATTGTCACTAAACTGCTAGTTCGTTGACCTTAACATTACGAACTTGAAAGTGCCCAAAATTTCAAAGCTTCAAAACATGTCATCAAACGTATCCGCCCTACGATTGTATTACAAAATAATAGAATCCGTTTACTGGCAATTACAGAAAACGGTTTCCACGCTGCGCCGTGGACGCATGGAGTCAGTGGACGCGGTGGACGTTCGGCTTGGCTTTGTTCACAAATAAATTATATGGTGCGTCCACACTCGGCCGGCGAGCGGCGACAGATCGCGCCAATTTCAATATTAATAGCGGCAGCCGCGCGTGAAAACTGACGCGCTCGCAGCACGGAGCGAGGAGCGATGGAAGCGGCTCTCTACATAGAAACACGATAACAAAGAAAAATGTATTTAATATAAACATTTTTTTTTATTTAATGTTACTATTTACAAGATTAAGAAAAAATGAGTTAGAGGTTTAGAGGTAAAAAATTTTTAACAAAAAATAGAACCGACTCAAAACGCACTAATTCTATTTTTTGTTAAAATTTTTTATTTCTTACTTTTTAGTGATTTATCGCCACGTAGCGTACTCGTACTATACTGTCATAGTATATTATATGGCACTAGTGGCCAAAAAGCTACCGATACCGAGTCAAAAACCGAAATCGCTATAAGCGTGCCTCCAAAATTTGAAGAGTTCCTTCAATTTCCCCAGGATATCATCAGCAGATCCTAACATGAGGACAATGGGACCACCTTGGATGTATGCCCTTTCTAATAAAAAAAGAATTATCAAAATCGGACAACACTGTAAAAAGTTATGCGTGGTCATACATATAAAAAAAAAAAATATACGTGTCGAATTGAGAACCTCCTCCGTTTTTTTTCGTCGGTTAAAAAACAATGTTTGAAAATTCGCGTCGCGTACACTATTCATCGAAGTTATCTCCATCTTTCTCTACTTAACACGATACTATAGATAGAGACGAACTAGAAACTAAATCTGTATAGAACATATAAGAACATCATTACAGAATAGCATAACATTAAATTAATACATTAATTAATTAAATATTATAACCATCAAATACCATTGAAAATTAGTAATTATCATAAATAATACAAAAGCAAAACATGTTGTAATTACAGGTGAAAATATAATTTAGAAGTTATATTGATTAATGTTAAACTAGGGTATGTTATCCAGACTGTCGCCATTACAAATTTCAGCTTACCTTTTTAAGTAGCTACTGAACTAATCAAAGTTCAGTAGCTGCTTAAAAAGTAACATATACGCGCACAAACTTTAAGGCCATAAGTATAATATTAGTGTGATGTGTGAATTTACAATGATTGTCAATGCAGCGACAATAAACCGTCCAATGCCACTTCCAGCGCCTCTAGCAACGGTCCAACCCGGCGGAGCGCATCGCGGCCATATGACCGCACCCTTAGCCATTGACAGCCGATGCATAAATCAGGCGCCAATAAATAAATATCACTCTAAATCGCTTCCTGCGCCTAATGCGCTGTAATTTAGAGGCCGCGCCGGGACCTGTCACGGTGTGCGACCACATTTATTTCGGCTGCATCCTGACCTCTTGTCAATGCGTTCTGTTTACATCCAAAAACTTTTACTTACTAACATAATTAAACTATGTATAGGTAATTTAGATATGCAGTTAAAATAAGAGTTAACCCCTCATGAATGAGATTTGTGGGGCAGGTAGTAGGTGTATCCAACAAAACGCAGCAGATATTTGTAGATATAAATAATCAAATTTTGTTGGGATTGCATATGCATCTTGTGAAAATTTTTACTTATGACAAACAAGGACATAGATAATACTCGTCCGCTTTTACATATTAGTCCTTTTTTTAAAATCCTTATAGTTGGTGGTCTTACACCCTCACGCCTCAGAAAGGACATCAAGCAGGATTAAGCACGTTAGTGTCCTGGACATTATTATAACAGCATTGATCTGAACTTCAAATACCCTTTACAATAAGAAGCGTGGCCCGGCCCTGCAGTGACGCACCTCCGTGGCGCAGTGATATGCGCGGTGGATTCATAAGACGGAGGTCCTGGGTTCGACTCACGGCGGGACAGATTGAGATTTTTCTACCGACAAAGACGTACCGCGACAAGCGACTTAGCGTTCCGGTACGATGTCGTGTAGAAATCGAAAAGGGTGTGGATATTCATCCTACTCCTAAAAAGTTAGCCCGCTTCCATCTTACATTGCATCATCACTTAACATCAGGTGTGATAGCAGTCAAGGGCCAACTTGTAATCGATAAAAAAAAAAGTGAAAGGAAAGGACAACTTTGCGTTATCTAGTAGTAGTTAACTGTAGTAGTAGTAAACTGTGTAGGTGTACCTATTTTAGCATAACAACACGCACTTTTGGTTGCTAACGATGGAGCAAGCTATGCTCGGAGGTTTTCTTCGTTGTCAGAGGAGGAATGATAAAATCCAGGAAGAACTAATATTACCAACATAACCGATACGATAAAAATTTAACTGATTTTCGATAAAAAAAATTACGAACCAATGAAAATTTTAGTACTTCTGTACCTATCTATCTGCTTAATCTTCATCTAGAAAACTTAGGATACCCAACACCGGAGCATTCTCATCGTTATAATCACACACCTAAGCCGATTCTCTTCCAAGATACGTCCAATCCACTACACATTACAGTCGGATGGCACAAAAATTACTGTGTTCATAGCAAATGATAAAAAGCAACAGCGCACAGATAAAGCATTGTTGCGATAGTCCCGCACGAGTTCACCCTCCTACAGATATTTAATTTTGATATGAAAACCGTGACGCCGCGGCTCGCAACCCAATATATTATCGTGTATCTACTGGCCAATATTACCGCAAAATATTAGCCGTTGCGAATCTAGCATTAAGGTCCTGTCCACTTTGGCAGCCGTGGCCAATTATCAAGGTACCTTCGATCTTATTGTGAGTAGAATAGAGTACAATTTCTATTATATCAGGATAGGGGATCATGAAAATTTGATAACTTGAAGTATATCAAACCACCTCTACACTCTTTCCGAGGCGACTCGACTCCCTGCGTGCGAGAGTGTGATGTCACCGGGCCTCCTTCTAGTACAAAGTATACTAGAAGGAAGCAAACTGAAGAAAAAAGAAACGGAAGCTATTAGGAACAATACTAAAAGCATCTGAATAACTATGACAAAGTTTTTACTATTGTACCTACCTGTAGAAATAGACTACGACTTAGTACGTAGTAGTACGAAACGCTTTGTTTGCTCCAAAATCTTTGCTTTTTTTTAAACTAGGGCATAGGTAAACAAAAAAATAAATAAGGTATTATAAAAATGCACGACTCATTGAAGACCAATCCACTCTTGCCAATTAGCATCTGGTAAGATACTGGCAACACTGTGTTACGTAACAAAGACCAAAGTACCTACTTATTGGTATAGACGAGGAAAATAAAAGTCATTAAAGTCACAGTTAATTCTCCGTAATAGCTTCAGTCAATTGCGAATGAGCGAATCGATCATCTGTGAAACATGAGTATAACACCGTTGTTCGTTATTGTTCTCTATAAAATACTGTCATTAATAACGCAGCCCACTTTGTCTATTGTTTATATAAGATTTATAACTTGAGTCCATCTAAAATTAACCAGGGTAATTTAAGATATGTGTTTAATTAGAACCACACAACAGAAGTGAAAATTTCGTTAAAGCGAGGTTAATAATTCGAAATAAAGCTCCTTTTTAACCGACGAAAAAAAACGGAGTAGGTTCTCAATTCAACACGTATATATATATATTTTTTATGTATGACCACGCATAACTTTTTACAGTGTTGTCCGACTTTGATAATTATTTTTTATTACAAAGTGCACACTTCCACGGTGGTCCCATTGTCATCATGTTAGGATCTGATGATGACATCCTGGGAAAATTTAAGGAACTCTTGAAATTGTACAGGCACACTTGCAGCGATTTTGGTATTTGTGTAAGTATCGGTAGCTTTTTAGCTACAAGTGCCGTAAAATATACTTTGCAATAAATCACTAAAAAGTAAGAAACAAAATTTTTTAACAAAAATAGAACCGACTCAAAACGCACTAAAATGTTAAAAAATAATTGTGTCATTTAGTTGCTTTAATTTACTTAAGCATATCTAGGAGTCGGTGCCAGCCAAGGTTTCTACTTTAAGGACATTACCTAGAACCCATAAACTGCTTTACTACGTTAAATAAATGTTCCTTAAACTTGCTGGCACCGACTTCATAGATATATGCTTAAGTAAATTAAAGCAACTAAATGACACAGTTATTTTTTACTTTTTAGTGCGTATTGAGTCGGTTCTATTTTTTGTTAAAAATTTTTATTTTATATTCTTTCATTTTCTACATCTTTACTCAAACAAGCGTTACATACTGCAACGTGAGGGCTTAGTCTTATTCAATACCTACAAAATAAAGTAGATATATGTTGCGCCTAAATTACCGTAAAAAGAATTTAGTTTTCATTTTCCACATGGAGCTTTTGCGAGGCGTCTCTCCGAGAATATGGTTACGTTATAAGCCTAAAGCTTGGCTATATAATTTGATCATAGGCTTTTGACGTCTTAAGTATTAAGTATAAAATATGACAAATCGCCTTTACGTATTACAAAATATAGTTGAGATTCGCTTGCGCTCGCGTAGTTGACCGATCTCAAGGGATAGAGCCTTTAGTCACGGTTTTATTTGAATTCACCGAAATGCGTTGCGACAAATATTTGGACATTTATTGCGATTGCGGCTGGTGTCGAATATTAAATGTTGATTTTATACGGTTGATGTCGATTCGTCGCGGCGTTCCCTGCACTCGCCGTAAACGATTTCGGTAAACCGCAAAGGGCCACATTTAGATTGATATCTTAGATATTAAGTGCTGGTGATTTGTGTTACGAATAAGTGGTCTGACAGGCTTCGGGTAGGTATTGACAGCGTTTGCAATCTAGTTAAGCTACGCCCACAAACCGCTTTAGAGTGGCGTGAGCTCTTTCATAGGAGAGAGGAGGACATTCCAGCAAATGGGATCATTCAAATTATGGCGATGGCGATGATGAGTGAATCGTTCTGAAATTTCCGTTTGTAATATTAATTAACATATTTAAAATGGCAATAAATAAGTATACAATATTTCTTATTTTACATGCGTCCATTAAACAAATGAAAAAAAATTACCAAAAAATAAAAAAAAAATATTTTGACGACCTCCGTGGCGTAGTGGTATGCGCGGTGGACTTATAAGACGGATATCCTGGGTTCGATTCCCGGCGGGGCAGATAGAGATTTTTCTAAATTTGTCTTGGTCTGGCTGGTGGGCTGGTGGCTTTCGCCGTGGCTAGTTACCACCCTACCGATAAAGACGTACCGCCAAGCGATTTAGCGTTCCGGTACGATGTCGTGTAGAAACCGATAGGGGTGTGGATTTCATCTTACTCCTAACAAGTTAGCCCGCTTCTATCTTAGATTGCATCATCACTTAACATCAGGTGTGATAGCAGCCAACTTGTAGTCGATAAAAAAAAATCATAGATTTGATTTGTCTTTGAATATCTTGTTCATCTTGACATCAAACATTCCCTATTCTAAATAAATTACTAAATACATTCATACAGGAGTTAACAGGAAAGCCATAACGAAATCTAATAAGCTAGTTAGCTTACGCATTCGAGTAGCAACGCAAGCCTGGTCACAATGACCTTATCGAGTCGCGTCGAGTCGGCGCGGACTGCCGAGTGACAATTTTATCGGGCGCGGCGGCGGCGGTTGTCATGAGGAGCCGCTAAAAAATCGAGCAAAACAGTGACAATTGGTGCATATCCTCGACGAATTATCCCTCTTCGGCGCCTTTGTCCAATTGAAGCTTCCTTTATTTCAGCTTTTTTGCCGTTTTTCGTTTCTCATTTGGTTATTTATCTCCTCTTTTTTGGATCGGACAATGAGCGCGGCGCTCATTATATCGTCGCTGGTTTAGCACGCGAGTCGCCACTAAATCTCCGCTGGAATTCTAGCGAATTACCGACGAACAAGGCCCGTTTTTGTCGGTTGATTGATCGGAGGAAAAATTACTTTCTGTTGTTTTTTCCCCGAGCTTTCTGCGGCATCGATCCGCTTTATATCGTGGGGTGGAATCGGATGGATTGATTTTAGCCGCGATGAGATAAATCTCGTTCGGTATTAACATACCGGGAGACATGCATCGGGGTCGCGGCAGTCATTAATTTAGTGTATCGTGGCAGGTAATCTCTGCAGCCGCTCGCCGCTTCTCGGTAGCTGTCGGAAATAGATCAGCCCACCCGTCAAGAGTCAACTCTTCGCGCACCGAGTTCCGACTGCACGGAGACGTGATTACATTTGCAATCATTTACACTGCCCTTTTCGAATGCGATTCCCATGCTAATTGTACTCCTATACTATACATAACAGAGTTTATTTTCAAAGCGACGGATATTGAGTGTGTTGTTGAATAAAAAAGAAGGTTTAAATAGTTGCACAGTTTTAGGCGATGTTCGCATAGTCATATTCCCAAAAACAGTGGCGGGATGCATAATTCATGTACGCGGCTATTGTCCCCGGCAGGATGATGTCTGTCTAAATTACCCGTCGATTAGTTTCCGAGTAATATGACTTTGTATTCGTCAGCGGTGATCTTGCGAAACATAAAAAGTAGGATGTAATCATTTTGAGGAATATTATAAAGTTAGTAGCTCCAATGCTGTACATAGCTACTTGTTTGTCATATTAAAGATGAAGTCAAGCTTCAATTTCCATTGAGAAATGCTTTGCTAATAAGAGAAAATGTCGTCAAAAATGGTGTTGCGGAACTGTAAATCGCTTAGCTGTTCGTATTTTTGGGTAAATACGAACTGCCAAGGTAAAGCCGTTATCAGACCAGACCTGATCTTTTGAACCGACGACCAGACCAGACCGAATCCTAAATACAAAGTATTCTGTTGGTTGTGGAAAGGCGAGGCCATTTACAAAAATTATATATTCTTTTGCATGGCTATATAGGAAGGTACGAGATAAAACTAAATGTGGACAACAGACCAAGATCAGAATACACGTAAACGCGATATTTACGTTCACACAAAATAAGAAACAAGGCACCCAATTCAGACGTGAGTAGTGTTTATAACAGAACTGTAACTTTCCTTGTCCATTTCGGGGACGCTAATTTTTCGTGTCATTACATCGGTCGGCGCAAGAACACCACTCAGGCGACCATGCCTTCAATCCGAGGGGCGTCACCGATAAATATCCCGGTTATAATAAAAAGCAACGCTCTGGACAGCGGGATATGTTCTCAATGAGCATTCGTTAAAATTCTGCGGCGCCTCGATGCGCCACCGGCGGTGGAAATGTCCAAAAATTCATAATTTTTTTGTCGGCCGCAATTCGTCGTGAAAACGCTCGAATAAATGTCATTTTTTGCGGGCATCCGTACGCGCCCGTACGAGACGGAAAAAATTGTAACGAACGAGCCCGCGCGCGATATATTCGACGGGAAACTTTTGTTCCCTTGGCTTTTACATTCCGATATTTTTTCTCCACCGGTCTCGCCTTTGGCAAATCGTTTCCGCTGACGGTGACTGACTGAAAGCTAATGTCTGCAATTATAGCGACGGTCTGTCTGTAGACAGACCAGTTAGGCATATTGAATATGCGTACAAAGTTTCTTATTTGATGCAGTATCAAATTGATAGGCAGGTATTGCCCACTGTAGGCAGGTATTGACACAAGTAGTATCTAAGTACATATCTTTAATTTGGCGATAATAAAGATATGTCACTGGGATGTACATAAATAACGCTTACCTATTATAAACACGAATGTGACTTTTTCTACAGATTCTTTTCATGCAGCGATAGTGTACCTACTTATGGATGTAGTTACTATGGTAAGTAGAAACCTACAAAATAAAAATTGATATTTCTAAAAAAAAACATTGAAAATAATAAATCTTAATGGTTTACATTACACAAAATGTTAGAATTCTTGTTTAACCATTAGTCCTCTTTAACCATAAGCGTAAAAATATAAAACTTTCAACATTTGAAATAAATAAATATCTCATATTTAATCAAAATGTGTTATTACAAATTCAAAAAAACAAATACACTTCTGTCCCATTAATGTTCACGATGGTACCTTTATTAGGCTTTGTTCCTAAATCAGTTTTATCACGTCTTAAATAAAACAAGAATTTACCTCTAGATCGCCTGCACCTGTCTACGCATTGTTTCTCTTGATTTGTTACGGCATAAACCCTAACGAGGGAGACGAAACTATGTTTTTCAAATGGGTGAGAGAAGGAGAGAAAATGTTTTAACAATTAATTATAATGGGCCATCTTCTATACCTTGTTAGGGACTTTTTCAATTTTCATTCTCAGGGAGCGAAATAGTTGGAATAACTTTTCACGCCGTATTCAAGTGGACATCGAATGTCCAACTTAGGTTCGGTATTTGTATACTAAGTAATCTATATTCGCGGCTGCTCTCGTGGGAAAAATGTATAACAGACGATTATGAACTGCCTTGACGTTCCAATGATATCGAGGACCTGGATAAAGGCCTTCACTCTCTTCTAGCATTTTTAATAGAATTGTCAGTTGGGTATTTGCAGCGTTAAGCACGAGCTGAGAGCATTTTAAGCCGTCGGTCCAGGTCATTAACATCTGATAGAGTCCAGGGCAAAACTGTCCGGGCAAAAAATATCAATAATCTGCTGATAAGACCACTAAGAAATTCAACATAAAGAAGTAGTGGATTTAATACCCAAGTCTTCTTTCAAGATCAGAGTACCAAGTGTGAGTTTGTTACCGAGCGACTGCGTAAAAAGCTAACTTAAAATATGGAATTTTAGTAGCGCCATCTAGTTACCAACAAGAGTGAACGCTTTTTTCGATATAATGGAGTGGTTACGTTTTTACGCAGTCGTTCGGTAAAAAACTCGCACTTGCCCCACAGGCCTTGTAGTGAGCCATTAAAACTGGGTTGATGATGACGGCTGACGTCACTATGTTTGCCGCAGAAACTTTACGACTTTTATTGCATCTTATTGCGCAGATATATCAGAATAGCGGAAATGTAACCAACTACAGCCGCAGTTTTGTACAAGAATGGCTTAACTTTCAGTTTGTGGTTATAGGTAGCTAGTTACATAGTACCTCCGTACTTAATTTTGATAAAATTAAACTTATTTTTGTAGGTATATTCAAGAAAAAAATTAAAAGAAAAGGTATATAGAGATACATGTGCTAAATAGATATAATGTCGTTATCTCTTTTTACAGAGTTGTCCGATTTTTATATTTTTTTATTAGAAAGGGCACACTTCCAAGTTGGTCCCATTGTCATCATGTTAGGATCTGATGATGATGTCCTGGGAAAATTGAAGGAATTCTTCAAACAAGTTAGCTCGTTTCCATCTTAGATTGCATCATCTCTTAACATCAGGTGTGATAGCAGTCAAGCCATCTTGTAGTCGATAAAAAAAAATTATAGGCACACTTGCAGCGATTTCGGTTTTAGTCTAAGTATCGGTAGCTTTTTGTTTACAAGTGCCGTATAATATACTACGTCAGTATAGTACGAGTACGTTGCGTGGCGATAAATCACTAAAAAGTAAGAAATAAAATTTTTTAACAAAAACATAGAACCGTGGTGTATGTGTCATTTAGTTGCTTTAATTTACTTTAGCATATCTAGGAGTCGGTGCCAGCCAAGGTTTCTACATAAAGAACATTACCTAAAACCCACAAACTGCTTTACTACGTAAAATAAATGTACCTTGAACTTGCTGGCACCGACTTCATAGATATGCTTAAGTAAATTAAAGCAACTAAATGACACAGTTATTTTTTACTTTTTAGTGCGTTTTCAGTCGGTTCTATTTTTTGTTAAAAATTTTTATTTAGGTAAGTAGTAGATGGAAGTTTGCAATTTACTGAATTACTCGCGGACCGAGTCGCAGGCAACCGTTAGTTATTACTGTCCAAAGTACGAACCAAATGAATTTGACCTCCCGAGTCCCGTACCTACCTCATTACACACCCAGAGCCCGTCGGATATGAATGAGCATAAGACGAGCACAATCTGCGCACTTTATCACTCCGACACTGCGACACAGTGCAGCTCTTACTCGCGCTTATCTGCCATCTTTCGCCTTGCACCTACAAGTTATCGCCCAAAGAAAAACTAGTTTAGCATACAAACACAGCTAAGTGGGCGAATCGCGAGGCGAAGATCTGATATGACGAGCAATTACGCTTGTACGTGACACCTCGAGAGGATGTTATCTCGAGCCATCGTGGACGCGGACCCTACAGTTGGGAGTCTCTTCAATTATATGAAGCTTGTTATACAAGTTAGAAAAAAAGGTTTTATTGCGCTGCCGAGTGTCACGGTCGCGATTACAGATTGTGTTCAGCCTTTCGGATAGCGTAGGCCGTGTGTAGTTAAGGCGATGTAAAAAGTCAATTTGCATGCGCTTTTATGGCGCATTGTAGATGCTTGAAATCTTGTAATTAAAGCGATTTCTTTGAGAACAGTATTTTAATTTATATGGAAAATTTCCGCTCCGACTGTATATGGATGGGGGGAATTTCTAAAGGTTTCTGGATTTAATAGACATCGCAAGATTGTTGTTGGTAAGTTGATAAAATAACTTACATATTTGGTAGTCATTTCATTTTATTAGCAATTATCAACATAGGCCCTTTAAACCCACCGATCTTGAGTCGTCTATGTTCAGCGGCTCCCTCCGATACGCATTATATATAAAATATAATATGTATTTATTAGCAAGCGAATAGTTATTTTGAAGAGAATATTAATTTATGTGTCGATCATCCTTAAATTTATATAATTTTTCGGAATGAAGCTAGCTCGTCTGTCAATATATTTATCTAAATACTTTATGGACCTAACAACAGTTCGATGTTTTTTTATTAACCCTCGTGAAAAAACGGAGGTTCTCAATTCGACACGTATTTTTTTTATATTACTTCGATTTTTATATTACGATTTTATAGATATGATTAAGTAAATTAAATGAACCAAATGAAACAGTTATTTTTAGTGCGTTTTGAGTCGGTTCTATTTTTTGTTAAAAATTTTTTTGATAAAAATTTTTCATTACAAGTTCAAGAATCAATCTAAGATGGAAGCCAGCTAACTTGTTAGGAGTAAGATAAAATCCACCATCCTTTCTGTTTCTTCACAACATTGTTCCGGAACGCTAAATTGCTTGGCGGTATATCTTTGTCGATAGAGTGGTAACTAGCCACGGCCGAAGGTTCCCACCTGAAACTGTTTTGTGATATGTTGCACAACACAACACAAAGCAGGCAGTTTTGAATAATGAATATTATTAACGATCTTCTTCAAGTGCGTCTCCATTACTGAAGGTCGGCGGTTAGATTTTTTTAATTCTCCTTGTCTATGGCTAGGTGAAATAGTTCTTCAAATGTCTTTATGTAAACAACGCTCGTAACGTTACTCTCTAACTACTAACTTAGCATAAGCGTGAGTATGGCCCTTAAGTAAACGAAACGATGCTTCTAACAGATAGCTTAACATACGAGCGCCAAGTAGAGAATACTTTTTACTCGAATGCCCAGAGTAATGAGAGTAACTTCTTGTAGCTGTAAACAACACAAGGTGGCTATTGCTAACTATAATTATGTAGTAAATAAAAAGCCCGCCATTTTTTCCATCTTTTGGTTCTATTTCAAAATTTCTATACTGTCGAATGTATTTTCGACCTCCGTGGTGCAGTGGTATGCGCTGTGGATTTATAAGACGAAGGTCCTGGGTTCGATTCCCGGTGGGGCAGATTGAGATTTTTCTTAATTTGTCTTGGTCTGGCTGGTGGGAGGCTTTTGCCGTGGCTAGTTACCACCCTACCGACAAAGACGTATCGCCAAGCGATTTAGCGTTCCGGTACGATGTCGTGTAGAAACCGAAAGGGGTGTAGATGTTCGTCCCATTCCTAACAAGTTAGCCCGCTTCCATCTTAGATTGCATCATCACTTAACATCAGGTGTGATAGCAGTCAAGGGCCAACTTGTAGTCGATAAAAAAAAATGTCAATGAAATCCTTACTAAAGGTGAAATTTTGTATGTATGGATGTTAGTTACTCTTCAACGCAAAAACTACTGAATGGATTTTTATGTAACTTTTCAATAATATAGCTTACATATCAGAATACATAGGCCAAATTTTTTCCCAAATACCCACAGGAACGAGAACCACGCTGGTAAAACCGTGGGCGTCCTCTAGTAAACCATAGGCCCAAGTAAGAAGTAAGTAAGTAAGTAAGTTAGATTTTTTTTATAGTGTATAGGCTAGCGCTTGGCTACGATCACGCCAGATGGTAAGCGAAGATGCAGCCTACGGTGAAACACGCTTGCCTAGAAGGTGCCTATTCACTCTTGACTTGAAGATACCCGTATTGTAGGTGGTAGGGAAAACGTTCGAATCAGGAACGAGGAAGCGAAACGTTTTGTACGTGCCCACGGAATATTGACTACGTATGGGTACTACGATGCCTAGCAGTTCTATGGTAAAAGGGCGAGGAGGGAACTAGATCAAAAAGTTCCTGTGCACTCTCCAAAATATATTCTGTAGAAAACCGACAGACAGGCAACTTTTCGGAGATGATCAAGTGTTTGCAGTTATGCATTGCATAACGCCTCGTTACCAATGATTCTTCGAGCGCGGCGATCTACCGAATCCAACGCAGCAAGCCGATATTTAGCCGATCCATCCCACAAATGGAAGCAGTACTCCATGCACGAGCGAACCTTATATTTTTATGACAGCATCTAGTATTAAGGTCAAATCGCTTCAGGGAAGTATTGCTGATACTTCCTTGAACTGTCATACTTACCCACCTGTCTATTTATGATGTCAAGTGTTTTTGTCTGAATAAGTAGTAGTTTTTTGTAATATTAAGATTAGGTAGGGGCGTTTAGGTAATACCTACTCCTTTGCCCTTCTGGTTGGTAAGCCATCAAGGAATATTCTGATCCTGTAGGTGTGTTCGGTAGCGGCTAGTAGCCTATTTATTTAAGCCCAAAATACAATATATTACATACATTTACATAATTGCTAATTTTTTTTTTAAACTTCATTCCACTGCTGGGCAAAGGCCTATCCCTTCCTCTTCCAGTGCATTTTATCTAGGGTTGAACGAGTCCAATGTGTGCCTTCGAAGGCAGTAAGATCGTCCTTCCACCTAGCGATTGGCCTGCCCCTTTTTAGTAGTCCGCCCCTAGTAGCCTATACTTGATGCCAAATCTATTGGCAGTAATATTTCAACATCATATCAGTTGTTAGTAGCCTATATAGGCAGGTATCTATTCAAGTGATCTATACTAAATAATAAAGAAGTGTGTTGGTAATTTCAAAATAACAGGATTTTACTAAATGCGTATGAAACGTACGTACGTACCTACTTATACGGTACATACATCAAAGACTTTATTTTTTCAAGTTTTGCCTGTCTGTTTGTTCCAGCTAATATCAAGAAAAACGCATTGTACAAATTCTTTTGAAGTGACTACTTATTTAACTGTAAACTGCTTTGGGGGTAAACGCGTTACACCGCCAGTCTGGCTGGTTTTCTTTTTTTTCACGCAAATGGTAGCGGTTGGCAGGCCCTTTCACTCTCACTATGCTTTATAGGTACTAAAAAAAAATAGGAAAATTCCTTCTTCAATACTGATTCGTAATGTGTCCTCAGGATAGGCAGTGCGTTTATGCTTTTATGAAGAGCACGCCACTGCTACCTATAATAGCCAGATTCCTGTGTACTTGTATATGCTTATTTGTATTCTAATACTCCCACGCTTTTTGAAAGAAAGACAGCTTTTAACGTATCAGTCGAAGCTTTTTATTAATTATTATTATTATTAGGTGTAACATGAAAGGGGTTGTAAAAGAAACAATATTATTGATTTTGTCAATAGATTTATCTATATATTTTAATGAATATTTCTCAATACAGCTGTCAAATTGTTTATTACAGTCTCATTCGATTTACCAAGCAACGTGTTTTAGTACGTCTCGTAGAAAAATTGCAAATAAACTATGTGTTATCATTAGTGGTTGCCTCAAATCACTGGTCATTTTTGAACGGAAACAAAACAAACCTCAATGTACCTACTACTTCTTGTTAAATTTTAATGCGCTTAACTTTAATGAAATTCCATGGAAAATTATATTCATTTTATAATTATATATTTTGTATTTTAACTAAATATTTATCAACTATATATTACAAAATTTAACTTACAGTTAGATTTTTATCAATCGTTTTTTTTTATTCGGGTCCGTGCAGTCGCCCTTACAGGTAAACATACAAATAGTGAATGTGTTTATAAACAAACCACAGGTCTAGGTCTTCGAACGCGGGCATGAAGACTGAGGGAAGTGATAGAGAAGCGGGGGTAAACGCATTTTTAATCCATCCTTTTTATTTATTTGTACGTAAATTGGTCATAGCTTTTGTAATTTTTGCGAGCGAAACTTGTTAAGCTATTGCATAGCTTTTATCGCGGGCCTTGAGCGTGGAGACTGAATACAGAAAATCTAACACCCCCTGAGTATCAAAAACATAATATCAAAAGCATAATTTCGGCAACGACGTCATCGGGGAACGTGGCTTAGCGTTAGCGGTAAGGCGCTCTAAGTTCTCGGATTGCCAGAGAGACACGTGTTCGAATCCCGTCGGTACCGAAATTTTTTTTTCAAGCATGATATTTTAAAAAGTAATTTTTTTTAAAAATTAATGACTTTAGCTTTTAACTTTTTTAGAGCGCCTTACCGCTAGGCCACGGTCCCGATGACGTCGGTAGGTAAACATAAGTTGATAAAAAATGCTATGCAATAGCTTTGCCGCAGTCTCCGAGTGTCACACGTCTTTTTTTATCTATAGATGTTCTGAATAGAATGACGCCATGTTATTTCGTAACTAGTAAAAAAGTTAGAGGCAAGTGTTTTGTAAACTAGAGGGTAGTAAAGTAAAAATAAGTGTCGTGTGTAGTGATGTTTTTTAAAACTCGACAGTGTAAGTTTCGAATTCTACTCTACTATCTAATTTGCAGTAGACAGAGAGAGAGATAGAGAATTTCAAAACTTGCACTTTGTTAAAGAATAGCGCTACAGAGTGTTACCGCCCGCACCTCACACCGCTTCCATCTGTCGTCTTTTCTTCCTTATCTATCAAGCAGTCGAAGACTCAGTCCCATGGTTTGCCTATCGTGCTTAGTACTAACTTACAAAATGACATTTGTTAGTAGACAATAGTTACCTAATAATACTTTCCATACCGTAATTATTTTTTTTTAATTTTCACAAGGACCAACTAAACGGACCCCTTCACAGCACAATTGACAAAACATATTTTCAAAATATGTCAATTAGTAAACACGTAAATTATATACCTTACAAATTGTATTTACAAAATAAAGCGATATTATTTTTTATATTTTTTTTATTCTATTAGAGTGGGAAAATAAACGATTAGAAAAATCGATGAAAGAGGCCAACAAAAAATTTTTTTCATCAGTATGAAAGTAAATAAAAGTCTTCCTTCATTTTTAATATTTTTTTTTCAACTCTTTTGAAAATGATTACGCAGTCTCAGACTATTTAAATTTTAATTAACGGTAGTTATTTAGAACCCAGGAAAAAAAGTATGATTTATTTTAGTGGTACCTAGTTATTACATAGGTAACTAACTCTTATTTTTCTAACGATTTTAACACTAAGGCTACTGATGAGTCACTGAATAAACATACATATACAGCTGAACATAGAACTTCCTCATTATTGGAAGTCGGTTAACAAAGAGAAATAAAAGATTAACATATTTGTATGGTTTAGTCAACGGTAATGTCCTACTCGTATTTCATACATGGATCCATGAGTAATCGCAGAGCCATCTGCAATCTATTGAAAACCTGATCAAAAAGAAAAGAAAGACTCGATGTGTCATAATTGTCTATGGTCTGTTTTTTTTTAATTGTCACCTCTTTCATCGACAAATGATCTAGTACTATAACTATTGCAGTGGAATCTAATGTGATAACTATTGTGTCAATGCTACGTGTTGGCGCCGACGTCATTTGGTGATTTCGATTGCAGTTGGTTAGCAGTGTGCTGATATTATAATTATTTATTTAAAATTACATACACATCCATTTATACCGTCATACACATAGCTGATATATTATACAAACATAATTTAACATGAAGATTTATATTAAATACATTGATGATTTATTATTATGTTCTAATTGTTGAGTTTGTTATTTTAATAGTTTTAAAATAAATACTTAAAAACAGAAAGCAGGTGTGCTATGCTTTACATTTTTTTTATTTTATTAATTTGTTACCTTTTCTCTACGGGAAATAATATATTCATTTGTTATAAGGCAGTTAATAAATTTAAATTTAATAATAAGTATTTTTTATTATATGTGCTTGTGATTAGAAATATATTAGCTATGTATGTGATGATGGCTTAAGACAATAATCTTAATAACAATATTTCAATATTCTTCAACGTTTTCACACTAAACATAGATTAACGTAAAGTTATTTACTATTCATGCAAGTGGCATATTTGCATTATCAAAATGGATGTTAAAGTTATTGAATTCAAAAGTGTTTTAAATTAATTAATTCATTTAATAAATGAATATCAAATAATTAAATGAATTAAAATTATTGTTAAGATTCATTTCTTAACTTTTTGAATCCATGTTTAGACAGAAAGCGTTTTTTTAACAACCCGATGATGTTACTTGTGGTCTCTTAGTCTAATTTTGCATTTCATTTTTTATTTTTGCATGACGTTTAAATTCCACAATTAACTCTATCGGCCAATGCTGGTCACCGCATGATCGTCAACCACAAACATTAATGACTTCTAAACAACCTTCTAGTGTAAGCTTAACTATTTACAAACATTATCTCAGGAGACGGCCGTTACATCGAAGAGGTTTTTTTGAAAAATTTCGCGTCGAACACGAATATTTTTCATGTTATTGATTAGCTATATTGCACAATTAAGGTATAAACGAATTATCATAATATTTAAATCGTAATATACTTTTGAACTGTAAAACTGTATTGTGTAATATGAGGCATACTATTTGACTTTTTACACAAAAAGTTTCGCCACAGAGCGGTAGAGACAAGTCGGCGATGTGACGCCGATGCAAGTTATTGAGTTTTAATGTTCTAGATATATAGAACACGTCACACCTGTTGTCCTGCTTGACGTGACTCTCTGTGTAATGGACTGTACTTAAACTAGTACATTACAACGAATTGGCCGCTTGGTGTTGCAGTTGTCACCATATCATGGCGGGTGGCTACATTAGCAATATTCTAGCTGTTGGCCTTAAAAGTACAATATGTGAATGGATTCGATTTTCCAAAGGCCGTCTCCTAGACGATTACGATCGACCCGAATAGAACTCGACAGAAAAACAAAATAGGAACGATACAAAACGACGCCCCGCGTTCACGAGACTTGATATAAATACACTCTATATACACGTGGTCGGTCAGTCCTGCGTCTCCACGTCCAAGCCGTTGACCATGCGCTCGATGCTCTTGAGATCGGACGCAGGAGGGGTCGCAGCCGAGGTCGTCGACGTGGGCGCGTCGGGCGGGGGGTCCGCCGACGCCGCTCTCGTGGGAGGCGACCCCACTCGCGGCCGCGCCGGCGACGAACTGAGGCTTCTCGCTCTGGGCGCGACCTGCTCGAACGCCGAGCCCAAGCCGGGCAGTGCGTACGGCGCGAACCTGTGCGTCTTACTCAGAGAAGGCGCGGACGCGGGGGCCGGTGGCGCGAGGGGAGGGGGCAACGAGTACTGCTGCAGGAGAGGATGCAGGTTGAACAACAGACCTGGCGGCATTTGGTGAGGCGGGAAGAACGGTGGCGGGTACAACGAGGGCGGGTACAGGTAGGGCAGGAGGGGGGGCTGCACCGGCGGGCCGAGGGACACGTCGGGGGCGGGCGAGGGGCGCGAAGGTCCCGCGGGGGGCGAGGGGGCGCGCGCGGGTCCGGAGCACGACGAGTCCGAGCCGGCTTCCTCTGGGCCGGAGTCCGCGCCGCCTCCGCTCGAACTGAACCACGCTGTGAACAAACCTACGATTAGTACCTACTAGTAGAGCTTGATGCGACAGAGTTCGTCCGAGGAAGTTCTACCGCTACGCTTATTACTGCTGCCAAACAACATTGTTGTTATGTCTAAAGGGCATGGTTGGTACTGTAAGTACAGGTGTAAAAGGCTTAACACCTAGACTTCAATTTGACTGACACAAGACATCACTTTGCAGGTCGTGTTCCGAAGTGTTGCTTTGTTTAATGTAATTGGGTAATGGTTTTATCATCTCCTTGGTCACTTTAAAACGTTAGCACAAGTTTCATATTAGATACGTTACAATCAACCCCATTGTTACTTAAAACAAAATAACGGCTGATGCATTTTATTTGTCAGCGGAACTAAATTCGTCTAAATGACTCAGTTGTTAATTTGAACCGTCAACCTTGTCGGCAATTGGTCGACTTCAATAGTTTCCTTTTACATAGGTGGTGGGCGATTAATACACTTGTCCTTGACTCAGTAACACGTAGGTTACGTTGCCTTATTTTGTTTTAACTAGCTGCCCTAATTTTTTTTGAAGCGTAGCTAGATGTAGCTATTGCCTAGTAGTGGATATAAGCTAGCAGCAGGGTCCACTAACGTCCAGCGGACGAGGTCCTGTGTTCGAATCCTCGGTCGAGTTATTGAATAATTCTGAGTTTTTCATTCTTCTATGAAATTTATATATTTCAGAAGTTGATGGTGTTACACCCCCGTGTCTCGGAGAGCACGATAAGCCGTCGGTCCCGGTCACTATTATCAACATCTAATAGTGATCGCTAATAAACGAAACATTATCACCCTAAGCCCGCCAACCCGCATTGGAGCAGCGTGGTGGGTCTAAGCTTCATATCCCTTCTCCTGTAAGAAGGGAGGCCTGGTCCTGTAGTAGGTCGTTAATATATATAGTATTATGAGAGACGTATGTATACTCACAGCTACTCGTGTGTTGCGTCGCGGGCGGCGGCGGGCTGGAGGGTCCGCCGACGTCCAGCGGCCGCTCGTCGTCGTCCTCGCGCGCGTCCGACCGCGCCGTCAGCAGCGCCTGCCTGCGGTACACGGACAAACTACTCGTGTTAATAGTGTATTGAAGGTCCAGATATTGCCTAAAAGCGGACGTTGGTAACACGGGGAAGTTCAGCAAATCTTATGTTGCCGTCAAGATGAATTGTTGTTTTTCGGTCTAAAGGGTATTGTTGCAATTAAAAATGAAATTACAGGTAATGAGGATATTGGGCCTAATAAATTGCTTATATTTCTGGGAGTAGAGCCGTGTATTTCATTACGTATTTTTAGCGTGCCTTGCGTTATACTGCTCTGTATTGGAAGATAGTTATCCACGAGGTCTATTGTTGTTTATGACAGCTATAATTAAACTCTTCGAGAATTTGAATATTTCGGATAAAATTCTTCAAGTTCGGTCTCAATGAAACAAAGATCTAGCCCAAGATTATACAAATTACATAGAATTCCATTTAGTACCCAAGTTTGTATTTAGCCTTGCGTTATTAGATTAGGGCAGAAAATATCAAAATCTGCTGTTTTGGCTTGTTTTTAAATTAAATTGTTTAAAACACAGAACTTTCTATTAACAACGTTTTAGTGATCAAAAAGAACAAAATACTATAATTTAACCAAACAAACGATCCTATAAATGATATTAAACGCTTTAAAGCGGGAGCCTTAGGGGGTGTCAAACGGTTGACATTTCGTCCTAATGGCCTGCGACCCTCGACCGCTAAAGGTTAATCATTTCCTAATGATAGTGCCGAAACGTCGCCCTTTGCGACGCGTCGCGCCAAAATACCTCGTTTTCGATGGCAGTTTTTTAAGAACTCAATGATCCGTCGGATTTGGACGTGGTTGGAAAGTAAATACGAATCAATTGCTGAAGGCTCGAAAGCTAGAAGATTAGCGAATTGTACTTAGTTAAGCTTCTGTACAACAAATAAAACTTTGCTTTGGATGTTATAAAATAGTAATTCCACCGAAACATTTTTATGTAAAGTAACAAAGTTATCTTATGGAGATCAAAGCTCCTAGCTCGCACTTGCCGAATACTAAAACTCAATCAGAGTGTATAGTGTTTTTAAGTGAATCTTTATTTAAAGTTCTCTTCAAAAGTCTACACATTATTCCAAAAATATATGGCTTTAAGACGAGTAAAAATACGAATGGATCGATATTTTTTAAAGATAAACCCGCTTTTATATTTATTATATACTAAAACTCTTTGATTTTTTTCAAAAAAGTTTTGAATTTTATGCATTAAAGAATTCCTTTAGAAGACTCCACTCATTTTTAAGTTGGTTATCAAATATTTTCCGAAAGGATTTTCAACTTTTTGACGCATAAAATTCAAAACACAATGACACAGGTAACAATAGCAGCTGTATGGTTCAAAAACCAATAGGAAATAAACCAAAAACTGATTGAATTTTCAATACAATGACGGAATAACCCTTTCGGTTTTCACGACAAGAGACGGGCAACACTCGACCAACAATAGGGAAATGAGTAGCAATTAATTACAGCCGTAATCTCATACAACCCGTGAAAGTGGCATAAAAAGTGAAAAAAAGGAACAAAGGCATTGTCAGTTGAATAAAAAAAAATAGGAAAAATCCAACACGGCCAATTATTTGCCTTCTGTCACAGCAGTTGAAAAACAAACTCTTTGGCGACCGCATTGTCCAAATCCACGCACCATGAGTTTTGGGAAATCAAACAGGATTTTATACTTTACACGAGCTTTGAAAAAGGGTAACACAATAAAAATACAAATTAAAAATCATATGCATCAATTTAAACGCGTCGTAGGTTCAATAGTTGGTTTATACGGCTTTTCCGAAAGTTCGAGTCCTGGTTGAAATATTTCCTTTCTTTTAATTGATAAATACGCAGTTAGTTGCCAGTGTAGGCCTAGGATGCATATTGGTATACTATATTTTCTCTACATAATTATTGTCGACCAATTTGTCTCTTTTTCTACATAAGATGTGTCTGTGGACGCATCCTAGGTCAACTATACTAAAGCCAAACTCGATTGAGAATGCTTGTCAACAAACAAATTTAAAATGAAGGTAGAAAATGCAACTCGTTTTATGCCTAATAAATTTAAAATTATGTTTTGTTATTTTAAAAAATCTTATGTAAAAGATATTGAATATATTAATTTGTTTTAAGCTTACTAATCTAATTTATTGTCATGAATTCGTCATTAACTAGTTAATTATAAAAAAATAGGTGTAAAATGACTAGTGATTACTACCTTCATTTTTAATTTGTTTGTTGACAAGCATTCTCAATCGAGTTTGGCTTTGGTATAGATTTGGTAACTTGGCAGTTTTACTATGTTCCCTTTTGTACAAGTCTCTATCCTTACTAATATAATGAACGCGAAATTTTGATTACACTACAATAATATATACAGCTTATACATCAGAATAACACATAGTCTACTTTTTACCCCGGTTTTTCACGGGAACAGGAACGGGTGAAAGCGCAGGCATCCTCTAGTAACAGCCAGTCTACTGGTGATCATTACAAAGGTTAACTTACTTACTTAGGCAGGTGAGTCTCAGCTACAATTGGCTATTCCTATACGGAAGGACAAACTTTAATACAGATGACACGTATTTTGTCCATCTTCTTAAAATCCTACGGCAGTCATTTTGTTGTTTCACACGAATACGAACAAAATTGTATTACGAATAAAATTGTTAGAAAAAACAGTGTCTTAATCGGAAGCAAGAAGTGTGGTCGACCTATAAATAAATACGGTCTTCCCGCGCCGCCCCTGATTGTCCGGGGTTCCGTACTAAATTCATTTTATTAACTCGTCTCATCGCTGATAGAATTTAATTTGTGGTGCCCCTTAGATTGCAGGGTTGCCATTTTTGATTTAAACTAGTTAATGCCTAATTATTTTTTAAGACAAAATACTTTTGTCTATATGTTTCGTAGGACCTATGGTTAGCCTATAATACGAGGTTTTAAGTTCGATTCCTGGGTTGGGCTATAAGATATTAAGCTTTTCTTCCTTCCAAGAAGTTCTTAGTAAAATGATTACCCAAGAATTGATGATGATATACCCTCGTATCTCTCAGAGTAAGTTTAGCCATCAGTTATTGTCATTAACATTTGATAGTTATCAAGTTAATAAAAGTTTAAGTAAATTATAGCTATTTTAAAGGAAAAAACAACAAACGAATTTAAATGTAAATCGCGTTTTTATGATCTCAAATCGCAGCAATTCTACGAACATTATAAACGCAAAAGTTTGTAGATAAGGCTGAACGCATACTCGTATATCTTTTTAAAACATAGATAAGTCTCAGGTATTTATATTTTACATAAAATAACTTAAATTTTAAATATAATTATTTTCTGTGCTGTACTGTTTTATTAAAACTGTTCCCCGCGATTTGCCCGCCGTGTTAAATTGGGGTTGCTAAATACCAATTATCTCAGAGCAAATTTACATCCAGATCTGTTCAGTCGTTGTTACATCTAACAACAAACTGAAGTAGTACGAACGTATTATGTTGGATAAATCTAATGAAAACTCAGTAATTTAAATCATGAATGAATATAAATGTTTTGAGACAAGGAACACCAACGTGGAAAATATTCAAGACCTTCTTTAATTTATGTAATTTGAGTTTGTGTAAAAAAGTAAAATTCGTATAATCTTGCGTATTACTGTCAAGGTGCAATCACAATCTAGCGACAGTAATGTCTGACACGTAATTACATCCCATATTTGGGTCCTATGCCCATATAGGGAAGTATTAATTCATTTTTAATAATTAAATTACGCTTAATTGCGTTCTGTTTTGTGGAAGATTGGAAAAATATTGGGTGTAATTTTTGACGGCTCGTTTATTATAATTGATTTTTTGCTTGCTGTTATTAAATAATTAACTGGAAATAACTGTATATGGGAAGGTATAATTGCGATTAATTTATTACGGACAAGCGGACGCTCGCGATTTTGTTTACGTAGTATCAGTTATGTATATACTATAAAATAATCTATCGGTCAAAGTACGGTAATCGTATTTCTTCTAATTTTGAACATGTGAAGCAAGTCTACACTACAGATAAAATATTAAAAAATAGTTTATTGTGTTATTATGGTGCCATTCTGCATTTTTTCTATGAATATTTGGTTTATTCATTTGATTGATATTGAGTTTTTACTACCGTTTTTGAGGTTTAGGATTCTATCCCCGTTTCACTTCGCTAACTGTGTGGGGTAACACGTCTTAAAGGATTCAACGTTAAAGGAGAATTATGTGATAATACTTTCTACAAGTTTGTAAATTCCGTATAATAAAGTTTTTCAGTATTTTACGGTGTCGACTTTCAATTCAGATGCGACCCAATAACGCAATAATAATAAATAATTTGTGCCAACCCTAACTCGAGCTATGCGCATTAGGGTGTTCACGTTACAATGTAAACTCGCGGCGCAGGGGTGGCCGCCTTGTAATTTTACCAAAATTTTTACCCCAAAAAAAAGCGGCACAGTTAGTTCGGGAAACCCCTCGTTTATTGAACCTCCCGGAAGACAGTCTTCTAAAGAGCTCTTGAGGCGATTGTCGCGTTTTTTAAGAAGTTAAGCTTTTGTGGTGTTAAGCCGAAAATTCGAGTACGTTTTTTGTCATTACAACTTGACTTTTTCAAATTTTGAGATTTATTGCAGCTTTTGAAGGCAGTTAACCCGTTAATTGCTTTATTTAATTTTTGAAAATTATTTACGGCTCAATTTGAAGAACGAAAATGTAATTCAGTTACCTCTCCAATCTCTAACTAAGCGATAAATATACTAGGATCATCCCTAGTAGTAAAAGATCCTAAATTTTAATTTAGGATCTTTCAAATATTAGGTGGTTATTTAATCGTTGAGTTATTAGGAGTTGGTTTCACCACTGTCCGATAAGTGATTATCTATCCAGCGTACGTTTCGTCTTTTTCATTGAAGCAAAGTAAGAAAGAGACACAACTTATGTTTAGGCTAACTGAGATTTATTAGTTAGTTGTGAAATTGGCAAGATAATATGCAAGTGCCTAGATTTAACGTTTATACATTTCATTCAGTTTTATGAAACTTATCTCCTGAGGTGTAATACTTCCTACTGATATTTATAATTTTGATAAAAATATATGAGTAAAAATATAATCTAAAGCCAAACTCAATTGAGAATGCTTGTCTACAAATAAATCAAAACTGAAGATAGATAATGCAACACATTTTATGCCTAATAAATTTAAAATTATGTTTTGTTTTTTTATAAAATCTTATTTAAAAGAAATTGAATATATTAATTAGTTTTAAGCTTACTAATCTAATTTATTGTCATAAATTCGTCATTAACAAGTTAATTAAAACAATTAGTTGAGAAATGACTAGTGATTTCTACCTTCATTTTTTATTGTTTGTTGACAAGCATTCTCAATCGAGTTTGGCTTTAGTATAGGTATTTGAATTCGAGATGCTTATAGGCTAAGAACAAGATATACATAGTCGTAAATAGCCCCTGTTCACGAAAGTATTCAAACACTTCAATATGCAGGTGTAAAAAATGCCGCGCGTTCATTTTTGAAAGTACAAAGAGAATGGCGCTAACTGAAAGAGCTAAGAAACACTCGCGACGTTCTCGCGTGACATTAAACGTGTCACAAGTCGAGAGTCGACTTCAGCAAACTCAATTAGGTACAACACTAATTACCCGAGCAGCGAGCTTCAAAGCTGACCTTTACACTGCATCTATACAGACGCGCCAACCTATGATTACAATGAAGTCGGAAACTGACTCAATATTAAGCAGTTTTTAGACTTTCGGATGTTGTTCAACTTTATTTATGTTCCTGTATGATTTAGGAGGTGTTTAAGGGCTTTTATAATATAAATAATTAAAGACGTTCCCATGACCATAACGTGTATTATGTAAGACTTGTCAGTGTGACAGGAAGCAAGTACAGATTATATTCATAACATCTCCCTTTTCATTTTTTTTTAAAACGTCAGAAGACAAATAATAATTTTACAAAGATATACGGACTGACAATATTGAAACTTTAGACTGGTTTAACATACCGACTGATAAATGACAAGTTGATATTTTAAAGACATGTGTACAATTTAACAGACAGGCTTACAATAGAAAACTTTAAATCTATTTATAACTTGGTTTACATATTTTAAAAAACATAGACAGACTTACAATCTAAAACTTTAAATCTATTTATAACTAAGTTTAGTTTTACATACAATCTTGAAATCTGACTGGAGGCTTGACCTGTCTACCACTAATTGTTCTTTTTATTCCATCATGAGGAATATTTTCTTCCATTCTCATTTCCTTCTTTGGACTAAACTTTGGACTGACTTTTGGACTGACATTTGGACTAAATTCTTTTTTACATTGTACACTTTCTTTTATGGGACTCGAATAATGACAAGGTAACAGATGTTGACGATTTCTTCTATATGTAGAACCATCAGGTGCTTCGACAATGTATGACCTCGGCTCTTCACATTCCTTAATGACTTTTGCAGGTTGCCACTTCAACTCTGGTGACTTTTTGAACATAATTTTATCTCCTTTCTTTACTTTAGATAAATTTTTTGACTTTTTATCATAATAAAACTTTTGTTTACTATTATTTTGTTGTTTTGTTTTTTTATACATATTATGACTCATGACTTTAGGTTGAAGATGTTTTACAACAGTAGGTATAAGTGTTCTAAGACGACGGGACATTAACAATTCCGCAGGTGACGGTAAATTGTTTCTAGGTGTTGTTCTATACTGTAATAATGCAAGATATGGATCATCTCCAGAATCTGCACATTTAGTGAGTATACGTTTTACTATTTTCACTCCTGACTCAACTAGACCATTAGAACGTGACAGATATGGACTCGAAGTAGTATGATTGATATTCCAAGATTTCAAAAATTGTTTAAATTCTTGTGAATTATGTGGTGGTCCATTGTCTGATATTATGGTTAAAGGAATTCCATGACGGCTAAATATAGATTTTAATGCATTAATAAGTGCTTTTGCACCTGTTGAACTCACATTAGCGATTTCTATATAATTTGAATAGTAGTCTTCGACAACCAGTATGGTTTGATTTTTAAATTTTAAAAAATCTATTCCAACCTTTTCCCAAGGAAATGAACTAATTTTGTGTGACATTAATGGTTCTGGTGAATTGGCACTCCTGTGTGACAGACATATTTCACAATTTTCCACACACACTTTTATATCATGTGACATTAAAGGCCAATACACAACTCCTCTTGCAAAGTTTTTTGACTTTTCTATGCCTTGATGACCACTATGTATTATTTTCAATATTTCTGGCCTTAATTTAGTAGGTATAATGAGACTATTACCTTTTAACAATAAATTTCTGACTGAATGAATTTCATGACGACAGTTCCAATAAGGTAAGACTAATTTGTTGACTTCTGACCTTTTCTCAGGCCATCCTTCCTCATAATATTTCTTCAGTAGTTGTAGACATTCATCATTTTCTGTAGCCTCAGTAAGCCATTCTAGACGCTCAGCTGAAATAGGCAAGTTTTTAACAAGCATGTTGACATGTATCATGACATCTTCATCCAACTCATCCTCACTAGACTCCGGTAAAGCTGCTCGTGATAGTGTATCTGCTATGTACATTTTAGTACCAGGCTTATATTCAACTTTTAAATCATAAGCTTGAATCCTAAGCATTAATCTTTGTAAACGTGTTGGGACTTCAGCTAAAGGCTTTTTGAAAAGAGTTATTAGTGGACGGTGATCAGTTTCCACAGTGACTATTTTTCCATAAATATATTGATGAAAATGAATACAACCAAAGACAATGGCATACAGCTCTTTTTCAATCTGCGCCATGCGTTTCTGACTTGATGTTAATGTTTTAGATGCATAAGAAATTGGATGATTATCCTGAAGCAAGACTGCACCGACTGCTGACTGACTGGAATCAACTGACAAGACAACTGGTTTTTTGACATTGTAATGTGACAAGACAGGTGACTGACAAATAATATTTTTTAAATGTTTGAAAGTAGCTTCATAACTATCATTCCATGACCATTCACTTGATTTTTTTAATAATTGACGTAGAGGTTCAGTTTCTTCAGCCAAATTCTTAATAAATCCTCCCAGATAATTTAAAATACCTAGAAATCTCTGTAAATCCTTGAGACAGACAGGAGACGGCATATTTTTGATAGCCCTGACTTTATCTGGATCTGGTGACACACCTTTTTGAGAAAATATATGACCAAGGTATTTAACCTGTGGTTGACAAAATGTACACTTACTTTTATTAAATTTCAAATTGACTTCTTGAGCTTTTTTAAACACTCTTTCTAAATTTTCCTCATGTTCTTGGCGACTTTTTCCATAGACTAAAATATCATCTGCATACACCATGACTCCTGGTAGTACACCAAATGTTTCAGTCATAATTCTATGAAAGATTTCAGGGGCACAGTTAACTCCGAATGGAAGACGTTTGAACCTATATCTCCCGTAAGGCGTATTGAATGTGCATAACATTGAGCTTTCCTTATCCAGACGAATAACCCAAAATCCACTGCTTGCATCAAGAGTAGAAAAATATGATGCACCTTGTAGCTTAGATCGCACCATATCAATGGTAGGTATTGGATAATGTGATCTGTATATAGCTTCATTTAAGTTTCTGGGATCAAGACAGACTCTAAGTTGACCATTTTTCTTCTCAACTAATAAAAGTGAACTCACCCATGACGTTGGCTCAGTAACCTTGGTGATGACATCTAGACTTTCCATACTGTCCAATTCCTTCTTCAGTTTATCATGTAATGAGAATGGAATTTTCCGTGGTGGATCTATTTTAGGACGTATATCAGTGTTGATAGTGATATGACACTCACCCGGTAGACAGCCCAATCCTTCAAATACAGATTTATATTTTGACAGTAGACTCTGTAATGAATTATTTTTATTGATATAATATGACTTTTGTGACTTTTTATGACAATTACTGTAAATATTAGACTTATAAAGACTTTTACTAATACAAGACTGTACATTTGACTGTGACTGATATTTATTGTTAACATGACAATTATTACTTAACTCAGACATATGATGTTGACTATTGACTAATGTAGAATCAAAATTTCGACTTTTATTGACTGTATTTTCAATATTAAAGACTCTTTTTATAAGACCTAATTGTGAACATGTATATTTTCCAATGACGGTTGGTGATGACACATCAGCTATAATGAAATTAATTATCTTTGACACATGTTGACTATTGATATAATAACTACATTCTAGCTTTTGTTGACCTAATATGGGTATGGTACTTCCGCAGTAAGAGGTTACTTTATAATGACATGGTAAAAAATTTTTACTGACATTCAATGATTGAAATAACTTATATGACATAACATTAGCATCACTTCCAGTATCTAAAATACATTGAACATTTATATTATTAATATTTAAGTTAACACTCCACTCTGAAATTGAATTTTGACATGTATTTAAGTGTCCAACAAATAAATACTTTGACTCATTACCTTCTTGATCCATATTAGCTTGTATGAACTTCACTGACTTACAAAAGGCTTGATAATGTCCTCTTAAGTTACACCTCCTGCACTTAGCATTATATGCTGGACATTTATAGCGATGAATTTGACCACACCGTGTACAGTTTTTTCTTTCCTGTGACTTTGACCTTGACCCTGACTGTGATCTGGTTCTTGACTGAGACCTCGCCCTCGACTTTGACTGATTGAATGACTGACGTTGATAAAAGACATTTGTAGATTCTTTAAACTCCACTGCATGAGATCTAGCTGACACAATACTTTTGGACAGGTTCCTAGCCTTTTCTAGCGTTAACTCTTCTTCTAGCAGTAATTTTTCTCGTACATGTTGAAAATTTTCATGCATGTTTGTAATGAAAATATCTTTTATCATCCTTTCTTCCAAGTTTCCGAACTCACAGGACTTACTTTTGTTTATTAAATTTGTTAAAAAATCCTCTAGAGTTTCATCACCTCTTTGTTTGGTTGTAAAAAACTTGTAGCATTCATAAGTAATATTTGCTTTAGGTACGAAGTACGATTCAAATTTTGTAATTAATTCTTCGAATGTGACATTTTCCAAATCCAAGCCAAATGTATTGAAAATTTCTAACGCGTCACTCCCAATAAAGTGTAACAACATGGCGACTTTCCTTGTGTCGGATTCTTCGAAAATTCCACTTGCTTTTAAAAATATGTTGAAAGATTGGAACCATTTTTTCCAATTTGTACATAAATTTCCTTCTAGACACATAGGCTTTATATTACCTGTAAGGTTCAACCTTTTAGATGATGCAAAATTTTCTTCACCAGTCGCGCCATTACTACGCGTTTTCTTTGTCTCGGACGCCATCGGACACGTGTTATTTTACGTATATTTTTTGACTTATATTTTAACTTTTGACTTTCGTTGGCACTTTTTTAAGTTCACTTCTGACACCATGTATGATTTAGGAGGTGTTTAAGGGCTTTTATAATATAAATAATTAAAGACGTTCCCATGACCATAACGTGTATTATGTAAGACTTGTCAGTGTGACAGGAAGCAAGTACAGATTATATTCATAACAGTTCCAACACCAATTTGGAGTGCAATTATGAGAGTATTTTGTCGGTTGTGTGTGTGGGTGCGGCAGGTTATTTAGTCATTTCGGAAAGTAGAAAAATGGGTATGTTATTTATTGTAATTCATAAAATTGTATATAGAAGTGACTAATGTTTCTATTCAATAATAACAGTCCGTACTTTACTGTAAACAAAGTAACTCCTGAGAAAAAGATTATTAAAAATTTTAAAAAGATTTAGTAGCTCATAATAAATAGTTTATAATATTTGGGTAACTGTTTCTTTAATTTTGCAATTTTTTTAATTCATTTATTTTGCATGGTGCAAAAACTCATTAAAAAAATGTGTGCGTGTACTAGCGTACACTCGTAAGAAGTGAAACTAACTAACTTATCAACATTTAAGTATTAGAAAAAATTGATACCATAATTACACTCACGTGTTAGTGTATTGAAAAATACAATCAAAAACTGAGGTTAATTTTAAATAACGTGGAAAAATAAATACCATAATTACACCTAAGTATTAGAAAAAGAGATGTAATTACTTACTTTTTTTAGAAATTCACTGGATTTAGAATTAAAATAAACCCTTTGATTTTGGCTATTACTTCAATATAACATATATATCTATATATATATTTATCACGTCGCTTCCATAAGTCAAAGATGGCGCGTAACGGAAAAATGTGACGCGTAACGAAAAAATGTTACACTAAATTTTTTTCCAACCCCGATAAAGAAGTTTCATAGTTTCACTTCAATAAAAAAATTACTAATAAGAAAATCTTTTCTATTTTTTGAAATTTAATATCTTTTAAATTTAAGTTTGGTTGTTGATCCAATTAATTTTACAAACACGTCGGAGCGTGTCGGGTGGCGGATTTGTTGGAGCGTCTGTAAATGATAAAAGAATGCAACATTCCACAAAACAAGACACAAAGGGAATGTTGAGTATTCGCGACATGTCTCGGGCTTTTCACAATGCTTGTGTTTGTCAAAACGCTCACGTTTCCCGCGCTTCCGCTCGGCGGCCATTTTGAAAAGATGAGCTTCCGGCGTCCGGTGGCATACGGCCTGTAATTCGGGAGGCTGCGGCCGTCCGTTCCGGTGCAAAATGTTGTGTAAGCGAATTAAAGGTGCCTTCCTGCATCCCTTTAAACTGTAATGGGACTTCCGAAGGTACATAACCCTTTTTGCTGACATGCTTTTAATTTAGCGAGTTATTATAATCTACATTTTAGTAATTCACGACACTACTTGTGAGACTAATCGGTATATCTAATAGAACTCAAAATATCTTTATGGATACAAAATCCAAAATAAAATAGGTAGGTAGGTATCTATACAGTGGACTAATACGTTTCAATTTGGCTACGTCATGTATTAATATATTATTATCCAAAGCCCACCAACCCGCGTTGGAGCAACGTGATGGGACTAAGGTCAATACCCTATACCCTCTACCCTATATACAAGGAGAGAAACGATTAATAATTATTTACATTTATATAGTCCTATACTATAATACCTAGATATCTTTTTATCAACATCCAATTTATTTAATTAAAAAAAAAATTAAACCGACTTCAAAACGGACTGAAAACTAAAAAATAAATAAGTCATTTAGTTACCTTAATTTACTTACAAACATAATTACACATACATAGATACATTCATACACTTTTGGAATTTGGCACATTTGTTCAGTCGCTGAATTAATATGACTAACATATGCGAAAACTGGGCAATTCTGTAAATATTACATACATACGAATTGATAACCTCCTTTTATTGAAATCGGTTAATAACTAAGCATTTATATGCTTAAATAACATATCCTTAGGTACATACTTATTCATAATTAGTAAAGGCTAAAATTACCTATTTACTCCCAAAATGTTTAAAATCACGAAAACTGCTCGTAGATTTATGATTCGAGGGTTTAAATGGTTTTGTTTTCCGGGTTACTGTTAACACAAATTGTATTTTTTTTAATGAAAATTTGAAAATTACAATCTGCTATTTTCAAAGAACACCACGGCCAAAATACTATAGTTGCTTCCCGTATGTTTAGCTTACAAACTTTTTTACAAATGACCTAGTTCAGGTGAACACAGGTCTGGTCCAACACGAAGTTGGGAAGGTGGTTTATCCTCGACCTAGAAAAGCACGTTATTACCACCAGTCGTAGTCAATAATATCATTAACATGATACAATCGTAGTGATTGTAATAACAATTTTTTATTCAGTAAATAAGTACATTCCCCAGTTTGGATTCCACGACAGTAAGAACCTGTCGATAGAGACGGGCGTTTAGACATAATCTGTTCCACCGCCTGTCCACTAATTGAGCTCTCGTTGAATTTCAAATAAGTTAGCGGAACCACAAGCCGTCCTCGCGGCGGCGCTATCGAATTATGCGGCGAAAAAAAAATACCAAAGCCGATTTTATCGCGGAAATCCAATTTTCTCCCTTGCACGCTAAAGACGTTGGAAAAAGCGCCAAGTCGTATGACTCCACCATTTTGAGCCGTTACCCGCCATGTTTAAGCTCGGAACACGAATAAGGAGGCGCCGGATTGGTTTAATTTGAATTTCGAACGGCGCCCGGCGTGTCGGCGGGTGCGTTCAGAAACGTTCGCTCTAATTAATTTGGAGAGATCCACAGATAAAAGCTAATTTCGTTAGCTGTTAACTTTACTTAAATAGTGAACTGTTTTTGCCGTAATTTATCTTACTGCTTGCGGTGTTGGCGATTGCCACCTACCAAGAGGCGGTTTTTTATGTTCCGAGCGGTTAAAATTAATTTCGTGACCCAAGCAGTTAAGTGTTTAGGATTTTGATTTATTTTTTGTTTGCATAACGAATGATTAAAAGAACATAAGCTTTTAAGGCTCTTGTTGCTTATAAAAAATAACTAGTACTCATAATTTTGAATATTTTTGAGGTAAATGTGTGGCTATTGATTCAGCTAGGTTTAAATACAATGACTCAAATTCGGATTTATATTATATTTACACAATCCTTACTACAAAATTAAAAATAATTCGTAACTACTGGGTACTTAAAAAAAATATTAATAAACTTTTAATACACAAATTCAATTAGTTCCATTAGATTGAATGATAATCTCCATTAGATTGATTTAAGCTGTTTGAGGATAAACATTGTTTCATTGAGATCGTCTAACTTAAAAATACCAGACTCCGCGTGGATAACGATGTCACTTTTAACAGTAGAAGGACCGGAAAATACTTTTATTAAGAAAGACGGCTATAAGACAAAGGGGTTTTTTATCGTAATAAAATATTATTTAATAAAGAAAGTAGGTGAAACAGAGTAAGGTAGAGTGGGGTTAGATACTTACTTCTTCTCCCGCTTCCCCGCCCCCGTGTCTCGGAAGCCTTTCGCGAAGGGGTTGTTGTCGATTTTCAGCTGCGTTATCTGAAAGCGAAGTTGGCGTTTAATATTCGTAAATTCTGTCGCTTAACTGAGATTAAAGATCTGATTCAGAAATCGCTAAACGGAGTTTAATTATTTCACAGATTAACTTTATTATAAGCATAGTAATGGCGTGCTTTTTAGCTGATAAATATTATACTACAATGGCTGCTATCGGCCAACTGATCGATAGATATCGACATAGGGTTGGTAGCAAGAAAATGTTAAAGTAAAGTTGTCAATTGCATGGCATTGCTGCTAACACGTGGAAGCGCGGCTGGTACTTATGCATCGAATTCAGTTAAAATAACTGTTGTTGTTACCTTCTCGTTCTGGTAGGCGGTGACGGCGATGAACTCGGTCTCCTTAAACACGTAGGTGCGGAAGGTGGAGTAGGGCAGCTTGAGGATGTCGTTCGCGCACCAGGTGGAAGCGCGGCTGGTACTTGTGCATCGAGTTCAGTTAATATAACTGTTGTTGTTACCTTCTCGTTCTGGTAGGCGGTGACGGCGATGAACTCGGTCTCCTTGAACACGTAGGTGCGGAAGGTGGAGTAGGGCAGCTTGAGGATGTCGTTCGCGCACCAGGTGGAAGCGCGGCTGGTACTTGTGCATCGAGTTCAGTTAATATAACTGTTGTTGTTACCTTCTCGTTCTGGTAGGCGGTGACGGCGATGAACTCGGTCTCCTTGAACACGTAGGTGCGGAAGGTGGAGTAGGGCAGCTTGAGGATGTCGTTGGCGCGCACCAGGTGGAAGCGCGGCTGGTACTTGTGCATCGAGTTCAGGATCGTCTGCGTAACACACTTTACACAGCTTAGGAACTTGATCGAAATACTCTTCGCTAAGCCCAGCTCCAGGCCGGGTGGACGTGATAGGACTTTGACCATAAAAATCAAACTCAAATTACTATTTGTTGTAGCTTCTTATGAGCTCGTTTTGGGAAGTACTCTGAGGTAGTATTACTATGCTTAATTACAATTATTTTTTGCCGCTGAAATTAAGGGCTTTTGTGGCTTAGTATATCTCAGGTTGACAGGCTTAGGAACGCTCATTGTACCTAATTTGCTCTCAGTATGTTCCTGTGAGTGGTTCTGTCATACACAATGGTTTTCCATTAAATTTTAGAAGAGAACTTACATCGCAACTCATAAATAGAAATAGTCATATGGATATCAAGTTCTCACGGAAAATAGTAACAATAAAAAGTTATTAGGAAGCAACATTATAATCAATTTACAAATTGTCGATGACACATTTTTTTCAGTAAGCCAAGCCGGTCATTATCTAATAAGGCACCGAGCTGCCTCTGTTTTAACCTCATCAATAATACAAGCTCCCTGTATAAGTATTGCGGAGGGAATAAGTTTGCCGTAATAGCGGCTACAGACGACCCGACAAGTCGGCCGACAAACAGTTCTAAATAAAATTTGAAATGTATATGTTTATTTAAGTTGTAATTTGTATTAAATTATCCCCAGTTTGAGCTGAAATTTAGCATACACATTTATACTAAATCATAGTTAATAAGCCAAGTGACGTCATTGTAAACCCATTGTGGTTGTCTAGTAGTTTGTTATGTAACTTATGAGAAGTATCTAATGAAATGATGGAATCAGATTCATCTGTTTTCGCATCTGTTAATCGCAGGAAAAACAGGTGTAGGAATAAGAAAGATGTCCTGGATGAGAAACATAAGAGAGTGGACTGGCATGAAGACCGTTGAAGAACTATTCCGTCTGGCCATGACAAGGAAAAGTTCAAAAAGCTGACCGTCGACCTACAATAGTGCAACTGAAGTTTATAATCACAATTACCAATAAAAAAATAATAAATTTCAACTACATATAATAAGTCAAGCCAAGCTAGTTGGAGTCCGAAGTTGGCACGTCTGTAGATGCTATATTATGTCGTTAAGAGTCATTATTGTGGGCGCTTTTGAATGAAACATGAGGAGATCGCGATCAGATACGAAGGTGGTGGTTAAGGGAAATCGATCCTTAGTTAGGTAGGTACCCGCGGCATTAAATGTAGCTCAGCTGTTTTTCCCTAATTGATACTTCAGCATGGCTAGTGAATCTAATACTAAAAGATTTATACAGGTGATTTTTAAATGTTCTTCAAAAAATAGCCACTATATTCTTGTCTATGGTTGCTATCTCGATTAACGAATCGAATTAATTAGAAAACAATATGTATTATTTAGTAGAAAAGAAATGGACTTTATTATTAACAAAATATAAAGGTATCTACCTACCTACTTGTCAATCAACTTCGTAAATGAATTAGGCAGTTAATTAAATAACTGTTGAATTTTAACTGTGCCCAGTTTCATCCGACGCCAAAAGTTTGAACTATTAAATGCAAATAATACTTAAGTGTTTGAACTCACGTCTTCAAGGTTTCAATAGGAGGTTCTCAATAACAAATTTAAAATAAAATAAAAAGCAATAAGAAGTCCACTGCTTAAACTAGTAAGGCACCGCCTTCAATCCGATCAGTGACACAACACATTAGGTGGTAAAGATGTTTTTTTAGCTTTATCTTGAGAGTGTGATACATAATTTTTCATACTTAGATTACATAACGGTGCTTATAAAGTTTTCAGTGCAAACGGTTTCCGGACGATATATTTTTTGACGTGACAACGTCTTATAATTCGATAGAGCCGGCTGCACGCACGAAAAAACATGACTCATGCGGCGTTACCTCGCGTTGAGGCGTTCCATGTAAGGCTCGAAGTGCAAGCGAGAGCACGGAACGAGCGACAAAGAAGCACAATCGGCCTTTGCGTTCGGCAGCGTTCGACATCCGTCTATTAAATAAAATTATTAAATATATTAATTTTCAATTAAAAATTAATATAAATTTATAAAATCAAAATCAATTATTTTATTAATTTAAATCAATATTTATAAAAATATACTTAATTAAAAATTTTAATAACCAATTAAATGCTACCATTCCATCAGTATTTTCTTAAGTTGTCACGTTCAACTATCCTCAGTATACCGACTTTACAGACAACCAATTTTTTTTTCTGTATTCTTTTCTACAGGGAAAAGGCAAAGGTATATTACACCATACAGCCAATTCTGGACGATAGAAAAATAACCTATATTTTTAAAGCATGTCAAGTAGGTAGGTACCTGTTAGTGAATTAGGGTTGTCACAAATTCGGGCTTTTTCATTATAGTAATGACAGTGGTGACCCGGCAGCGTGCGGTTAGTAAATTATGGGACATTTTACTTTTCCCTCGGCCTTGGATGCCACGTAATGACTGGGTGCACTGTTATAGGTTGAATCGCTTAAGTAACTTTAACTCGCTGACAAAAAACACACGACTTTTTTATAATGATCTCTTCGGCGCAGTAGTAGGTTACGACTGAAAGGATTTGAGTTAGACTTCTAGCTGGGTTCAATTTGTAGCTTTTTATTTTCTACGAGTCTTTTTTTAGTTTTTATATTTCTGTTGTAAAGGAGTGAACTGAAATCTGAGATTATCATAGTATTAGTGACGATAAATAATATATATTTATCTATTCAATGTCTTTGTAAAACACTGTAACAGCACGTCGATGGATCTTATTTAACATTTTGTTGTAAGGGGAAAGTAGACGATACTTGGACGATATGGCGATATAATATACTTACCTATACCGTTCTTGTGTTATCTCTCTTACTTTTCGTCGAAGAAAAAAAAATAGAACGTTATCTATGCTTTCATAGAGATGGCTTGCCGATTTATATCGATATTTTAATAGGTCATCAAATAAACTATTTTGCAAGATATAATTGTTAGTGACGTACTATGACTTTCATAAATAGTAATAACATCGATAAATAATATATTAGTAAGTACCTAATCTAATTATTTGTAAAAGAATGCACATTAGTCTCTTAGGTACTATTAATAATAGGTAAACACAATGGAAACAGCAGTTGATGTATTTATTAACATAATAAATAATGTATTACATGCATGGAATTAAACGGAATGTACCGACTCGTTTACACTATAGAGACGCGCTAAGTCACGGAGATATTTAAGTATTTAAATTAAGATTCCACGCAGCCGTAATCTAGATGTGTACATCCATTGTTACCGCCGACATAGATGCTTTTGTATTGTAAAAATAATGTGTTTGTATGCAAAATAAACATTAAAATTCCTCGCGAGGAACCGTGCGCGCCGCGCTCCCTTTGTAAATCAATATTCAAGGGCCCGGTTTTCCTATTAATTCTATTAAATTCTAGTAGGCCGGTATTTCAAGTAATTCCCTCCTTCAAGAGTTCATTAAAGCCGCGTGCCGAGTCGCCGACTAAGAAACATGTTAATATTGCCATTGTGTTGTGGACGTTGTCTGTTGTACGAGTAAATGACAGCAGCATTTAGTTTATAATGGTGCAGGTTTAACTGTTAATTAACTTGATCTGGCCACATCGTTGGAACGTTCGTATAAAACTTGTAATAAAACTTGCACAGATAATAATAAAACATAAAATTTTCTGATAAAATCTTTTATCAGATGAGGTTTAAGTTTTACTTAAGCGAAATGTTTTTATGTAAAAATTACATTATTTACTTGGTCATTACCTGCATAAAGTACGATTTGAAGGATTTAAAGCTACGTATGAAACGAAGAGCGGTGTTTTTACCTTAAATGTTAATATTTTTAATATTTTGGAATTATTCTGCGTATACTGATAGTTCAATTCACTACAAAATAGCTGCTTATTTCTTTAGCAAATTATATATATAATGTCAAAAAAACGAATCGAAATGGTAAAATACACATTTAAATGTAGCCAAAGTCTCATATCGTTCAAACGTTCGCCGAACTTCAGGTTGACCGACTCGACTTTAATTTTTCTACAAAGGTCACTTGATTGGTTTGTACTGCCAATATATTTTCCAAATTAGCTTAGAAAATATAATATATACATTGAGCTTGTTTTACAATTGTAACTAAGGAATGTATATTTCATGTTATTAGTACATAAACTAACTTGTAATGAATCAAAATAATAATAGATATCATGGGCTCACGCTTTACAAAAACGCTAGGGGTATGGTAGACAATACAGCGTGGAGTTGAGCTCAATCATTAAACTGTTTAAACAAAAGAAAATCCTATCTGAGATGATTGTGGGTATGTGTGTTTTTAAGATATTTTTAAATGGGTTAATATATATGTCGAAGGAATTAGACTAGAGACTTAGAATAGATTGTTGTAATATTGTAATAGACGTCATTGTTTATGGAAATGTTACTGTCTGTGGATGTAATTATTTTTGGTATGTCACGAGTTTTTGACGTGACAACGTCTTGTAATTCGATAGAGCCGGCTGCACGCACGAAAAAACATGACGTCATGCGTCGTTACCTCGCTTTGAGGCGTTCCATGTAAGGCTTGAAGTGCAAGCGAGAGCGCGGAACTAGCGACAAAGAAGGACAATCGGCCTTTGCGTTCGGCAGCGTTCAACATCCGTCTATTAAATATAATTATTAAATATATTAATTTTAAATTAAAAATTAATATATTTATTATAAATTTAAAATATAAATTATTATAAATTTAAAATATAAATTTATAAAATCAAAATCAATTATTTTATTAATTTAAATTAATATTTATAAAAATATAAAAATTTTAATAACCAATTAAATGCTACCATTCCATCAGTTTTTTCTTAAGACATTGTCACGTTCAACTATCGTCAGTAAACCGACTTTACAGACAACCAATTTTTTTTTATGAAAGTAATCGAAATAGAACTAATTGTTAATCATTTAATGAGAGATATGAAATAGGTAGGACTAAAAACTTTAACACAAAGTTAAATTCAATTTGATTTGATAAATGAATGAATGATTGATTTGTTTTAATACTCCAACCAATAAAAGAGTCGGGCGCCAAAGTCCTAGTAGAGTATTTACACCATCTTGAGGGGAATAAAAGAGTTGGGGGACCAGTGTAAAAGTGTTCTTAAGAAGTAAATTAAATTAGGGAGTAAAGTAAGATGGGTGTAAATAAACTACTGTTCTGAATCTTTATAATACGTCAGGAATTATAAAAATCTATTTCATGTATCAAAACATTGTGAACTTGCAATATATCTGTTCGTGAAGACAAAGTCTTTGTAACCCTAGAAAACGCCCAAGAGATTAAGAACCACTAAAGATGATGTCAAGAAGAATGGTGATACTCCGATATATATATTAACCTATATCACAATATAATTTTGCTGTGCAGGACCAACACGACATATTCATTTTTAAAAAATGAGTTAAAATGAAGTAGAGCATACTGCTAGTCAAACATGACATTCTTGTTGACATAATTAACTTGACACTTTGTGTGAGTGTGCACACATTGCTACTCGTTACGTAGTAATAGAACTCACATTCTTGCAGTTTTTATTGCACACTTGCACTGTAAGCGTTTGAAAAACAAAACACTACGAGCCATCGTGGATTGACCAAGCTATACTTATTTTAAATACAAAATAGCTGCATATTTTTAAGTAGCAAATTCGTAAATGCATAACGTCGACTAAACAAAGAAAAGTAAAATACAAATAAATGTAGCGCAAATTCTCATATCTTTAAAACTTTTCGCCGAACTAACATTTACTACAACTTGATTGTTATCAATCTGATACGGAATAACATGCAATCATCTCGTTTAAATATAAAAACAGAGCTTGTTTTACAATTGCAATAAGGTTATATATATATTATTAGACATATAGATAAGTAGAGTTCAATAGTTGGCAACAATAGACCCTTATGCACTCGAAGTTGACCGACCGTGAGACAAAAGCCCAGCGCATTGAAACAAATGATTTTTATTGACTAATTCCCCTAACGCGGTGTATGATTAGTTGGAATTGCTTTTAATTTGATCAAATCGCTTGATGAGGCGGGCTTCCGTTCGGATTTAACGTGCCAGATTGAGTTTCGCGTCGCTTTTTTCATAAAGCAATTAAAAGAATAAGCGCGCGGACGCTTCTCGTTCTCCTGAGGGTACGAGTACAAGTACACTTGCTGAAACAGATTTGTAATGAGCGACATTTTTAATTTATTCTTAGATATGCTTTACAGTTTCGATCTTTGTATTGCGAAGAATTTGTGTACAAAATGTAGAGACTAGTAAACTAATTACTTAAGAAAACGTCGTAAGTTTAAACGAACATTTAATTTCATTTACGCTCCATTTTTACCTGGAGACGCTGGCCAATGATATTAAATTAGTTTTAAAAATAGGCATCTTCCAATACTATTTATTAAGTTAAAGTCACATGCAACAAATAAAGAGAAATAAATTCATCAAATTATATTAAATAGTCTCGGGCTCTGTTCGGAGATTTTCTCTCAGCCATGCGATGGACCCTGCACCCGCACGGTGAATCCATGGAATGCTAAGATATTCATCCCTAACAATTTCAAACATCACTCTTCATGAGAAGTATAGATGTAAAGCTGTTTATAGGCGATAGATAATTCCATCAAAAAGTCATTAAAATAGGCTAATGATAAAGATTATGACTCATAATCATCGGGATCGGCTGTTTAACCTGCTTATCAACATTTCTTAACTGGCGCAATTGATTGATCACCATGATAGGAACTTGGTAACACCATACTTAACGTGCAAGGAGTTTTTTAGCCGAGACAGTGACGGCTTGTAGTGTTAGTATATCTAATACGGGCAAGGTTAAGTTTATAGCTACAAATATTACGTGTAAAAAGCTATCGAATGATACAAAACAAAACGCGCTTTGAAGCTAACGAAGCGGTTCTCTAAGACGAGTCCATTTCAAGAACGATAACATTAAAATAGTGTAGAATATCATAGGGTTGTCGGGACTGCACGAAATCAAAATGAAATAATGTGTAACGAACAGGAATACCTTTGAAAATATAAAAGTAACTTATTTTTTACTATTTTAGATCTAATTAACTATTTAATAAACAACAACTTAGTAAAAAGAATAGATGAATTCGATGACAAGATTAAAAAAAAAACTCTAAAATATTAAAGACAAAGTAATCATAATGTATACTTTTGAAATATATGATTACAAAAATGTTACAAAAATAATTAATTCAGTTGCATTTAATCTTTGTTATATTGTAACACCGACAACCCTAGTGGACCGTGAGTCTGCCTTAATTACGAGTCTTTTATTCGTCCGTCCAATTTCTTTATTTTATGGTTGGACAACAAATTAATATGTAAATGGGGATGCACGGTGGTCTCACGATGATTTCACTTGTCGATTAAAAATAATCGACTAAACCGTCCGACTTGTGATAACAGACTTAAAGTGATTCACTTAAAAGAGCACGACCGAACTTAATCAGGCACGTAATGATGTGTAAATTTGTAAGCACTTAGGATTTTGGATAGGTTTCTCTTAGGATTGATTGAGCTTAAGACTATGTTATCATACTACTACTAGGTATTTATATTAATTTAGTGTTCTTTTTCTAAGATCATTGTAATGTAATCACCAAATCGTATTAGTAAACAGATGGTATTAATTGCAGAGAGCTTTATTGTTTTAATTTGAATGATAACTTTACAACAGGTATTTAAAAGATTACTTACAAAGTATATTAAATGAAGACACACGCGGAAAACGTATGTTAGAGTACAAAATTATTTAATAATATCTACCTACCGAAAGTAAGAGTGATGGTCCAGTCAGATGAAAAAAAAACATTGATTAGAATATTAAAATTTATCCTTCAGTTATCGATAGTCGATAACATAATTTACGGCCCGCCCTAAATAATCGGGTTCGGCTAACAAGCGAGAGATGGCGCCAGTCGGTTCGGTTCCGTTTCGACACGGACACAGATAATAAAATAATTGTTGAACGTTCAACTTAATAGAGACGTTACGTTTAACGGATTGTGCGTACAAAATATCTACAATTTTCGATTCGAGACGAGAACATCGTAACACTCGACGTCGAGCATTATGTACGTGTTTGATGTGCAATTAAAATTTTTGGGGTAATTACGGAATTTTTAGTAGTTCTACTCTCTTAGTGGGTAAATTAATAGATACACGATCACTTTCTGCTAAGCACTTTGACATTCTAAATTTTGACTAGGAGAAAGTCCAGTAGGAAAGTATACCTACACCTTTTTAGCTGGTATCATTTCTTAAATAACAATATTTGATAGTTATTTTGATTCTAATTATGTCGTCCTACTCACCTGTTTTATGTCAGTCATCTATTTTATTATTACGTACCTATTACCTACCTATAAATGTACCAGTAGTAGGCAGGTTATTGTCTAGAGTCTAGATGAGTCTAGACTTTAGACTCATTAGCCAATTGAAGAAACTACACCAAGTATAGCTCCCATGATCTTTGATCTCTCTCTATTCGTGTCGGATTAATATCATACTATCCTAACTGCGTCGTTGGTCCAGTAGTTAGCCTATGTAGACTACGGATCACGAGGTTTTCAATTCGAGTTCTGGTTCGGGCTATGTAATGCCGTCAAAAATTCGGAACGATTTAGTACGTGCCTTATTAAATGATAAAATAATTAAAAAATTTTGTTTACCACTGACTACGAGGAAGACATTTAAAGAAAAATACAAATCTTTAAAAAGAGCAACAACTCAGTTTCTACACGGCTCTTCAGTAGACTCTAATTTGTGCAAAAACAAAATTCCAGTTCCATAAGTGCAAGCCTACTTTACAAACGAATTTGAATTGCATTGATAAAAATATATTAAAGTAGGTACCTATACGAACTTTGTACAGGTGTTCGTAAAATAGAATTTTGTATAGAGTTAAATAAATGCGTTTACTTCAAGGCCCGATGCTTTTAAATGTATCTAAAGGTAAATATATAAGGTAAAACATAAGAACTAGCAAAAGTTACTTAGGCTCATGTAGGTCTAGGTATCAATACAAGAATGACGTCAAATAAAAAGCTGCATCAGTTGCAAGATAAATAGTAGGCAACAAAAATATATCTTCACTTTGTGATTAAAAACAACTAGCAATGGTGAGGCGGGAACGTGACTAGCCACGTTACTGGCTTCTTTTAATCTTTTTCCACTGATATAAATTCAATGTAATTTTAATTAAGTGAGAAAAGAAATAATAAGAATAATATTTTGCAATTATCCGAACGATCAATAGACGTATCGGATTTCATAACAGTTTTTTGTAATGAAATAAGTATGCTCGCAATGTAAGAACTCCATACTTGAGCTATTCGTCTCTAGATGGCGTTAGTTGTATGCATACTTGATAACGTCGACTCTGTTTTTATTTTACTCTGTAATATCTCGTCTGATCAGTTTAAAGTTTTTATAATGTTTTTAATATATTGACAGATAATTAATATCCCGTTTTTGTCAGTAAATAGAGCTATATTGGAATTTGAGACGCTGTTTGTAGACTATGAGGAGACGAACGTGAGTTTCATGTTAAAAATAGTTGTAATGAATGTGTTTCCGCTCATTCGATTGCAGATTGCAGCCGAGGTTACGACGGCACGAGGTTGCGTCGCGCCTGCAGCCGACGGGCGTCGCCCCGTACGTACGTTCGCGCCAAATGGCTAATTCGTGCGGTAAACATACGCGCCATAAGTCATATTAACTAACCAATAAAGGCGGAGCCGAACGAACTGCACTTATCTCGCTCTAACAAACTAGAGAAACCCGCTGCGACTGTTTGTTTTTCCTTTTACTTCCTTTGAAATCTTATTTTGAATTTTATACCTATAGGGGCGTGGATGCGGCGATGTTGCATATTATGTCGCTCGTTCCCTCCCGGGGAGTGCGCGACCGTCTCTTTCTGGCTTTTTGTGATTTTAATTCGCAGAACGGCATCGAGACGTGATTCGAGTCTATAGAAGTTTTTTATTGCAAATGTTCGGAATTTTGTTGGAAGGAAAGACGGGATTTCGGCAAAGTCCGGGCGCTTATCGATTGAATTCAAATATCGCTTTTATTCCGTTGTTCCGTCCCTGTGGTCGGATGCAGCCTGTGCTCAGCATCCGCGTCGTAATGTGAACCGAACGCCATCGTTTGCAATTCCACTTCTCAATCCGTAGATACAAGCTTGTTTCCTGTGCTTTATGCATCACGTAGTCTAGCCATACACGCTTGATTGACAAAATCTTTGTCATCTAACGTCTCGTATTAATTTGAGTTGAATATGTTAATACAACTTTAGACATTTCAGTTTTTAACACAAACAAATATTTAAAAAATAGAGTAGATTTATCTACCTATGCTCAGTCGAAAATAGATATTTTTATCATGCCATTATGGATATAGGTTCGACTCTGGCTAGTTTTGAAAAATATCTATTACCTAGGTATACAAAGTTTTTAAAATTGAATTGTAATGCATTTTTAAGTTTCGATTATGGGAATAGTTTTCATAGCCATATCAGCTAGATATTTGGTTAAATATGTGTAACAAATGTCCTGTTTATCTACTATGCAGGTATGCCGTTGCATTTGAGTATTGAAAAGGCGTTTAAAATCTGCAATAATCTTAATTAAGATCGATTTAAATTACTACAAACGAAACTGTAATATACTAGAGTCCAAAGCTTTGAATAAGACCACAGAGTAGATAGGTAGATACGCGCGCAAAGGTAAACAAAACGCATTAAATGCGTCGTTAACGCTTCCCATGGAAGTTGATCTCTTAACCTACTCCGTTTAGGACGTGTAAAATAAAAAGCCATGGCGTTTTTTCACCATGGTTGTTTTTCAAACCAGATTACGTCGGCCATAGGAGCCGCCGATGTGTCAATATTGACAGGGCCTGTTGACACGCAAACCGTCTTAGCCGGGGGCAAACAAAAGGGTTCACTAATGCCCTTTTTACCACAAAAAGCGTTGACAAACATGGGGGCACGAAGAACTGTCTGTGCTGATGCTTTTTTATAGAACCTGGTACCTGATGATACAATGGTGTCAACGGTTACCAAAGAGATGATATTAAATTTTAAAGTTGGATGATACAATTTTGAAAAGTGTATATTTGTATCAGTAAAATGCCTGTAAGTATCGCTGCCTCTGCTTCTTATATTAAGGTTAAATATTACAGATTTAAAATTAAGTTATAATAGATAGATACATTATATTAAGAAGAAAATCCGTATAAAATTGATTCGAATAATTTGAAATTGAGTTGTATTTTTAAGTTTCGGTAATTGGGATAGCTTTTCATAGCCATATCAGCTATTTGGTTAAATATGTGTAACAAATGTCCTGTTTACTATGCAGGTTGCATTTGAGTATTGAAAAGGTGTTTAAAATCTGCATTAATCTTTAATAAGATCAATTTAAATTACTCCAAACGAAACTGTAAAATACTAGAGTCCAAAGCTTTGAATAAGACCACTGAGTAGATAGGTAGATACGTGCGCAAAGGTAAACAAAACGCATTAAATGCGTCGTTAACGAAGAAAATCCGTATAAAATTGATTCGAATAATTTGAAATTGAGTTGTATTTTTAAGTTTCGGTAATTGGGATAGCTTTTCATAGCCATATCAGCTATTTGGTTAAATATGTGTAACAAATGTCCTGTTTACTATGCAGGTTGCATTTGAGTATTGAAAAGGTGTTTAAAATCTGCATTAATCTTTAATAAGATCAATTTAAATTACTCCAAACGAAACTGTAAAATACTAGAGTCCAAAGCTTTGAATAAGACCACTGAGTAGATAGGTAGATACGTGCGCAAAGGTAAACAAAACGCATTAAATGCGTCGTTAACGAAGAAAATCCGTATAAAATTGATTCGAATAATTTGAAATTGACAGCAGATTTAGTAAATATTTAGTAGGTACCTACAAGTGTCGTAAGATAAAGAAATAAAAAAACAATGAATTGATGACATAATTCAGTCACAAAATTCTATTTCCAAGGTCCAGATGATATTAGATTCAACCTTGTAATGAAATTGGTTTAACTTGGAAGCGGTATCATCTCTTTTGAGTAGGTTCGATTGTCAGTATTTAAATTTACCTACTGACAAATCGGTCCTGTCATAGGTTAGGTAAGCTTAGGTTATGAGATATTTTTTTACTAACACATATGATCCGTGATGGTCGAAATAAAGATTTTTTATTTTTATTTATTTAACTAGCTCTATTGAAATTAATTCAAGTTCGATTTTTGTGAAATGGTAACCTTTTTAAGCTGAAATCTAACTTCACATAAAAACCTGAAACACTGTTTTATTTAATAACAAAGTTATCTAATAACAAACTTGTTTGATTGGCTAATGTAATAAATTTTAATCTTTTTTTAAATATAATAACCTGTTAGTAATAATTACGCATTAAAATACACAAAAATAACATTCTGAACCAAACCCTCTCTATATACCTCAACTACATTTCATTAATAAATTATCATTCATTCATAAAATAAAACCTGCATTACCATGTAAATTCACTCTACAACAACAACAATACTACAATCAATCAATCATTCTTTGTAATCGCCGTTCACAATTTGATAAATTCAATCAACTTTTTTTTCATCTGTGCAGTATCTTTATAATCTGCGCTTTAAAACCATAGCCAATTGCTTTTAAAGAGAAAAAAAACAGGTTGTTTACAATCAAGTTCTTAATCGAAAGCGAATTCTAAATTTAAACAAGGTAGACAGTTAGTTATAGTTGTAATATATGTAATACCTTTGCCTTTTCCATTCGGAAAAGAATAAAGAAAACAAATCGCTACAATTATTAAAAAAAAATATCTAAGCTTGCTTATTAGACACTCCCTATTAAAGGGAATTTAGTTTCAAAATATAATATAAATTAAAATGTAGGTACAATTGACTTCTTATTACCTACTACTAGTTCATTATTGAGGTGCATACCACATATACAAATATACACCGATGAAGAGTTGGTACCAAAATAATTAAAAAAATATACCAACTCGCTGTAAAAGGCTCGAAAATAGGCTTCGACTTAGGAGATATAAAATAACATCAGCAACAATGATGATGAGATATCAAGGGGGTATGGAGTGTAGACCCATCACGCTGCTCCATTACAGGGCTTTGGGTGATAATTTTTGGTTTATTAACGATCACTATCAGATGCTGATAATTGTGCAGGGACCGACGGCATAACATGCTCTCCGAGGTGTTCCCGATTCCGGGCTTAGAGTATCGTGAAAATTTCATAGAAGAATAAAAAATTTAAAACAATTCCGTGACCCGACCCCGGATTCGTAACCAGGACTTCGCGATCGAAGCCATGTAAACTACTCACTAGATGGACCAACAAGGCAGACTTATTATTATGAATAAATATAAATATGTCCAATTATAGACACAATGAGAGTAGGTACAGTACATATAGGTACAGGAGTTTTGACTATTATTTCTATAAAGGTAGAATTTTTGGTACTTTTGATATAACAGAAAATATATCGATTGTTATCGAGAGGATGATAATACTTTCATCGATGAATATGGAAAAGATGATGAAGCTATTTATAGTAAGAACGACTTAAAATGGTTCCCATTTATAGCCGGTCTTTCTACAGCCGTAAGTAACATTGCAAGGCGCCACATTTTGTAAGCTCCAAGAAAAAACTTCGATCCATATCATTAGATCATAATCCTTTGGCTTTACCATAATCGTATGAAAAAACGTTGACAATCAAGTTTTTAATCGAAAGCGAATTCTAAATTTAAACAATCGTTTCGCGTTGGCCGAGGTGCGCGGACGCGGGAGCAAATCCATTAGCGATTAACGAGTGATCGGGCGGGCACTAAATTAAAATAAATATTTGCCGGCAGCGCCTGCCCACAAAGAGATGCCGCTTTCATGTACGCCGACACAGGTGCCGATGCCCGCTGTACAGCGTCTACACACGGACCGACTTGCCACTCCAACTTAAGTTCCAACTTAGTATAAAATGTGAAAACGTTTTCCGATTTCGTTACACCATTTTTAATTATCTTTATTTAGCTTTATAAAGTTACATTTTTTTAAGCTAAACATTTAAATAGTCTACTTGAAACAGTGGGTAATTGATTGGGGCCATAAAAGACTTGACTTGACATAGATAAATATATAATATAATTAAAAAAAATTTTTATTAAAGATCAGAGGTTGACACTATACCACCTGTTTTATTAGCTTTACATCTAGCTGCGACACTGAAGAAGGGTGTTTATTAATCTACAGTCGATATACTGGCAAAGTGTTTAGCACGTTTTCATACTTGCTTTAAAGGAGGAAATACCCAGACGACATTTGGAAAAAAGTAGACCATTATGTGAAGGTGCTCGGTTACCCACATTTAAAACAAATTGTGAAGAGTAAGAAAGCTTTTTGCATATTAGCCGACAAACTTTGTTCGGAAGATGGCGCCAAGTGATGATGAAAATTTTATTTTTAATTTTAAATAAATTTGCTTGTAAACACCATATTTCAAGCTATCTTAGCTAAGTAGATTATTTATCAATCTGCTGTCGAATACGAAGGATTTATGTGTATTTTTTACATTTATTAGTATTGCAAAGCCAGTTGGATGAAACTCAGAGTGGCATCGGCTCTGTATGTAGACACTCGTACTGTCGCGCACTAGAGTAAAGACAATTCTCGGATAATCTAGCCCTTAGACTGTGCTTTCCTATTCATACTATCTCGGGTCGATAGTCGATAACTACTTATGGAGTAGGGAGATTTGAGTGTTCATGCAATTTGCTGCAGATATTTTCTATCGCTTTATTTGCATTTTAATTTAAAAACGTGGGACGGTTTGCATACACCGCTATTTATGAGAGCTGCTTCATTTATTTTATTTTCGGATTTTTTTCCTTTTCTTTAAGCTGTAACTTGGTAGTTTGTCATACAATGGCGGGTCATTTGCCTGCAAACATAAGGAATATTTGAGGTAAGGTTGTCAATCTATTTCTCCTTTATTCGATCTCTTTTTTTTACTTTCTCGATAATTCTCTTCTGGCTAAGAAATGCATCTTTTTAATCATTAGAAGCAAAGCAGTAGTTAACAATGATTCTTCTTATACGCGATCTACTTTAAGGTTAACTAAATTACAGATAGTCAATAACTTTGAACTAATAACATTACAATAATTTTAAAATACTTTAATAGTAGAGCTTTGTGGCAGAGCTTCTCTGAGCAAGTACTAATGCCATGTTTATGTCTGCCAAATCGTTATATTCCAAGTAGTATAGTCTCTTAGAGACATAAACCTTTACGCCAAGGTACCTACTTATAGTTCAAGTTGATGATCGAAGAGCGGCGTATTTAAGAACGCTCCTTATTTGTATTACGAAGTGTTGTTCAGTTATAAGAGACGGTTTTCCACTTAGATAATATTATCTCAACTGATTTTTTGATCAACTATTCAACATCATCAGGTGCCTTCTTTAAAATGGTTTGGCGAATATTCTTCCTGTCCTTTGTATCGTCATTCCATTTTCTCCGCCGTCTCCCAAGTGCATGTTTTCCGGGTATATTGCCTTCAAGAATAAATTATTAAACAAGATCCACTATTCAGAAACTTCTAATAAATGTAAATTAAAATAAATGTACCTACTCGTAAAACAGATGTTTAAGGCCGCTACAAATAGGTATAGTAAGTACGCTACACTTATTCTAATTTTAAGTTATAGGTTATAGTTAGGTTAGGTATTCTACGAAACTTCAAGATTACACCTAATGGTAAGTGATGGTGCAATCTAAGTTGAAAGCGCGCTAACTTGTTAGGATTAGGATGAAAATCCACGCAACTTACAAAATACAAGCACTTCTGTTTCGACTCATACTGCATGGGTATAATTACTGATGCGTGCGTATTGATATCTCGATTATCCTTATTCGCGTGCGCCTGCGCATGTCGACGCTGACCAATAAATCATATTGCATTTTGCATCTGTCGCAAAGCAGACATCTTTTTGATTATTACTTGTTACTAATAGTCACTTATTTATTTATTTTTTATTATTAATAATAATTAACCATTGATTAACCTAACAGATAATATATCTATGAATGTGTGTTGGACTGTTTGTGTCGATTCTTGAAATAAAAACGTCAGTTTTGAAGCCGATGTACAAGTGGGACTATTGACGAGATGTAAGTGAGACGTTTGTATGATGTATGCTTTTCAAGAATCCACGCTGTAAGAGAATATGAACCACCACGCTGGTCCAATTCGGAATGGCAGGCAATATGCTTACACCAACTATTACAATCAACGCTAAAATATTGTATAATAGTACAAGTGAATAGCTAAATATTTCATCAAATTCCTTTCAGTAAAACCTATTTCAGGGAACGCGACATGAACAAACAATCCAATAAAGGTACACCATCAAGGGTCATTACTCCGAAAATACTCGAAAACAGAATCGAAAATCATAATAAGCATCGACAACAGGAAGCTTTAAAGTAGTCACCGATACCGAATACGTGGGGGCAAATAGGAGTACCTACGCCATTAAAATCCATAACCACTTGTTTTTTTTAACGCATTGACATCTGATATTTTCAAGCGCAATAGATAGTACAACCTGCTCGGTAATGACGGTGACCATAGATCGTAAATCAATATGTTTGAAGCTAATCTGTCTTGACAGATTAATGCTACCGATATTTAAATTAAATCAAGTAATTGCTTTATAAATATTAATTTATTTATAATGGCACGCTTTGGTTTGCGGAATTTAGAAACACTGGATTTGATGGAGTACCTTTGGTGCCTTATTAATGTTTACCGCCAACGTTATCTAACCTGATGAAAAAAGTGTAGATAGATGACAGATACGTAATCTAAAAGTGACAGGACAAAACTGTGCAATGCACAGATTAATAATATTATCTACTTAGTTCAGATGCAACGTTTACTTACACTTTTTATCTTTATTTCACTTCTTCATTTAGTGCTGTGTCGTTTAACTTTTACTTAACAATAATGTTAAAAATAATTGTAAACTAATTTTAAAAGTCTTAATTCAAAGTCAAACCACTTTTATTAATTAAATATTTTTAATTCGACTTAGCCATTGACCTTAGTCAACCTGAGATTTAATTATAACCTTTTGTGAAATTACGGCAGCAACCATCCTTCCTGACTGGACTGCAGCAATGTTATTTTGTGACAGTATAAGTATTGCAGTAGTACTTTCGCATGTGAGCTCTATCTAGCTCTACCATGGCACAAGGTTTAATAACACCAACTTATGGCGTGGAGGCTTGCTAGAAGATGTTGGTGTGCAGAACAAATTGCTCAACTTTTTATAGTTGTCTTGTCGAAATCTTGTCAACAAATCCGAAGTCGTACAATAAGTATTTCTATACTACTCAAATGCTGATTTAACTATCATTATATATATAATATGGCTTTTAGCATAAATTTCAAATTCCGACCAACTCAACCCAGAATCTTGTCATCCGAATTCACATAGAGTAACCGCTGGAACATCTAAGTTATTTTCACTAGTCTGTAGTTAATAGATTAAGAATAATTGTACGCAGTATTAACAAGGAATTAATTCGCATAAAGCGTTCAACAAACGGAACGGACCGAACACCGGAATTGGCAGTGAGCGTATGGCTTTTAGCCCGAACAGAAGTGTTAATGTTTGTTCGGGAAGTCAAACAGCGCTGTGCACACAGCCTTTGCGGCATGAAACTGATATGCCGACAGAAGTAAATTATTTTTATGTACCAATGAATAACAGCTTTCGTTTATTTTTTTTAAATTTCTTTCTTTTGTTATCGTAGTTATTTTTTATGTGACCTCTCAGTGGTCAGTTTTCAGTGTCGTTTCAAAGTATAAAACAGGTTACTAAAACAAATTTTTTTATCGACTACTAGTAGGCCCTTGACTGCTATCACACCTGATGTTAAGTGATGATGCAATCTAAGATGGAAGTAGGCTAACTTGTAAGGAGTAGGATGAAATCTACACCCCTTTCGGTTTCTACACGACATCGTACCGGAACGCTAAATCGCTTGGTGGTACGTCTTTGTCGGTAGGGTGGTAACTAGCTACAACGAAAGCCTCCCACCAGCCAGACCAAGGCAAATTAAGAAAAATCTCAATCTGCCGCGCCGGGAATCGAACTTACACCGTCTTATAAATCCACCGCGCATACCACTGCGCCACGGAGGTCTTCGAATTATAATATTATTATGATAAAAAATCCGTAGATATGACTATGAGTAGAGTAGAACAGAGTGACATAATTACGAATTGTGTGATAAGAGAGCAATGTACTAGAAAAGTACTAATACTAGAAAAGTGACTAATATCGAAAAATTTTACGAAAGGGATTCATAAGACGAGAGTAAATGGGCATATTGGAAGGCAAAGACTAAGGCAACCGTTACCTACCCTAAACCTATGTATTTGAAGAAAAGGCTTAATGAAGTTGGAAGCTAGAGGGATATATGAAAAGATCATGCCAACTGGATGGACGTGGTCTCTGCCTACCCCTATTGGGATGAGACGTATAAAAATCTGTTTATGAAGAGACCTTATCACTTTTAGTGATAAGGTTGTTTTGGCTTTTGCCATAGCTCATAATAATATGATTTTATTTTGGTTTTGTTTACTGTAATATAGTTGTTTATATAAATAAATATGTTATCCAAAGCACGGCCATTTTCTGCACAAACCTCATGAGATATTCACCAACAGATGGCGCTAACCCATAAGTCATTAAAATTAATGAAAGGCAACCAATTAGATCAAAATGACCAAGCGGAAGCCAATTAGACATACGTACCTTTTTAATGATTGCCGATACGTATCAATACTATACATTATCACTAAGTTTAAAACTTGATCAAAAAGTTAATTTAATAATAACAAATAAAATTTATCGACAAAAGTGGTTATTGGTAATTAAACTTAATTACCTACCGTCAGTTTAATCGAAACCTATCGACAATAAAGGAAGTATAGCTGTTTGGAAGAGGCAGAGTAATCGATGTTCGACTCTCATAATTGTATAGGGATGAACAAAGTAAGAACATAATAGGGAGAAACTTAATCTCATTAGCAAGAAAATCACTGATGCTTCCGAGAAACGATCAGTGGAAATGATACACATTTGAGTTGTAAACCTCCTTTGATATGAAACGATTAAACGATATTGTGTCCTACTCGTGTGGCCTGGAGTGTACTCGCGAATGTTTGCGTTAAAAGAAAGTTCTTAAGTTAACGACTCTCTTTTGATGTCGATCTCAAATCCTATCTCACGGGCCATAAGTGTCGGAAACGTTTTCCATTTAAAAATCGGTTAAAAACAAATGTTCACGTTCCGTTTAAAACACACAAAGCCACCGAACACTTAATACTTAATACCCTTTCCAGTTCTTCTAAGGAAAAGGGGCTAAGAGTTGCAACAAAAGCCTTCAAACTATTAAAACAAACTTACCCTCGAGTACAATTATGAAACATAGACAATCCGCCGACAGAGGCTGAACAATTTTTGCAAAAAGCGTTCCATTTTACGCTCCCAATTTCCAATGCATTAAAACGCATTTAAATGTGGAACAGGATTTCATAAAGACGGTGGCGCCGCCAGCAGCAATTAGACGTAACATCAAACTATCGCACACCAATTATACTGATCCCTCTCAAAGTACAAAGAGTTCCGTGTTGGGGGTCCTCATAGATCTGTTACAATAATGTGCCGGTGATTTTATACTTGAGTGATGGTGCTCTAAGCGGCCTCGGTAAAAGGCTTTTTATAGTTTTATACCTTCATTCACTATACAACTGTACTATAACCGTTAAGTATACCTCTATTAATACTTGTATGCTTTCTGTTTTCTCTACAAGCTTAATAATCGGACGGGATTCAAGATGTTTATGAGGATTGAAAATTAAAAAGGGATCACTTTTATTTCCGCGTGGGAAGATGTGCTGTGATTCCTAACTTACAAACGGTAATTGATCTGTGATTGACAAATATGTTTTTGTGTACTTTTTATCATTTTGAATATCTTCGCGATAATATTATGTATGATTTTTCCATGTTTATACATTCCAGAAATAATTAAAATTCTGATTTTAATTTACTTTCGGTTTTGTCTGTTCACATCACAGGGCCAACTCTAAACTGAAAAATTGTAATGTTTGTATTTTGAATGCAACATTTTAGCAGCAATTACAGCAATTAGCTTGTAGATTAATTAAGGATCAAATGGTCAGTTAAAATATACAATTTTTATTTTCGTTTATGTTGTTGTTTTTGATCTAACGCCCGAACATTCAAACACAAAATGAAAAGTAAGTCTCGAGTCCACTTATTCTGACAGATTTATATTGCAAATTGTCAACGCACGTAAAATAATTAACGTATATTCAAGCCTAAGCTACTAGTACTCCTCTAAAAGGTCTGGCCTTGCAGTGGGCAAAGCAAGCTGATGCTAACGATAAAAATCGTGGTCAAGCACAAGTTGAAATCGAATAAAAAATCGCTCAAAGTAATCGTCGAATTAATTATACCGTTGCAAGAAGTCAATAATTGTGTGGATCGCGTATATTTGCCTCACTCACGCTATCATTAGTAGTAATTGCCGCGCGATGATACTATCGGATTTGATTTCATGACAGATAGAATTATAGCTCCGCCGTATAATGGGGAAGACGAGTCTTTTCACACTGTTAACTTGCCTAAATATGGACATTTGACGTGCAATTTTCTCTATAATTGATATTAAGTAGAGCAATGTTTATTTAGACAAATTGTTGAAGTTTTTGTAGCTATAACTTGGAGCGAGGAAATGGCCTATCTGATGTTTCATTAACTTCAGATAGGACAGATGCACGTAATGAAGAAAACGAGTATTTTCACACTGTTAACCGTGTCTAAATATGGACATGTGATGTGCAATTTTCTCTATAATTGATATTGAGTAGAGCAATGTTCATTTAGACAAACTCTTCGAACGACGGAAGCCGTCTATTGCCACTTCAGTTCTGTGACTCGCTGAGCTATGTCTATTGCCTTGGTTCTTCTACAGATCTCCTACGAGATACTGCAAGCATTGCATGCAGAACCATCGCCCGCTAGGTGAATCTGAGACTGTCATCATTCTTATAGGAAAAAATGACACTGTTAATATTTAAATTATAGAGTTTTTAATGCTGCTACTTGATGGTGCAAGGTAGTAAGGCGACGTCTATGACGGATAATAGCAGAGACAAGACTTTTCACACTGTTAATTGTGCCTAAATATGGACTTAACTTGCAATTTTCTCTATAATTGAAATTGAGAAGCAGTATAGTTTATTTACACAAACAGTAAAGTTTTTGTAGCTAATACTTGATGGTTGATAGCCTCTCTAATAAACAGTTGTCTAGAACAGATGCACCTAATTAGGAAAATAAGTCTTTTCACGCTGTTAACTGTGACTAAATATGGACATAAATAACGTGCAATTTTCTCTATAATTGACAGTGAGTACAATGATGTTTGGCTAGACAAATTGTGTACAGTTTTTAGTACTATTACTTGATGAAGCATCTAATAAGACACACACCTATCTGAATTGTTCGATTGTAACTCTCGTAATTGCCCATCATTAACGTGTAAAACCGATGTTATTAAGGCAAATTGTAGTGTTACGTAGCTACAGCTCGTCGAAGCAAGAATCGTCAAGTCGACGAAGAAAGAAGTTTGCTAATTTGATGAGAAATAAACCATCATGTATAACAGAGAAAATCATTTGAACTAAGGTATCATAATTACCGCTGTTTTGAGACGTGGGTGTAGAGGCGAATGTTTAAAATGTGTTGGACAGAGAGGGTGCGAAACGATACGGAACGGCAGAGAATGCCCAAAAAGCTGGAAGTTCTGTCTGAAACGAAATGTAGGAAACTACAGTATTTAGAATACATCATGTACCGTGCCAAGTATTGGATCTTACAGGCAAGATCCAAGAAAGCCGAAGACAAGGCATACGTCGTACCACCTGTGCGACGTATGCCTGCACATTCATTTTATAAGAACAACTGCTAAGTTTCTAGCTGACAGATTTGAAGTTTTAACCTAACCTACCTATCTACTTTAAATACATGAAATTTGAATTTGAAAGGTCGTGGCGTAAAGTCTATTAATTAACGATGATTAAAACCGAACCGTTTTTAAAAGTTACTACGACGCTTACCATATTAGAATTAAGGAACCATTTAATGCCAAGTAAGTCGAAAACTACTTGCGATAAGCTTAAAACATTCAACTTGTAGATTTATGTCTACGTAGAAGGTAAAAATGTCTTTAGTCGAGCCCAGTTTGTCATTAATATTCCTGAGATGCGATCGCCCATTAAGTTTATTAATTAAAATTATTGCGCATGGAAAAAAGTGAACTGGTAAATCCACTCGGTTTACTTTTTGTGGTATAAATTTTTAGTAATGTGGTGGTATTTTTATTAATTACCTCAGCATACTTCAATGAAAGGTCGCACTAAGATAAATAGGTGTTCGAAATGTTCCTTTTGGTTTAATTAATACTAGTTTATAGCACTTAAATGAACTTAGATAGGTATTTATTTATGTCCTCTTTATAAATATTTAAATGATCATGGTCATACGGAATGTTGAGTCAACCTTTATTGTTCCGATAGTCGTTTCAATCATGTCTGGAGTAGGATGAAATTCACACCCAAAAGTTAATTAGTACAAAAATCATATTTTTTCTTCTATAATGATGACGGCCTCGGTGACGCAGTGGATTTATAAAACGGAGGTCCTGAGTTCGATTTTCGGCGGGGTGATTAAGAATTTGTAAATTAGACCAGGTTGGGCTGCTTCGGTCGTGGCTAGTTACCACGCTACCTACAATCGATTTAGCGTTCCGGTATGATGTTGTGTAGAAAGCGAAAGAAGTGTCGATCATAACCAAATCCTAACAAGTGAGTTATATAGTGATTGCATTATCACTTACCGTTAGGTGTAGCTAACTTGTATGGAATTAAAAATAAGCAAGTTTGCTAAACAGCTTACGGATGGCTTAAGGGAGGTTTTATTGATGTTCTTTGGTGGTTTTCTTTCGTTTATTTATTTTCCAATAATTTGTATAGACTGCAAAAAGATACACACGTCTGTATAAGCTCTGATAGACAGAGAGATACCTAACTAGTTAATATCACGGAATTTAAAATATATTTCCTAAACTATATAACTATGACAAAATAAAAACGAAATCTTTACCAGCATACTACAATAACTCATAGAGCTATTAACACTTATAAAATATTTCCTTTTATCTACTAATGAGTTTTGTGTCTTCTGCGAGACTACTTACACGTTTCTTGTTATACTTTCTTATAAGAATATTTGTTATTCGAATGTCAGACTGTGGCGGTATCAACCTTGATTAAAACATTTTTACCTACTTGTACGGCATGTATAGTCTGTGCCAAGTAAAAAGAAGATATTATAAACACAGTCATCACAAAATTTCAGTAAACAATATCTCATCATCTTGTCTCTATTTAGAAAAGCAAATTTGACGTAAATTTGAAGAATACAGTTGAATACAATATTGTAAAGATAATTGATTTAAAAAGAGCAATTGTTGTTTCTTGCGGGCTCTTCCCCTTTCGGGAACGGCTTCTCCGGGACGGTAATAGCTTGGCGGTACGTCTTTGTCGGTAGGGTGGTAACTAGCCACGGCGAAAGCCTCCCACCAGCCAGACCAAGACAAATTAAGGAAAATCACTACAAATAGTCTAACTTGACGCGCATATAATGCCTACTGGAAATAAATGATTTTCAATTTTGAAGTTTAAATATAATTATCATGTATATATTTATAGATTAATATCAGATGTTAATGATGATAGAACCGAGGGCTAAAGGTCTCTCCGAGGTACGTGACTCCTAGCAGCTGTAAATTCCCACCTCCTGGGTGCTATCCTGAATTCATTGGAGGAAAGAAAAATATTTCATACCTGTAGAGTCATTCGGGGTAACCGAGCGCAGTGGGTAAGTGAGCGCACTGCTTCTATCTCCAAGAAGGGGCATTGGAGGTGAGGAGTTTGTTTTGGTCAATCAGGGGCACCGGCAAGGTGAATTAGTTTCGGCATGCCCAAACGCCTTACTCCGTGCACTCTGTTAGTAATTGTCAAAAAAGTATTTTTGTTGATTTAATTTCAACTTTTTAGCGTGTTGGAAAACACGGATACTTCTAAAATTGTTATGTGAAGACGGTAAGCTACGTTTTAGTTTATGAAGTGCATATTCTGTCTGTCTTTTTTAAAGTATTATTTAAGGTTAAGTTGAGTGTTTGCAAGTCGGCGGCCATTTGTTTGATATTAGGCATTCTGGGTAAAGTGTGCGCGGATAAGTGTGCGCATGCGCTCACTTACCCACGCGCTTAAACTAAGAAAAATCCTTTTAAAGTTCTTCCTATTATATATATTATTAAAACCTTCTAGCCCATTTACTCCCCGTTACCTATGTCAAGATAAATATGTTGATCCACCAACAGAAGAATGGATTCAATGCGTAAAGAATAAGGATTGATGGCATGGATTGTTTGTTTCTCAGGAAGGTGATAATAGTATATTTGTTTGTGATTATTCAATTCATTATTCATTTCCAATTTGATTTAAAATTCTTCAAATTTTTGAACATGATATTGTCATTCATATCAACAGGTTTAATGTTAAACTACTTTATATATGTAAGTAGTGTTCATTGTGTACTAGAGATAAGAATATTCATGAAGATTTAATAACAGATAGATCACCATTACAAGACTTAATGTTAGAATTTAACATACTTTTGACTGTGTTTAAATGAAAACTAAATATTTCGTTAAGATGGCTTTATGTTTTTTGTGTGATGATCTAAGTTTTATTTCAATTTCTTTGTTATATATTGATTATTTATCGAATGCGCTCACTTACCCTATTGCGTCTACTTACCCCACAGGGCTGCGTACACTTACCCGCAATACGGGTCAAGTGTCCGCATTCCGACTTACTATCAAAATTTCGATTTTTTTTGTTAACTATAGAACAGGATGTTTTATTTTCTATTTCAATTTGTAGGCTAAGAAACATTCTTTTCGAAACATTTTTTTTATTTTCCAATTTCTGCTTTGGTTCTGCTCTGTGAGGCTGTAAACAGTAAAGTGCGCACACTTGACCCGAATGACTCTACTCAGATATATTTGGCTTTATTGAATTACTGCTATGTATCACACTAATTTGTTTTAAAATCATATACTTTTCCACATTGAGTGTTCTTTTTATACACCCGAAGGTATACACAAGGCAGTCGTATAAGAACGCGTGCGTTCCTTGCCATCTTAGACGCGTTCGGTTGTTCAAGGAATGGCGGCCCGTTTCCGTGAAAACATAACTTTCAATTGTAACTATGCGGTGACAACGTTTTTATACGACACTCTCTGGGTGTTCTTGGATTTAGTTGTCTGTACTTTCCTTGTTTATGTCGGCATCCGTGTTTCCTACATCGCCAATGATAATGAAATCTAGGACGAGTTAGTTTCGCTTTTTTTGTGCAAGCAAATCTATGACCGTAATTATGTTTAACTTGGTCTGTGATCGGTCTGTTTATGGTTAGTTCGTTTGTAAATATTTCGCACACGAGGGGTCGGTAGAATAGACTGTGTGTTTTTATGTACCTATGTGTTTCTGTATGACCTTATAGACTAAAAACAGACGTTTTTTGCACGCTGTACCTACTAATTTAAAAATAAGCTTATTTTCGATTTATATGTTCAGATGGTAGGTACATCTTTATTTTGATTTACTGACTCTATTCTATTCAACGACAGGGTAGGGCTTGTCATCGCTCTCACCTAATGTTAAGTGATAATATAGTTTAAGCTGAGCTAAGCTGAGTATCTGCATATATTTTTTTTTCTTTTTTTTTATCGACTACAAGTTGGCCCTTGACTGCTATCACACCTGATGTTAAGTGATGATGCAGTCTTAGATGGGCTAACTTGTTAGGAGTGGGTCGAAAATCCACATCCCTTCCGGTTTCTACACGACATTGTACCGGAACGCTAAACCGCTTGGCGATACGTCATTGTCGGTAGGGTGGTAACTAGCCACGGCGAAAGCCTCCCACCAGCCAGACCAAGACAAATTAAGAAAAATCACAATCTGCCCCGCCGGGAATCGAACCCAGGACCTCCGTCTTATAAATCCACCGCGCATACCACTGCGCCACGGAGGTCGTCATATATGATAATTATATATTTCAATAGCACCTATCTATTATTATTTACAAAAAGTAATTTTTTTTCAGTTTCAAAATACACAAACGACATGAACCTACTTATTCTTTCTAAGAACGTTGTCGGCAAAAGAAATAAACATGTAAGTTATAATAAGTTGATCCGACATCCCATAAAAGACTTGTCAGTGAGTCGGTAAGTAACCCAATAAACCCCATATATCATCCCATAAGCGCATCAATATCGAGCCAATCAATTACTTCCCTCGACCCGACGCCCGACGCCCATGGGATGTTGTTTGATCTATGGCTGCTTGTGTCTTGTTGGCTTACATACTAACACTTTTGATGTTTCGGACATTTGCTATTTAGTTATTAAGTATTTCTTATGAAATATATGTATGTGATTTTTATATCGACTATAAATTTAAATCCATTATGCTCTAGTTAACGGTTTTTTTTAACAACATAAGTCAATTTTAATGACAACTTCCCATGTTGCATAGCAATATCACTAGAAAATATATAAAAAAAAAATAAAAAAAAATTGTGTTCTGATTCCCGGCGTCGTAGTTTGAAATTTTCTAATTGTCTTGGTCTGCCTTCATAGCTATTTCCTGCGACTGCATAGCTACCGACAACTTTGTTTTTCTAAGGAATTTGCGTTCCAGTACGATGTATACCGAAACTGGGTGGATTTGGGTACACTTCCATACAATTTTTGTCAACAATGTCCTCTTAAATGCATCATTACTTAACTAGGTGTGTTTTCAATCAAGGGCCAACTTGTAGTCGATAAAAAAAAAAAGACAATGACTGATGAATGTCTGATATTACCCCTGTCCACCAACTAGAGCAACATAGTGGATATATGCTCGTATATTCAAGTATATTCCCTCTTCAGTAGGGAGGCCTGGCCCTTTAGTTGGCCATTAATAGACTGAAAATGATGACTAATATCGAAGATACTTACACTATAAAGGACAATTTAAAGAAATACTTCCTAATAACATAAATTGATATTCGATGGATAGTCATTTCAATTCATCTCCAGACAAAAACTAATCTATTCAAAATTGAATGATAAAATAATTGTAAATGATGAATTTACTCTACTCTATAGATTCATTGATATTTCGTAGTGTAACAAACAGATAAACTGTAATATTACAAAAGCGCATCGCTAATAACAAAATCAATTGGTTATTCAATTACTTTCTCTGTATCTCGCATGCTTGTTTAGGAATGTTTGACTCCGTAGCGCAGTGGTAGATATGCGCGGTGGAATTATAAGACAGAGGTTTCGGATTCGATTCCCTGCGGGACAGATTGAGATGTATCTTAATTTGTCTTGATCTGGCTGGTGGGATGCATTCGCCGTGACTAGTTACAACGCTACCGACAAAGACGTACCGCCAAGCGATTGAGCGTTCCGGTACAATGTCGTGTATTAACCGAAATGGGATTTCATCCTACTCCTAACAAGTTAGCCTGCTTACATCTTAGATTGCATCACTTAACATCAGGTGTGATAGCAGTCGAGGACCAACTTGTAGTAGGTAAAAAAAATGTATGAGAATGTAACATCGCAGTCTTAGAGCTTAATGGAATTACTGTTACATTTACGAGTACGTTGGTCAGATGGAAACCATACTCGTACGCGCGCGACCAACCGTGATGTGAGGTCTGGCTGCGGATTGCTTTTGTGACTTTGTTACAGACTTGTGTTGATGTTACATACTGGGTATTTGTTAACATATTACGGAGCTTTATGTTTTCAGACTGTGTTAAATACACAATTGAAAACAAAAAGATGAAAACATGAATCGAGGGATGAACGAATCGTGTGGTACGTGGAAGACATGATATCTGTCTATTCCCACGGGGATGAGGCGAGATGTAAGCAGAAACTATGAAATTGACCCTTTATCTTAACCGCACCAGCGTCAGGCAAGCGCAGAAAGTTTCACTCAAAGAACACTTGAACCTCATTTTTTAACCGATGACCGGGAAAATTGAAGGAACTCTTCAAATTTTATAGGCACACTTGCAGCGATTTCGGTTTTTGTGTAAGTATCGGTAGCTTTTTGGCTACAAATGCCGTATAGTAAGCAGTAATGTATAACACAGTTATTTTTTACTTTTTTGTGCGTTTTGAGTCGGTTCTATTTTTTGTTAAAAATTTTTCTTTACTTTTTTGATTCAGGATAATGGTTGGATTTTATGTTCGAGCAGACAAAAGTTCACACAGAATCTTCTTCGGTACTTTCTTCGAAGTCACTCTCTTCGTTTTGAAGAAGGATTTTCACCCGATTTTTCCCGAGGGAAAATTTTCAAGCCATATTTTTAAACTCAAAAAAATTGTTTCGACGATTACTAAGGAATCCTACCCGTTGTCAATTCAAACGCCAGCTATCCTTGCCTTAATATAAAGCTTTTAAAGAGGTACAATAACTTGAAACTTTTTTTGATTGAATTCACAAAGTACGCGAAGCTAATGAAACTCCCCATCCGTCAAGTGGGTGCAATAAACAAACAAACAGACGGGCATCGACAGCTGCCTAACGACAGTGCACTATTTATTACCATAATTATCTCCTAACGCTTGTTAGTTTACTAAAGAACAAACCCCTAATCATTTTCTAATTAAGTCCGTTTTTACGCCAATTCTCGGCGGAGTTTTTTTCTATCATAACCCAATTTCGTCACAATTGAAAATCAACTTTATGTCATTAAATTTAAAGTGTCTATTTGTTTGCTCTGTGCGAAGAAACGTTAGAGTCGAGGTGTTTCTCTCCCATATAATTTGTATGCGGACACCTCTGCTGGCGCCTTCGGCTGCATCGTTGCCGTAAACCTTGGGTTTATTATAAAAGCAATAAAGTTTCATAAATGTCAGTGTTTAGCTTCCCTGGAAACTATTCTTATTTTTTTTGGATGAAGGAATGTTTTGTTTTAATTAGATATTAATTGTTAACATATCATGAACTGTATCCATCATCGGCATCATTAACAGTCGATAGACGTCCACTGCAAAACACGTTTGATGTCGTCAGTCCAAAGGAGGGACTAACACTGTGCTTTCCGCAACTTTAGCAACAAACATTTAGGTACCCTCAAACGTCTGCATCATCACTTTTTTTTATCGACTACAAGTTGGCCCTTGACTGCTATCACATCTGATGTTAAGTGATGATGCAGTCTTAGATGGAAGCGGGCTAACTTGTTAGGAGTGGGACGAAAATCCACACCCCTTTCGGTTTCTACGTACCGGAACGCTAAATTGCTTGGCGATACATCTTTGTCGATAGGGTGGTAACTAGCCACGGTGAAAGCCTCCCACCAGCCAGACAAAGACAAATTAAGAAAAATCTCAATCCGCCCCGCCGGGTATCGAACCCAGGACCTCCGTCTTATAAATTCAACGCGCATATCAGTGCGCCACTGAGGTCGTCAAAATACGTGGCATTTAAAAGTTAATTTAATTTATTGTTCATCATCATCATCATTATCAGCTTAATAACAGCCCACTATAGAGCCAGGCCTCCCTCATTGTTGAGGGGATCTGGAGCGTAGGCCAACCACGCTGCTCCAAGGCAGGTTGGTGGGCTTAGGATGATAATGATTTGTGCAACAATCTAATGTTTACAAAGCTTAAATTCGTATCACAATCGATGGATTCATAATAGATTAAAAAAATAACCTTTCCATATATATCTATGTGTCAATATTTCGTAACACATTGAAAATAAACACCTTGAGAACATACCAAGTAAAATGCAATTAAGCTGAGATACAGTGATTTATAACTTATTTATTTAGCCTTTAACCATAATTATGACATCGCTGTTGCCATATTTAGTAGGAATAAATCATTTCAATAACCATTAGATAATCGTACCTCCGTTGAGATATTATCTATCCTCATGCTGTTTAAATAATTAACTATGTACAACTATGTCTGTGGAACTTGATAATTACTATGAACAAATAGAATACAGTACAAAATGTGATTTTTATGTAAAATTTAACTTAGAACAGAAGGTTTATGTATTTGTGTATCACTTAAGTTTATCAAACTGGAACGGTATTTTGTGTAGTTCATTTTTTTATCGACTATAAGTAGGCTCTTGACTGCTATCCCACCTGATGTTAAGTGATGATGCAGTCTAAGATGGAAGCGGGCTAACTTGTTAGGAGTGGGACGAAAATGCACACCTTCGGTTTCTACACGACATCGTAACGGAACGCTCAATCGCTTGGCGATACGTCTTTATCGGTAGGGTGGTAACTAGCTACGGCGAAAGCCTCAAACCAGCCAGACCAAGACAAATAAAGAAAATCTCAATCTGCCCCGCCGGGAATCGAATCCAGGACCTCCGTAAATCCACCGTGCATTCCACTGCGCCACGGAGGTCGTCGAGTTGATAGAACAAGCATACGGTCCACCTTATGAGCAGTGGTTAAGTGTAAAGTAATAGTTTAAAAGTTGCTCTGTAAAACGTTGTACCTATATCTTTTAACGTTAATCTTTGAAAGCGAAACAAAAATTCTGTTCGGTAGCAGATATACCTAAACATACCTATTACATACTATAGTCTGGCTATTTTGTTAAAAGAATAAACGACTCTATTATCTCTGTCCTATTTTCGTAAGCAAAAATGTTGTAATTTTCTCAAAAATCAGTTTTCTGTCGTTTCCATGGTTCAACTGTACACATTTCTTTTTCTCTTCCGAAAAATACGGCAATCGATGAAAATATGTTTTTTAAAAAATATTATGCTGAGAATAGTTTTAAGTGTGTCGAGATAAGTAGGTATAATTCAAATTCGTTAAACACATTGCAAAGAAATTATACAAAACAGACAATATTTGTTTTTGAATAATCCATAATCCAAAAATTACATGCCTGAACGGACCTGCATGCCGCCGCGCCCCCTTACCGGTAGGTAGAGCAACAAAAAATAGAAGGTAATAGACAAGGCCCGGCCATAAATAATAGAATCATTAACATCTGCCGGTATGATTTCGACTATAAACTTTTTTAGGCGCCAAAAAAAAATAACGATGCTTAAGCTTAGTTAGGGGCGTCATCGGAAAGGACCTGTTTTGACGGTTGTTTCGTTACGTTGTCCCTAATTTCCTTTTCGAATTTTATAACTACCTACATTTTTGTAAACGTGTAATTTTACGCTTGTTTACGTTTAATCCATCCATCCATTCTTCTATCAATCATTAGCAGTGACATATAGCAAGTATAAACAAAATATTAAGTAAGAAGTAACGAATTTTTAAGAAGAGGATTAGAAGCTAGAGACTAAAAACGTCAGAAGGTAAAAATCCAAGTTGCGTCGTAGACTCGTATAGAGCAGTCACAATATACCTCTAAGTCTTCGCTTAATTTAAAGAATAATTTTAAATTACAAATCATTAAATTTTGGATATTCATGACTATGTTGTTGGAAGCCCCGACTTTTATCAAAATTGTTTCCAAAATGAGATAAAAATCATATCAAGTCATAAGAGCCATTTCACAGTTTGCTGAATAAAAAAAATACTCAAAAATAATAATTTCATCACCATTTTATCATAATTAATCATATTACATTAAAATAGCAAATTTATTTTAGATTTTTTTTAATAAAAATATAGATAACCAAATCATTTGAGTTAGGTTGCGGTTACGCTGAGAATTATTAAAAAAAATGTCGCCATTAAATTCAATTAGAAGTAGCAAATTTTTTGTAGAAAAAAAAAATGAAAAGTCTACTAACCAAATGATCTGAGTGGGGGTCTCTGGGCGGACTAGGCACTGGGTTTGGCCACAGCAACTTTGACAACATCCGCTGACTTTGACTATAGATGAGCTCCTACGAAGGAGAAAAATGAACTTTAGTACCTATGCGATGAAAGTAGGCGACAGCCTGAACGAGACTAGGAAAAGATTCTAGACTGGTTAAGAAAGTCGAGAAAATATTAAGGTGTTAGGTAATTAGTAAAGCTAATGCCCCGCGGTTTTACTATCATATTTGTTATTTCTCATTAATCTGGCTAATACAGAACGGTATACATTTTACGATAGTTTTAGAGATTGTCGTGATTAAACAAACACACAAACTCGTCCGCTTAACATTATAAGTACGAGTAGGTATTGATAATGAAGGTCAAAATTATATGCTGAAATAAATACACTATTTAATATCAAATTAATAAAACTAACCTACTTAAATAAAAAAATAATACTAATAAAAATATTATTCGTTTATGTTTAGTTTCAATTTAAAATAATAATACATAATAGCATAATTAATTATCTGTGTACCTATTTGTGTTTGGGATTTTTTGAAAGCTTGCTAATTTCATTTGGTAAATAGAGTAGTGGAAAGTATGGACAGATATAATTTGTAAGAGGATCGTTATTGCTTTAACAGTTATAGAAACTGATTGATGGGTTATTCAGGTTAATTTAATGTATAGCTAGGTAGAGGTACAAACACAACAAATACTGTTAAATAGACAGCAATTACGCACTTGTAAATAAGAAAAAAAAATAAAAGGTACAGAATGTCTAAAAATTCTTACAAAGTGTAAGCATCGGAATAATTTAAAGTAAAATACCATTATATCGTTAAAGTAATTAAATATCATTAATTAGTGATAAAAAAAACACAGCTTGTGTGCAATCTACAAGATGTTTCGACAATTAATTGCCTCGAAAAGGAACTTGATCGATCGCTAAGTTGTTGCAAGTGTCGGTAATTATAGAATATACATATGACTTGTATGGAACTTGGCACGTACTTTTAATTAATACTGCAAATTGTTATTGCAATTACATTAATAGGTATCTACCTACATATTTCTATATCCTACCTGTACGCAATAATATATACCTAAGGTTTAAAAATTAAAAACTCAAGAACAATTTTACGTTTATTGTGAACTAGAGCACGCCCGCGGTTTTACCTGCGTAGTTCTTGTTCCCGTAGGAATTTCGTAATAAAATGTGGCCTATGTGTTATTCTGATATATAAGCTATATTATTGTGAATTTTCATCAAAATCCATTCAGCAGTTTTTGCGTGAAAGGGTAACAAATATACATACTCACAAAGTTACGCATTTATAATGATAGAATGATTGTCAGTTGTTATTATTTTTTTAACATTATTTTACCTTTAGGAAAGGAACCATGTTGCTCTGTCTTGTTGTTTCAATAGCTTGCTTAAAATACGAGGTCCTAATTCGGATATATTGGTATTTTTCTTAGTTAGTAGTAGTTAGTAGGTAGTGAATAGTAATTAAACACAAATATTTATTAATTATTAAAATCTGGAGTAACATAGCCTACATTTTATATATATCACGGAAAAGTGATCTTCGCCAGTAAAACCGCGGGGCACAGCTTGTATAGAAGGAATAAATAAATGAAAAGTTAGGAGCCTGCGCTCGCGCCGCTGCCGGCGATGTCAGAGGCGGGCGTGGGTTTGAAATCGTTGGTTTTAAAAATGATTCATCAATCAACTGTGTTTTTATTAATTATTGTTAACTCACTTTGACCCGCAGGATATATTTTTCAAGTATGGAGGTCTTTCCTCGACTTTCTCCTCAATGTATAAAAAAATAATTTATAAAAGCAATACAAACATAAGCAGCATTTGTAAGAAACATGCAATTACACATAGTAAGTATGCATTTTATTTATTGGAATTGTTTCGACTATCAGTCACGCTACAAACAAATACTTATCGGTATCTGATGTCTTATTAAAAAAATAAGTTATTACTTAGTAGCTATTGTAAGTGTTCGTTAGTATCCCTAAGACATATAACTGATTGACCGATTTGTATAATATTTTTTTGTTTTAGCCGATCTAATACTTGATCGTATGTTTTACACGAAAAAGCAGGAATAGTGTAAAATAAAAAATCCTAGTATATAGATAATTGTGTATTAGGAACGATTTTTTAATAGACGCTACTAAGTTCATCGATTAACACGTCTGAAATAATAATTTTACGTAAAATTTTATCTTCTTAAGAATTTTAATTATTAAAGATTTATTAAGCACGTAAAAGGTCTGTAAATTTGAAAGTTTAATTAAATATCGCCTTAGTTTGTAGTATAAAACAAAAGTTGCAATCACAGATAATTTACTAGAAAAGTGTACACACAAAAATAAACTACACAAAAGGAACCTCATTTTTGCACAGGTGTCTATTAAGTCTTCATTCATAGTCTTTCAGCTGCTTAGTTATCTAAAGAAACAAAAGCAGACGAGTCGGACGAGTTGGCCACTCCTGGCTGAAAAATAACGAGACGTAATAATACGTTCCGTTGTTCTCGCCCGCAAAACAAACACAGCAGACCAGCTACGGTCAGAGGCTCCTAAGTTATTGTACAGGTGTTCTTAAGATGATTCTCTTTTTTAGATAAGTGATCATATAGTGTTTGACGTCAATGAGATACGTAATCGATGTAGAAAAGTTAAGTTGGGCTAGTTATTTTGGTATATCTAGGTACGTTCAGGAATATCCTTCATAAAGATGCTTAAATCGTCTGTCACAGACGTAATGGCCTTAATTGACTGACCGACAAGAATATGTAGGTATTGAAATTTTAAACAAAGACAATTGTTTGTAATAGTTTAATATTTATTCAGATATTCCTGAACAAACGTAGGTAAAAAATGTCGCAAAGCTAGTGATAAATATACAATTTAAGAGTGGTAGAGCTTTTTAAAGTAATTCATAAAAACTCGGCGTTAAGAAAAACTTATTAAATAAAAGAGTGTTAAATGTAGGTAGAAAAATACTTGTGATGTGGAGACACTACTCATGATTCTAGAATTAGGTATTTACTACAAAGGAAACCTCGACCTATATCACAAGTGACCTATAACTACTTTTAATTATCACACGTCATTTCTTGTATAATTACCAGCATGTCAGAGAAATACGACTTAGGTCTGTGTGCACCAAGATTTCGGTTATTATAACCAATGGTTAACATAAGCTAAACTTAAAATTTACTGATCACGATAACCCGTACACCGGTTAAGGACGTAAGCTCGGTTATGATAACCGCCCGGTTTACGTCCGTCCGTCTTATAAATAGTAAATTTATAGTAAAGTTATGTTAACCGTTGGTTATGATAACCGAAATCTTGATGCACACAGGCCTTTGTCATTTAGAGTAACTTGGCTTCGCGGTTACGGGTACCGCTGCTAGTCACCAACTTACTGACAAAGTACCGCCAAGCAACTCAGTGTTCCGTTACGAAGTCTTGTAGAAACCGAAGGGTTGTAGAGGTCCTACTTAACGTAAGTTAGCTCACTTCCATCCCAGATTGCATTCAAATTGACATCAGGTATGATTGCAGTCAAGGGCTAACTTATCTATACTAATATTATAAAGAGGAACCGTTTGTGAGTTTGTGATCTTGTGACGTTGTAAGGGGTAATCTCTGAATTTACTGGACCAATTTTTAAAATTATTTCACCAATAGAAAGCTACGTCATTGTGGAGTGTCATAGGCTATAAAAATTTCCAAAATTAATTTTGCATCTTTACTTAAACTTGAATTATGTAATCCAACTTGTAGTGAATAAAAAAATAAAAAAGGTTAGCATAATAATTTTAGAATAACATGTAACTTTAAAGCAATTCCAGACACTTGTTCAATTATTATATTTTTAAAATTCTAACAAACGTCCCAATCAATCAATACGACGGTACACTAATCACGCATATGTGAATGAGAAACGCTTATTCATATTTAATTTACGTCAAAAAAAACAGGGTTGACCACCTCTGGCTTAAAAAATGACGACACGTAATAATAGGTTAGGTTGTTCTCGCCCGCAAAACAAACATCGCAGAGCAGGTATCGACAGAGAGTGCTAAATTACTTTAACAACTGCCTAAACATTTCTTTGGCATGATTTATTGCCGTTTTTAGAAGGCGCGGACTGTATATCAAGCGAACGATTACGTTTCTAACATCTCACTATGAACCTTTTCTTATGAAATACTTATGCTGTATTGAATATAAGGAGCATTGAGAATATGAGTGAAGTAAAACTGAGTGACAGAATTGGGAATAGTGTGATAAAAAAGAAGATGTAATTACTAAAATCGAGAAAGGTATGCTGAGATGGTTTGGGCATGTAGAAAGAATGTATAAAAATCTATATTAATATTATAAAGATGAAGAGTTTGTTTGTTTGTTTGTTTGTTTGTTTGAACGCGCTAATCTCAGGAACTACTGGTACGAATTGAAAAATTATTTTTGTATTGAATAGACCATTTATTGAGGAAGGTTTTAGGCTATATAACATCATGCTGCAACTATTAAAAGCGAAGAAATAATGGAAAATGTGAAAAAAACTGGGAATATTATTCATCCTCGAGGGCTTCCGTTGCGTGCACTGCGAAAACGGTTCAAGATACCAAAAATATATGTATGAGAGAATTATTCCTCTTGAAATGATGTAAAAAAATGTCCATGACAGTATATGTCTGTCTTTTAAAATTAACTCACTAGAACCATTTTTATGGTAATCAAATTTGGTCGAAATTAATGCATTTGTTAAGAGTCGTGTCAACGTAATAATATGTATGTATGTACTATAATATCGTACAATGTTTAACAAAAATGTAGATCTTTAGTACACGGGACGGGACGGAGGATATTGCTCCACGGGAAACTATAAAAAAATTAAATTGAGAGGGGGTGCGGGGAATAGGCATTTTTTTTTAAAAGTCTTTCTTTAAAATTAGAAGGGTACCTGCGTGGCTTTCACGCGGACGAAGTCGCGGGCGACTGTTATCAATTTACAAGGCGAAAGTGAATGGACATGTTGGAAGGGGAAGACCAAGGCGAACGTTCCTGGACCAAATCCAGGATATTTAAATAAAATGCCAGGTCAAAGTCTCCTTAACTGACGTACTTGTATATAAAGTTTAATGGAGACGCGGTCTCTGCCTACCCCTATGGGATGACCTGCCTGAGTTCGAGGCCCATTTATAACCTCAAAAGCGACTTAGGGAGGGAAGCAATTTGCAGTGGCGCAAGCTGAGATGAGCCTTACTGACAGATTATGGACACCGGTATGTATTTCGTAAGAGATCCCGGAATCTCGGAAAATGCACTGAGGATGTCCACCGAGGGGTTTTAGTGGGTAAAAATCCCACATAACCCGACCTCTTTCTCAAGAAGTTGGATATCTCTTGGAGATTCACCTCTCCGTAAAAATGGAGATAGTGGATTTTTTAATATGATATAGTTTTTGTTATCCTATAACATTAGTGTCCTAGATCATAATAACGCCTTGAGGGTACAGATAAAAATCGATAGGCACAAATGATCGCCTATCGACCAACTATGTAAATAACAAGCGAAAGCAACTTCGAATAGATACATCAAAAGCGTAATTATGCATAACAGATCTAGCGACCGGTTTGTGAGAGAGACGTAGCAACGCGCTGTTCCGACAGCTGTGAGTTAGATTAATAATGATTGTTGTTACTGATATCTACTGATTAGACCTTAAGGTACCTAAGTACTTTTACCCAAAATGTGAATTATTTTCGTTAAACGGTACCTTAAGCTTCGGAAAGTACCTACATAATTTTTTTTTATCGACTACAAGTTGGCCCTTGACTGCTATCACACCTGATGTTTAGTGATGATGCAGTCTAAGATGGTAGCGGGCTAACTTGTTAGGAGTGGGACGAAAATCCACACCCCTTTCGGTTTCTACACGACATCGTACCGGAACGCTAAATCGCTTAGCGATACGTCTTTGTCGGTAACGGTAACTAGCCAGTTGAGTTAGGTTTTGCTGATGCTTCCATATTTTGGTACGCTCTATATAGTAACATAGCAAACTCGGGAAATTGGTGGTAACACACCTCCGTGCCTCGGAGAGCACGTTAAGCCGTCCGTTCGGGTCACTATCATAAACAACTGATAGTGACCGTTAATGAAGAAATCCTTATCACCCTAGGCCCGCATTGGAGCAGCGTGGAGGGTTAACGTTCCATATCCCGTCTCCTAAAAGGAGGAAGGCTTGGCGCTGCAGGTAGGCTGTTAATGATAATGATGATGTGAGACGAATATTTTAGCATTCAAAGGGTACCCTTAGTGACGCGCGTCAACACTCACCTCCTCTGTTCAAGTTGTTCTCCCTGCCCAGCCAAATTCGGAAGGACCCTACTAGAGCAGCTTTGGACACTCGTTCCAATATGGAGCTTACTGCACTTCTAGTAAGGCCAAGGTCTTTTAGCAGGTTGTAGAGAGACTTCGCTGGTATACCTCTCGCACCCTCTTCTATCGCGTATTAACTAACCACATAGCCATTTTTGGTTCATTAGTAAGGTCATAATATTTATTCACTTTGAATACATGGTCTTTAGGGATGTTTGTTTCCCACGGCACTGTAAGCTCAACAAGTACTATACGTTTGATTTGTTTGGAAAAAAGAAATATGTCCGGTCTAGATGTCGTAATAGCTAAGTCTTCCGGGATCTTATAGTGCTTTTCATACGTGTCCATTAATATAGTCCAATCAGGAGCAGAGCCTGCGAAGTATCCGAAAAAAGCAGACAAACAACACAAAATATTTAAGGTTAATATTCTCACAAGGCATTTTCTTAAACTGTGGATAATACACCATGAACAAAAACCCATCAAAAAACATATTGACATATTTCGATGCGCTCAAAGCGAGCAAACAAGCAAGAAACTTGTTATAAAACGAAATAATATGTCAAGAACTTAATCAGTGGGATCGGCTCTTGCACAGTGTAATTAGGCAGTCGTACAAAATATGAATGACTTACAACTTAGGGCTGGCGACGTCTGGATTATACAATGTACAAAGGAGTTCCAATTGTCTATTTACTTTTGACGACCTCCGTGGCGCAGTGGTATGCGCGGTGGATTTATAAGACGGAGGTCCTGGGTTCGATTCCCGGCGGGGCAGATTGAGATTTTTTTTAATTTGTCTTGATCTGGCTGGTAGGAGGCTTTCGCCGGGGCTAGTTACCACCCTACTGACAAAGACGTATCGCCAAGCGATTTAACGTTCCCGTACGATGTCGTGTAGAAATCGAAAGGGTGTGGATTTTCGTCTTACTCCTAACAAGTTAGCCCGCTTCTATCTTAGACTGCATCATCACTTAACATCAGGTGTGATAGCAGTCAAGGGCCAACTCGTAGTCGATAAAAAAAAAACAAGAAATTAAGTTCTCTCTCTTCAGTTTCTTTGTTCTAGTGATTAGTTTATGTGGCTTCAATCATGTGGTTCTAATGCTGGGTCGGGGTATGAATAATTTTGAGTTTTTATCTGATAGAGATCTTTAAATTCAAACATCTTCAACTTAAGCGCGCCGTCCCGCAGTGGAGCAGTGTTGAGAGTATAAGCTCCATATCTCCTCTCCTATGAGGAGGGAGATCTAGCCCTTGGTATAGTGGGTCGATAATAGGCTGATAATGATGATGTACCTACCTATAGGAAGATTTGTATGAACATCAATATTCTTTCCTTCTAAACTAACTTCAAATATTAGCTAACGTGTGAGTCTTAGCTTACTAGAGTGGAAGGTTTTTTTTTTTATCGACAAGTTAGCCCTTGACTGCTATCACACTGATGATGCAATCCAAGACAGAAGCGGGCTAACTTGTTAGGAGTTGGATGAAATTCATACCCCTTTCGGTTTCTACACGACATCGTACCGGAACGCTAAATCGCTTGGCGGTACGTCTTTGCCAGTAGGGTGGTAACTAGCCACGGCGAAAGCCTCCCACCAGCCAGACCAAGACAAATTAAGAAAAAATCTCAATCTGCCCCGCCGGGAATCGAACCCAGGACCTCCCTCTTATAAATCCACCGCGCATACCACTGCGTCACGGAGGTCGTGGAAAAAATTACGTTGTATGATTGTATCTAAAATTTAATGGAGGAGGAGCTTTTAGCTTCATTTCCTTATGTAGCTTTAGATTCCGAGGTCCTTGGTTTGAATCCAGGGTTAAGTTGAGAAAATCCTATAGAGCTCCTCTTTATTCAATAAAATTATCACTAAAAATTCTGAGTCTACAAGTTGGTCATCATCATAAGACTATTTTAATGGTCCACAGTCCCAGGCTATCCTCCTTACAGGAAAGAGAATTTGGAATACAGGTCCAATATGGCTCCAATTCTTTATAGCCCAACCTCGGGCTCGAATCAGGGTCACATGGTCCAAACACGTATAGACTAACGACTTGACCGAATAAGGTTAATTTAAAATGAGTTAATTAAAATATAATACACGCTTGTAGCAGCCCTAGTAAGCAGAGGCGCCTGCGCAGCCGGCACGCCTCGACTACGCCGGAGGGCGGGCCGCATACACACAGCAGACCAGCGCTGTACATCCGACACTGTACTAACAAGCGACGTTAACCAATTTACTCACGTTAATGTGAAGATGCTAGCTCACCTAACATGAAAACATATCTAAATACCTAGACGGGCTCTATCAGATAGATACAGTTCAAAACCGATGCGTCACAGATAGGCACCGTCGCAACCGCTCGCCAATAATCCAAATAGGAAAAAGCATTACAAGACAACGACGCCGAACATCAAATATCGGGCTGTCGGGACCCATGTAATAGAGCTTTTTATAGCCGGCCGCGTCACGACTCGCAGCGTGACATCTAACTATCTAAGATCAGATGCCGGCCAATAAAGGCAGGACGTATATGGAGCTCCAACGAGCCGACGCACAGAGCGAAAGATCGACGCTAATTAAGCACCATAAAACCGAATATCGGCCCGCAGTTACCTTTCACCGGCCGCGGCCAAAAAACGAGAAATTACCTTACGTACGAGCCCACCTCTCGGAGTAATAGATTAATGATATAGCCTGAGAGCGCGCGCGAGGTCGCGCGGTGGTCGCGCGATGACGCGGCGGGCGCCACCCGCGCGGCGCGAGCGGGACCGCGCGCTACGCGCAAGCGAGAGGCCCGAATAATCGATAGAGGCGCCACCGACTCGCCGCGGGGCGGCGCCCGCGTCGGCCCCACAGGCGCACCACATCTTATTGAGAAATTCTCGAGATGATGCATAATTCTCCTTTTGGTTTCCTGTGTAGTTATTTTACTCCCCGTTAACAATATTACCATTTCGGTGACCGCGCTCGCAGACGCATATTTTATACCTTTCGGTGCGGACTGCGCGGTGCGCGCCTCTTCACTATTGGGCTGATTTATAACTGCGCGTAAACCCGCCGCCGCGCCCGACTAGTATAAATCCCGAGCTAGACTTTATAGGGCATTATCCCTCGAATGATTTACCGACCGCCACTCGGTCATCGGCCGATCCTTTTTATTAGTCAATTAAATTTAATACGCTGTTAATTAACGTTCCGCTAAAAAGAAGTGATCGAACGCCAATATAAGGCATATCTAAAAGCGTTACTTTATAAAGCGCAATAAAACACCGGCGGATCCGCGCCCGGCCGCTAAAACAGCGATCGCGACCTATCGGACAGTTATGCTAATAAGACATGCTAATTCCCAAAAACCAACAAGCGATGAACAAAAGGGACCATCGTCCGAGTACAAAAACGTACAAAACCGAGAGGAGCCGACGGGCGCCAAGGGGCAATTACGACCCGAGCGGAGCCCCGAACCGCCCGAGCGACTCGCGGACGGAATGCGGTGCTTTCTACGAGCGATTTTTTAGACGGTCTACATTTTTCGCATTGTATGTAGGCTTCCAAGAAAAAGAAAATGGTCTCGAAATTGCAAAAAAATTATGAAGATGGCCTGTCGACTGGCGCTCTGTTGACTCCATCGAATTAGTTTGATTAAGTGATTCATTTTATCGAGCAAGAGTCTGTTACAAACTTTTTACGATCTGAATGAGTAGTTGTATTGTTTGTGCCTCATTGTTGTCCGTGACTCTACTAGACTTGGCTCTAATACAGCGATAGTAAGTGTAGAAAAAGTATTACCTACCTAAAAATACCTGGAAATGACAGATAAAAAAAGATACTAAATATTCTAAAAGAATAATTGTCGCTTCAGATAAATTTCAATAGATGTCACTAGTTTTACGTGGGGAATAGTTTATCCAGTAAGTATAGGTATAAAAAACACCGGTAACGGCAACAGTCCGGTATTACCCGGTTAATATCGGATTGTAACACTAGGAAGGGCGTGACTAGGCCGTGACGTCACGCCGACCAATCAGCGTGCCCGATGGACACATTGTCACCCTCGGTACCCATAGCTGTAGCAGGACAATTCGGTCAGTCCATCTACATGGTGATTCTAAAATGAACTAAGAATAAAATAAAACTTTTAAATAAAGCAATTCATAAGAATGTTATAAAATGTAGAGTGAGCTCTGGTGTAGCCATATCAATAAAAGATAAGAACAAGTTTATTTGCTTAATTTATCTAAGACTATTTAAAAAAACCTTCAAGGGTATTGTATCTACAATATATAAGTAAATTAAAATATACTGTACAACAGTCAAAAATTAAACTGTTTTACAGATTTTAAGGTTGTTTTTGATCATTAAATTAATTAAAAACACTAAAATTTATTCTAGGATATTAAATTAAAAGTAGGTTTCAAATAGGTACGTAGGTACGTCATTCAGGATCCTTACTTATATTATGTATGGATGGATAGTTGTTTGTTACTTTTTCACGCAAAAGCTACTAAACGAATTTAGAAGAAACTTCACAATAATATAGCTTGAATAGAGAATAACGCATAGGCCACATTATATTCCTAAATTGCCACGGGAACGAGAACTATACGGGTGAAACCGCGGGCGTCCTCTAGTAATATCTAAAACAAAGGTATTAGATACAACTCAAAATAACAAAACAGAAAACGAATAACACAACGCGTGCATTACCCAATAGCAAAAATAGAAAAACGACGTAAAATCAATACATTGCGACCGTATCTCGTTAGTACACTGAGGAGTACCGGAAAAATCTCTACTTACTAGTACTTATAATTTCCTAGATCAACGATACGTACCGTATTATTACATTTCTGTATCACCCCATATCTGATAGTTATTTGTTATTTCTGACAATCGACTTTGAATTTTATGTGAATTGTAATAGAGTCTATAACTTTTATCGACAGGGCGACATAACTAGGGTGCTGTCACAATGGGGGTTAGGATTTGCAGCCAGTGTGCAAGGGGCTTAAGTTATTACGTCACCAGTATGGCGCCGCGAATTATTATTATCTAATAAGTTGTATTAATATTCATTTGTAGAACTAAAAGCTACATCCCTTTATTGTTAGTGGGTTGTATGTGTTGCAGGTAAAGTTTAATAAAAGGTCGAATTAAAGTATGACCGGACAGACGAGTTTTAATACAGCAAATCATGATTAAGAAAAGTAAATTAATAAAATTAAACTGTGAGTAGGACCATATGAAATAGACAGTATTAATATTTATATATACCTATAATCTAAATATAAAGAATCCCGTTGAGTATAATTTAAGGCTTTGCTCATTTTACGGTTAAAAATAATAGAATTTACTAGTAACATGACAATAATTAAAAAAAATAAGTTAAACCTTTAGTATATATAATACCTATACGTTATTAATGAATATTATCAGTTTAATATGCCCATTATTATATTTTCAATTACTAATTACTACTGTTGCTATATTTTTTTGGTAAGAGATGATGCAATTTAAGATGAAAGCTTAGCTAGCTAGCTTGTTAGGAGTAGGATGAAATCGTCTTTCAGTTTCTACACGACATTGTACCGGAACGCTTAATAGCTTGGCGGCACGTCTTTGTCGGTTGGTTAGTAACTAGCCACGACTCTTACCAGTCTAAATTTACTTTACAATTTAATGATTTAATTTACAATTTAATTTTTATAATTTAATTTACATTTAAAATTAAAATGCTCTCAGATACCTACGAAAATTCATTTTTAAGTGTACTCGCTATTTAGGTAAAAAATAAATCATAATCGTTTAAATCCTAATTTGACCTCAAATTAATTTAATTACCCGGGTGTTATTAACAAAGCCCGATTGAACATTTGGTCCGCAGCACACAAGTAGAAGGGCCTACTAGTGACGGATTTCCTCTTTGTAAAAGGCGTGTTTTCGCATTCTTTGCCGCCATTTGTAGCTACGACTTATGATTTATGAGTGTAATATTTTTAATTAGACGTTTTGAAATCATGTTATTAGAGTTCCTTAATGAAATAAAGAAAAAATGTCTAAACCATTTCACTAGTTTTAGTAATTTCGAATTTTAAGAATATGGATTTTGAATAAAAATATATTTAATTGGCAAGTTATGGATTAGCTTTCACAAGGTATCAAATTCCCTAAACATTAGAATTCGTAAGACAGTACTTTGGGGCCAACTTCTTGCTTTACAAAAAATATAGCATGTTTTACACAAAAGGATGGATGTTTGTCAAATCTTTCAAACAAAGAAAATTGTAGTTACAAAGTTAAAATAAAATAAAAAAATAAAAGCAATTATATTGACCCAAGTTTAGTTTCTTATGTGTGTGCGTATGTTTATGCGTGTGCGTGTGTGTTTATGCAATTGCAGTAATTTCGTAAGTTTTAAAATATGTAATTTTTAGGCGGTGAAAGATTTTAGAATTAATTGCCAATTTAGATTAGCATAGGTATTGTTTTCCAAGGTAGACAAAATTCCCTAAAAGTTGTCATGAAATTTTTGACAATATTTTGTGTTGCCACTCCTTTATCTTTGTGGCAACAGCATGGATGCACGGATGTATGTTTCTCATACTCTTTCACGTAAAAAAATAAAATTCTAGTACAATTCCTTCATTAATTAACAATAATACAGCCTATGTTCGTTTATATAACATTACTTTATTAAGAACAAAAGAAGATGATTATGGCTGAAAAAAATAAAATTTTATTACAATTCCTTCACTAATTAATCGAAACGAACTTCTTCCACATACTCCCTACATCTACATAATTTTTTAGTTACTAGTTTCTTTGTAAATACAATTTATAAACCAGTGTCCAGTTTTTGTTCTACATAAACCCAGCGCCTAATCTACACGTCCAGAACCTCACGGCTGAACAGCTTGCATATCAGAATATCATATCATTAAACTGTTCATACAAGTACGACCAGGCCTTTAATCAGAATCTCCTAGATTGAATTCAGGAATGTTCGCCTTGATCTTCCAGCTTCTCCTTCCAACATTCTTATTTACTCTCCTTATAAATACTTTTATTACTTCTCTCTATTAAAGTAATATACGATTATGCAGAACCCTCTAAAGGCTCTACTTACAAATGACCGTTCTTTAATATCTTTATAGGGTCATGTTATACATTCCTCACGATTGTTAATGGCCGTGTTCTATTTTAGAAGCGCGTGAGCTTTGTCTTTCAGTTGCAAGTTTCTTTAACTAGCCTTTTTAAACTCTTACCCACCTTGGCATCTAAATGCAGCATAATGTACATACGTATAGTTGAGCCATTGAAACGAAAGAAACTAAAATAACTACGTGTCGTACGTATTTACATAATCAATGTCGAATGAAAAGTTTCTTCTCGACAAAAAAAATACGCGTTAATTAAAGCATTCTCAATTTTTTCAATGATTGGTACATTGTAACATTGTTGCGTAAAATGAGTACGTAGGTATATTGCTATTGCTATTTGAATATGACTCTTTTCAATAAAAAAACCATCAGTTTTTTTTACTTCGCAAAAACACCATGTCATTTTAATTTTTTTAAATATTAATAGAATAAAAAGCACTTTGCATACTTCTATTTCGACTCTGATACGTATGTCGTTATTAAAAAATCAAATGATTTAATTTTGGTTACAGTCTGATATAACTCTAAATACTGTATTCAAAGTGAATAATTATTATGACCTTAAGTAACCAAAAATATGTGGTTAAAAGGTTTTGAAGTGGGTGCGAGGGGTAAACTAGGAATGTGTCACACCTTTCCTTATAGAAGTGCAGTAAGCTCCATATTGGAACGAGTGTCCATAGCTGTTCTAGTAGCGTCCTTCCGAATTTGGCTGGGCAGGGAAAAACTTGAACGAGGAGGTGAGTGTTGACGAGGCACTTAGGGTACCCTTAAGCCTTCACCCGTGCCGCCGACTCTGTTGTGTGTGCGCGATGGAACCGGCACCCGCTCGGTGAATCCATGTAATATTCGTCTATCTTTGCCTAACAAGCCTATATCTATAGGGTGTCCCATAATTAATGTACGTATCATAATAATTACCTAATGACCTGGACCGAAGGTGAAATAAAACACACTAAGATGCCTCGTTAATAGAATAAACAAGCATTTGGCATACTTCAGATCTGATACGTAAGCGTTAATTAAAAAATTTAGATTTAGTTTTATTCAAACTGATATAATTGAAATGACTGTATTGGTATATTTAGACAAGTACAGAGATATTTTAAAAGATTTTGAAGAACAAAAGTAGAAATATGCACACCTTTCATTTCTTTGTATTAAAAAAACACCTCGCATATATTTTTGCTACTAACTGTAACCACAAGAAGACACAAGTTTTATACCAACTTACTAATCTTAATAAGTGTATACGTGTTTAATAATATGATCACTTTCGGTGTCATACATAATTTTTAAGGACATTCATTTTAAATTGGTTCCCCGAATTAAAGAAAATTTTTTACTCCACTTTAAGTTTTTTTTGACAAGCAAATTAACACATTATTTACAAAAATGGTATTAAAATACATAGGTAATTTAATACGTAATAAATAACAAAAACCAATTCTTAAAAACTTGAATTACAGCAGCATTGAAAAATGTAATTTAGGACAGAGAAAATAAAAAATTTGTAAAACTACTAATAACTTAGTCACCCAACGGTTCTTTTTTTTTAAAACTAATCAATTTTTTTCAAGATAATTAGGTGATGTATCTCCTAATTTCGTTGGATCCATTAATTACTAGACACCCGTATAAATAGACATATTCCTTAAAACTAAACACCTTAAAAGGTGATCCAGAATTAAACAACAAACAGACGTTCGGTTAAGTTGTGTTTTTGGGTTAAATTATGCCATTTGCTGACATGCAATTTGAATCGCAAACAATTTACTTTTGTTCGCCGCCAGTAGCTCTGTTACGTGTCGACAGCAGTGACAGGCGTTTGCCAACTGCACAAAACAAAGGAACATCTTTTGACACCGTGCCAAAATAGTTGTTCGGAATACGACGGCTTTGGTTCCACCGCATCGCTGTACACCGCTGCTCCTTTTGCGTCGCACAAATAAAATAATATCTGCACAATATCCTCGAGGAGTGGCTCATTGGTCTAGCTGTTAGACTATTTGGTTTCGATCACGTTGTCTGGTATCGTGAAATCATTATAAGTTTTTTTTTAGTAAATTCTAAGCCCGTCGCGGTGGTGCTACAACCCTCGGAGAGTACATTAAGCTTCCGGTCTCGGTCACTGATAGTGTTTGTAAATGAATTAAATATATGAAGACCTCCGTGGCGCAGTGGTATGCGCGGTGGATTTATAAGACGGAAGTCCTGGGTTCGATTCCCGGCGGGGCAGATTGAGATTTTCCTTAATTTGTCTTGGTCTGGCTGGTGGGAGGCTTTCGCCGTGGCTAGTTACCACCCTACCGACAAAGACGTACCGCCAAGCGATTTAGCGTTTCGATACGATGTCGTGTAGAAACCGAAAAGGGTGTGGATTTTCGTCCCGCTCCTAACAAGTTGGCCCGCTTCCATCTTAGACTGCATCATCACTAAACATCAGGTGTGATAGCAGTCAAGGGCCAAATTGTAGTCGAAAAAAAAAACCCATGTCGTCCTGAGGCCACCAAACCGCTTGGGAACAGCATGGTGGATCTATGGCCTCTCCTATTAGAAAGGTGGCCCTATATAGGACGCCAATAGGCTAATTTACTTAAAATTTCTTAGAAGAAACAAGTTAGAGCAACGAGTGGTCATTGATTTTGGATAAGTGTGGATTTAAGATTTAAATAAACCAGTCAACTTATTAAACGTTACTGCTGAAGATTGTAACTGGTTAATTACTGACATGATTTGAGCAACGTGTGCCAGGTCGTTTCAACCAGCCAACCCTTTAGTCGTTGAGCTTACAGTTAATTACTCAAATGATTTCAACATCGTGTAACAGGCCACCTATGAAGTATGTAATTAAATAAATTATTAGTAGTATGGAAGTTTATAGTGTAATAGATTTTGGATCGGAGTGCACATTTAAGATTTCTGTCAACCAATCAACTCTTTAGTCGTTACTGTTGAAGCTTATAGCTGGTTGTTAATTGGAATTATTTGAACAGCATCTAACAGGTCGTTTCAACCAGCCAACCCTTTAATCGTTGAGCTTACAATTGGCTGTTAATTACTCAAATGATTTGAACAGCGCGCAACAGGCCACCAATGAAGTAACATGGTGTACGGACTCCACGTGTTATCTTGGTCGCATGCTCGTAAATCCTCTATCGGCTTATCTCGTCCCCCGTTCGTCCTCAATTAACAGAAGCGTGTTCAAATTACGCCGATAGCGCGACACCGGTGGTCCGCCGTGCTTCGCTGTGATGGATCTACGCTTCTCGATTACGACTGGCCAGTAAAGAAGCGTATCTTACTACCTAATGATAGAAGCATAATGATTGAAGTTAAGATTTCGTCCCCAATAACAGTAGCTTGTACAAATAACAGCGAAAACGCAACACTGGTGGCCCTCCGTGCATTGCTCTACATTAAATCTACACTTGTTCAAAACAACTGGCTAGTTAAGAAGCGTAGTGATAGAAGCAAAAGTGAAATTTTTCCCCTTATCAACAAAAGCGTGTGCAAATTACGCCGATACTGATGGTCCGCTTTGCTTCGGTGTATTTTTCCGATTCTTAATATAACTGTCTCGTAAATAATAAACAATCATTTGAAATGTTTAGTTGACTTGAAACCAATTTAAACCTAGAGCCTGTACTGTCAACTTTTGATATGACAATATTGAAGCTGATGTCCAACGATTGCAAAGCGGGTAGAACAGAAAACACAATTCTCCAATGACATTTTGTCGTATTTAACTGAAGTTGGAATCGACGTGATGTTCGTACGAATGCGTTTTTTTTCCTGTCCTTCGTCATTTTATCAAAGCTAAAAGTTTAGTGCTCCTACTAAAGGTAAGCCAACAATGGCACGAACTTTCCGCCTTTTTAACATAGTTGATAAGTGATTAGAATCACATGCTAGCCTACATTCTTAGATATATACCCAAAAAAAATTAATTAACAAGAGCTATTTAGCCCCAAAACCTTGTCTACAATACATTGGAATGGGCACATGAGATCTGTTCGTAGCTGCTCAAGTAAAAAACAAAAGTAAAGTAGTAAACATGCGGGTAAAATATTCACTATCATGCGGGCATTTGGAATTCAAGTGCTTCACTGAACGCTCCAGCTATGAAAGGATTTTAAATAAACTATACCGATGCTATACTTGCAAAATCATACTATTATTATAAAGGCGACAGTTTATGTTTGTTACTTCTTCAAGAGTAAACGGCTATTCTCTAATAGGAACATAAAGAGTGTTGTTTCTTAACTATTTCGCTGCGTAAGATTTAGAATGTCACTTAAAGATTCTGCGGTCCACCACTGATGTTCTATATCTTCAAATTAGAAAGGAACAAAAGTTAGCCCTTTAACCAACCTGATGGTAGTGATGATGCAACGTAAGGCAAATGAACCGTGCTAGGATGAAACTCACATCCCTTTTGGTTTTGACTTGAAATCGTATCGGTACGTTTAATCTTTTTGCTCGTAACTAGCCTCGGTTGAAGCCTGCCACCAATTTGGAAACTCTTATTCAGACAAGTCGGGATCGAACCCAGGACCTCCTTCTTATAAATCTATCACGCATACTGGGTCATGGTGGTCGTCAAAATACTAAAATAAATAACGTCATTTAATTTTAAAGGCAATTCAGGAAATAAGCAGCTCAAGTGGTAATCCATCGCTAATAACAAAGCAATACGTAGCAGTGCTTGCATCTTACGATGCACTGCCCTACAACCGTCAATAAATGTAAAATCAAAAATGCGGCGTAAATGTTAAGCCGTATGTACCTGTTTATACTGTTCACGTTATTAAACAGATTTTCATGTGACTTTTACAAGTACATTCCGCTCAAAGTGAAGTTTTATTTTGACTTTAGACGTCTGTCACAGAAGAATAAAAATTCCTCTCAAAAGTCCAAAATGGCCGATAGAATAAGTTAAGTAGTACGGACATATTATCTATATTACGTAATCCTATAATGCACATCTAATACTTTAAATAAGTTAACTTTCCTGTTACAAAGTTACTTTAAACAGCTGCCTCCACTTTTGACGTGATATAGTCAGACATTAGAAAATTGCGAAACTTCTAATCTTATTATCTTCGACGTTACGTAGGCTTGCATTTCTATAAAAAGCGCGAAGGGCATTTTATAATTCTACACCTCGCAAAGATCAACCAGTTGAAAATTTAACGTTACTGACGTTTGTACCTAATTAAATACTTTATTAATGATATCCTATTTAAAGATTTGTCACCCCGAGTCTTATTTTTAATACATCTTTTAATAATTCGTTCATTCAACTGGTATTTTTGTATTTACGTTCAGATAATTAAATATCTTAAATACATTACTTAAAATAAATCTTATGCAAAAAGCCCATGTACATGGCAATCATAATTCCAGATATAAATAAATAAGATTTCACTTCCATAAGATAATATTTTTAAAACAAAATATATCTGAAGCAACTATAAACAACGTTGCTAGGGTAAATGATTATAATCTTATTACAAAGTTTTTATTGCAACATGCAGTATAATAATTAACAAAGTTACGTAGAAAGCTATTAATGTGCCATCACTATAAAGAACACGTTTCATTTCGCAGCCTCTCAGAGGGCAAAAGGAATGTTGCACGTCTGTACAGCTAATCGTTGCCCGCTAAAACATTAAACGACAAATAAAATAAGTCGATTACCAGCGGCGCGTTTGAGGCTCTCAAAGGCGGCCGATTTGTTTGGCATAAAGACCTCTTTATACGTATATCGAGAATATATTCTATATTTATTTGGCCGGTTATTATTGCAATTCAATTAATGAACAATGTTCGCTCAGGTTACGCTCTTTAATGCAACTGACGGGCGAGTTTGGCGAAATTTCGCTTTTTATGCGGTAATTAAGGACCGACCTTTTCAGTTTTGGAGTTTAATCGGAAAAAAATTGTGGTTTTGCTCAGTGGATTTTTTTTATTTTGAGATTCCTGAAGGTCTTTGTTTGTCAAAGATAAGTTTATGCGTAGATATGTCAGTTGATCTATAACAAAATCTATACCTATATTTCTTGTGAAAGAAAAGAAAAGAGGCCAAGTCATTTTTTGTACAGGCACTAGTGAGTTTATGAACTGTAAAGAACAATTAAAGACAGTGACGATAAAAATTATATGCTTCAATAATAATTAAAGAATTAAAAAAAATAAACCAAAAACGTTTTCAAATCACCTCGCGCAATAAGTATAATGCGGTAACTTTAGCTTATCTGTGATCGCTTACGCCAGAATCTTCAATTTGAAAAAAAGGTTGTAAAAGAAAAGAGTTTTTTATCCTGTACAGCGGACGGCTACCGGTATTCGGCAGCCGTCAATAAACACCGTTATAATCTGTCCTTTACATATAAAAACACTCAAGAGTGCGGCACTTCGGTTTTATCTCTTCATCCATTGCCCATAGAGAAACCGCGTAGGTACCACAGACTTTAATAGTTACCCATTGGATTATTTTTTCACTTTACTTATTTGTTATTCATTTATTGGTGAGGATTTAACTATTCAAATGTTAAAATCGCTATGTTGGTCAAACTCTAAACTGGACTGGCAACATCGTTGCAACTAGAGAATCATTAGAAGCAGAGAGCTCAGTATGTTGATTCTTGAATAAAATGGTAGTTTTGAAGTCGATCCACCCGCTTTGCAACGGATGTAGGTACTACAACGGTTGCAAAGCGGATGGAACAGAAATCGGTATTGCCATATTGGACTGACAGTCAAACAGACGATCGAGATGGAAGCGACATGTTCGTACAATGTACATTTTTTCAAAAATCAACATACGTGACTGCGTTCTTTGGATGTTATAACTACAGGCCTATGACCAAAAGTGGACGTCCATCGCTAGATACTCTCGCAAAGTCTAGCTCTAGAAGGGCTAGAAGTAGTAGAGGAACGAAACATGTCTCCACGAGCATATAATATGAGGTTCAAACCTTGGTTGGGATCGATAGGTTTTGTGCTTTGAGCAGCGTGGTGGGTCTAAGCCCCAGATCTTTTTTTATTCAGGTATATTAAAATAGACTAATATAAATGATGAATCTACTAACTTTATAAAACTAGAAAATACGTTTCTTAATAACAAACATTTATTTTGTATATCAGACGTTCAATCTAATTTACGACAGTTTAATTTGACTTAAACGTAATAATACCGTACACTTTTACACCTACACACACACACACAAACAACGAAAACTTATGAAGATAAAGGTGCTTTTCTACGAAGTAGATCAACTATTTTCAACACAGGTTGTGACCTGCTGTTCCAGTCGCGTAGGTATATAGCTTACTTAGTGGCGTGTTCTTCATAGAGGCAAAACTGCACTGCTTACCCTGGTGACTCATCACTTACCTACCTAACTTTTATTAATTTTCCAGCACGTACAAATTGTATGTTTGTGACTGCCAAAGCCAGACTTGTGATCAGTCCTCATCTAGGACTATTCCACACAATTCCCGTCATCTGAGTGTGCCTACCCTAGTTAAAAACCTTATGAACGCCAATGGCTTTCTGTTAGATAACCCATTGTCTTCCTTAGTTTCAATGCTATAACACTGAAAGAAGTTTTTAACTCGATCCAGTAGTTTAGCGCATTTAACCAGCAAATTCAATTTTATTTACCTACATATAATGGTTACTAATAAGTAATTTCATAGACCATTGTATTAACTAGATTATAGATGAAAATCTTTACATACATAAATACATCACGCCTCATTTTCATAGTGTTAGGGTACTACATTCTTCAATTTGCCACGGTCCTTGCATACTTCCTCAGCTTCTTCCACTCTTTTAATACTTTCATACAAATTCGTCGGTGTAGGATACTCTTGATCTGGCCATACTTTAAAATGTGCTGAATTTAGTCTAGGAACATTTGCCTACGCCTTTAAACTTAATCGGATATCAAGTAGACTTTCTAAACTTAAGTACGCCACTGGCTAAGTTAGTTACATTGTAATTGTAAAACCAGTAAGTGAGGGTAGAAATAAACTTAGCAGTTTAGTGGGGACGTTTAAAATATCACTAATAAATACCTTGAAATAAATTTCTAAACGAAAATGTTTTGAGCGCGCTTTAACATTCTTGATCAAGAAGTTACGATACAACGGAGTTGGAGTTCAAATTAATAGTTAACTTCATTAGCTTTATGAAGTTCGTTTGGAAGTTTTAAACCTTTTCACGGCGTAACGATTTTTGTAACAAGTCTGTTACTGGTGTTATATGTTCTTGTATTTATTTGAAAGTAATTAAGAATAAGTTTTTATTAATTTATTTTAGTACTAGGGGGTGCCAGCGACTTTGTTTAAAATAAATAACATTACAAAAATAAAAATAGTAACTTAAGTTATGTTACGTTATTTAACCTTGTAACTTATTATATCATATTAGCTCTCAAAGATGAATAATTTTCTCCATGTTTTTCCACTGATTCCTCGCTCCTATTGGTTGCAGCGTGATGTTATGTCTAAAGCCTCGATAAATGGACGAAATGGATGGATAAAATACAGGGAGATATTTTAAATCAGAAACAATTCCTGAGATTAGCACTTTCAAACAAACAAACCCTCTATGTTTTTCCACGTTATCTATGTACTATTGTACAAGCAATAAAACATAAAATTGATTTAAAATCAATATTTGAAATAATGTAAATAAACGTAATGTAACTATTAAAAACATTTTCTGAAAGATATTTATGTAAACTGTAATTTGACAATTATTTTTATATTTTTTGTCACTTTTCCTTAAATTGCTATGTCTACCGAACAGGTACGCAATAAAGATACCCGTATCCTAGGCGCCAAAGTCTTCCCAAACATTGCCTATTTTAAAATTTAACAGACAGTATTTATATATATTAATTGAATATTTTTAAAAGTAAAGCCTTAAATTACCACATCTACGTGTGCTTGTGGCAGTGTCGGCGCATTAGTCGGTGGTCGGGCGGGTGACACAACAAATGAGTGTTTTAACGCTATCTCGGCCTTTGAGCCGCCGCCGGTAGCGCCCGATACCGCCTTTCAATATAATCTAAGCCATTCATACCCTATTATTCTGTAGAGAAGATAGATAACTCTTTATACGGTGTTCTTTTTAAAAGGGTACGAGGGAATTTGTTTATCTTTCACGTTTTTTCTTTTTTTTCTGATTACGAAAGTTTTATTAATGCGGTTTCGCGAAGAGCGCGCTTTTTAGTTTTTTGTATGCGTCATTTTTAAGCTTCTTTCAAAAAGATTTGCAATAATTTCAACTGGTTTCAATTATATTTTTAGTTAGTTTGTTTCTTTCCAAATATTAAATAAGTTTTATATTGAATAATTAATTTGTAAGTAGATTGTAAACAAATATTTGATCTGACCTGAATATGGCAGGCACGTAATTGTAAAATCTTCATACTGAGCTTTGACAGTACCTACAAAACGAATTCAGATAAGAACAACTGCTAATCCAAAGCTCTCTATTTTTTTATAAAATCTGCAAATAAGATTTTGCTAGTCATATATTTATTGTTAAAAAAAGTAGGTAATTTCATAAGCGTGGTCAACTCCATAGTTTTCTGTTACCTTAAAATTACGATCACCGATGAACTTGCGATGATGCATGAATTTATTTATTAATTTCAAAAACAGAAATAAAGTTGTTATTTAATTGATAATTGAAAAAGAGCAAACTAAGCGATCTTACTCCATACTTGTTACTGTAAAACATAGTAATCTAGTCACCGTTGTCGACTCCACAGTTTTCTATTTCCTTTGGTACGACCACCGCGGCCTTCCGATGCGATATGCGCGTTTAAATTTGACTTTTTATTGTCCCTTATCGCCGGTTTAAAACTTTACTCACACGCATTAGGCTTTTATAAAATCATTTTATTCCCTTCTTGTGCCGCTTTTTAATTAAGTTCTATAGTAGGGAAGGTGATAGCGCCTCTGTGTTGTGCCGAAATTGATGTTTGTGAGACATTTTATTCAAACTACTCAAACTGTCATAAGTCACTTTATGTTTCTTTTTGTTGTACTGCCACTGACCTCTAGTCCGGTAACGATTTAATAATATGGGTTAAATAATTTTATTTCCCTTTCAAGCTTTTTATTTATTTATCTAGTACAAGTTGGCCCTTGACTGCTATCCCACCTGATGTTGAGTGATCATGCAGTCTAAGATGGAAGCGGGCTAACTTGTTGGGAGTAGGATAAAATCCACACCCTTTTCGGTTTCTACGCGACATTGTACCGGAACACTAAATCGGATGTTAAAGTATAAAATATTTAACTTAACTGCAATTACCTCGTTTAGTCCAGTGGTTACTCAATGAGGTCCAGATTATGAGATCAGTGTTCAAATTCTAGAACGGGCTATGGTATTTTATCCTCTCTTTTTTCCAAGAAATTCACATAACAGTTCGATGTTGATGTTATTAAGACAGCGTGCTTCGGAGAGCACGGTGATAATAATCATTAACATATTAGATAATTATCGTTACAGAGTCTTTTATCGCCCTATAACCAACCCGCATTGGAGCAGCGTGGTGGGTCTGAAACTCATATAGACAAAACTCATTTCAATTTGTATTTACGTACGTACCTATTTGAATATGCAAGCGTTCTGTAAAAGTGAGGAGAGGGTCATTTTCCATTCATATTTTTTTTATTTGTATGACGGTTTATGGGCGCGAAGAAATTGTAGGAATAGTTATGTGCTGTAGTCATCATTTCAATGACAGTCATTTTCACTGACTATAGTGACTGAAAATGACCCAACTCACCTTACTTTCAGAACATAGGGACTTATGCAAACTTTTTATCAATGTAAAGCTAAGGTGTGTGATGGAAGTAAGTCAAAAACAGAGCAGTGTGTGTGGTGTAAAGCCATCCTTATCGCAACGTCAACGTGTGCCTAAACACGGAATGTCACTCGGTACCGGGGCTGTTAAAACCATTCCACTTTTATCTTAACTGTATTACCTCGCTACCTGTCTTTGGATCGCTCAAGACGCTTTTTAATTGATCTCCCGAATGAGATAAAAAATAGTGACTGACCGGGGGACTTTTGTGTCACCCAGAATTTATGGAATACGTTACTCTCTCTCTTTTTTTATTGACTATAAGTTGACCCTTGACTGCTATCACACCTGATGTTAAGTGATGATGCAGTCATAGATGGAAGCGGGCTAACTTGTTAGATGTGGGACGAAGATCCACACCCCTTTCGGTTTCTACACGACATCGTACCAGAACGCTAAATCGCTTGGCTATACGTCTTTGTCGGTAGGGTGGTAACTAGCCACGGCGAAAGCCTCCCACCAGCCAGACCAAGAGAAAGAAGAAAAATCTCAATCTGCCCCGCCGGGAATCAAACCCAGGACCTCCGTCATATAAATCCACCGCGCATACCACTGCGCCACGGAGGTCGTCAAACTCTCTTTTGAAATAAAAGCGAATAAATATGATTTTACTAATGCACTAACCAAAAATGGTTATCTAGGTACTTATGTGGTTAGTTTATACGCAGTAGAAGTGGGTGCGAGAGGTACGCGATGGAATCCTAGATATTCGTCTCAAAACGAATTGTACCTTGATGTTATGCTAAGCCACGCGGCTAATTTCCCCCTAATCATTAAATTTTCATTTGTATTAATTAATGTATTTATTGTTGTACTTAAAATGAATGTAAATCACAAAGCTTCACAAGTACTTTGGTGAGGTAACTGCAAACGCACCATACTTAGTTAATTAGTTTAGTTCAGTAAATAAAGACTGGTATAACATAACATTGTTGAGCTTGCTTTAAATAACTAAGTTAGCTATATTGTGTAACTTAAAGCAAACATAAAATTTTAATATTATTAACGACAGCTAGCAAGTTAACGACACTATTTTATCATTGAAAACATTAGCAACTCCTTGAAATCATACAGAGCGAAACCTGCTCTATTTTCCACACTTAAACCTTATGTGATAACACTTAAAGGCTGTTTTCGTGTGTCGTGTGTCAAATAACATCATAGAGGCAGACAGGCGTGTCCGGAGTGACGAATTATACTCCATTGAGATGGGCGGGCGGGCACGGTCGATTGGTTTCTAGACGTTATACAGTGACATGATAAAGGTTTTGCGTCCTCTCGTCCTATTTGAATATAGGACAGGCTGTAGCTGTGTGTACAGGCTCGATGGCGGTGGTTCTATTGATTCTAGAGAGGTCAAACTGCAATAGGTATGTGTAACTGATATGTTTAGAAGAAAATCTTACAGCGACCTCAATTAAAGATGATTGTACAGCTATGTAGATAAGTCTGTCGGAAGTTCTGCAAGTTTTTGTGCAAAGAGTAAAAAAAAATGTGTGCGTCTACTAGCGGACACTCGTAAGAAGTGAAACTTTTTTATGACGTTATTTTTCAAAAAATAATTTACTATATGCAACTTTACAGAAATTGGTTAAATAAAGTTAAATTAGATAAAGTTTAATAAAAGGCTTTTATTATCATAGACATAAATACAAATTCTACAATTATTTCATTTTAGCTTATTACTACAAAGATTATTATTGAATTTCATTAATTGTAATAGAATTATTACTATCATTGATGTTGTAATTACTTACTTTTTTTAGAAATTCACTGGAATTAGAATTAAAATAAACCTTTTGATTTTGCTGATCACTTCAATATAACATATATATATATTTATCACATGACTTCCATAAGTCAAAGATGGCGCGTAACGGAAAAATGTGACGCGTAACGAAAAAATGTTACACTAAATTTTTTTCCAAACCCGATAAAGAAGTTTCACTTCAAAAAGTTATTTATTAAATCGTAGGTATAAGTTCCTATATTTCATCATGGTTTTTCGATAGAATATTCTGCTTCTAATAAATATAAGGCTTTATTCAACAGTTATAATATTTCCTGTGATTTCGAATAACCTTGGAATGTCTACCTACGGGAAAAGTTGCCGGTAGAAGAGGCGTCGAAGGCGGCGTCACAGAAAAGTCTTGGTTAAGGAACATTAGAGAGTAGATCGGAATCGCCTCTCTTGACTGCCAACCTTCGCTAGTCAGTGAGGCACTTAAAGAAGAAGTAGAATCTACCTACCTATTGTTTCTAGAAGTGTTAAATACCTTTCAAACTGATTGATTATATGACTTTAAAGATTAGAGATTAAATACCTACTTAAGATCAGATCAGAACTTTTTAAACAAAAAATATATATTGGAAGCGATACAGTTAAACATTAACCTAAAATATTGCGTTCTATGAAACAACTCATATTGTAAATTGTTTCGTAAGGAAAAAATATGTGACAAACATAAAAACAAAGGCAAAAGGAGAGAAAGTAAGTGAAAATATTTCTTTAATATCACTTCATAAGGCGTATGTTTGTCGCCCTCCAACACAAGTATGCGGAACTGGGAACTGTTTTCAGTAGAAATATCAAATACATATATATATTCGTCATAGATAAATATAATACACGATATAAACAAACCACAGACGGTTGTATAATACCTATAATAATTTATTTTAATAAACGTTTACGATATAAATACTCTATCTAAACTAATTGCTTAAAATAGAACATTAAGTACTAAATGCACAAAGGAGGAAGCCAGGAGTGCTTGGGCACTCGCACTAGGACAGTCTGTGTTGCAGGCACCATGTATAAGTACCTAAGTGTTCCTAAATAAAAAAAGTAACTAAATAACCCTTAAAAATCAAAACACCAACATGCGGACACCGTGATAGATCGTTGCAAATTATATAAGTATATTTTTAATTTATAAGACAAGGTTATAAGCAGAGGAGTCTTGAACTTTACCGCTAAAATATAAGGCGATGACAGCAGCAGACAACTTAAGCGTATCTATCAGATGTAGACACGATAAAATAAGCATTGTATCTTGGGATTCTTTGTATATCAATGGCACTCGTATGCGAAAAATGTAAAATTGTCGTTTTCACGAGTGAGAGGACAGGTGTGAGGGATATCTCGCGATATAATAAAAATATTCGAGACGCGACGACAAATTCCTCGCAAGTTTGCAATGCAAACACGCTGGGATGTCGCTTTGAATTCGACGAGACAATACTGTAGGTAGCGTCTTATTGTTACATAGTATATTCTTATTGTATACAAAAAATATATTTGATGTGCAATAAATTAGTAAGACAATAGACACGTGAGTTTAGCCTTTTTTATTTCAGTACTTGAGGAATTCCGTAAAAAATCGAGATAAAAAGTAGTCAATGTGTTGATCCAGGGTGTTAATTCAAAAAAGTCAAATCGGTTACCTGAGTACTGACAGCGTGAACAAGTAGCAAACATACAAACACACAAACTTTCTTTTTAATATTAATGTGATTTATTCTATAATCTTTAAACCCCTCTGTCCAAAAAAGTCAAAACTCAAAACCCCAAAAATACACAAAAGTTTTGGCAAGTGCAGAAGTTTTTGTTCGGAGTCGAAATCGAAATTTAATCAAATACGTGCAAATTGATTTCATGTATGAATTTGACTAAACCAAGACAAAAAACATAATTTCAAAGTTAAAATGTCTTGACTGAAATCGAGAAAAGTACGAGTATGCTGAGATGGTAATATGGAGAGAATGAATGAGACTTACGAATAAGGCAAGGGTGATTGAGAATATTGGTACTGGAAGACCAAGACGAACGTTCCTAGGTCAAATCCAAATTTTGATTAAAGGCCAGGTCAAAAGTAAGAAAGGTTTAATGAAATTGGAAGAAGCGAGAGAGAGGTCTCTGCCTCTCCCTAAAGGAATAGAGCGTGATGAAGAAATTTGTATACTATGTATGTACTTACGTAAATTTCTTAATAATGTTATTTCAAAAATTATACTTTTTGTTTTGTGATTTATCTTTCTTTCACGCATAAACGGAACAATGGATTTTCATTTTTGAAAACTGTTTTTGTCATAAAACAGGAACACAACGCGGACGCGTGAGTTATAAATAAATATATAAACAGCCAATTTGTAATACGAGTTATATTACCGATATGATTATGGTATAAAAAGGCGACAACATAATCGCAGTAAGCAGTAACTGGCGGTAACGCGGTGAGCAAAAAGCTCATGATTTATTACGTGGCGACGAATTCAATTGGGATTCTTTGCGGCGCTGTTCGTGGCAGTTGTCAAGTTAGAATTGTTTTGAATTAGGGGATTCCTGCGAATTTGTCAAGACTTCTCGGTTTTTTCGTGGGCGCCGAATCGGGGGAAATTGGCATTTAAATAAATGCTGAGATAACGTAATATGCTTGCTATGCTTTGCACACGAGATTGGAACTGTATAATTGTTGCTTAGATCAAAATTGTAACATTTTAATGTAAGTTCTTGACGGCTGTTCTCTTGCCAGTAATATCTGCTTTCCAAAAAGTCACTAATCACAGACTGTACTTTTCAAAAGTACTTGAATAACAACAGCCTTACTTGAAATAAATGTATTTTAATCTATTGTTTTTTAAAAACTTATAATATTAATATTTTGCATGTCCAATGGGTGTGATACAGTAGGCTTAAAACTAGTTATTTAAGACCATTGTAAATACCCTGTATCAGCAAATAATAAATGATTATGATTATGATTATAATTACAAAACCCTTAACCAGATCATACGTCTGACGACCTCCGTGGCACAGTGGTATTGCGTGGTGGATTTATTAGACGGAGGTCCTGGGTTCGATTCCCGGCGGGGCAGATTGAGATTTTTCTTAATTTGTCTTGGTCTGGCTCGTGGGAGGCTTTCGCCGTGGCTAGTTACCACCCTACCGACAAAGACGTACCGCCAAGCGATTTAGCGTTCCGTTACGATGTCGTGTAGAAACCGAAAGGGGTGTGGATTTTCGTCCCACTCCTAACAAGTTAGCTCGCTTCCATCTTAGACTGCATCATCACTTAACATCAGGTGTGATAGCAGTCAAGGGCCAACTTGTAGTCAATAAAAAAAAATACGCTAGAAGGTTACTATGTCAAAAATTTCCTTAATTCATCATACCTTCATTGACCATAAATTGATTCCTTTAAACCTGAACAATGACTAATCCACAAGTAAAACTAACATAAAATTAAACTTTAAAACCAGACAATGTTGTAATACAAACAAAAGAAAAAATTGATAACAAATACATATTGAGCAAATTGCAAGTGGCGATCACCATAATGATACGGAATGGCTCCAGCATTCATTACGTGATTACCACCTGAATGACGCTAATGCTGATTACAGTTATCAGCGGACGAGGGACGCGGTAATGTGATGATTGCGGATCGAACGTGCACGCTAATTGAGTTTTTAACGGAAAATAAGAAAACTTTACTTACTATGTTTGTTATTGTGATATTCTATTGAATTTAAGATCTTCTTTGACGGCCTCCGCAGTGCCATGCGCAGTGTATTTATAGGACGAAGGGTCTGGGTTGGGCCAATTAGGATGTTCCAAATTGGTCCTGAACAGGCTGGTGGGAGGCTGGTGCCCTGGCTAGTTACCACCCTAACGACAAAGACGTACTGCTTAACGACTTAGCGTTTCGGTACGATGTCGTATAGAAACCGAAGAGGTGTTTCAACTACACTACTTACAACTACTACTAACAAGTATCCAGCTTAAATCGCGTCATCACTTACCATCAGGTGTGATAACAGTTAATGGCTAATTTGTAATAATTAAAAAAACGGATTCACGTACGAGTAAACGGACGGTCGTCAGAAATTTTTATTTACTACAAGTTAGCTCTTGACTACAATTAACCCTTTTTTTTTTAACGTGGGGAAATCTTCATGGATACCTTCTCGCCATGGGGAGGCAAGATTATGTCGGACTTCTACCGACTAAAACCCCACGATGTTCCAACTCATCGCCTGGGACTGCATTACGGGAACGTTAGTACTACTACCATAAACCAGTCAGCGTCCCCCACAAAAGCAAACTCTCCTCTAGGACTTATGGAAACCTAACTAATTAAAGCCGACTACAATCAACTCTGGTGTAAGAGACGATGCAAGTCGCACGCTTTTTGTCAGTTGCAACTTAGGTTTTTCTGCAGATCTTCTCAAATCTGGTTCGATCACACAGAGATACTAAGAGCATAGCTTGCTCCATAGCCCGGTAAGTAACTTAGAACTCTATTTTTAATACACTCATTTATTTATTTACAATTATTTTAAAAATTTTTAACAATGCTTCTAAAATTATAAAAAAAAACACTATTAAAAATTTATAAAAAAATTTATTCCGCCTGCTGCGGGGCCCGGGGGTCCAAGCAACCGGTGGTCAGGGCTCCAGAGTGAGGAACCTCCTCACAATGCCCGCCGTTTCAAGAATTACTGCCTTCTGTATCCGACCAACAATTAAGCGAAAGCTTTTTAAAATGTTCGTCAAAGCTTTTCGCTATAAGACCGTTGACTGAAACGACTATAGGAACAATCATTGTTGAATCAACATTCCACATGGCGGTAATCTCATGAGCAAGGTCCAAGTATTTTGATACTTTTTCCTTTTCAGCTTTCACCAGATTATTATTAGGGTCATAGTTAAAAAATATCGAAATTAAGGCAACATTAATTAAAGCATCACAACTGCTTATACGTAATTGCGAAGGTGGCTTAAACGGTAAAAAATAAGAATGACGCATATAAACAATGATATTGCTGTAACTCTTTTTACAATACAATAAGTATATTCTCAAATGTCGTGCTTCCATCATACGGCAAGGCCTACAGTGTGTCAAACGTGACACTTTTATGTGTTCTCTATGCAAATTGGCCGGCGGAATTGATGGTCCAACGCCTACTGTCATATTTCAAGCATCGAGGTGACACGGACGATGGTTCCACCCCGGATAACTGGGTCGGAATGGTACGCCTTTAGGGGCCCTGACGTGACGTAAGCTGCGGTTTTTATGTAGGCTCATACTTAGAGTGTGCAATTTAGATACAAACAGACGTAATCAGTCATTTATTTATTTTATCATGATGATTTTGATTTTATAAATTTATAATAAATATATTAATTTTTAATTTAAAATTAATATATTTAATAGACGCATGTCGAACGCTGCCGAACGCAAAGGCCGATTGTGCTTCTTTGTCACTCGTTCCGCACTCTCGCTTGCACTTCAAGCCTTACATGGAACGCCTCAAAGCGCGGTAACGACGCATGACGTCATGTTTTTTTGTGCGTGCAGCCGGCTCTAACGAATTATAAGACGTAGTCACGTAACGTAGTTTTTATTATATATACTTTTATAATAGTTTATACATTCTGGTAATGATATAGGTACTAATACATGGGTAGGTACTTAATTAGCTGTTTATTCTAGTAGGTACCTAATGGTTTCGTAGTGGTACAACGCCACTGCATACATCAGCCAATGATGCATCGACAACGTACAAAGCGATTTGTTTACAAAGTAAATGGGTACACGGCATTATATCATGTATTAAGAATGCGTAAAGTTCCACAGTCGCATGCTAGAATTTGACAAATGGCAGCGAATGGCGCGGTTTACACAAACTGCGAACTTTAAACAAATAGCACATTTTCTAATGCGAATTTCTTATTTGACATTTATTGTATTTAAAATTCCCTGCGGATTGTTTAAACTTGGATGATAGAGCTTTTAAGGCTTTATTGAGTTTAAATGGAAACTAAAAAGCATTATTTTTAATATTATAAAGGCGTAAGTTAGTTTGTTACTCTTTCACGCCAAAACTACTGAATGGGTTTTGATAAAACTTTACAATAATACACCTTATACATGAGAATGGGTACTTTTTATTCTTATTTTTATGGGGACGGGAACTAAGCGGGTAAAACCGCGTTCTTTAGTTGTAATCTATTTTGAGGTTAGTTTCACGTCAACACATGAGGCGTTTACGAGTAAAATATCGAGATGTGATACTAAAAATTATTTGTAGATTGAAATAAAATGAATATTGTACCTGCAGAAACATAAAAATTTCACTCCATTCTTCAGAAACGGTTGTTTTATGGTCGTATTTCTATTTGCTTCTGAGATTTTAGTTTACAATTTTTATTGCTATAGTAAAGGCAATTCGCAATTAAATGAATTTGGCAATTAGCCCTTATTAATATTCTTTAAAATATTACTTGCTTACTCTGATCTCTTATTAGGTCAATGTTGCTACTGCTTGCTTGCTATACTTAAACGTTAAGTACGTAGATATCAATATTTGGCTTTTGGGCGCAGAAGCATAGAGCAAGGCGTATTCGCTCCTGATGGCAAATAAACTCCCAATTACGTACATTGTACATTAGAATGCACAGCTGAGCTTATAACTAATGCATACCACACAAGATACTACCGATGTAGGAATGTAGAAACACGTGTGAGCCAACCGTGTATGGCATAGGTTATACCCGCGCATAGCAATCGTACAGTTCAGAAGCAGTAGTAATAAAATATCCTAACAAGGAGGGAGGCCTGGGCCTGTGAGTCTGTTAATTTGACTAATATCTAATGACCATAATACATAAAATGGATAAAATAAAATAGCTATTTTCTTGACAGTAATATAACATTTCAGTCATTTTAAGGCACATATATAATTCTTATATAATTGTTTTTTGAAGTGAAACTTCTTTATTGGGGTTGGAAAAAAATTTAGTGTAACATTTTTTCGTTACGCGTCACATTTTTCCGTTACGCGCCATCTTTGACTTATGGAAGTGACGTGATAAATATATATATATGTTATATTGAAGTGATCAGCAAAATCAAAGGGCTCAGCTTCTCAGGGAAAAAAATCAGCTAATTCTAATTCCAGTAAATTTCTAAAAAAAGTAAGTAATTACATCTCTTTTTCTAATACTTAGGTGTAATTATGGTATTTATTTTTCCACGTTATTTAAAATTAACCTCAGTTTTTGATTGTATTTTTCAATACACTAACACGTGGGTGTAATTATGGTATCAATTTTTTCTAATACTTGAATGTTGATAAGTTACTTAGTTTCACTTCTTACGAGTGTACGCTAGTACACGCACACATTTTTTATTTAGTTCATAAAACTAACAACAATCTCATTGAACAAGCATTGTATGTAAATAAACTACTTTATTTGGTAGGGGTTAGATGTCACACCCATCCCCTTGTATCATTTTGACTGATTATAACTGAAAACTGCGTTAATATTGACAACTTAAGTTGACGGTTTAGCTACATCCAAACCATTTAACCATCCATAAACCATCTTCCGTAAATAGAAAAAATATTTTAACGTGTTTATTATTATACAACGAATTTCTGACACAAACGTAGGCATTCTATAAAATTAATAGGAAGTTATTGACTGGAATTAGTAAAATTTAAAAAATAATCTGTTTACTTCATTAATATAGACCCGTTTTTAAGCTACCTACTGGATCTAAAGAAGGCTGTTTTAAAAATATTGAAATTATCATTAACTCTTTAATTTCCAGTCACTCATACTGTGCTTTAGATAATCCGCGTCTACCTTCATATGAATGGCGTGAAGTGTGCAATTCCGATGGAAACATGCTTGTCACAAATTTCCATGACTATCGGGGCATCTCACGCCACGCAATCGACTCCGATACTCGTGGCTTTTTATGGCGAATGGCGACAGGAAGAGAAACATGGAGGTGCCACTGATGGAACACCGTGTCACCATTTGTTTTGCGAGCCCCGTTTTATGGGATGGCGTTGACATATAGTTTGGATTTGGAAAATATATTGGAAAGCGTTATATGACCAATATTTTACTTTCTCTTGTAACTAAGAGAATAGCTAAGAAAGAGCTATAAGCGTATGACGACAATAGATCAATAAGAGATCAAATTCTAGACCTGTCAATTCTTAGTTTTGGTTGTCAACTATGGAGTTATTTGTGGGATAAACTTACTTTGCAGAAATTCATTATATAGTGAAGTTTTAGTATCGATTCATTTAGAGTCAACATTTCCGGAAGCTTGTCTGTTTGATTGCGATAAACTCATACTGTAAGTATTTTCATGCCGTAAAAATGATCTGAAATAAAAATCGTCAGGAAACATCAAAGGAGATCGCAATAATTTGAGTTAAAAGATACAAGTTTACTACCTACTTAGTACTTTATTTAATATTTATGTTATATATCTAAGCTATTGTAATTCTTTAAAAATATATCTTAAGCCAATAAACTACGAAAGCTTTATTATGTATGTACTTGCATGTGACTACCTATGGGTTCACACCTAAATTACACTATCAACATTCAAACGGCAAACATAAAAAGGTACACAAAAATCGTTAGTTTAGCACCCCCCTTAATAATAGGCGATTTACCCCCTCGAGTTCACATAAGCAGCAACCAGCTTAACAAGACCTGCGAGTAATGATCCGACAGAGAATGCTCGGTGTTTATGAGTGAAGTTAAGCGACGCAGGGAGGTCGAGTCGTTCTGGTGTCAGGATGCGTGTCTTCGGCCCATCCCGGGCTGGGCTGGGACTGCCTAATGCCACTTGTATCGGACGTTTTATTGTCACACGCTCGATTTTGTTTGTGAGTTGTGAACGGCGAAATTTAGAAAGTATGCCCCCGGTGACGGTTTTATTGGCCCTAAAGGTAAAATAAAAGCGAACTTGGAGTGTTTCTAAATTTTGCGGTGTTATTTCGGTATTTCTCGAGCGCCGTCACGTTTTTACTGCCGAAGTTGTGGAACTACAAAGTGTTCACGTGATAAGTCGATATAATGTTGCCGCAATGTTGGATGTTCGAATTCGCCGATCCATTTGTGTTTACAACTCAGTACATACTTGTATTGGTAAATTTTCGAGTGACATTTATGGGAAGGACTTCATAAACGTGGAGAATGTAACATGAAATCGAATTATAAATTATCTGACTTTAATTCGAAGTATTTATTGTCATCAGTCTGCTTTTAATAATGTTTCACTGCAGTGGACTTTTATGGAAGCAAAAATTTGGGCTTACGTTTATCGCACTGCTTCAAATCAAGTTAACAGGCATAGCAGAATTTTTAAGCCCGGGGAGGCATCTGGGTTAAGTTTTCAAGTACATTTATTGTAAGTGTCGATAGATATATATACATGAATAAATCAGGTAGCTTAAAAACATTTAAGATTGAAGTAAATTAAATCACAAGACATAAATAACCTTATAATATGGTCAATTTCAATTAGTCAGTCAGAGTCAGTCGTTTAAGAATCTAAACTACGTTTCATGGGATAAGATCATGGGATCTTATGTGAAAAAAACTATCAGAAAATCATGCATCAAGCATGGTGCACGCAATTAATGGCATGCTAATATTCTATTAATAATATATTTGGTATATTAATTATTGTATTGGCACCTAAACACCGTATGTGTAGTTCCTTTTAATTAAGCGTAAAACAAAACATCACACTGATAAGCGGCCGAAAATGACATACTTTCAGATGAAAGAAAAAATCAAACAACCTTTGTTGAGGTGCCTTAATTTCAGTTATACTTTTTAACATATATAAAAAACTTAACAGCGACATTCGTGCGTCATAACTCATACATTTTCTGTGTAGTGTTCACTGTTCACACAATACGTGTCGTTTTCACAAGTTTCCCGCCAATTTTCTGTACACAAAATGGCCGCCGCGCGCGGTGTGACACGCACGTTTAGTAACACGCAATCCACATTTAAAAAGAACACGTTATCTAGGAAACGTGTTAATTATTTGGCCTTAAATAAAAAAAGAAATTTATTACATCTTGTTTGACTTTAACATCGATATTGTAGTTAATTAATCAAGAAAACTTCACTCGGTGTAATGTGGTGTAATTTATTGCTTTAAAGTATTTAATGTACGCATTATATTTACACGTGTGTGCGTGTTACGCAGATTGAATGTTTGTGTAAACTTTGACAGGTTATGGTAATGGATGTGGAGTAAGTAGCTAGATGGATTTAAATAAAATAAATAACATGCTATTTGTATTATTTTCAACACAGACTTTTATGATGCTATTTAAAGTCCTATCAGGTTATCGCCTTCTGTAAAAGCTACCAGTAAATCAAATAGAAATAAATTAATCATTATTTTTATCACATTAATTAATTATTTATTTATCCCATATTGGCTCTGTGGTTTGGTTTTGATATTAATCATGCTGGGTTTGAGTCTAAGTATACTTTGATATACCACAGAATATATAATGAGTTAAACGGACTTTTTGATTCTTCCCAGAATACCAGTATAGCCTCTTTTATAATATCTCGACATTGACGAAGTGCATTTTGCCATTTTGGTACCTACTAAGAAGAGCAAAATCAAAAGCAGAAGGTAAAAGTATAAGGGTAGAACCTACTAAAAATACGAACCGTTCAATTAAATTGTAAGTGTACAAACTATGAATTAAGTAGTCAGATTGAAAAGGTCATCAAAGGTTTTGGTACCAATCAAAAGTGACCAGAAGTGACCCTACTTGTAATTCAGCAAACTGCCCTAACGATGGTATTGTTCTGTGAGCGAGCACTGTTGCAAAGTAAGCGGATATAAACAAGTGTCAAGTGCGAAGTGCAAATATTGGCGCTGTCACCGCGGACAGCACTCTACGTGTAACAAGAGACCGTACAAACACACAGATGTTCTAACTGTTACAGCAGTGTAGCTACTTTTGTTTTGTGGATTTATTAGGGCACTTCATATTACTTCACTTTTGGTTCCTTAACTGAAATATGCCTGTGATATATTGTGATATTATGTAAGTTCCTACCGTAGGTACATATATATGATTATAGGACATGCCATTGATAAAAAATTGTTAACAAAAAATAGAACCGAATCAAAACGCACTAAAAAGTAAAAAATAACTATGTCTTAAGTAAATTAAAGCAACTAAATGACACATTGAATTTTACTTTTTAGTGCGTTTTGAGTCGGTTCTATTTTTTGTTAAAAATTTTTATTTCTTACTTTTTAGTTATTCATCGCCACGTAACGTACTCGTAGTATACTGGCATAGTTTATTATACGGCACTTGTAGCCAAAAAGCTACTGATACTTACACAAAAACCCAAATCGCTGCAAGTGTGCCTATAAAATTTGAAGAGTTCCTTCAATTTTCCCCTAGGATATCATCATCAGATCCTAACATGATGACAATGGAACCATCTTGAAAGTGTGCCCTTTCTAAAAAAAAAAGAATTATAAAAATCGGACAACTCTGTAAAAAGTTATGCGTGGTCATATATAAAAAAAATATACGTGTCGAACCTCCTCCGTTTTTTTTCGTCGGGTAAAAACATTAACGTGGTCGCAACTCATGCTTGACCGAACTTATTAGTAGGAAAATCGACTGAAATATCGATAGATACTTCCAGTTTTTATAAGCGAAGGTTTGGCCATCATTCTTGTCCAGTAGGAAGATATCACAATATCTGTTTAAGTATATTTGAGAAATGCCGAAGGTTGATGTACGTACCTACTCTGCTCTACTCTACTTTTAACAGAATAAATGTACCAATTTACTAGTTTACTTAACAAATATTGTTTCTAACAAACTCAAAGTTACGATATTTTACTATATTTTTATACCATTTTACCATATTTATATAACTATATTTTTCAAAAAACATAAACCTACCTACTGATATCAATAAGTACATTTTTAAACATACTCTAAATTAAAATGTAGATTTCCCTATTCGTGTTAAATATAAAGAATAAACAAACAAACAAAAACTCGATCACACTTTGATGTCCGTAGTAGCGGTATCGAAAGTAGCATTCGTTGGATAGCGCTTCAAAAGTGCATTTGATCCTTGGACGCAAATATTTGCCCGATGTCCCGTGGGAACTAGCAACTGGACCCTCACTTATGTTGAATACAGAACCAATGAAGTGATTCATTTTTACGAAGTAACCATGTACAGACCATTTTGTATACACCGACAAGATAAGCAGTTTTAATTTGAAGTCGGAAACTTTATTGATCAACGTAATTTTATAATAACATAAAATATGACATCATTATTTTTTTAGGCCTTTTAACGACCTACTATAGGCCTACCTTCTCGTAGGAAAGGGGATATGGAGCGTAGACCCACCACGCGCTCAATGCCTGTTGGAGAGGTTCATTTACTGAAGATCACTATCAGATGTTGATAATAGTGACCGGGCCTGATGGCTTAACGTGCCCTTCGAGGCACGGGGGTGTAACACCAACAACTTCCCGACTTCGGGCTTGGAATGTGTTGAAAACTTCACAGAATAATGAAAAATTCAGAATGATTCCGTGATCCGATCCAGGATTTTAACGCGAACATCATGATCAATACCATATAGGCTGGCTTCTGGACCAACGTGGCAATTAAAACTTAAAAATGTAAAATCATAAAGGACCTAGGTAAAAAATATATGTATGGAAGTCTGCCCCCGAGCTGCCCAGAGATGAAATATATGTCGTTAAATAGTACAGATCATCTATTTAAATAGAAATAAAGTTACTTGTAGCTTACTCAAACTGAAAATCGATCGCAGGTTCTCTCTAATGTAAGGTTGCATTAGAAGTCCTAAGTCGTAGATCGAATAAATGTCCCAGAGAATCTATTAAGTAGGTACTACTGTTGGTTTTAGTAATAAGATGGTCAACGATAAGTGTGGGTAAAGTATGGCTACTTATTATCGTAACATTTACACATAATTTAGGTCGAATCGCCTCAAGATATCGTCGGCACGATGTGTGTGTTTGTAATTTGTATATAATTTATCGACACCTGCCACTGACTGACGTGAGATATTAACAAGGTTACATAACTAAATATTAAACTTTAATAATTAGGGTTAATTATAAATTTGTTTAATTGGTATTTTAGGTCTAAAAGCGAAAATAAACGACAATAGAACTGACGTATCTATTTTGAAAGTAAAAGAACACATAAAAATCGATTTGTAACACATTTGTCTGTATTTCTATTCACGCTAATTATTTTACAGAATTAGGTACCTACGGACGCCCGCGGCTTCACCCGCGTAGTACTCGCTCCCGTGGGAATTTTGGGATAAAGTGTGGCCTATGTCTTGTTCCGATATGTATGCTATAGTATTGTAAAGTTTCATCGAAATCCATTCAGCAGTTTTTGCGTCAAAGACACACTCACACACTCATATTATAATTATAACGGATTTTAAAACGTTACATATAGATTTTTTTTACTAAAAATGTTTATTAAAATTTAATTCATTTGTGTTAAAAAAATATAAGTTGAATTAATTAATTATAACATTAAAAATGTGCATATTATTATTTTTCATCTGATATAAAAGTAACTCATTAGAAACAATGTAAAGGAATTTGAATAACATTTTTATTTGTTATATAACAAGTTTGTAGTTTGACTGTTATTATCAAATGTAGATTTGTAATATTACGTGTTGTTGTAACATTTTAAATATTACCCGTCTGCTTAATTAATTGTAATATATGTACGTAGTGATTATTGTTTGGATTTAGAAAGGGAACACTCTTAGTCGACATTATTTACATTATTGACGGCATCCGTGGCGCAGTGGTATGCGCGGTGTATTTATAAGACGGAGGTACTGGGTTCGATTCCCGGCGGGGCAGATTGAGATTTTTCTTAATTTATCTAGGTCTGGCTGGTGGGAGGCTTTCGCCGTAGCTAGTTACCACCCGACATAGACGCCAAGCTATGTAGCGTTCCGGTACAATGTCGTGTAGAAACCGAAAGGGGGTGTGGAATTTCATTCCACTCCTAACAGGTTAGCCCGCTTCCATCTTAGATTGCATCATCACTTAACATTAGGTGTGATGCAGTCAAGGGCCAACTTGTAGTTAATAAAAAAAAATTATAGATTTATACCGATTTTGATATTGTTTTCACAATTTTGTGTAAAAATCTATATTGTGTTTGGAGAAGAAGGCTTTTTAGCAGAAGATGAAATTTACACCTCTTTCGGTTTCTACACGACATCATGCAGGAACGCTAAATCGGGCGATCGACATTGATGGTAGGGACACTAGCCATGGCTGAAGCTTCACTTGGAACAATTCAGAAAATCTTAATCTAATGCAAGACCTCCGTCTTAAAACTCCACAGCGCCACGGAGGCCGTCAATACCTATACCTATACATCATCATCATTATCACGGCCCACTACAGGGCCAGGCCTCCCTCCTTACAGGAGAGGGGATATGGAGCGTACACCCACCACGCTGCTCCAAAGCGGGTTGGCGGGCTTAGGATGATAATGTTTCATTTATTCATCACTATCAGACCGGGATCGACGGCTTAACGTGCTCTCAGAGGCATGGAGTGTAACACCATCAACTTCCAGACTTCGGGCTTGGAATTGCTTCATGACCCGACCCAGGGGTCGAACCCAGGACCTCGTGGTCGAAGCCACATAGGCTAACCACTAGACCTGATGTTAAGTGATGATGCAATCTAAGATGGAAGCGGGCTAATTTGTTAGGAGTAGGATGGAATCCACACCCCTTTCGGTTTCTATACGACATCTTACCGGAACGCTAAATCGCTTGGCGGTACGTCTGTGTCGGTAGGGTGGTAACTAGCCACGGTGAAAGCCTCCCACCAGCCAGACCAAGACAAATTAAGAAAAATCTCAATCTGCCCCGCCGGGAATCGAACTCAGGACCTCCGTCTTATAAATCCACCGCGCATACCACTGCGCCACGGAGGTCGTCACCTATACATACTTACTAAAAAATTGTTAACGAGGCAGGCTAAAATAACCTTTAGGTATATAAATAGTCCAGATATACACACGAAATGTCTATTTCAGTCTCTTACATTAGGTAAAAGATAAGCTTTTTTATGATAGTGACAAAAGTGGCCGCCCGCCGCGTTCGCTTTCTTTTGTTCTGTCGACATTCGGCCACAAAAAGCTTAATCCGATTACAATCTTGTAATCTCGCCATTATAAGGCCGTTTGTAAAACTACGTAGCTAATATACTTTACAAATAATCTAATCTAGTTGATTAGTAATGGAAGTACGTTTATTTTTTTAATTTTTTTTGAATTAATTACAATTGAAGTCAAGGCTTCAATCACACTTTAGTAAGTGGCAATGCAATCTAATGTATATATAATGGAATCGGGCTAACTTGTTAGGATTAGGATAAATCTTCATCCCCTTCGGTTTTCACACGACATCGTACCGGAACGCTAAATCGTTTGATAACGTCTTTGGCGGTAGGATTGTAACTAGCCACGGTCAAAGTCTATTTTGACGGAACATGCTGTTGACCTATTTGATGTTAAGTGGAAAACCATAAGCATCATTTTTCAGGGTATATAAACGGTACCTATTTTAGGCTACAATACACTGGCCTGTCCTCAACCGTATGTAATGACACTGGTCACGTATTTAGAGAATATATGGCGATGCATGCTGCCTAAACTAAATACTTGGCCTTGCTGTTTGGCTGGTGGGAGGCTTCAGCCGTTGCTTGGTTAACAATCTATTTCGAAGGTAAATCATCATAATAAAATCCCCCAAAAAAATAAGACTTAAGCTAAATTAAATTGCCACACACGACAAACCCCAAATTGCGTCAAACCCGGGACCATCCACTTTAACTTGGAGGTCGTAAAAAAAGGCTTATCTATGAGAAGCCCATCAGGATAACACCACCAGCGGCGCCAACACGCAACTTATACAAAAACTGCACTACAGCCTCCAGTGGAACCCCTAAACAGGATTAAAATTCACACACCGCCTACCAACAAAGGATACAAGCCTTTATGTTATAAAAAAAGCGTTTCACTCCTCAGTAAGTTGTCTATTAGTCTTTTGAGATAAGATTATAAGTTAGAATTAAGTGTTTGCCAAAATTCCATTGAAAGTACTTAACTTGTACTTTTGTGTCTCTATACTGTTCCTAACGAAGGTTTTATAACTCGACTGAGTAAATTTCGGTATTTACTCTTTCTTTGTATCTCATTTATTGATTTACAATTATTTTTAAATTTTTTAACAATGCTTATAAAATTATAAAAAAAACACTATTAATTTTAAAAAAGTCCAGTCCGCCTGCTTCGGGGTCCGGGGGGTCCAAGGTGGTTAGGGTTCCAGAGTGAGGAACCTCCTCACAATACGTTCCGTTTCAAGAATTACTGGCTTCTGTATCCGACCCTTGATCCAACAACTAAGCGAAAGCTTTTTAAGATGTTGGTCAAAGCTTTTCGCAATAAGACGGTTGACTGAAACGTCTATAGGAACAATCGTTGAATCAACATTTCACATGGAATGTTGGTTCATTTTATATATTTTAGTTTTATTTGCTCTCCGAGTTACGGGGACACTGCGGTTTCCCGATCAGGCTTTTGATCTTGCTTCGACTCTTTATACTTAATCCCCCGATTTAAGTTACACTTTCAATAAGTGTATTTTTCAAAATATTAGGGAGCTGGAATTGATGAAGGAAAAAAGAGAACTCATGTCTACCATCAAGCGGAGGAAACTCAGTTTCTTTGGACATCTGAAGAGAGGTACTCAGTTTGCCTTTCCAAGAGTAATCTTGAAAGGAAAGATACTGGGCAAGAGATCACCTGGTCGTCAAAGGAGGAAATGACTAGACGACATACAGAGAGAGTAGACTTGATTATCCACAACTAAAGCGAATTGTGAATAATGGGAAAGCTTTTCGCATATTGACCACCAAACTTTGTTCTGAAGATGGCACCAAGTGATGATGATATGATTTTTCAATAATGTATTTTTAAACATGAAAAAGTAAACAAATTTACTTATAGATTGAAAGAGTATGTGCATAACAGTGTGATTAAAATCTACGTATTCCTACGTTTTGCCAAAAAAAGAAGCAGTAACCGTTTAGTCGGCATTTAGCTCCATAGCAGTACGCCACGGCGTCGCTCCGCAGGTGGGAGCCTTCACAAAAAACAAAGCCCACCGCCGCCTACAAATGAAAGACGCCAAATTTCCCGTGCACGGGACATGCCTATTCTGAAACCTTACACCCGAAAATACTCCGTTATTCATCAACATTTACAAATAATAAGCCTCAAGTTTTTCCGTATAAGAAATACGGGCGTGGACTCTTTACACTGCTCCGATGCGAGCTGGTGGATTTAGGATTATAATGTTTGACTCTGAATGTCACTATTAAGTAACGAGGATTGACGGTTAAACATGCTCTCCTAGGAACTGCTGCAACACCACCTCTGCATGTTCAGTCTGATCTTGAAAACTTCTCGTTAATAAAGTTTCAGTCTCGACTATAAACATTTTTTGCTGATAAGTCATCAATGAAGAAAGGCAATGTGAGACGTACATTTCTGTTTGTAGTACCTTAGACGTTCCAGATCTTATCAAACATAACCCGCAATGTAGTTGATAGTTAAAATAAAGTTAGTTACGGATATTAGGTACGTACCCAAAAAGCAGGCTCCTTTCCTGTAAGTACTATGTCCTAGGCCCTGTAGTTAATCGTTTAAATAGGGCTGGATGATAATAATATAATAACTAAATAACCTACACAGCAAAAATCTCAAGAGCAACTACACAGGGTTTCTACGATCTAGTTATTAAGATATCTATGGGCATACCTATTCTGTAATCTCACACCCGAAAATACTCTATAATTAATCCATTACAACCCTACCGCCAATCGAAGCGGTAAGACACTGATACTTGCGAAGATTTTATCACCCCCACCTATTTAATAGAGAACAATTTGCGAGAGGGCTCACCGATCGCGCTGGATGCTTCGATGCCTCCCAAAGGACATCACCTTTTGATCAATAACTGTATATAAATTACGGAGCATATGCCCTTTCTTGTGCAAACAAGCGCACCGGTTTGCCGGCCTTTGTAGCCCGGTAGGTATTTATCGGCAAAGTTCGGCCGTTACTTGGAGGAAACTATTAGAAAACTGGAAAGTATTTCATAACTTCCGCGATGAAGACCGACAAGTTTACTTGTAATCATTTCAAGGTGAAGGATGTTGTTTTTAGAAAATCGTTAACATTTCCCCCGTTTCACTATCTTTTAACTTGAATGTATTTTTTTATGAAAATCTTATATATTTGTCATAAGAGGAATAAATAATTCGAATCAATTTATAAGTTATATTTTAAATTAGTTCTATTTTGGTTTGTTTGTAGGTACAAGTACGTCTTATTTTTTCTAGAAAATACACACCTCTACAAGCTTTGTTACAATTTATTTTGCAACAACTACCTAATGATAAAATATCATACCTATTTAAGGCAAAAGTCCCCATATGGGTCTGACATAACCATTATTTGCAGGTTAGCGAACTTCCACTATTACCATTTTAAGGCGGTATCGAATAAACAAAAAAGAAACCCCAACGCAGCTGTACCCACGGTCGGGAATATATCTTCGGTAGTACAATGCGCTACTTGAAACGAATTAGACGCTCGAAAGACGCCGGCTGCGGATTAGCCTTTCACAATTAAAACGGGCAGACGGGCTTTTCGTCATCGTTGATGTGCGAGCCACAGAATACACCCCCGGCTTTCATTCTCAGCGCTCAAGATGTTTTGATTTGCAAAAACGGGCGCAGAAGGCTGCGATTAGCGGGGATCGAAACGTTGGAGGTTTTGTGCTCTTTGTAACACAAGTTGTTCATTCGTGTAGTTATGGGGTAATTTGGTATAAGTTTTTATGGGGTATGAATTATGACTGGATGTACTTATATTACACGCTATTACAAGTATGTTAATATTATAATCGAGGCTGTTTAAACGGCGTTCTTTTTCGTCGCCGTCGGTAATTATGACTCTACTTTTAGACACTCTTATAATTATTATGTATTTATACTACGTATGCCCTGAACTTGTCCATAACAACTAGAACTATTCAGTAGACATTTTTTGTGTAGAACTCTACTGGCAGAAAGGGGTTTTCTCTATTGGCCGACGGATTGATAGAGGAAGAACAGATATCTAAATAGATTTCTATGTTCTAACTTGACAATTTCTTGACTTAAAGAGTCAAAGTTGGTCTGTTGACGGTCAGGATTCATAATGACTGGAGTTGTTGCAGTGACGAATATTGAGCTTGGTTGGTTATTTTTTTTTAATCATTATACGTACAGCTCTACAATTGCACCAAATCATGCAATGACGCTCGCACATTTATTTAAGATTTTACGAAGTAGCACGAGATGCGTTAGTATTCATGAATTCAACAAGTCAAGCTGGGACATATTTTTTGGATCCACTAGTTTTTATCGTGAGTGAAATTGGACTAGAGGCGAGTAGATTCATTACAGTCAACATTATAATGGTGTTCACCTTTCCGGCGGTAATGATAAACACTCTACTTGAGACTATTTTGGAAATGTTTTTAACAAAAAATAGAACCGACTAAAAACACACTAAAAAGTAAAAAATAACTGTTTCATTTAGCACCGACTTCATAGATATACTTAAGTAAATTAAAGCAACTAAATGACACGTTATTTTTTACTTTTTAGTGTGTTTTGATTCGGTTCTATTTTTTGTTAAAAAATTTTAGTTCTTATTTTTTAGTGATTTATCGCCACGTAACTTACTCGTACTATACTATCATAGTACATTAAACGGCACTTGTAGCCAAAAAGCTACCGATACTTACACTAAAACCGAAATCGCTGCAAGTGTGCCTATAAAATTTGAAAAGTTCCTTCAATTTTCCTAGGATATAATCATCAGATCCTAACATGATGATAATGGGACCATCTTGGAAGTGTGCCCTTTCTAATAAAAAAAGAATTATCAAAATCAGACAACTCTGTAAAAAGTTATGCATAAAAAAATATATACGTGTCGAATTGAGAACCTCCTCCGTTTTTTTTCGTCGGTTACAAAATGCTCTATAAATTAGCTATTGCTACTTATTTGTAGTGTCAGTGTTACATATTTGGATAAAATACAGGAACATTAACTTGTTTTTTTATATTCTTTCCATGACATGTGATCTCTTTATCTTCTTATAGGAAATAGTCAATATTATAACATGAGTATTTCAATTTACAACCCCAAGATTTCTACTTAAGCTGTTAAAATATTATCGTTTCTATTTATTTATTAGTTGAATCCTGAGCCAATATTCATAATTTTACCGAAAATTAAATAACGTACAAACGTAGAAAAGTAAAGTTCATTTACAAATTAGCTGTGAATTTAAGTGCAAAGATAGTTAAACTACAATACCGTAAATTTTTTTTAAAGGTCAAAATATATTGCCATCTCTTCACCTGGAACTTAAAGTGAAAAAAAAAAAATATAATTTTAAAATTTCATAAGTTTTGGATCCACATTTCTAATTCGCACAGCAAAGGTGGCGTCTGTGTTTCCTGTCACCTACATTATAATATTCAAGGCAAGAGTGAATTGACACCTTCTAGCAAAGTGCAACCTAAACCCCTAAAACTGCTTTTCATTAGACTTCAATCCAGTCAAGCCCAAGTCTTTTCTAACAAAAAATAAAAGTCCGATTTCGTCAGCCCTGCTGTAGATGCTTAAACCCTAAACAGGCCCAATAAAAGGTGGTCAGGCGCCGTCCTTTAATCCCATAATTATGAACGCTTTTGGCGACCGTTAAACAGTTAAAAATGTCATTATAATTGACGACACGCCAATTTATATCTTAGCGTTGTAATAAAAACCAGTTCTAAACTGAGAGCATTGTAAATAATGCTGATTGCCGACAATATATCTACCGGCGGGCGAAGATTTGATGTCGCCGAGTCGACTCACTCGAGGTGATAAAACTCGACTCGTGCGTTTGTGATGGAGTGACGATTTGACAGCTCGAAAAACAAACACTATATATTATACTGTAGTCACGATAGTTCCGCGGTTGAAGGCCAGGCAAATCCAAAATGTCTAAAAAATTAATTTCTGTTTATTCCCCCAAAATTTTAGGTTAAATCGATTCGGAGATAAAGGTAAGGGGGAATTGTTACTTTTGTGTATTTGCTTGAATAATTTGAGATCCTTATAGTAAGCCTTTTCATTGATTGATATGTTACACAATCGTAGCGCAAACTTTTTTATAATTTTCTATATTCATTTACTCAAAATATTGAAGTGAAAAAATTTAGTGTAATATTATATATTGACTATAAGTGAATGAAACATATATATTTAAATATTATATACACATATGGTGTGGTTATATTGAAGTGATAGAATATCAAAGGGTTTATTTTAATTCTTTTTTTTAAGTAAGTAATTACGACATCAATGATAGTAATAATTCTATTACAATTAATGTAATTCAATAATAATTTTAGTAGTAATAAGCTAAAATGAAATAATTGTAGAATTTGTATTTATGTCTATGATAATAAAAGCCTTTTATTAAACTTTATCTAATTTAACTTTATTTAACCAATTTCTGTAAAGTTGCATATAGTAAATTATTTTTTGAAAAATAACGTCATACAAAAGTTTAACTTCTTACGAATGTACACATTTTTTTTTTTGGAAATTGGTATCTATGCCCCAAAAGGCATAGTGAACATTCCCCCTATAAGGAAAGACTTGGTCACCTGGCAGTGGATCATTCAAAAGGCTGATGATAAAAGAACTTTATCAACACGCGTAGTGACCTACCCTGGTACTGGTCCAATAAAAATAAAAGAGCTCCATCAATACAAGCGCAACACTCGAACCAATATCCCAACTTACAAAACGCGGGTCTATTGTGGTAACACAAAAGCAAAATTAAAAGGTCGTTCTACAAAACGAACGCATGTTAACACATCGATAATATCTGTATGAAAAATTGACGGCCATACAGAAATCGGCATGTCGGATGGACAAAAACAAAGGGCTATCTCCCACACATCTTCTACCTGTTCGTTACTATGTCAAACTCGCTGTTTGTTATTCAAACTGTCGGGAAACTTACAAAAAACTTTGTTGTTTTCAACTGAGTAATGTGACTTTTACTTACTTCACTTTATTGTATTAGTTGCCAGTTTTAATTAAGTAAACAGTAAACAATGAATGTCTTAAATTGTTACTGACAAAAATGTAGATAATTCATAATTAAACGATTATGAATTCTAAATTATTTTTGTTTAAAAAAAGAACAATACAAATAATCTTTACCAATATTATAAAACTGAAGAGTTTATTTGTTTGTATAAACGCGCTAATCTCAAGAATTATTGATTCTAATAGAAAAAATATTTTTGTGTTGCACAGTCCATTTATCGAGGAAGGCTTTAGGCTAATATATAATCCCAACAGTTATGATTTTTTATTTTGTCGTATGAAATAAAATTTAGCTAATTTTGTTAAGGTTAATCGCCATAAAATTAAAAAAATATATTGCGATCAGCTGTCACGCTCTAACTTCTAGTACAGATAAGCAAGTTTCTATCCGTAAGTGAATCAAAGAGGTCTTACTATAACGATTCAGCTAATTTTCATAAGCCTGGACGCCATAAAGAAGGGTATTCAATTAAAAAAATACCTCGCGACCGCGCAGTCAGCTGTAGTCAAAATTCTACGCATACCACACCGCGTTGAGCCAGTCGTTATTTCAATTACCCCTCGTCAAAGACAAAAGACCTGACAACAAAAAAGGATCCAACAAAAAACGAAACAAACGCTCATCAGAGGAATTAAAAAAAAAAGAAAAAAGTTTTATCTATGATTGGATCGCGGATGTGTAAACGCATTCGAGTGTATTATGTTAGTCGGCACCGTTTTCGGTAGCCTTTTTTTTGAAATTGAAACTGGACTGTTACTTTTTTGGGGTATTTCTAGTTTCCGACGGGATATCCGTGTTATTTATGACTGCAAAATAGATAAGTGAAACAACTACAACCTTCACATAACTAAAATACATTAGTACTCAGGCATCTTTACATTATTTTTACCTACTACCTACATATATTATTCTTGATAATACCTATTATTTAATATAAATAGTAGATAAAATGCTTACTTTACATAAAGAGCCATGCACACCGCTATCATATTAGACTCTACCTTACGACTCTATAATATTATGCTTGCTATTGTAGTAATGATGGAGTCCAGCAAGCTAGCTTGAAAACAAAATCATAGATTAAGGATGTCATGAATTCGTGATGCACAACGTATACAAATAAAAAAGATTATTGATATACATACATACCTATACTAAAGCCAAACTCGATTGAGAATGCTTGTCAACAAACAAATTTAAAATGAAGGTAGAAAATGCAACAGATATTATGCCTAATAAATTTAAAATTATTTTTTTGTTTTTTTTATAAAATCTGATTTAAAAGATATTGAATATATTCATTAGTTTCAAGCTTACTTATCTAATTTATTGTCATGAATTCGTCATTAACTAGTTAATTAAAAAAAAATAGGTGTAAAATGACTAGTAATTTCTACCTTAATTTTTAATTTGTTTGTTGACAAGCATTCCCAATCGAGTTTGGCTTTAGTATAGTCATTGATATGTCTATAACATAAATATAAAAATAACAACATAATAATAATATACTATATCATCGGGTCATGTGGGTAAAATGTCAGTTTCAGTCACTTTTCTGTGTGACGTCACAAGACATGATATTGCTTTAGCAATGAGCAAATGAGGTGTCAGATAGAAATAATTGACTTACGCCCAGCGAGTAGTTCAATGCAACACAATGTCTAGAAATTAAACTTGATCCAATTGTTCAAAGTAGATCATGCACCGTCTGGCCGGAGATCATAGACAAATGATGCAACGAACTAGGTCATAATCTAATTACCACGTAGACAGGTCTAGATTTGCTCAGCAGTTTATAAATTATATTATTTTCTTTCTTTTTCCAACCGTTCAGTGGTACTCATACATACATAGCATCTCGCCTCGTTCCCATAGGGGTACGCTTTCATTAATCCTTTCATACAAGTTCGTCGGTTTATGGTATGTTTATAAATTCACAATTTAGAATTAATTAAAACATTGTTTACAAATAAACATGCAAATAGTCTCAATTATGCGATTCAGCGTATCGGTACGATGTAGAAACGGAAAAGGGTGTGAATTTCATCCTACTCCTAACAAGATGGCCTGATTCCTTATCAGAATGCTCCTTTGCTTACTATCAGATGTGAATGCAGTCAACGGCAGATAATTTGTAATGAATAAAAAATAAAATCAATCAATCATCATCATCATCATCATCATCATCATTATTTAGAAATTTCGCTTGTTTCCTTTTGCTTAATAGTTTTATTAGATTATATAAAGTTCTACTTTATTAACACTAGAAAGTCGGGAAAATCTATCTACCTACAAAGACGGCAACCGGTCAAATGACTCCTCCATTATTTTTATTTTTTATTTTATTTTAACTGTTAAAACTGGTAACTGTAGTAATAAAACAGGGTTTCATGTATGATTATTTATTATATTTATAGACATATTTTACATTTAAACATTTTGTTTACATTACAAATGCCACAAAGTGGCTTTTTACAAATGTCGCAGACTTTATTAGTTTTATTTTTGCACTTTTGTACATAACATTCCCGCCTTTTCCGAGTTTCTGGATTTTGAATAGAAGATCGAGAAGTAGATGGTGTAGACTCTTTAGGCAATTCTTGGGTTCCAGAAAGTTCGGCATCGATTTTGCCGCAAAGTTCACTAGCTAAACTCAGTATGAAATTTCTTCTTTTTATGTTGATACCTGACATTTTTTTATACAAAATGAAAGAATTTATCCCTGCTAGGTCTAGTATATTGAAAAAGACCTGTACGGGCCACCTTCGAGATGCCGCTTTGACACTATATTTTTTTGCCATCTGGTCAGCCACATCCACGCCGTACTTGGTAGCATTGTAAAAAGTCACAGTTTCTGGTTTTTTCTTAGGGTGATTGAAGTCTATTTCAACATTATTATGTAACGTGCTAAGCAATAACACGTTTTTGTTTCGTTTTCCTTGATAAATTGTGAGTGTACATCTATCAGATTTCAGGATTTTTGTTTCAAACAAAGTCATATGAAGTGATTTGACGTAAGGTGGAATCTCTCGTCGTGTCCTGTTCATAGTTCCTACAATGGTTGTGCGTTTTGCGAACAAGTTATTTGCCAATTTTACCGATGCAAAGAAGTTGTCAGTATTTATATTTCGGCCAGTATTTGCAAAAGGTTCCACAAGACGCATAACAACGGATTCACCAAGGCTTTGGTTTTGTGACCTGCTTTCATCCTTTCCTAAATAAGGAAAGCCGTTGAGTACAAGCTTCGAATCCACATCGACATAAAGCCGAAATTTTATTCCAAACTTATCATGTTTGTTAGCAATGTATTGAAGAAACCTGCATCTAACCTTAGTAGAAAAGAGTTGTTCGTCTACAGTAATATTTTCTCCTCGTTTGTAGCAAGATAAGCGACCACGAGCACCACCACGACCATGGCCACGAGAACTCGAACTGTGAACGTTTTGTAAAGTTGCAAGAGGTACCTGATCTTCCAGGTCACTTTCTTCCGAAGAGGAACTCGAACTGAATTGTGGTACCGCACAATCATCGTCACTATCGCGTTCTGCACTCTCAGAGCCACAATCCGATTCGTCTTCACGAATATTTTGCAAGATTGAAAGTATTTCTTTATCCTGAAGCCTTCGAGACATTTTTCACAAGTGACTTACAATAATTTCGACTAAATTCACGGGCAGTCGAAACAATACTAACTTTTTTGACTTACAAACCACAAACAACTGATAAGCGTACCTAATTTATGTTCTACCCTCTTATATTACAATTGTAAACATTTATCGGATCTCAGCCGTCAAATGACTGCCGCCGTCTTTGTCGGTATATCAAGATTTTAAATAATAAACAAAAGAGATGTGAGTTATTTTTATACATAGTTCCACTTAACTACTAATATTATTAAAAGTCACAAAATTTCAATACGTTAAGTCAAATGGTTTTTCAGTTAATCAACATTTAAATTAAAATTGCAGTCAAATGACTGCTCCCGTCTTTCTAGTGTTAAGCGATGCAGAACTTGGTATTGGTTTTTTTTGTTTGTTATTTGGTATAACTCTCGTAGGTATGTATGTGTATTAAAACAAAGTTTATTGTATAGAATGCACTCGAGTATTAATAACTCTTATTATAAAATCGTTTTATGGTATTATTTTTTTAATTAAAAATCGTTTATGACCTCAATTTTTTATTGAAAATCAATCGCCAAAATCTGACAAATCGGTTCTGTATTTCTGAGTGAGAGTGAGTCAATGAGAGTAGAATAATAGAGTTAACCCGTGAGTGTGAACCGGCTTTACCATACGGAAGTCACTAGGTATATGGGTCATAACATTACATAATTATGTCAGTGTAAACGTCACGCATAAATGTAAGTACGCAAGCATTAAAAAAAAAAGGAAATCGTTTCCACAGATTAAAAACCCACGGCTGAATAGTCTTCAGCCAGTCGCTCCCTCGACACCGGTATCGATTTAGAGGTTACATTACACTCGAGCAGATTAAGCAAGGCCACTGAGGCTTGGATTCGCGCCATTCTGACAAGTGCGCTTAGGGTGCGTATCCACTGGCGCGAGGATGTGTAGGCTCGAACAGTAGTGGAGCCAAGCTAGTGTAGTGCTCAGAATTTTTCAGATCCAGACCCACTATGCTTCTCTAAAGCGGGATGGCGGGTTTAGGGTGATAATGACTTTACTTTTGTAACCTTCAGATATTAATAATGGCATGCAACTTAACGTGCTTGACGCATATAATACGTCTAACTTTCCATCTCCTGGCTTACAGTTTTTATTCAGAATAAACGATAGCTCAATAGTCCAATAGCCCGACTTAGGAGTTTTTCGTCCGAAGCCAAACAAATCGTTAACATCAAGGCATCTTTATGTGTACGACATGAAAATTTACTTATAATAATCGGTTAAGTCAAGAAAAAATTATAGTAGATAGGCAGTGTCTATTTGCTTGTAATATATGATGTGCACAATACCTACTGGGAGAAGATTTATTTAATTTTAGGTTTCGGTAGTTATGTGGATGCAGTATAACTTATTAATTATATATCTTAAGCTTTAGCAGCGCCATCTATGGAATTAGCTAATTATGTTAAGTGTAACAAATTTTTTATGAATTTTACAATTGAACATAAAAACTATACCTACACAATACTGATATTTAACAGATCGTATATAAAATCAATTCTCTCTTCCTTTATCCAGTGAATCTTCCATCAAGTCCATCCTATTCAATACAGTGAAGATAATAATGATATTTAAAAAATATATGAAAAAATATCAGAGCTATGAAATTCAAGTTAAGCCAATCGATTTGCGTAATAAACCAGCTCCCACTGTACTCCAGTGGAAACTCACCACTTTTCACGACTCCAATTTTCTCCTATCCGCTTCATCGGAAACGCGCCCTTATGGCGGAATAATTTTTCAAATACCTGGGGGTGACTTGATTTGCACAGATTGCACTCACTGGACATTTTAGAAGTGGGATCGGGGCTTAATTTACACGTCTCGTGTTATAATTGGTTAAGCTTTAAATCTTCATTTAAAATCAATCTTCGATATCATTGGAAATTTTTATTTGAACTTACGTAAAATTTATTAATAAAATTAAATTCAATTTATTAATGTAATTATTTTTTTAAATTTAATTTTTCATTTATTAACTTTAATTACAATAACTTTTGGAGTTTATATTGGGATGTGTTTGGGCCAAGTAAACGCGAATGTCTTTCATTAAACGTTTATATTAGTCAATTAGATTCTTGATTGAGGCAGGTGTAGACCAGAAGTCAAGTTTTGTTTCCTTTAGATCTAAACCTGACAAACGACATTTTGTCGCAAGTACTTTTATTTATTACTACACCAATCAAAAACCATATAAATAACAGAAAAACAGCTAAATAATATCTTGAAAAATTAGAAATGTACCTAATGAATATCTAGTATTTTAGTGATGACCTTTGAGCTATTTGATCTTAATTTGAAACCAAACAAACGCGAACTTTATGCAGGTAGAAGAGCTGCCTATAATATACCCATATTGTCATAAGCGACCACCACCATCACACGGACGAAATAACAAAACATCTACTGAAAAATTAGTTACCATACTAAATAGCCCGCCATTGCTGCAGCGTGGTGGGTATACGCTCCATACCGTATCCTACAACGAGGCCTGGCCCTGTAGTGGGCCTTTAAATAGGCTGATAATGACAATACTAAATAAGCAACTGATTACTTAAATCTTACTGCCAATAATCATCGACTAGGATAATCTGTCGTTACTACAAAATATTGCGACTAATTAGCGATAGTCTGTCGTGTGGTCGGGCGCTAAAAGAGCGCTGTTTATTTATGGTAAATATTTGACAAAAATACCATAATTAACTACATTAATTAACGGGAACACGTTTCTTTTAACCGGTTTCATAATATTACAACACTTCATTATTAATGCTAATAGTAAAAAATACACGATTTATTGCTTTTATATGATGTTGCTTTAGAAGTTTATGATAGTTCTCAGTTCTTACCAGTATTAGGTATGTTGTTGAAAAATAAAAATAACTCTTAACTGTGGGTAGTTATAACTTACCTATAAATCTATACTAATATCTATAATAAATGCCGATTTAAATGAAATTTAGTACAGACTTTGGGGCCGTTCGAATATTACGTAATTTATTACAATTATTTACCCCCACCCCCCTTGTCAGCAAAAGTACTTTTTCAATTATAAATTTCATATTTTTTTTAATAATTGTCATAATTATAATTTTAAAAATTAGAAAATTATTTTAGTGTAGAGATTGAATTTTACTGATACAGTATTCAACATAGAGAATTCACGAATTTTTGCTATTCGTGTAAAAAAATAAATAACTATTGATGACGTAATCATCATCTAGACCCCGTCATCAAAAATAAGGACATATAGCGTAATACTTTTTTTGTCGAACTATCACAAAATAGAATTTCTCACGGACAGAGTCGCGGGCGTCAACTAGTACCTGATAATTAATTATAGACTCTTTATTAAAGAATTATAATTATTTATTTAAATGGTTTATTTTTATAAAGCTATTTCAAAATACTACCTACATAGATATTCTACTGTCAAAACGAGAAAATTAAAAATCATTAAAAAAAAAGTTAAGGTTGGAAACGAAAAGCCTAAATTAAAAATGTCACTTCTAACTGAAAAAATAAAAAAACGACGAGTTCAAAAGTATCAAACGCAACAAAATTACCATCAAACATTAACAACCGTTGTGCTGCACGTCAGAACAATAATCCATTGAAAAGTACAAAAAGTATGGCCAAAGTAAATACCTTGATAGCCGTGACCGATACAATAGTACCCCGCAGTTCGTCGACAGACGCCCAACCTTTTTAATTATAATATCACTGGCATTAAAAACTTTTTTGTGCCCCAATAAAAAAAAACACTACTTCGGGGCTTCAATGGCCAGAAGTGGGCTTAACCAATTGTTATACAGACATGGGTGATCATTTGCCGCTCTTTGACAATGTAATATTAAATATGGTGTTTGATATTTTGTAACATGTAAGCTTAACAATGACGTCACTTGTATAAAAGCAAACTTCTACTTGGAATCAGTGGATTTTGTCTACCGGTTTTTAGTATTTTGTACATATATTTATATTTTGTTTTAGTAAGTTACACAGACATACAATGAGATAAATAAACTGATATTTTTCTATATTGTGGATACTGATATTTGTTGTAATAGCCTAATGTATTCTAACAAAAATCAAAACCTATTTGTACTTAAGCGTCTTTATTACGATTACGGTTGGACCGATATTGGTGAAACATTTTGTGTAGATTAATACAATTTTTTAACTACGAGTATGTAGTTAAGAGTCAAGTTAAATTTTTCCTAAAACGCCAGCAATACTAAAAAACCGAAACCTTATTTATTCAGTTCGAAGTCCTGTTTATGTTTAATTAAGTTTGACTATATAAATTATGCTTCAAACCAGTATTCAGGTTCTGTCAAAAGCTTGACGTTAGGTTAACGTTTCAGGTGAAAAGCGTGGAGTGATAGGACTGACCAAGGAAACCAGCTTCCTCCTAGAAGTGTGATTTCTGGTAGTATCACAAAATCCACTGACGCCAAGTAGTCTAAAGAAGCAGGTACTCACGAATCCGTGTTTGTCGCTGATGTTGTTGGTCAGCTTGAGTTTGTGGAAGGAGACGACCTTCTGCATCCACTGTTCGCCCGTCGACGGGGAGTCGGGGTGGATGTACATCCGCTTGGGCATCTCCGGGTCAGCCTTGCCGGCGACCATCCACCGACTCCGGGAACAAAAGATCAACATTAACTTCTATTTATTTATCTATTTTTATTGGTAAATAATGCAACGATATCCGAATACTAAATCGTCACTCAAGTCCACCACTTACTTGAACCTCTCTCGAATTTGAGCACTGATAGGTGGTTGATTCAAGATGAAATAGGTATACGAATATGCAGTTTAAGTTACGCTCATTAACAAAAGAGATTCCTAATATTTGAGTCACGTTTCAGTCTTTGGGTATAATAAACGTAATAATTATATTGCCTGCATTGCTGCGTTACATAGCTAGGTATCCTTGGCGCATGATCCAGCTCTTGTCACTATTCGATTCAATTAGCCTATTTATTCTTTGGTTAACAATTATCTACTACTAGATTTATCAGAACCTGATGGTTAGAGGAAAACTATCACTTTGCAGGTCACGAAAGACGTTCCACAAAGTATTGCCTGGAGTGTATCTAACTAAGGTGCAGATGATACGGTTCATGTGCCTGTAATTGCACCAGCAACCATGCCCTTCAGAGCGTAATAAAGTAATACTGCGTAGCTTTGGCAATTAGCTTGGCAGTTTCTTCCATTTATATTTACAGTGCAACACTAATGGAAATAACTATATGTATATGAGGTCTGGGTTGTATTGTAGAATTAAAATTAATTCTTGAATTTAAAATATTAAAAAATGACATAAATGTTATAAATGAACATGAGACATGCGTTACTACACAGAATAAAGGTCGCAATAAATAAGACTTAATTTGGAATCGTCTAAAAAATTAATGTAGGATGCAGTACCTAATTGTACTATTAAAATAACAAGTGTTATTTAAAATCTTATTTTTCCAAAACTTACAATGAAATTAATATAACAAACAAGTTCTGCGATAACCCGTGTAACGCAGGTCCAATATTAATAGGTAAAATATAACAAGCAAGTAGATATGAAGAAAGCAATGAATGAGAGAAAGACACATGATATCTAGAGCTATTGTCAATCACTAGAGACCGACGTGATCGACATGAGCCACCAACAGTAAAGCTTGTTGCAAGAGTCAATATCAACATACGTCAAATAGCTCATTCCTCGTCACATGTCGTTTTATGAAGATTTGATTTCACTTAGAAGGTATATTATGTCAACAAATCTGAAGGTATGTGTGTTTCGTAAACGACAACATCAGATTGTATGTCATTAATTGATTATAGTTAAAAAATTCAATATTCGAAATTAAATAGGTATCCATATTTAATCAAAGTACACCTGATTAAGTATAAGACTCTAAGGGATAAACATTTAGATAATTGTGACTTTATATATCAATCGTAGTATTTTTTTTTTAAATTACAATAAATAATTCAATATTATATAAAAAATCACTAATTTATTATTGTTTTTAAAAATAAAAATAAATAAATTGAAACTAGCTACCAAATTCGCGTGTCTGTCTCATTATAATGTCTGTTAAAAAATGCAGCCAATTTTACTGTCTGCACATGATAATTTAAAATAGCACATAATAATCAAGTACAATAAATCACACTGACGATGGCCAAAAACTAATTAAGCATCTACTAATGAAAGTGAAACTAATTTAAATTAAAAAGAACACACGAACTCAAGACAGGTGGCCGCATACATTATAAAAGTTATGACGTTATAAACAAAGTAACTTTTATACACAATTTCAAAGCGTAGCAACTGGTAGAGCTTGGAAATAATTGTTTAACTATAACGTACATAACTAATGAACTAAAATGCTGCAGCATGCACTAAAATTAAAGCTTGATGATGATAGGATTCAATCTTTGACAATAAGTGTGTCTGTATACCGCAATTATCATGCAAACGCAATTTCTGATGACGAAATCAACAGTACTCTACAATTTGTTAAAAGCAATGTGAATAAAAGAGGTCTGCGTACAGCGGAATATACTAGAAGTTACGAAGATAAATCTGCGACAACGAATCGACGATTCCAATTCGAAAATGGGCTAACGATACGTGATGTAATTTGAAATTAGACCCAGATTGTGTTTAAATACGGCATCGCACAGCAGAATATCCGGTTCGTTAACAGAAAAAACAAAGATTTTTAAGAAAAAGCAACAGGTGCCGTACGAATTAACTAGAAAAAAGTTTATTACGCCGCGCAGATCCCTATCGTTCACATCTATTACGCATGCTTCTTGCCTCATCGTTCTTTTACGAATTACATTAAAATAAGATGGACCCGTCAGTCAGTGTTACCGGTCATATTCACCACAATATCCTTATTTTAATTTAATTCCTTCATCTCCTGTTTATTTATACCTGTTGTGGAATTTGTATCTGCAATCGTCGGCAGCTACGATGTCCATTAGCAAAATGTATTTTGCTTTTTTATCAAGACCAGAAACGCGAACTTTGTAGGCAGGAAACATACGTCTGCAAGCAATACGAGAGAAAAACATGGAGTTGTTCTTTGCGACAACGATTTGACATCGCGTCGATTGTGAGACATGCCGCTAGACTAGTTTCACTTTTTGTGCCCGTTTGATCTCAACGTACTGCTGCTTCAGCTTGTGATCTCGTACCGCACTCATTAGACGTATTTACATAAATTGGTTCTCAACTTCTCGGTAGTCTATTAAACTTTCAAATCACTAAACGAAGTAAAACGATCACTTTGTTTCGAATTTATCGTTTTTTTTTGTACTAGATTTCTGTTCGTGGTACCAATTAGCGTACTGGCGCGGCGGCTTTGGTAAGGTGTTGCGAAGTATTTGCGACGGCTAAAAATTAAATCCACCATAACAAACCAAAAACGGCAAGGTGGGCGACCATTGTGCGGTTTTGTGTTGTCGCGAAACGTGACCGCCGCACGTGATCGTATGTGTACTTACGACATAAATATCTAAGGCACTCTACCGGTCCACGGAGAGCGAGAACTGTCGCTGTGGGATGCTCTGTGTCTTTGGAAATGTTCAATCAAGCAACTATCTCGCGAACAATTCACATGTCAGTGATTTGTAATAATTAATTATCATATTAATGGCGCTAGACGGCTGGTCCCTTTGTCGGCGACGGTATCGGTTTACGGCTGAGTCACAGACGAATTTTCAATCGGAATGCTCGGGTCGTATTAATTAACGGATATTAAATCGAAGTTTATCGGTCGCATCTCGATGTTGGCAAACGTGCGAGTCGGCGGTTTTGATACTCGGCCGACCGGCGGCCGGACATGAGGCAGAGAGGCGTTATCGTGCCGTGTCATCGGGAATTAAACAATGTACGCGATCAAATACGATGATTATTGATTTCGGATGCGACGCCAGAGATCAGTTGCCGTTGTTGAACCCGGAAGAGTTGAGTTTGCCGCAACACCTTTTGTTTTATCGCCAGCGCCTGTTTAGTGTTACTTTGGTAAAACCAACTCGCTCCAAATTCTCACCTCCGAAGTTGCTCGATCCACTTTTTACGTAAACGCTGCGGCGTTTGAAACAAAGATATTTTAATGATATTACCCATCGGATGCGCGTTGAATCCTTAATCGTCGGGCGATGCCAAGCGATGCTTTCCTTAAAGTCGTTGCCCTTAAATTGAGCGTAGTTACGGATTGTTTACAGACAATTAAGAGCGTATCGGAATTAAATTGGTGGGAACTAGTGCGATGTGTGGGCAGAATCACAAGCCTAATATAGAAGCGTGTAACGGTACTCGAATCAGTGGCAGCATCTTCAATCGACGGTCAGTCAGTGTTACAATATACCAAGTTCTGACAAATGTTGCGGGAAATTCTGCAACATTGATTAGCTCTTGGCAGGTTAATGGACTAGCAGTTTTATGATGATCATCAAGCTCTTAGTCGTTACATAAAATGCGAGAGGGAAGTGATGCGTGTGATGATGGTTCCCTGCGATGGTCTACCTGTTGTGGAACTTATATCGGTAGTCGTCTGCTGCGACGATGTCCAGCAGGAGGATGTATTTCGCTTTCGCGTCCAATCCGGACACGCGGAACTTCATTTGTGGGAACATTTGTCTGTAAAGCGGAATTAGGCTTTTATCTAAATTGCTCCTGTTCTGCTCCTGTGATGCTATATCCCATATGTTGCATCATGTCATATCATCACGTCATCATAATTGAATTTTGAACAAAATTTATGTTACTTTTGATGTGAAACATCTATTAGAAGTTAAATTTATTTATTAAATTAGAAAGTGAACAATTTTTGTTGCACAAACTACAATGGATGAGAATTTAATATAGTGATGTCTATTTGGATACTGAAAAAAATCACTTAAGGTTATTGTAAAAAATTATAGATTTTTATTAATAATTTTTGTAACATATATGTTTCACATCCGCCGTAACGTTCAACTTTTCTCTAAATCTAAATACTAATGGGACCCTGTTAAAATGTTTAAAATGGAATTTAAATATGTAATTAAATAATCAAAGTTAAGTATAAGAAATATAATTTAATCTTACGCCAAAGGATCCTCACTTTCGTCTCATATATGCTAATGTATTCAATATTTAAATATGTTCTACTTCTTTTACTATGTTTACATCCACAATACAATTGGTTTCATTACTATTAGTTACACAATGTTACAACAAAGTTGCCAGTTATAATAAAATGTACAACGCATTGTAATATTTATTTGCGGCTTCAATGTTACTGAGAAACCGCGAAATTTAAGAACCTCGCAGCAGAGAGCATGCTATGCTCGATCATAATATGAATAAATAAAAATGAATTAATAACAAGAGTTAAAATAAACGAAATTAAATGCATGCCTTTGGGTGAACAATTAGATGGCTTTCTTTTTGTAAAAATCTTGTTTAATTTAAATTTTATTTGTTTTAACTACGATCCTGAGTTGTTCAGCATTAAAAAACCCTCGGCTTATGTGATGATAATGATGAAAATGATATTGTTAGTTTGATTCATCTCACTAATATAACGAAGAGGTAGAGGTAGAGGCCAAAAATGGCGGACGCATGTTTTAAGCATTTTCTGTTATCGTTTTGTTTCAGATCAATTTTGATCTGATACGCTCAGATAAAAACATACAAACGATAGAACATAAAATTCTATACAAAGATTGCCATAATTACTTGTGCCAATAAAACCTCCTAATTAGTAACATTTTTTAAAAATATCTTGGGAATTGTTGTATTATACTGTAGTTTGATTTTTATACTGCATTTGAGCATATATTACTATTGATTCGAGCATATATTACATGAAATTATTATTCATGAAGGTTGCCAAAATTTCTCAAAATAAATTTAAAAAATTATGTTCTGTTCTTATTCTATTTATACAAATGTTTATAGATTCAAGTTTATGATTGTATGGTTTAATTGCCCAATTTAAAAGAATTGTCACCTTTTTTGCATGTCTAACATTATCTCTGTTTTATCTACCTCAGTCTATGTATGCAGATGTCTCTGGGTTCAAGTCTATAAGTCTATGGTCAGTGGTCAGTGTGAACGTAGTTTACCGCTCATTAGCTTCAGATTTATCGTCTCTACGTGACGAACACGACTGATCCAAGTCAGGTTGATTGATGTCGTACCGTGTTGTGATCTGTACGGAATAACAAGTGCAAGGCTCTGAGCGGGTTCATCCGCGTCGTGACTTATGTCTGAAGCATGATTGGGATTTCCTTCTTATGTTTTGACTGTTTTGTTTGGTGATGGGTCATGGGAAATGGTTAGATTTCAAGAAACAACAATAATCATACTAATAGTATAAATGCTGAAATTCTTTGTTACATTTCTACTACTCATTCGATTATCACGATATTTTGAAAACACTTATTTCTGTGGTAGGGATTAAAAATATTTATATGTAACCTACCCAGGTTACATATAAAGTACTTTTCCCAAGGAAAAGAAAAACAATTTCACATGCGAGAAAAGCTGTTTAGTAATTTTTTGAAGTCATCAAGCTCGTAGTTTAAGATTTAATCGTAAATTTGTTTTGAAGTACAACAATAATCCTGTGGACAAGGATAATGCTCAGAACCTCTCGATAGATGTGCATTTAGTTGGGTTGGGTATACTTTATTTTTAGGTAGTATATTCTTTAATATTAAACTTGGGAACCGTTACTTTCAAAGCGGTTGTCACGTTAGCAGGCAAAGCGTAACCACAACCAGCTGTAAATCGTGCCCAGTTGGTAACTTTAGCCGCACTTAACTGTAGCCACTTGACAACATTATTACGTAACGCGGGGCTAAAAACACCCTGAAACCACACAGCGGCGTCGCTAAGTAATCTAATACATTAATCGTTAACGACCAGTTGAAACAGACCCCGCAACAACCCAACTCCAATACGAATAACTTGTATTTGTATGCAGCCGAAGGGTCTTCACACTGGTTAGCGTATACCAAACGGCGCATGACACCTGATTCCACGGCGCACCAATGTCGAATGTGGATCATTTTATGGTGGCCGGCGATCATTTGTGCGCGTTTCCCTATTACGTTGAAATGTGGTATTATTAATTTATTTTCAAAGAAAAGTAAATAGTGGTTGCGTTTAATGGTATTTTTTGTGCACGCGAAAAAGGAATCTGTAAAAAGTTTAATTAGCGATAAAAATTCAAAACTCAAAACTCTTAACACATTTTGAATTGTGGACAAACTTTCGAAGTATATATATTATTATATATGTACTTCCAGACAGTGAGTTTACAGCGTCATAATTTTGGAATATTACAGTTGAAATCAACTGTAATGCTCCCACTAAATCAAAGTCTTGCTGGCTTAACTATTTTGTCCGTTAATTCTATTGAGTCACTTGTCATGTATTCATATAGATAATTTAGTTAAAAATTCATTTACTGTTTATTTGATTCTCTGCTTTTCTATACATTTATTTTATTTATTTAATTATTAAAAAATCAGACAGACAGATGTTTTTGTTTTTATCTGTATAATATGTAGATACATACAAATCTTTATACATTTTTGATATTTCGTCATCTTCTTCTGATAGTTCTATCAAATGTTCTGTTAAATAAATAAAACTTAAACCAAAGCTACAAAATCATTGATAAAAAAATTCTGCAATACCTACGCAGTTAATTGAATATAGTCGACTCAACATCTGTTTGTACAATAACAATCAATGTGTTTATTTAATTGTATAAGTTAAAGAAAGAATTCATTGTTTTTTTCTGAGATAGCGTGCAGCGATAATTTAAGATTTGAAAGTAAAACTTTTCTTAGGTAATAACCGTAATGGATACAATGGTTTACTCTTTATATTATTAAAATATAAACGGCTGAAACTCACGTTAATGTTATCGGAGTATGCCCGACTAGTTTAAAACCCATGTGGGGTTCTTAGTCATAAGCTTGCTTGTTCTTGTAACACGGCGTGAAACAAACTGTTTACTGTTTATTCAATTCAAATTCAAATTCAAAATCATTTATTTCAAGTAGGCCAATTATAAGCACTTTTGAAACGTCAAATTAGACTATTTGTAGTGACTCTACCACCGGCTCGGAAGGCAGGTCCTGTTGAGAATAGCCGGCAAGAAACTCAACAGTTGCTCTTTTAAAATTATTAATTTTTACAATATTAACTGTTTTGTTACATAAAATTATTTATTCTACCACTTGTGTGAAGTTGAAAGCTGATCCAATTGCCTCTCAACCTCTTTGTTATTTAAAAATTCATCTATAGTATAATAACCTTGACTCAGTAAGTGAGTATTAATACATTGCTTAAACTTATGCAATGGCAGATCTAAAACTGAATTGGGCATCCTGTTGTAGAAGAGTACACCCAGTCCAACGAATGACTTTTGAACTTTTCGGAGGCGATACGCTGATAAAACTAATTTATGTCGATTCGTAAGAAGACGATCCTTTAAGTCCTTTTTCTGTTTATACATATTTATATTTTGTTTGACAAAGACTATTTGGATTTTGTTCAAACGCCATGATAATACATAACCTAATTAGGTACCCATATCTAAGACGAATTTCTTGAAATTTCGAATTTTGTATGCAGGGGCTTTCTGCGGCGATTGTTCGATCTTGCTAGATTTCATTTAAAAAAAACGTATATTTTATAAAAAAAATACCGGTCAACCGGGTACTCTTATTTACTGTTATCATCTTTCTTTTTAACCGCCGACGCAAAAACGACGGGGTATGTGTATGTATCTGTCTGTGGCATCGTAACTCCTAAACGGAAGATCCGATTTTAATGCGTTTTTTTTTGTTTGAAAGGTATATCAGTAGAGTGTTTTTAGCTATGTTTGGTGGAAATCGGTTCAGGTCTTCAGGGTCATCATGTCGTTTGTTAGGTGTGATAGAAATGTTACACGCTCAGTTTGCTTGAAAGCATGTGTGTGATCTGACATTGGAAACACTAATGTCTTCTGGAACCACTGAGCTGGTCTGATGATAAGGCTCGAAGGGAGGAGACGTAACCCTGGTCTACCTTTTTAGTAAACCCATCGAGTTTGGGCTCGTTGAATTTGTCTTGACTGGTTCTTTTCATGTTTCTAATTGATGAGGACCTGATGCCGGGAATGGGATGTGGCATATGAAACCCTGGAATGAGGGAATGAAACGGATAAACCGATTTATATTTTTGCTGAAGAATGACCAAAAGTTTAATCTTTATAGTCGGGGGATTTTTAATTTTAAATTTAATTGCATCTTGTATTATTTACCTATACTCTCTACTTTTTCTGTTCATTCATTTCATATTTCATACTTTTCATTTGATTATTGATAATGATATAATAATATATATTTAGGTAGTAGATAAGGAGATATGTATAAATTAAGCTGGTCATCAAAACTAAATATGATGCTCAATGGGTTGTGTCGGAGCAATAAATAATCTGTGGTACTGTGACCACCACTTCTACCACCACCAGCCGGCGAGCAAGGAGAATTACCAGCGTGCCGACCTCCGATTCGTCTATTTTGCCGGGAGCTTATGAACCGGCCAATAAAATAACGTGACGACACCGTGACACGGCCGGTTTCGATCTCTTCGATTGGCTATTAATTTTATATCACTATGTGTATATGACTATTCCTTTGTAATGTCTTATACGCTAACTATGAGTAAAAACCGTTATTGAAAATCATGCGCATTTTAATTTAACTATGAAAATACAGTCCACTACAGTTTAAACAGGTTGAATGTTCTTAAACTATTTTTGAATTAAGCACATTTGGAAGTTAAAAATAAGCTTGTAAAAAGATGTATATTAAATAGTTATATCATAGGTCAAAGTCATAAATCCGTTAAAAAAAAAGAATTTACACCAAAGTTATTTACAACCGTTTGAACACCTACACATATATGAATAGTTATTAATAAAAACAACGTAACAATTCTTCACATTAATATTCAGTTAGGAACTAGAAAAACCGGAATAGTATCTACATTTATTGACCTAGGTTCTAATACTTCGTAATTTTGTGTGCCTGCATTGAAATTTAAACCTTATTACTGAGAAGTAGAGTCTATTTTGTGTGTAGGGTTGAATAGCTGAGTTTGCACCACACAATGGCTTGTCTAAGTATGGCGTAGGACACTTATAAGGTGACGCGAGCGGTCTTCAGCCTCGCTTTCAAGATTGGCGGGATTTGAATAGACCATTTGAATACCTACGAACTATAATAATAGGGGTTGAAGGGGTCTGTAATATTCAATGAATAAATTAAAATTCATGACCCTCTACAACATTGTAGCAAGAAGTGACGCCAACTAGAGTCAATATTAAGGGTAAATGCTGTATAATGGCTTATAGAACTGAATAATGTTAAAGCCTCAATAACTTCACGTTAAAGAAGTTTGGCTTATTTAGCTGGAAGATTTAAATATGATGCATTTTTAGAAACCTTTTTGGTTAAACACATCTTTGCATTTTCTGATCTGTTGAATTAAAAAAATACAATTTTATTGTTTTTCGGAATCACTTGACATTTTTACTCTTAATATAACATAAGTTCCTCTTCTACCTTCTCATTTATCATTATTTGACAATAAAGTTTTAGTTTTAAGTTTAAATAGGACTTTTTAGTGACCTTAAAAAAAGTGAAAAAGTTTAGGTTTAGATACAAAAACAGACATGCAATTTAAAATGAAATGAAAATATACTTTATTTCACACACCAAGACAGGAAAGATACGAAATAATTAGACAAAATATAAAAATTGAAAGATGCATAATAGTCAGCCTTATCGCACAGATACACAATTTTGTTTACTTGAGTGACAAACTTTTTCAGTTTAATCTTATCTTGGAATCAATTGATTTCATAAATTAACCCTTCCCAAACCCAAAAACCAACCCTTTTAAATAATAAAATCTAAATCGGGTCCAAATGACGGAGTAACACATTAAAAAAAAATTAAAATAGCTAAACATCTAGTTTAGAACCTCCTTTTTTAGATTGGTTTAAAAAGACATTAAAGAACTAATATTAAAAGCGTCGTTTTTATTGTAACGAAGCGACAATTTCATTAATTTATGACGTATTGTATTCAACGTTTAACTTCATTCAATTCATAATAATGAAATATTCAATTCATTGAAATCGAATTGAATTAACTCGTTTGAAGTTCACATTCCGTGGACAGTTTTTATTGGCAGTTAAAGGGAAACTAATTAGAATCAACAAACTAGCATCTGGCTGCAAAAATAATTAATTGACTCGATGTGGTCTAAGCTTTTGTGGCATTAAAAAAGTACCTACATGTAGTAACATAAATCTAGAAAGGTATCTTCATCAACAGGTGCCTCTTTCAAAATTTACATTGGCAGTGTGGTGAGAAAATTCTTCTTTTCTTTCTTTTTCTTCTTAGAAAGTGGTTAGATAATAATTTGAGCATGTGGAGGGAATTAAAGAATGGAGATCTTGTCAAAGAATTGGAGATATTTTAAGATAATTCAAGTGAAAACTAGGTATGATAACGCTAATAGAGTTAAGAGTTAGTAGAATTTGGTCCAAAATTATAATTTATGGTAGAAATAGCTGTCTAATTTTACAGCTTTTACAAAATCACGTAAGTATCACAATTAAGTAGGTAATTTCCAATATATAGATATATACCTAATACCTTGTTTTTAGTGTTGCCAGTTTCACTGCGAAATTGAAAAAAGCGCAGTTTGTCATTAGTCAGGACTAATAAATAAAAGTTTCAGTTTTTACAAAATCATGAATGGTTTTACTATTACATACAGTCTAAGCATCACGCTTAGTAGGTAGTTTCTTATGTCATTTCAATATGTTTACAGTCTTGCCAAAGTTGCAAGCAAAATTGCCGAAATAAACATGATTTTTTAGCAACACGCAGTTTGTCATCGTCACAGCTTAATTTTAGCCAAAAAACAAAAAACCCAAAAAATAACCTAATCTAACTTTCAGCTTTTATAAATCATTAAAATCTGTCCATCTTAGGCTCTTAGACCAAGACACACGCTTAACTTTCTTATTTTTTCTCAATTTTTCAGGGTTACCAACATTCCAGTGCAAAATTGAAGCAGTTTATAAGCGAAACTCGCGCAGTTTGACATCGTCACCGTGTAGGGCTAATTATAAATAAAAACGGTCATTAAATCCACGAGAGAGAGGGCTTGCTGCCTCAATGCGTTGCTATGAATGCAGTATTAGCGCACTCACTGATTGTCTATACCACGTCTATACTCCATAACCAGTTTTATAGCTAGCGTATAACTATAGCTGTACAGTGTGTGCAGACTTTTATCCTTATACGATAAATTCGAATGTCAGTTTGTTTGATATGGTTTTACACTTTATCTACTCAATTGATATTAGTAAAAGACTTAAACTGAGTTTCTGTATTTATCAGTAATTTGTTGTATTGATCAAATGTAGAAATAAATCGGAAAAACGCAGAATTTTTCGCAGTTAAGTCACGAGTTGCTGAATTATTGCTTGGATAAGCAGAAAAGGAATGAGTTCTGGAGGAGTTCTAGAAATGGTTTTGTAGAAATAGTCTTAAAAATTTTTTTTATAATTCGATACTTGCCCATAGTAGTTTTGGAAGATAAAGATAAAAAATGGGATGGTCTTAGATTGTATCATCACTTAATATCAGGTGTGGTTGCAGTCAGAGACTAACTTGTAACGAAAAAAAAAACTCTTCTATACTAAAGCCAAACTCGATTGAGAATGCTTGTCAACAAACAAATTAAAAATGAAGGTAGAAATTACTAGTCATTTTGCACCTAATTTTTTTAATTAACTTGTTAATGACGAATTCATGACAATAAATTAGATAAGTAAGTTTAAAACTAATTAATATATTCAATATCTTTTAAATAAGATTTTATAAAAAAACAAAACAAAATGACTAGTAATTTCTATCTTCATTTTTAATTTGTTTGTTGACAAGCATTCTCAATCGAGTTTGGCTGTAGTATAGATACCTAAATCATTTTCATGATGCACTACAGAACATGCTTTTAAACCCTTAGGTAGTTACTTGTACTCCTAAATCAAGGCTCAGACGAACCACGAAAAAATTTTTCGAAATGAGAAAAAAGGGCAAACGGCACCCCAAATGTAATGAAGTTCCAACCAACAGCTCCCCACAAAATCCATGCGTTCCGCTGAATAATGAACGTGCGAAAAAAGCCAGAACCGTCGCCTAGGCTGTCCTAGTAAACGCTAGAACATTATCCTAATTAACGCACACTTTCACTCGTCGAAACGACGTACAACCAATCTCAAAGCATTAGAAATGTAAACTATAAAATCAAAGGTATAGAGTTCAATTTAGTTTGACGGCAAATTTTAGAAAAAAACGTATCAAAATCTGCGTTGCGTACAAATAAACACTATGTTTGCGTAAAGGCGTAACATCCCCCGTGTCAATTACTGTCAGTAATTGGGGGGTCATCGCGAAATTCGCTTTAAAGGGATGGGGTGAGGTGAGGTGGGGTGCATCTGCTCACACGTTGACGCATTCTTGCGGCTTCGCCCGTGAATGGCTCGGTTACACCTAACTATGAGCTTGCTAAACGAGAAGTTAACTTTCGCTATTCTGTAACGATAACTTTATAACTTGACAATGTGAGACAGTTCGTCTTCATCTATCTATCTCATGATACTGTTATTAAAAAGTTTGTTTCAGAGAATCATAATAACATCAATTATTAAATTTAACGCTACATAAAATATTTTTTTTTACTTATTTTTGTAATAATGATATAATCAGCTTTAAAAAGTAATGGTCCAAAAATAGAAGTGTAAATAAGATTAAATTAAAAAAGTTGACATCCATAAACAAAATTGCTAGGTACATTAGAATAGAAAATATTATTTTTTGAAAATTAGTGTCTAAAAAAAGCACTACTAAAATTTTTAAATTAACATATTCAATTTCAAAACTTTACTATGCATAAGTGAACAGTCAAAACAAAATCAACGTAAAGTCTAAATTTGAGCTCGCTTAACTTGAAAATGACTATTGATATACCAATATTAACCCTTCCCTTCAATAAATCAGACAGACTCTTGCCTCGAAGGTGCTTTAAAGGTATCAAGTTAATCATAGATTAACAAAGTGTCAATTTTAGCTGTGGAAACGTCTAACGTATGTGAACGCGGCTTTCTTTTTACGCATTGT